>BTPG01000004.1:96148685-96275382 GCA_036245525.1 Semisulcospira habei
CCAGGGAGGCAAAGTTTCTGGGGGGTCATCTTTGACAAAAGACTGACCTTCTGCAACCATATTAATTACCTTAGAACCTCTTGTCAGAAGGCCCTCGGTGTTCTTCATGTTGTTGGTCGTACTGACTGGGGTGCAAACCGCGTTGTCTTACTTCGACTGTACCGGGCGCTTGTTCGGTCCAAACTGGATTACGGCTCTATGGTATATGGCTAGGCTTCCAAGTCTGTTCTACAGTGTCTGAACACAATTCACCATCAAGGTTTGCGAATATGTCTGGGGGGCCTTCAGGACATCACCAGTTCCTAGTCTGTATGCCGAGGCAGGGGAGCCTTCTCTCAAGCTCCGCCGCATCTGCCTCATGCTCAGCTACATTCTGAAGCTGAAGGCCCATCCAGACAATCCTTCCTATGATTGTGTTTTTAACCCATCGTTTGCAGAGATTTACGATGCCCATCAAGGAGCTGTCTGTCCACTTGCCTTCCTTGTCCGACCTCATCTGCAGGCGGCCGGAGTGGACCTGGACAAAGTTTCGGAATCTCTGCAACACATCACTCCACCCTGGCTACTACCAGTTCCTGACATCTTGCTGGACTTGACTGCCCACAAGAAGGATTGTACTCCACCAGCCATATACCAACAGAGCCTCAATGAACTCCTTTCAATTTTTCCTGGCTATTGTCGTCTTTATACGGATGGGTCCAAGTCTGAGGATGGAAGAGTGGCTGCGGCTGCAGTGTCCTCTCGCCATCCTAGACGCCCATTTAAGCTCCGTCTCCCTGACCATTCCTCTGTATTTAGTGCAGAACTGCAGGCCATTCTGCTAGCACTCAAGCATGCCTATCAGTCTCGGGAAAGGAACTTCCTGATTCTGTCTGACTCTCTTTCTGCCCTGCAGGCCCTTCAGGGCGCGGGAACAGACCATCCACTGCTGGTGCAGATTAGAGAGCTCTACGCGGACTTGATGAAGGAATATTATGACATCATTTTTATTTGGGTCCCAGGCCATGTGGGCATCGAAGGCAACAGAATCGCAGATTCTGCTGCCAACAGTGCCCGCAGTGACCCTGTCCCTGACACACAGACTGTCTATAGTGATTTTAAACCTGTTATTAGTGCGTACATAGCCCGCGAGTGGCAGTCCGAGTGAGACAAAGAGGAAGGGAACAAGCTTCATGAAGCTCTTCCTAAGTTGTCTGACAGTCTACCTTTCCGCTGCGGCAGCCGCCGTGAGGAGACTGTCCTTGCTCGGCTCCACATCGGGCACACATATGTTACCCACTTTTACTTACTTAAACAGGATGAGCGTCCATGGTGTTTTGCCTGTGATGAGCAGTTTTCTGTTCGACACTTTTTGCTGTATTGTGCTGACCTAATTGACACCAGATATAAACACTTCACAGCAGACTCCTTGAAGGTTTTGTTCCGGGATGTTCCCCCGGACAAAATCTTCAATTTTTTGAGAGAATGCAATATTTTTAACAAGATCTGAGCATTCATAGACTATGTGAATTTTTTTATTTGCCCTTTTTGAGAGTCTGTAGACGTTTCTTTTCCAGACATGTGCGACATTTTAGCCTGAGATTTTTAATCTATATTTACATCTTGTCTTAAGACCTTGCTTTTAGTCTGGCTGACCAGATTTTTACCCATCCCGCCGTGAGATGGCCTTAGTCGCCTGCTCGGCGTTAAACCCAAATAACCAAATCCCCCGGACAAAATCTTCAATTTTTTGAGAGAATGCAATATTTTTAACAAGATCTGAGCATTCATAGACTATGTGAATTTTTTTATTTGCCCTTTTTGAGAGTCTGTAGACGTTTCTTTTCCAGACATGTGCGACATTTTAGCCTGAGATTTTTAATCTATATTTACATCTTGTCTTAAGACCTTGCTTTTAGTCTGGCTGACCAGATTTTTACCCATCCCGCCGTGAGATGGCCTTAGTCGCCTGCTCGGCGTTAAACCCAAATAACTAACTAACTAACTGGACATCTAAATGTGTTAGCGGACTCATTGTCCCGTCGGGGCCAACCTCTCCACACCGAATGGTCCCTCAGTCCGGAGATTTTCAAGATGATATGTGCCCGCTGGGAGACTCCCTCCATCGATCTCTTCGCGACGAGGTGGAACAAACAGCTACCAGTCTTTGTGTCTCCCATTCCGGATCCCCTAGCGTGGGGAGTGGATGCCCTGTCTCTTCCTTGGGACGGGCTCGTGGCCTACGCCTATCCTCCCACGGTTCTGATTCCCAAAATCCTTCAGAAACTCAGAGGGTGCAACACGGTCCTCCTCCTGGTCGCCCCATTCCACTGGACCAAGAGCTGGACGACCGACCTGTTGCGCCTCGCCACAGAGCCACCCGTGAGGCTCCCGACGCCTCGCACGATGTTGAAACAGCCCCGACAAGCCCTTTTCCACCCGTGCCCGGAGAGGCTAGCCTTACACGCCTGGCGGTTGTGCGGGCGGCCCTCACAGCACGAGGTTATTCGCATGCAGTGGTGGAAGCTATCGCTACAGCCCGCCGACCATTTACCCGCAGGGTGTATGAAGGGAAGTGGCGCGTCTACCAGTCCTGGTGCGCGGCTCGACGCCTTTCCCCCACGACACTGACTATGCCCCTCCTCGCCGATTTTTTCTTATGGCTTTTTGACGACCAACACTTGGCGCCCATTACCATACGGGGTTACTTGGCTATGATTGCAGACACTTACCGCCATTTGGGGCGTGAGGACCCAGGCGCGTGTAAAGATCTTTCGGACCTGATGGCTAATTTTGACCTCCGTCGTCCGGTTCCACGCTCCCTGGTGCCCCGCTGGGACCTTTCCTGGGTACTTACGTGGCTAAATTCTGCACGCTTTGAGCCCCTACGTCTGGCCTCTTTGGCCAACCTTACGAGAAAAACTTGTTTTCTCCTTGCTCTCGCCACTGCCGCGAGGGTTAGCGAACTCCATGCCCTTTCCACAGAGCCCGCTTGCCTTCAGTTCCGGGCGGATGGCACAGTGCAACTCCTCACTAATCCGGCTTTTCTCGCCAAAAACAGGCTCCCCTCTGCCCGGCCACAAATAATCACCGTCCGGCCGCTGCAGGTTGCTTCCCAGTCCCTGGACTCCTGCCAACAGGACCCTGTTCGGGCCTTGAAGATATATCTCTGACGAACAAAACCTTTCCGAAAGAATCGATCACGCCTTTTTCTGCCCTTATATCGTGGCAAGTCGGACATTACTGCGCAGACTATCTCTTCATGGTTGCGGTGGATCATACGCTCCGCTTACGAGGACCTCTCCCCCTCAGGGGCCAAGCGGATGCGAATTCGGGCGCACGAAATCAGAGCTGTATCGACCAGCCTCGCTTTTGACCGCAACTGCGCAGTCCAGGACATTGTTGCCGCAGTCGGCTGGAGAGCTGAATCAACCTTTGCACGCTTCTATCTACGCGACCTCTCTGGCCAGCGGGATAACCTGGCCCTGGTAGGTGACGTCTCAGCGGCTCAACACTCCCTGCCGGTACACCATGCGCATTAGGTACGCTTAGCTGAAATTGTGAGGTGTTGATCCCAGTCTTTTTCACTAATGCGTCCACAATCACGGGGTAGTTGGCGGCGCCCTCCTCCTATTCGCCATTCTTCCATACAGTAATGCCATCGGTAATGTTTTTTGATGAAACAAATTTATTTTTCTCTAAAATATATTTTTTCGAGAAAATACTTACCGATGGCATTACTCGGAGGGCCCTCCCACCTGCCCCGCTCGCCGCCAGTAAGCTAAGTGCGAAAACTGGAAACGGCTGCGCATGTGCCGTATAAGGTAAGGGAGACTACTCAGTAAGGGGAAGCTATTCAGGGACGTTGGTACAGCTGACTTGGGGGGGTTCCCCGGTGGCGTTGCTGTACACAACTATCCCGGGCTGAAATTGTGAGGCTAGGTGCTACTTCCATACAGTAATGCCATCGGTAAGTATTTTCTCGAAAAAATATATTTTAGAGAAAAATAAATATTTTAGAAATGGTTGGTGAAACATTATAGTGGTTTCTTCCCTTAGACCGATAGCTCTGCTTCATCCGACTTTTTTAAACAACGCAACCCTAAAATACTAGCGACTCATGTATAGGCGGCACGAGCATAACGCTATAACGTAAGCATTTTGATGGCTAAGGGTTTGTTTGGGCTAACGCTAAACTGGAAGCGTTCCGATTGGAAAGAGTTGAAAAATATTTGTCATAAAAAATGGTAAACTTGTATCCACAACTACTGCTTGCGCCTGACGGAAGATTACAGGTTGAAAGTGCAGATTCATTTTGTTTAATAAATATTACAGATGTGTTGAAGTATTTGGAATGTAAAGAGGCAAAATACTCCAAGTGTAAAAGACGGTACAACACGGCTTTCAATTCTGTACACAATGTAACAATGGATGTTGGTGTGGTTTCCGCTGGTTGCTCTGTTGGGGGTGTAGCTCTGTTTGCAAATGGGGTTGGTAGTATAATTGGGATAGCTTTTGAAGGCATTAGCGTTGTCACATGCTTGGCATGCTTTGGTTTGGAAGCCCTTAACAAAGGATTTTATAAGAAGTTGCAGAAGCATGATGCATTGCATACTCTTGCTGGAGCAAAGCTGAGCAGTATGAAACTTATTATCAGTAAAGCATTTAGAGGACAATAAAATTGATGATGATGAGTTTAACCCATATCCATCGGTATACGCCCGCGTGCGTACACACCCATTTCCATCTGAATACTCCGCCGCGCGTAGGCCCCCCTTTCCAACGGTATACTCGCTGACGCGTAGTTTAGGTGGTTCCCCTGTGTCCCTCTGTGTACACGTAAACCCCTACTTCCCATGACATCACAGGTTAGTGCTCTAAACGTCATCGAAATATGTGCACTTTTCCCAGTTCCGACCGAGAATTTGCCGGAAGTTGTAAGCCTTTTTTACGCTAATTTTCACCGCGTGTTAGAGTGAATATATCGAGCATGATTGCCGAGCCAGTTGAGAGAGAGGATGTGAGCGATACAAGCGGCGATTTTGAATTAGATCCTGACGACAACATATTAGGGGAAGATGAAGAGTTGGAGATTCGAGATGTACAAGTTTACGATGAGTTGAGTGATTTAGTTCATCAAATTTTCGGCGATAGTGAGGAAGACAACGATGATTTTCCTGGGTTTCAAGATGGCTGGCAACGTGACAATTTTATTCCTTGCGTCAATAGAAAATGTGTAGTTTTCAAACCACCTGATGGATTTCATTCATTCTTTTTTTATTAGGCAGAAAATAGAAGTGTGTATATTTTACAGGCATATATGCTGCAGTGCTTTTGGATCCTTCTATTGAAATAATGTATTTGAACACAAGGTATGTGAACATTTTTGCAATAAACTCACTTTTACACTAAAATATTTTTTTTCTGTTTTCTTTTTCTCAGTTTACTTTTACATGGATAGCTAGTATATTCAATGCTGAATCTGCTGATATGCAACACGTAATGTTTTAGGGTGGGGTTGAGACTGTTTTAAGCCTTTTATACAACTACCACTCGTGCACTAAAATTTCCTAAAAAACGGTCAGCTCTGAGCAGGCACTCTCTGTAAGGCCTCTTAGCTCACAGAGTGCCTGACTGGAAGTGTCTTCCAGATGGATATGGGTTAAGAGAGAGCAAGATGATTTGACCAATTACAAACAACAAAAGTCTGAAATTCAAAATAAAATGCATTGTCAACCCATGAATGTTAAAAAAACTAAAGGCATCATTTTTAGAGGAAGGAAAAAGATAGGGGCAAAAGAGACCACAGAAAAACTACAAGGTCTTCTAATCAAGTAAAGATAAGTTTTTCTTTATTTTTATCATGCAATTCACAGAGAGATGACACGCATCTTGCGCCGCTTGTGTCGCTTGCACCTAGCTATTTAATGCCATCTGCTCACCACTTGCACCTCCAGACTATTACTGAGGGGGGGGGGGGGGGGGGGGGGGGGGAGTTATTTTGTTTTCCAAGTAACTTGGTAAAATTGTCCGAGTAACTTGATGACTTGAGTCAAGAACTTATGGCAAGTCACTTATAAGTACTTATTTTAACTAACTTATAAGAACTTAGATCAACTAACTTATAAGAACTTACAAAGTTACTTGTAAACTTACTTGTCAGTTGTAGGTAACTTTGAAAATTTTGTTATCAAGTGTTTCTACGCATCACTTTTTTTTCTCAAATACTATTTTCAGCTTAAAACCCAAGCTTGGTATTGAAATACATGATGGTGAGGCCTTTCTAGGCATGCTAATTTGGATGACCCCTGAGAAAGGTCAAGGGTCACAGGAGGTCGGCAAGTGTGTGAAAAATGCCTGTTTTTTTTTTTTTTTATAGAATTGTAGTTTTTTTAATCTTGCAAACTTTTCAATCAAATTTGGCATGAAGATAGCTGATACCACCTTTCTATGCATACTAAGTTAATCAACCCCTCACAAAGGTCGATGGTCAGAGAGGGTTGACAAATTTGTGAAATTTTGCATACATTTGGAGAAAATTTGGATATCACTGGTATCGCTGGGGGGTGTGTGTGTGTGTGTGTGTGTGTGGGGGGGGGGGGGGGGTGTTTGGTTGGACATATAGTGGTTACAAGGCACACCTTGTTTGTATGTGTGTGCAGGATACTTTGACCAGCAGATGCGTCAGAACCTGTTTGGAAACTGGTGTAGTCATCTTCAGCAAGCCATGATCCAGTTCAGGCATGATCTTGCTCGTACTGAGGTGAGTTCAGACTTAGTTTTACAGCCCATTAGCAGTCTTATAGAGTCATAGTATATAGAACACTTTATTAGCGTATGAAGTAAATAGAACACTTTATTAGCGTGTGAAGTAAAACAACAAAAGCCATGCTGCCTTCTCATTCATGCATGTTGCTGAATGTCATTCTCATACTCATAAGTATCACACATATGGGTTGTTCTCTGAAATGATGGGCCAGAAGTATGACATGGAGGGTAAAAAAATAAAGTATTGGGTATGAACTAACTGTTAATGCGCACCAATAGACTGTTGGCACACACTTCCATGAATTTTAAAAAATATTTCTCCAAATATTTATCCTTTTATATGGGCCATCCGGCGCCTGTCATCCGTGGCTTTTGTGTGTGGTAGTTTTTGGGCTCACGTGAGATAGCAAAAGTGAGTCTATGCATTGGGCCATGTGTCGTCTGTCCCTCATCTGTGGTAAGCTTAAATGATGGCATTTTCTCAGAGACCATTCAAGCCTCAGACTTCAAACTTGGCCCAAGGGTACTTTGTAGTCAAACCTTTCTAAACATACCAATCTCAATAACCCCTCTCAAAGGACAAGGTCACAGGGGGTGCAGAAAGGAGTCAAAAATAGCCATATTTTGACATAAATTGTTTCTCCTCAAATACTATTTTCAACTTCAAACCCTGGTACAGAGATGCCTGATGGTAAGATTTTTCTATGCATACTAATTTGGATGACCCCTCGGAAAGTTCAAGGGTCACAGGAGGTCGGCAAATGTGTGAAAAATGCCAGTTTTTGATAGAATTGCAGTTTTTGGCTCACGTGCTAAGCAAAATTGAGTAGTTTTCTGGGCCAGTGGCCATCGTCCGTGGTAAAATTTAACGTTGGCATTTTCTCAGGGACTATTCAAACCACAGTCTTCAAACTTGGCCCAAGGATACTTTGTGGCAAGACCTTTCTAAACATACCAATTTGAGTGACCTCACAAAGGTCAAGGTCACAAGAGCTCAGGAAATAGGTCCAAGACAGCCATATTTTGACCGAAGATTTTTTTTTTCTCAAATACTATTCACAATTTCAAACCAAAACTCGCTACAGAGATGCCTGATGGTAAGACCTGTCTATGCATACTAATTTGGATGACCCCTCAGAAAGGTCAAGACTCACAAGAGCTCAAGAAATAGGTCCAAAATAGCCATATTTTGAGAAAAGATGTTTTTTCTCAAATACTATTCACAACTTCACACCCAAATTTGGTACAGAGATACCTGATGGTAGGACCTATCTATGCATACTAATTTGGATGACCCCTTGGAAAGGTCAGGGATCACAAGAGGCTGGCTAATGTGTGTAAAATACCAATTTTTGATAAAATTGTAGGTATTATCAGCATTTTAGCAAATTTTGCAATTAATCTTGTGTATGTTCATCACGTCAATTGACGCGATCGCTCTGCTGGTCGCATAGCATCCGTCTCGTCGGTTGTCGTGTGTGCTAAGGTTGTTTAGTGTACTGGCCAGCTGAGACAATTCGGTCTGTTAGGGTTAGAGACTGTACACATAATCCAATTCACCATTTTCGTTGCACATGCTTCCTTCTTTTAACTAGCGTGTTCAAAGGGGAATTTTGAAGCTATCGAAGCAAATTTAGTGTTTTTTGGCTTGCTCAAGTAAAAACAAGCATCTTGGCGGACAGTGATGCTGTTGAAGTGCTGCAGGGTACATGAATTTTCAATTCTATAAAGATGAGGTTAGTTCTGGCGATGAACTGGCTGCTATCGTCGGTGGAGAAGCTGATTTGGTTGCTTCCGATATTCCGCTATCACTGTAAGACATGCCAAGGTTAAGGTGTTTTCCCGGACACAGATGGTTGGATTCAGGATGACATGCTCTGATGCCTTCAACGAAATCGATGGTGGTACAGAGGCTTTACAAGAAAAAAAGCTACAAGATAGACTTTTGGATTTCATAGAAGTGAAGAGAATTCAATTTTGAACAACTTTTATCTATTGTTTGCATGTAAGACTTCAGACTAAAGAGCTGTGAGCCATCATCTTAGATCAGTGCCGTGTTCTTGTTTTCTGCTAAAATTCTTTGGACATACACTTTACAGGGCCAGAAAGAACGCTTTATATCGGACATACACAGAGTTAAATTTGGCATAAAGGTAGCTGATGATAAGACCTTCCTATGCATACTAATGTAGTTGACTCATCGCAAAGGTCACAAGGGTTGACAGATGTGTGAAAAATGCTTAAATTTTGAGAAAATACGGATTTTGCTGGTGCAGAAGCCAGCCCTTTACTTCTTGTCACAAACAGGGGCGGATCCAGGGGGGGGGGGGTCTGAATGGGGGGCCCAAATTCGCCGCTGAACACCACCCCCACCCCCATACATCAGATTTACAGACCTGGACACACACGGCTCACGCACATACTATAGTTTTACAACCATAAACATTTTTTCAAAATGCAAAAAGGGATGAAATAACAGGAGACTACAACACTAAAACACCTATTAACCCATAAAGGCCAGACATGCTATGACAAAATGTGTATCGATCATGACAGTTAAGGGCAGTGTAAGATAGGTGCCAAGCTCTTCTGACATCACCTTTGAATTATCACAGTTGACATGTCTGTAGACCTATGACTTAGAACTGAGCACACACGGCGGGGTCCATACATGCAACCTCGTCGGTGATATTTTGTCTTTTCTGACAGGTCACAATTACAGTCTGTTGCCAGTCAGAGAAGTATGCCAATCTACTTTTTCCCTCCGCAAACAAAAAGGATGAGAGAGGAATCTTGCGGGGCTGCTTGACCTCAAAGTCCCTTGCAATGTCAGTTGGGTTTACATTAATGTCCCGATGGATGGACATCAATGCTAGCGCTATCAGGTGATCTTGTCACATAGTGGAGCGCAAATCCAAACAAGTGCCTTTTGTCAATAACGCAAAAATCATGGATGCTCATGTGGCAGTGACAGATAGTAAATTGATGAATGCGAAATCAGGTGGCCAGCCGGTTGTCTTGACGAAGTTGTAAAGAAACAATGGCCAGGGACTGAATAGCAAACGGCTCTTTTTTGGTTTTTGATGTTTTATTTCTTCAGATAAAGTGATCGTTGCTACCTATGAGCCTATACATTGCAGTAATAAGGTTATAATGTGATTGTCAAAGCTAGAGAAGATTCACGTTGACGTAAAATGGCTAAACTAACTTGAACCGGAACTGACATAAAGACGTGAGACTGTTGTGAAAGGCATTCGTTAGTTTATGCTCGCCTCAGACAATCGCCCTTAAACAGTCGCCCTTAACCATATTCCGCTGTATCAGTGGTCAGGGGCAATTATCCAATTAACAGGTGACACCAGATGGTCTACCTGCAGATGACTGCCTCAGTCTGAGGATGGTACATGTGTATAGCATATCAAAAGGTATGGCTTTTCAGGAGCCCCTTTGCCTGCAGGGGGGGCATGAAACTCTATGGTTATACTGAGGAGCCCTATGTCAGCAGGGACTGAATTCTCATCCACAATTGGGGTGGACCAACACATCATATGGCTGACTCGGAGTGAGGATGTGATGCTGATGATATCACACAGTGAGATATACTACTTTTTATGAGCCCCTTTGACTGCAGGGGCACTTTACACTCTGTTTCTGGATGAAAGACTATGACAGGGTCCACGTAGTTAGTGCAAACTGAGGTTATTTGACTAGTTTCGACACATTAGGCCCACCCAGAAGAAGACTGTGTGCCATGATGAAAAGAAATCTCACCAACTAACCACTAAAAATAATAATAATAATAATTAACAAAATAATACAAAACTAACCAACCAACCATAGCCATATTTTGACAAAAGATGTGTTTTTTTCTCAATTAATGCTATTCACAACTTCAGACCCAATCTTGCTACAGAGATACCTGATAATAATAGTAATAATAATGGCTACTTATATAGCGCTTATCTTAAAATAAGCTCTAAGCACTTTACAAATAAAGAGTTGGAGTGGAGGGGGTCATAAAGCCCGAGAAACAAAGGATTCTGTAATACACACGCACACACACAGACAAACACACAGGTACATAATCACAAAGAACTGAGCTGCATTGGGGTATCGAACAGGTGGGTCTTAAGGGCAGATTTAAAGGCAGTGAATGTCTGTCTATGGGTAGCAAGTTCCAGACAACAGGTCCAACGTGCGCAAAACAATGGTCACCTCTGGTTTTGTATTTGCAGAGCGGGACTCGGAGAAGGCGCGTGTCACTACTTGAACGGAGGGAGCGGGAGGGAGTGTATAGTTGAAGACCCTTCTATGCATACTAATTTGGTTGATTCCTCGGAAAGGTCAAGGGTCACAAGAGCTCAGGAAATACATGTAGATCCAAAATAGCCATATTTTGACAAAAGATGTTTTTATCTCCAATACTATTCACAACTTTAAACCCAAATAGGGGGGTTGACAGATGTGTGAAAAATGTTTACATTTTGAGAAAACATGGATTTTGCTGGTGCAGAAATCAGCCCTTTAATTATTGTCACAAAGGTCACACATATATGTATATTGGTCATCCACGTGAGCCATAATGGCTTTGCCTTTGTTGTTATCAAAGTTGTTTACAGACTTTTCAATCAAACTTGGCATAAAGGTAGCTGATGATAACACCTTTCTATGCATGCTAATTTAGTCACCCCGTCGCAAAGGTCAAGGGTCACGGAGAATGGACAAATGTGTGTAAAATGCATTCATTTTGAGAAAACTCGGATTTCACTGGTACAAAAGTCTACATATGTTCAGATACATGAACACACAAAGGTCATACTTATTATGTGGCTTGGTCATACACATGAGTTGTGAAGGTTTTGCCTTTCTTTGTTTGTAATACTCTCGCAATGTACACTTGGTGTACTGCTAAATGGTCCTAACTTAGTAACCAGAACAGCCACTGTTAATTTTTTTATCTTCATACTGTTTTGGCTGCCTTTTCAAAATAAAGGACATCTGAACCACTAATAATTTTCTAAGTGATGACCAACTCTGAAGTGAACGGGCATAACGCATACAGCATGTAGAGAAACCATTGTGTGCATATTTTCCATCGGTGAGGAAAATTGTTCAGGCTTGTATCTTTCCGCGACTTCCGTCATGTTCGTTCATGTCAAATATAGTATGATTTTGTTTTTGTAAACATAATTGCATTTCAGAAGGTGAACAGGCATAACAGCGATTTTTTTTTTTTTTTTTTTTTTTTTTTTTTTTGTAACCAAAGCAGATCAATTCACATCACTGCCTCGCATTTCTCGATTTCGGTTTAAAATCGTAAAAAAAGCACATCTGGTCACGAAGTGCACACATCATCACTAAAAATAGTTAGAAAAGTACCCAGCCAGCACACCAATATAGGTCCAATATTGGCCCAATATTGGCTCAGATATTGGGCCGATATATGGGTGGCAATATTGGTCCAATATTGGAAGCGCAAAATGGCCCATTGTTGGCCCAATATCGGGTAAATGTTGGCTGCCAAGCTGGATCCATTGTTGGCCCAGTATCGGGTGAATGTTGGCTACCAATATAGTGCCAAGCTGGATCCATCCTAGAACCAGTATGGTGAATATTGGCTGCCAATATAGTGCCAAGATGGATCCATCCTAGGGCCAGGATGGTGAATATTGGCTGCCAATATAGTGCCAAGATGGATCCATCCTAGGGCCAGGATGGTGAATATTGGCTGCCAATATAGTGCCATGCTTAATCCATTCTGGTGCCAACATGTAGCAAATATTCTGCCAACCTTTTTCCAACATGAATAGTAGTGTCCCAGATTTGGATATTGGTAATTTAATCCAGCTTTTTTTCTGAGGAAAAAGACCATCATGCAAACATATATATATTAATCTGATAGTTATCAAATCAAACGTTCATCAAAATATGTAACTCAAAACACAACTTAAAAAGAAAGACCTGAACTCAGATTCACAGTGATGCACAAGTTTAATCTGATTTTCAGTTTTATGAAAAGAAAACACTAACTATACCGAAATGAAGGACAATGATTATCTCATTTAACCCTTTCCATCCTGATACATTACTGCCTGAAATAATTTGACCATGATATCTCAAGAATAGTACCAGAACAGCTTGGTGCACAGCTCTGTCACCACCCTTGAACTAAAATGGTTGATCTATATATCCTTACCCATAACATACCTTTCACAGGGCAATCTGAAGTTTAAAAAAAAATCACCCTCAGGCAGGATTCAATGGATTAATTACATCCCCCCCCCCCCCCCCTCACACAAAAAAGAAACCTGTCTGTAACAATACACAAAATGTAAAAAAAAAAGTAAAAAAAAAAAAGCCCACAATTATTGAATTAAGAAAACAATTGTTCTGATACATGACATACAAAAACCATCTCTGAATGTACATACATACACACAGATGTTCAGGTACTGGCAATAGGATCTGTAAACATAACAGATTTTGTACACAGCACATTTTTTACCTGCTCCCATAAATAACTTTCATACAGATTAACAGAATATACTGACATAATTCGATTGGAGACTAAATTTCCTCCTAAACATACAGGATTTGGCACAAACAACATTGGTTATGAAAAGAAAGAAGAGAATCTCATATGAATTGTCCTTATTAACCCTTTTCATCCTAATACACACATGCTTGAAATTAATTTGACTATGATAATTCAAGGGTAGTGCCAGAATAGCTTGGCACCTGAGACACCAAGCTATTCTGGCACTACCCATAAACTAAAATGGTTAATCTGTCGCAAAATTTGTAATGTAGCCTTCAAGCAAATCTGACAAAATCAGCCTCTGGATTGAATGGGTTAAAAATAGTATCAAATAAAACCTTAAGTGTAATGGGGAGGGGGGGGGGGGGGGGAGTAAAAGTTCATGCATGCAGCCAGTTAGCATTTTAATAACTTGCAACTAAAAGCAGGTTTGCTCTACATTGCTTGAAAGCCCTAAACTAGCCAGTAGCTGCCATCACTTTTCAAACATAAACACTTCTGCAACAGATGGTTACAAAACATGTATGTCTTACATGAGGCAAGCTTAAGTGATCAGGCAAACTATACTTGTAAAAATAAACAATATGTTTACAAGCATCTTGGCCCGACTGACTTAACAGTGTAGCAAACTGAATATTTGAATCAGAATGAAACTTAATATTGCAATCAAAATTAGTTTAATTTTCTTCTGTCATGGACAGTTTAGTTGAAATTAATGTCCAATGTTTGAAGTTGATGTTGCTTTGACCGGAAAAAAAGTTAATTAAAAATTCTAAGATGGTAGACAGAAATGACAGATCTATACCATATATAACCATTACACAACATATATTTTATAACGTTTCATAACAAAAGAAATTGTAGTTTTAACAAAATCACAAAACATGCACTACATTCTAGTTTCTACTTAATATGATAAATCTGATGACAACAGGTATGATTAACCCTTTGGCTGTCTGTATTGCACTATAAGTCGCAATGATTCCTGCAGGAATCATCACAATGTCAGGCAGTACTGTTAGCCAGAGGGTTAAGCAGCTTGCAAAGAAACTAAAATAAAACCATACTAATCACTGTCAGTCTGTGTCCTGCAGGAATCATCACAATGCCAGGCAGTACTGATAGCCAGAGGGTTTAGCAGCTTGCAGAGAAACTAAAACTATACTAATCACTGTCAGTCTGTGTCCTGCAGGAATCATCACAATGCCAGGCAGTACTGATAGCCAGAGGGTTTAGCAGCTTGCAGAGAAACTAAAACTATACTAATCACTGTCAGTCTGTGTCCTGCAGGAATCATCACAATGCCAGGCAGTACTGATAGCCAGAGGGTTTAGCAGCTTGCAGAGAAACTAAAACTATACTAATCACTGTCAGTCTGTGTCCTGCAGGAATCATTACAATGCCAGGCAGTACTGATAGCCAGAGGGTTTAGCAGCTTGCAGAGAAACTAAAACTATACTAATCACTGTCAGTCTGTGTCCTGCAGGAATCATCACAATGTCAGGCAGTACTGATAGCCAGAGGGTTTAGCAGCTTGCAGAGAAACTAAAACTGTACTAATCACTGTCAGTCTGTGTCCTGCAGGAATCATCACAATGTCAGGCAGTACTGATAGCCAGAGGGTTTAGCAGCTTGCAGAGAAACTAAAACTGTACTAATTCACTGTCAGTCTGTGTGTGCTCGCTTTGCCGCCTTCCTCCTCTGCTTATTCCCATCGCGATCAATTGATCCAGTAACTGAGTAAGCCATTTAGTTAAAACGTGGCCTATGTCTGTTGCACTACCATGGCACCTTCTCACACCATCTGAAAATAAAATGCATGTCTGATTACTGAATCCTGTAGAGTTGACTTTAAGAGAGGTCACTGAAATTGGTATTTATACTGTGGAAAGTACCCTTGGGCCAAGTCTGAACATTTACAGAAGACTGTGGCTTGCTTAGTCTCAGAGAAATACCAATTGATGCATGTTTCATGACGGGCAATGGCTAAAACTAAAAACCCAGATGACCCAAAACAAAGACTCACTTCGGCCAGTTTTGCAATATCCATGCAGTCACTTGAATGGTTTGATCCCATTTTGGACTTCAGTTTTCTTTTAAGTCTTTTAAGTCCCTTCTATTTATAGAAAGGAGCTTTTAGGAAAGGTCGCAGTGGGGCGAATTTAATAGCATGTCCATGTCAAGGCAAGCAGGCTAAACCTCTAATTGAAGCAACAAGATAAAAATTACGTCATGTCTAGTTACACTAACTTCGCTGCTGAACGTACATTTGGCGTGAAGCGCCGTATGTGCGAATGTATGCGTGCATGTATGTAAAGAAGAGTTCTTATCTTTGATATTTCTGTACACACAAGCTTGAATTTAAAACTTGGTCTTGGTGAAATACTTTCTTAAGTGGGTGGCGGCTAAGACAACCTCCGAGCATATTGAATGACACATTGAAGACATAAACAACCGTTTATAGGAAGTCGGTTGACCCAGATTAGAGACCGTAATTTTTGTCATAATTACTTGAACCTATAGCTAGTTTGGAGAAAGACATTGGATAAGTTCGTTAGCCAGCTTTTCATCCTTTCAACTTCTTTAGTAAAAATTAATTCTTTTCAGAAAAGCATTAAAACACTAAAAAAAACTTTACTTCTAGAGAAAGTCAGACCGGCGGTGACGTAAAAGAGGCAACTCCGTCACTACGGAGATACTGACCTAATACTCTAAATATAATAATAATTAAATTTATAAAGTGCTAACTCCCTGCAGTGCAGGCTCCAACATCTGAATGAGCTCTAAAATATGACGGCATTCTCTCTTGCACGAGTGGCCCTCTCTCTCACATAAACATGCGCGCATCTCCAGGAGGAATAGATCCTCATGCGCACTCCAGGCGCCTCTTGGAGATGTTTGGAGCGCGCGTGCATGCACGCACACACACATCAACGCGCTTTAAGAAGTGGATGCAGGTGACCAGTGTCAACCTGCTTTCACACAAATTATAGCAAGACTGAAATTGTACTATGGAGTTCTAGTTTTGACACAATTTTCTCAAGCCTATGAAGTGAAACTCATATCATTTAAAACTAAATGAATACGTAAAAACTAAAACTTGCGTCATGACAAATGATGTTTGACAAATCAATCACCTCGGCTGTTTGGCCCAGCGCTAGAAGTGGCCACTTAGTTTGTTCCAGGCGCAGTACAGCAAGGAAAATGACTACATTTTGTTTTTCATGAATTTCTTATGTACCGTTCAAGTGTGTGATGCAAAGCTTTGTTTAACAAACCAAGGGGAATTACTCAGCGCTGGACAGAACAGTTAGATCCCCTGCCCCCGCCTATCAGGCACCCATTCGCCAGCCCACAGAGAAATACGCAGGTATAGAACAAGACGATCATCTACATCAGGCTCAGGCACCCATTCGCCAGCCCACAGAGAAATACGCAGGTATAGAACAAGACGATCATCTACATCCCTACCCCTGATGTAGATGATCGTCTTGTTCTATACCTGCGTATTTCTCTGTGGGCTGGCGAATGGGTGCCTGATAGGCGGGGTAGGGATGTAGATGATCGTCTTGTTCTATACCTGCGTATTTCTCTGTGGGCTGGCGAATGGGTGCCTGATAGGCGGGGGCAGGGGATCTAACTGTTCTGTCCAGCGCTGAGTAATTCCCCTTGGTTTGTTATACAATTCTGCCAGCGCTAGCCTCACCTATCTGGTTTGTGAGTAAAGCTTTGTTTGTTTAAAAGCGGACATTCTGCCCAACACACTGACACCAAACACACTATAGTTGTGACAAACCAGTAGCCAGCAGGATAAGGTGGAAATAAAGAGAAAAAAACAGATCTCACAAAGTTTTGCATCACACACTAGAACGGTAAATAAGAAAGTCATGAAAACAAAAGGTAGTCATTTTTCCTGCTGTACTGCGCCTTGCAGGAAGCCCGCTCATCAGCTAGCTTGACAGCTGAGAGACTCGCTGCCTCAGTGTGCGAGCACGACTTGTGACCCAGTTTCTCGGCTCGCCTGGAACAAACTAAGTGGCCAAACTGAAACAGCCGCGTGGCGCGTATGTCTTGACATACGCGTCACGCGGCTGTTTCAGTTTGGCCACTTAGTTTGTTCCAGGCCAGCCGAGAAACTGGGTCACAAGTCATGGTTGGTTGGTTAGTTCGGGTTTAACGTCCACAGCACCGAGGTGATCATGGACGGCCCTGACGGGCGGGTTATGGGGGACAGGGAAATCTATTGCCTATGGAGTACGACCTGAACACTGATCAACTCAGGCGCACTCCAACTGTGCCACTTTGATTTACCAGGACCTTTCAACGGACATGCTATTGAACAAATCCGTTTTTTCCCCTGGATTGTGAGTCCAGCTACCGGGGCCAAGTCATGCTCGCGCACTGAGGCATTATAGAACTCACTGATGCATTGGCAGATCTGTGAGACTTTTTCAATAGATAATTCAACATCAGAATCAGATCAAAGACAAAAGCGAGGACAGCACTCATATAGAAGGGACTTTGTGGGTTATGTTTTATCCCATCTTGTTTTAATAATAAAACAGAGCATTAATTACTTAATTATAATTTACCAATCATTGCGTTGTGCAAGTTATACAGTCTGCTGAAGGCTTCATTCCCCTTTTTTCAGTGAGGTTGTACAATATCCAGACACGGACTTGTCCTCATCAAAAAGGGCATTGTCCTCCGTACACAATCTTTAAAGTCCAAGCCTCCAATGGGATAAGTACAGAATCTGCAAACACACACAGAAAAAAAATAAAACGGTTTTTACAAATAAAATTTGTCCAAAAGAATCACAATCAAAATTTACCTTTCTCTGTAGTTTTCCTGCATAGAGCAGAAGCATAAAACGAAACACAAAACTGCATGTAAATTATAATAAAATATTAGTTTTTAAACCTCCAGCTACATAACTAAATTGATCAACCCAAGCAGCACACCACAAAACAAGAAAATGCAAACAATATTCAGATTTCAAATGTATAATTACCATGTTGTTCCTGGTCGCCGCGCGTTGTCTAGGACTGTGTTGAGGTTCTCCAGCTCTGCACGATCTTGTAGTGGGAATTCCTGATTTTTCTCCTCTTCGACCAGTACGACTCATCTTTAAAATCCATATTTTCTCAAGGAGAAGTTTAAAATCGTACTATACACGTACGTATACCTTAATCAGCAAGTGCACGTGGCGTCAGCAAAAGAAATATAGAAGAAAGAAAGCTGGAACTTGGTCTGGCAATGGAATTTGTAGCCTTGATCTGCAGTCAAATTTGGCGGAAATAATCGCAGCAGGTGCTATCGATACCGGCATGCAATGCAGTGTCTGACAAAACATAGAATGTGGCGAATAAATGTTATATAAAAAAAATTATTTAAACAAAAAAAAAAGTCACGGCGTGCCCAAACTATGGTAAAAGATTGCCGTTGTATATTTATTTTCAAGATAAATGTCGGCTAGATTTAAAATTTCATCTGTCAATGTTGCGAATTGGGCCAGACTGGCTCGCCTATCGTGTGCCAACATTTGCAGTCGAAGCAGCGCGCGGGCGCGGTACAGCCTCCGGCGGCTCACGTGATTGTTCCAGCTTGGCACCAAGATTGATTATACCGGCGCGCGCGCGGGCTCACGCGATACCGGCGCGCGTGTTGGTTTCAGCATGGCGCTAAGCTCTCGCATACTGGCCCAATATATCGGCCATTATCCAGCAATGGACCAATATTTGCCCAAGATACTGTGCGTGCTGGGTAGTCCCTAACACAGCATGCTTTTGTGTAGGAACAGCCTGTTCAACACCCATGGTTTCAGTAACGAATGTTTTATTTGTGTAATCATACACAGTATAGTGAACATAAACACATCATTGAAATGTACATGTTTGTTGATGTTTCTATTCTGTTCAATATTATTTTCAAAGCAATTTATTGAAGCTGTTCAGCACCACACACAGTTGCTACACTCATCATTATGTCACACATCTGCCATGCCCCAATCGGCATTTTTCGTAACGTATTAAGTAACCAAAAGGGGATAAAGTAACACCAAAAGCTTCTGTAATTTGTTTCCTTGATATGTGTAAGCCATGTATACAACACAAAGCATTAATTTGGTGTTACTGTGTGTGTAATTACAGTCCCCACCAGCAGGGGCACCCCACCACCACCACCCCCCCCCCCTCCCCCTCCTGTGGCCCAGAGAACCACCCATATACACATCATGTTCAAGTTGCATACATACATCCAATAAATAGACAAACTCCCACCATCCACACAGCAAACTATTACTAAGTATTAGTATAATGGACATCATATCAAGTAGCAGCCCAACCAATAAAATCAAAATTGTAAATTATTTGACTGTGATGGTTGAGGGTATTGTAGTACCTGGAGGACTTGATGCCTGCAGGTGCACCAAGTTAATCAAGCAGTACCCTTGAGCAGTTGCAGCCAGTTCATCTCCTTGTGTGAGACTTCAGAGTTTATTGTTGGCCTCTAACTGTGAATTAAGATGTTCAAACTTGTCACAAGCATTGATTTTAACATTTTCCTATAGTACCTGCTGATTGCTTAAGACCGTCACACTTGTCACAAGCACTGATTTTAACATTTTCCTAGAGTACCTGCTGATTGCTTAAGACAGTCAAACTTGTCACAAGCATTGATTGTAACTTTGTCCACAGTATCTGTCAAATGCTGATGAGCGTTTGAGCTGGCAGGCCAACGCACTGCCCACAGATGAACTGTGCACGGAGAACGCCATCATGCTGCGTCGCTTCAACCGATACCCACTCATCGTGGACCCCTCCGGTCAGGCCACTGAGTTCATCATGAACGAGTATCGTGAGCGCAAGATCACCAAGACAAGGTAGGCTGTAGCCAACGTCTGTGAAGATGGCCCCCTTGTGCATGCAGCCACAGGTACTGTAAACTGTACAGGTAACTGCGTACACATGGGTTTAACTATAAACATTAGACATGTTCACCCGTAAGACACTACAGTAGGAGATGAATTAGCCATGATGTTCCTGGATAATGTTGGATTAGCTTGGTGCTTTCCATGTGCAGAGCTAATCAGCATACCCTTAAGACTTTGTGGCTGATGTATCTCCCACAGCCAGCAGTTGTGAAAGGTGCTTCTAAAAGTTGTGCAAGTCATTAGGCATGGATGAGCTAAGGAAGTTACAGCCTACTTTGTGTGTAGATGAGACTGACTTCTTACATATTTGAGACCAAAGCCTTTGACCAGCTTAGAAACCTGTTTTAAATTTGCTTTTTTTTTTATCAAATCTGAACCATTACTTTGATGCTCTCCATCAGATTTGATACATTTATTTTGTACTATTCAATCGCAGTTCCTCCTTCTTGCAGCTTCCTGGATGATGCTTTCCGCAAGAACTTGGAGAGTGCTCTTCGTTTTGGAAATCCACTTCTTGTGCATGTGAGAGATTTTCCAGTTTTGTTTTGCCTGTTAAGGCTACAGTTGCAATGTTACTGTATTATATTGAGCCGCGTTTTGCTTGCTGTAGTGCAGATAATCGGCAGATGAGATTACAAGACAAGACAAAATGTCCACAGCTAATGCTGATTTTGATTCGGATCAAGTAATCACATCTGTCGGCTATCAGCACTATGTCAAGCAAATTTGACAGTCCAAAACAAACTTTACCACAAGTCTTTCAGTTTGCAGCTGATTGCAGTGTTCAGACAAAACACTAGCAGACGACTACATATCAAACTGTCGACTACAGTGTGCGAATTTGACTGACTCAGTGCTTTCTATAATTGTACGTTTTGTTGAGTAAATCTACTCGAAATTACATCAAGGATGATGACAGAAAATGCTAGAAGGGTTGTTTATTTAGTCCTTTTCTCAGGTTGTTGCTTTTGTGAGAAGTGCTAGGAGGCATTTAATCACTAGTGTACTGATTAGCTTCGCATGTTTGCTGCTGACTGTTCTCTGTTCATTTGTGTGTATGGGAAAGAAATTTTGAGAATATGTACTGGAGGGCATAAGAAGCTTTTTCATGTAGCAGTATGAATATATTTTGCATTTTCGTTTTGGCAAATGCAAGTAGCCAGATTGTGTCTTGTTGGTCTGCAAGAGCTTTTGGGAAGGAAAGTATATCAAGCAAACGCATGAGTATTAATATGCTTGTTATACACTATATTAATATATAGTCAGATATGAAACAGGTGTGTGTGTGTGTGTGAAAATAAATAATTACTGAAGAGTTGTATTCATGTCTTCCTAAGTGCAAATTGTAGTCTATGAACCAGGCCATGTCATCTGAACAAGCATTTGTGATGGTATCACAGGATGTGGAGAGCTATGACCCCATACTGAACCCTGTGCTGAACCGTGAGCTGCGGCGTACTGGTGGACGTGTGCTGATCACGCTAGGAGACCAGGACATTGATTTGTCGCCGTCCTTCACCATCTTCCTGGCCACCAGAGACCCCAATGTCAGTTGCACACTCAACACCTATAGTCCTCTTTACACTTTATCTGTTGGGATTCTACAATAAGCAAAAGGTCCTCAGGCTAATGTCAGAGCACAAGTTTAAAAGGTCCTTAGATGGACATTGGACTGCAGTTGGCATTGCACACGTCTGTGAATAGATCAAGTATTGGGAGACAGATCAAATGTGAGAATTCAAGGGTAATGCCTGGCACTGCTCTTTTTGAACTACCATTGTTGTGGTGTATCCCATTGTAGTATGCCTAGACTAAGTGAGATGAAACCTGTCAGCTCAGTCATACATTAAAAGACTGATGCTATGATTCTAACATTTTTATGTGCATTTTGTGCACTTTTTGTGTGTTATTAAGTTACAGGAATAACGGAAATTATCTTCTTGTCAGTCGGGCTGTTCTGAAAGCAAAGTTCATTGACATTTACTGTAAGTTTGACATAATAGGTACTTATAGTTACTGTGAGAAATAAGTATGTACCATATGTTTTAGACGGACTTCCCTCCTGATTTATGCTCACGAGTCACATTCGTCAACTTCACTGTCACTCGCAGCAGTCTGCAGAGCCAGTGTCTCAACCAGGTTTGTCAAAATTTCTGATACATTTCTAGCTTATCTTTGCTTTGTATTGTAAAACCTTGCAGGTCTGAAATTAAACTTTGAAAATTATAAATTTTGGAACCGATTACAACTCTGAGATGTACTACTTTGTATTAGTAGATGTTTTTTTCTATTAGTGTGTGTAGTCAGATGCCTTCTTCATCTCTTCAGGTACTGAAAGCTGAGCGACCTGATGTTGATGAGAAGAGGTCAGATCTGCTAAAACTCCAAGGTTTGTCAGTTTAATACATTTAGCCCTGTTCTCAACATTCCCAGATTTTGTATTTGTTCTCTGAGAACTGCATTACACTGAATGGGATTGAGCGACCATGATAGTTCAAGGGAGGTCCCAGCCAGAATAGCTTGAGACCAACAGAATAGTTGATAGCATCCATGAACTAGCATGAGCCATCCATATCTTGTAGTTTGTCAAGACTGAATGGTAAAGGTCTGTTTTGTTTTGTGGTGGGAAGCCAGAATGCAAGTAATTTGAGATGATGGGTTGTACGCCTTTCTCTGACGTCCTTTCGCTCTCATTTGGTATACCAGATGTCAAGCAGTCCGTTCTGGGTGTGTCTGCAGATGAGCTGTATGAGAATATAGATAGCTCAGTTTAGCTTGTAGTTTTGCAGTATGATATTGTTCAGACAGACAGCTATGTTTGACTGAATGTTTACTACTTGTATGTGGTGTTCAGGAGAGTTCCAGCTGCGTCTGCGTCACCTAGAGAAGTCCCTGTTGCAGTCACTGAATGATGCAAAAGGAAACATCCTGGATGATGACAGGTCAGTGCTGACATCTTTCTCTGCCTTTTACAAGATGCAGATGTTACATTGATTTGAAAGTATGAAACTAACACTTTCTTATCCAACACTTTTGCTCCTTTTCTCTTGCCTTTTGTATTGTTGAATACCTAGTTCACATGATAAGAGAAAAGCAGCACTAATGGCTTTGTGCTGTAACTGGGCCTTTGAAATAAACCAACAAGATGTATTCTTATTTAACGCCTTCACTGCTAGAACACAAAGCACAACATCCAAATACAGGTGGCATAGGAAATGCATTCTCCCCATTTGAATTACTGTAGGGCAGTACTACTGTAAGGAGACCCATGCACATCTTGAAGGAGTTGTGGACCAAGGACATCAATGCGCCAGAGGTGAAGATAAGCTACCAGTATCTCTTCAACCTGAGAGAGAAGCTGGAGGATATCCTCAGGATGGCTCGAGAAGAGTTGGAGAAGGTGCAAAACAAGGGGAAACATTACTATGACCGTAAAGCCAAACCTTGTCAGTTCCAGCCGGTGACCAGGTGTTGGTTCTTCTCCCCACAGACAAAAACAAGCTCCTGATGCAGTGGAAGGGACCGCACATAGTTGACATAGTGGTTGGCATCAACGACTACAGAGTCAAAGACAACAACAAGATGAAGACTTACCACGCGAATCTGCTGAAGAAGTACGTGAAGAGAGGTCATCAGGACAAACCACAACAAGCAGCATCAGTGTGTCTGGCTGCTGACGAGACTAGATGACGAGAACCTGTTCGACCTTAATGAACTCCACCAAAGGAGGGTATTGAAGACATCCAGTTCAGTCAAAACTTGACCCAGACACAAGAAGAAGAACTAAGAGCCCTAAATACGGAGTTCAAGCATCGGTTTACGCCTGACCCGGGGACAACAGACACTATCCAGCATGAAGTTAATCGGACATCAAACGAACCAGTTCAAAGCAAACCTTACAACACAAGGGAAGAACTGAAGAAGGACATCAAGGAGATGCTGGACCTGGGGGTCTTCAATGAGTCCAAGTCGGCAGTAGTCATCTTGAAGAAAGCAGATGAATCCAATTTGGTGTGTGTGGACTATCGTACACTCATAAAGCAGACAGTATTCGACCCTGGACCATCAACCCTTGAACTATCTGAAAATACCCTTCTCATGATTTGGCGATGTTCTTGCAGAACTTTGACATTAAGTTACAGTCTATCAAGGGTTCGCAGAACTTTGGAGCGGATTACCTGAGCAGAGCAGTTTAAAGGAACATTTCTTTGTTTAGGAACTGTGAGACAGTTATTCCAGAGCAGTTTATTTGATTTAAGTTTTGATGTGAGATTGTTTAGTGTTTATCATTCTGTGAAGTTTGACACAGCCACAACCATGTTTATTTCTTCAAAATCGTTACCGATGGTATTACTGAGAGGAAGATATACTTAACTGACAATTTCAGTCTCCAAAAATTGTTGTGTGTTGCCACACAACCAGGGACGTACCTCTAGCAAGCAGTTACCTAATCCCCCCCGAGTGTCCTCCCTATCCTTGGAGTAACCTCCCTTCCAAATCTCGCGAGAGGCCGTTATTACCAGTTCATACTTGACTGCCATTTTGTATAGATCCTTCTTTCTCAGTCTCCCGTTATCATCGTCTTTTTTGTCCATTCTTCGGCCTTGTTTGTCTTAACAAGGCCAGGTAAGGCCTCGGACATTGCCTCACGCGATGATTGTGGCGAATTGGGCAATTTCCGTGGATTTGCGGCATTTTGCCGTTCGTTTCGACTTTGTCTTCGATTGTCGGTTTTAACGGTCGTCTGCTCGGTTACGTAGCCTCTGGGCTACGCGCGTTTCATTTCCGCTCTGTTCACTGTTGCAGTTTTCTTCTTAAAAAACGTGCCCCAACTGTTAAAATTTCCAGTGGCCTAGTAACTTACATCCGTGCTGCCTGCCTTGCTCGGGATGTGCATCGGACCACACTTGTGATTTTTGTGCTTCGTGGGAAGAAGATCGCTGGTCCGACATGTGGAAATTCTACCGTCGTCAGCACCCTGTACAGTCCGACGAAGCTCCTCTTTGCCCTATCACCACCAGCTCTGCCGCTATCGGTGTTTCTTCTCGGCAGCTCTTTGCCACTCAGGCGTGGGTGTCGGACACCTTCCCTCCCGCTGCGGGTGGTTTTACACCAGGTGAGAATGTATTATGAGCGTATTTCGCAGCCAGCCCCGCAGACCCGGCCTTCTAAGACGGGTCTCCAACGGAGGCAACCCCATCATTTGGGGGAGGAGACAGCGACCATCGGCAGTTCCTGGCGCGTGCCCTCTCCAGCCAGACGTGACTTTACTCAATTGCACTTTTCCGTCCAAAAAAATTGTCGTCACATCACGACTTGTTGCTCGGCGCTTCGGCTCAACCACTGTCTCCTCGCGCCCTGGTTAAAAGCCAGTCACCGCGCAACTCGGCCAGCTCCGTCAAGCCCATCGTTTTGGGGAGAGGAGACATGACCATCGGCAGTCCCTGGCGCGTGCCCTCTCCAGCCAGACGTGACTTTACCCAATTGCACTTTTCCGTCGCAACTTCAACAATTGTCGTCACATCACGACTAGTTGCTCGGCGCTTCGTCTCAACCACTGTCTCCTCGCGCCCTGGCTAAAAGCCAGTCACCGCGCACTCGTGCCACACTTGGTACGTCCTCTCGGCGTATTTCTCACCCCTCCCGTTGGTTTTATTCTCCTATTGCAGACGTTTCCCTTCGGGATCCTACACCATCGTCCGTCCCCTGTCACCGTGATCCCTGGGTTTCTCCTGCCCCCCCCCCCCCCCCCCCCCCCCCCCCCCGTCGCTCGTGACACGCCTCTCGACGACGGGTGGATCCCCTTCGCTTCGAACGTCCTTCGCAGTGCTGTCGATGCCACCTTCATCGGTGCTCCAGAGGGGGGGCAGTCCTGGTCCCGTTCCCGTTCTCCTGCTCGTCGCCCGCTTTTGCCTGAGAGCTGTCCGCATCTGCCCTCTTCCTTATGGCGTCGTTCTTCTTCTTATTCTTCTTCATATGACTGTAGGAGTTCTCGGCGAACTGGGCACCTGGACTCCTCATCCGTCCCTCGGCGATCTTCTCTCCGGCCACCGCGCGATCGTTACTCTTTCCAAGGGTCCTGTTTCCCCTGGCGCTTGGCAATGCCGGTTCAAGAGGATGTTCTTCGCCTTCATCCGGTGGATTCTGCTTTCGACCTTGGGGTTTTGCAGCACCTTTCTCCGTCTAGAGTCCATTACCCGCGGACTCTCCGCACAGCTGTTCTCCGCCCTCAGACTGTTTCACTCCGGGTGTTGAGACTCTACGGTCCTTGGACGAGTCCTCCGACCTCATTCTTCGCTCTCTTCCCCCAGACGCCGATGATGCGGCGGATTTATGGGCTGACGGGCCGAATTGCCTCCCTACACCTCCTCTGAAGCGAAAGGCGTCGGCTTCGGTGGATGTTTCCCTTCAACCTAAGCATTTCCGATCTTTTCCGCCACCATCTGGCTTTCGAGATCTGGCGGAGGCGTTCTCGGCGCAATTGCCTATTGGCACTTTCAAAGAGCCTCTCTTCTTTTCCGATACTAGGTGGCCTGAAGGCGTAGACATTCGCTTCCGCCACCGTTGGTACGCAGGTCACTCTCAGGCTTTTGCATGCCCTTTGCCTTAGCTCGATGATGCGGCGGATTTACAGGTGGGTGAACGCCGCTTCGCCTTTGCCCGGGTCCCTCGCGGTTTTGATAAAACTGCTGTCATGATCTGCAACACGCTGGTCTGCTCCAGCTTCCGCGATCTCGCTACCAAGGCGATGGTACGCGCTCTTGAAGACCATTGGGATCCACACTCTACTGCGCCGCTGCGAGAGATACATTCTCTTTCGGTGGTGGCTAATCGGGCTTCGTACCATGCTTCTGCAAATGCGATGGCTGCCGCCATCAACTGTGATTTAATTAGACGGGATGCAGTTCTTGCTGGTTGTTCTGGGTTTTCTTCGACAGTCAAGGCTCAGCTCCGCCAGGCGCCCATCGGCGGTACTTTGCTGTTTGGCTCCACTTGGCAAGCCGTGAAGGATACGCATACGGACATCTGGCCCATGGCTCACCATCTTTCTTCTCTCTGTTCCCGACGACCCATGGCTCCTTTCTACCATTTCGGAGCGTCTTCACCTCTCGCTTCTTCGCCCTCCTCTTCGCCGCTCCCCGCTTTGGACTCGGGTTCCGAACGATCCCGTCCAGGTGGCGGCTTTACAGGACGAAGTGGCTTCCTTGCTTCTCACATCCGCCACGGAATTCGTCCGGCGACAAGATTCTCTGGCTTTCTACAGTCGTCTCTTCATCGTCCCCAAGTCGGACGGAGGTTGGCGTCCGGTGATAGACCTTTCCACTCTCAAAAAAAAAAAAAAAAATTTTTTACCTGCTCTGTCCTTTCGTATGGAAATGACCCGCGCCCTGCGGGCCGCCGTCCAACCAATGGATTTGGCTGTCGGTCTGGATCTTGCCGATACATACCTTCATGTTCCTATACACCCTTCGGCTCACCGATACCTTCGCTTCGCCTTCCACGGAGTGGTGTATCATTCCGGGCGATGCCCTTCGGCCTCACTCTCAGTCCCTGGGTTTTTACCAGGATTATGGATGCGGTGATTTCCCACGCACGGAGGTCATCTCTCAGTCCGTCATCCCACTGCCTCGACGATCATCTTTTCCGGAATCAGGTTGCGACCTGCTTGACCGCCGACAGGGACGCCCTGCTTTCCCTTCTCCATCGCCTCGGTTTTCTAGCCAACTTCGGCAAGTCAGACCTATCGCCATCTCGCCATTTTCTCCACCTTGAAATGGAGTTTCAGACCGACTTGAGCTTGGTGCGCCTACCCCAAGCTCGGTTCGACAAGTTGGTTCTTTTGGCCCATCGGATGTAGCTTGCTTCCACGGCTCCGGCGAGACGGTGGTTACAGTTTTGGGTCTCATGAGTGCTGCGGCGGACTTGCTCCCCCTTGGCCGGCTCTACTCGCATCCAATTCAACTTCATCTCCTCCTTCTTGGGCGTCTGTCTTCAGGAGATTTGGAGGTTTGCGTTCCGGTGTCGCACTTAGTTCGGCCGCATCTCCTTCGGTGGACGGATTCCGTGTGGTTGGCGTCGGGGGTTCCCCTCGCGTCCCCGCTTCCTTCCCTGTCGATCTGCATGGATGCCAGTCTTTCCGGTTGGGGCACTCACCTGCTCCAGAACTTCAACACGACAGTGGATGTTTGGTCACCGGATTTGGTGGGCAGACACATCAATTGGTTGGAGCTGAAAGCGGTGTGGCTCGCCCTGATCTCTTGGGAACCACGCGTGACCAACCAGGCAGTCTTGGTTCTCTCCGACAACACGACGGTTGTCTCCTATATTCAGAAGCAGGGCGGGACCCGTTCTCCCTCCCTTTGCAGTCTTCTGTTCCATATTCTGGTGTGATGTCGGGATCGGGGCATTTTGCTACAGGCACATCACATTCCGGGACGGCCGAATGTGCTGGCAGATTCCTTATCTCTTCATGGCCAGTGTCTCCATACTGAGTGGGCTCTTCACCCCGACCTTTTTTCGGATGATTTGCCGGCACTGGGAGACACCCATGATCGACCTGTTTGCGATGAGGTGGAACGCACAACTTCCCCTCTTCGTCTCCCCTGTTCCAGATTCTCTTGCATGGGCGGTGGATGCTCTCTCTATCACCCGGGAGGGTCTCTTCGCCTATGCGTACCCTCCGTCTGTCCTGGTACCCAGGATTCTTCTCAAGCTCAGAGGCTGCCATGCAGTCCTGTTTCTGGTGGCAACGTTCTCTTGGAACAAGAACTGGACCACAGATCTCCTGAGTCTCGCCATGGACCCCCGCTATGGCTTCCAACGCTTACCACGTTGCTGAAACAGCCCTGGCAGGATCTTTTTCATCCTTGCAAGGAGAGCCTCCTCTTACGCGCTTGGTGATTGTGCGGCGCGCCTTCACCGCTCGAGGTTTCTCGGATGCAGCAGTGGTGGCTATCGCTTCAGCTCGACGGCCTTCCACCAGGAAAGTTTATGAGGGTAAATGGCGGGTTTTTCTATCGTGGTGTGGGCCGCGACACCTCTCCCCCACAACTCTTGACTATGCCCCAACTCGCGGAGTTCTTCTTGTGGCTCTTCGAGGATCAGGGCTTGGCACCCATCACCATTCGAGGTTATCTTTCTATGGTGGCTGACACTTACCGCCATTTGGGTCGACCCGATCCGGGATCTTGCAAGGACCTCGCGGACCTCATGGCTCATTTTGATCTCCGGCGACCAGTGACCCGATCACTTCTCCCATGTTGGGACCTTGCGTGGGTGTTAACATGGCTCAACTCTGCTCGTTTTGAACCGCTGCACTTGGCTCGGTTCTCAGACTTGACGAGGAGCACCTGCTTCCTGCGGGCCCTAGCCACAGCTTCTCGCGTGAGTGAGCTCCACGCTCTCTCTGTACTTCCGTCTTGCCTACAGCTCCGGGCTTACGGCTCGGTTCAACAGACAGCAGGATCCGGTTCGGGCGTTCAAAAATCTATCTCCGCCAGTCAAAGCCCTTACAGCGGGGTATTTCCCGCCTTTTCTTGCCTTTGGTTCCGAACCGGCACGATATATCCGCCCAAACGATCTCCTCTTGGCTGCGTGGAGTTATCCGTTCTGCTTACAATTACCTCTCGCCTGCGGGAGCGACGAGGCTGCGGATTCGGGCACACGAGATCCGGGCTGTCTCCGCAAGTGTCGATTTCGGCCATAACTGCGCCATGCAGGACATTGTGGCGGCTGTGGGCTGGCGGGCCGAATCTACTTTCGCCCGTTTTTACTTGCGTGACCTCTCCAGCCAGCGGCACAACCTGGCTCTGGTGGTTGACGTTGCCATGGCTCAACACTCCCTCCCGGCGCTGGCGGCGCCGTAGGTAACACTTGACTGAAATTGTCGGGAGTGTGCCCCAGCCAGGGGTCTAGCTAAGCAGTTACCTGGGGGTATTGACCCTAGAGCGGCACCCTCCCCCTCTTTTTAATTCTTCCTCTCAGTAATACCATCGGTAACGATTTTGAAGAAATAAATGTATTTTTCTTTAAAATAAATTTTTTCGAAAAATACTTACCGATGGTATTACTCAAACTTACCTCCCACCTTCCCTGCTTGCCGCATGTCAGCTCAAATAGAACTGGAAATAACGGCCTCTCGCGAGATTTGGAAGGGAGGTTACTCCAAGGATAGGGAGGACACTCGGGGGGGATTAGGTAACTGCTTGCTAGAGGTACGTCCCTGGTTGTGTGGCAACACACAACAATTTTTGGAGACTGAAATTGTCAGTTAAGTATATCTTCCTCTCGGTAATACCATCGATAAGTATTTTTCGAAAAAATTTATTTTAAAGAAAAATACATTTTGAGATTAGAGAAGAAATTTTGTGAAATTTTGTTCTAAAAATGGGGTAGTGTTGCGTTTGTAGTTGTGTTATTCTTTTGAGAGCATGTGTGTGTTAATCATAACAAAGATCCAATATTCATTTGAGTTATTTTGGATAAGAATTACGTACATTTTCTTTTGCACGGAGAATTGTGATCGATTTTTGTTGTGAAGCGTTTCGCTACAGTGTTGTAAAGTTTGACTGGAAAGTTCAAGCAGGGTCATACTCTTTCTAGTGACCTCAGATATGAAGTCAAGTTGTCGGCAACATTTCATAACATTGTATCAAAGACACTTAGATAGTAGTGAAAATTTGTATTTATTTCTAGCGCATTCCTTTTCATGAATATTAATGAGTTTTGGTTACGTTTTCTTTTCAGATTGGTTGTATTGTGCGAATTTGCTGGATTATTCTGGAAATCTGTAATAGTGTAAAAGACCGTGTTAGGAAGTATGTGTGTACATTGTATGAGAGACGCAGTGTGTCAAAAGTGTTGATGCATTGTAGAGGAGACTGTGTATCGGTGTTGGTGCATTTGTGAATGCATTGTGCGGAGATCGCAAAGCTGCAATAAAATATTGTTGGAACTGTTACTCCATTGTGGTCTACAACCGTGCACCACATGTGACAAGTTGCAGCTGAGTGAAGTTTCTTTACAAGAACCCTACGTGCGTGCGTCTGGTGTGATTGTATCGTACTACGACTACCACGTAACACTATGCTAATACTGAGGCACGAAACTTGTACATTATATGTTAAAGCACTGTTATCACATAAACCTGATATCGAGCTTCTAAGCAAATATAAGAACAATACTAGCACTTGCAATCCCCCTCATGCTGGAACATATCACAGCTGAGAACATCTAATAAAAGTCTAAACCACTTTGTTCAAAAGAACAACAACAGTAGGAATAAATTAAAACTTCCTGTTGTTTGTCTTACAGCTGTGACATCTGTACCTGCGGGTTGAGGGCAACAGCTTAAATTTTGTGTTTAAAATGTGGTCATTTTGGCTAACAATGGACAGTGCCTTTTTTACTATCTGCTGGTCAAAAAAAGACGGCAGATTTCTCTGAGGCTCACCAATGATCTTAGAGCAGATTTTCACGATACATTCAACGCTGTTTCTGTTTTTGGCATTTAATAAGCTGAACCAGCAGATCAAAGAAAGTCAAAACAATTTCCAGACTTTCTCTTTATGGAATGTAGTGTCATATGCACAATGCTGATTCCTGTTGCTGTTGATTGGTATGTAGCATTCTGACCCACTTGGAGACACTGAAGCATGAGGCAGCAGAGGTGGCTAAGAAGGTGGAGGAGACGGATGTGGTGATGGCTGAGGTGGAGACAACCTCCCAACAGTATGTGCCCCTGGCACAAAGCTGCTCCAGCATCTACTTTACTCTTGAGGCCCTGCAACAGGTACATGCTCAATTACAATAGTCTATCGGTCAATCAGTTGGATGAATTAGTCCATCTGCAAAAGGCCACATGAGTCCCTGCTGTTATAGGGGCTTATGTTGTCTCTTGCAGATGGACAAATTCATCCTATTTAGTAATTGATTTTAGAAATTGACCAGGATAGTTGGAATTAGACAATGGCAGCTGTCTTCAGGCTAAAAGCCACCTGCACATGGACTAAAGCATGTTCTTAATTAAACGAACTTTAGTTCGTGAACTCTGACGATCTAGAGTTCACGATCTCGGGTGAACCAGGTTGGTTCTTAATTGGACGATCTAAAGATACGGCGAACCTAGTTCGAAGTAGTTCACGAACATCGGCAAACCATAGTTCGCTGTCGGAAAATGTTCGCTCAGCGTGTTGAGCAAACCAAGGCGAACCTTTTCTCTGATTAGTCAAAACGTTTACCCTCTTCTGCGTTGGAGATAAGAAGATAGTCACCGATACAAACAAATATGGCGGACGGCGACGATTTCACTTGTGCGAAGAACAAGACCTATTGTTTTCTCAAAACTCTTACCGATGGCATGACTAATAGGAAGGTACACTTAGCATACCGATTTCAGCCTAAGCATCCGATGTGTATACTATACAAACAAGGAGACGACTTCCGAGCGTCATTACCAAGCCCTGAGTGGCCTCCCCTTCCTCCATATCCGGTGCTTTCCTTCCCGTCAGTCTTTTTTGCTTAGCGCTTCCGTAACGGTTGTGTTCAGCCTAGATGGATTTTCTTTGACGGTTTCGTCGTGTTACCGGTGTGTTACGTGGACATCAACTGACAGTGTTTTTTTTTTCTTGGATTCCTGACGAGTTTCATCTTGCCTTTGGCTAGATTCCTGACGGAATTACAGAGATTAGAGCCACAATGGCAAGGTAAGGCCTCGGTTATTGCCACATAGCCGGCACGATGGCGGACTGGCCGTTGGCACTTTCCGTGGATTTTTGCTCAAATGTCGGACATGGCTCGAATTTTCGGGAACTCGCTTAAAATGACCTCTGATTTCGAACGGCGGATATAATAGCCTCCTCTGTTCGTGTGTTTGGATATCGTGGCCTCGAGGGGGAACCGCGATCATGCAGCGATACGATACTGTATCGCCACGCAGGTAACCCAAGTTAGCACCCCGTCGAGGTCGAGATTTTCAGGTGTACACACACTGTCACCTTTCACTTTTGTTTTGTGTTGCAGTTTATAAGTAAAGACCTGCATGCAGTGTGGAACCTTTCAGTGGCCCAGTGACTCCCATGCTGTATGCCTCCCCTGTTCCGGCTGTGCATCCGGACAAACTTGTAACATTTGCGCCGACTGGGTGGAGGAACAATGGTCACAACTATGGAGTTTTTACCGGCGCGAACGACCTGCACCTTCCCAGACCTACCCTCCTACTCCCGCACCCCCGTCTACAGCAGACGGAATCGTCCGGCGCGCATACTCAGATTTGGGAGATGTGACTTATCGTCGGGCCCAATATGTACCTAGGACAGTCATGCCCTCTCGAACCTTGTCCACCCGCTCCATGGCGGAGCGCGGCCAACAGCGGCCTCGGTCGCCCCGCTACGTGGTTGAACTTTCTTTGCACCCCAACGTGTCCTCTAGGACTTTGTCCGCTCGCTCCATGACGGAGCGCGGCCGGCAGCAGCTTCGGTCGCCCCGCATCGCGGTGAACGACAGACCTCCTATCTCTCACGACTCCACTGGCATTTTGTACGCCCGCTCCACTTCGGAGCGCGGCCGGCAGCGGCTTCAGTCGCCCCGCAACGCGGTGAACAACAGCTCCCCAATTCGTCATTTAGCCTCTAAGGCAGTGCAAGTGCATCCTCGACACAAAGCCACTCCCCACTCGATGGCGCCACGAGACCGTACGTTGCGTTGCTCAAATTACAGCCCACGGTCCATCACTTTTTCAGGTTCTCCTTCTACGTGTTTTGCCGCCCCTAGAAAGCGGACAGCTTCAAGCCCCCCACGGCATTCTTCATTGCACAAGCGACACTGCTCACCTACGACAGTGCGAGAACCTTTTCGGAAATCCTCTTTTAAAGACGAGTGCACCAGGACCCGACGAGCGGATCCACGCAGACGCAGTCGTTCCCCCAGTAGTTGCCGATCCTCTCACCACAATGATCGATCTGTCTGCTGCATTTCGAGGGAATCTTCTCCTTCGCTTCACAGCCTTCCCCCCTCGTCGGTCCAGCCATCAGGTGAGCCATCTTTCTTTCCCCATAAACACAGCTCATCGACCGCATACTGCAAAGGAAGTCGCCTCATCCCAAACTCGCTCTTGTGATGTACAACGGCTACCCTCTAACCAAATTCCTTCCTTGACCGGGTCCCGGCGGTCTGCTTCTCTTGCTGACGAGGAGGTCCTGAGTATTCTGCCAGAGGATTCTGTCTCGGCACTGCTTTTCAGTGATCGTCGGTCCACAACTCCGGTCTCTCGGACTTCAGGCAGCTCCTCGACACAGGCTCCCTTTGTAGCCCCGAGCACGGAGACTCTGCGGTCCTTAGACGAAGCCGCACAGCTGATTTCGTCCATTCTTCCTCCGGACGCCTGTCCCCCGTCTCCCCCTCTCAAGCGGAAAGCTTCCGCTTTCGTGGATGCCCCCAGACAAGCCAAGAGGTTCAAGTTCCTCCCACAGCCCCCAGGATTCCGGGATCTTGCGGATGCATTTTCGGCGCACTTACAGCAGGTCTCCTTTGGCGACTCCAGTTTCTTTGCAGACTCCAAGTGGCCGGAGGGATTGGATATCTCCTTTCGCCAGCGTTGGTATGCTGGGCATTCTCAGGCCTTTAGTTGCCCTCTTCTAGGCCCACTCAGCACCGGCCTCCAGGGTAGTCTCCTCAGTCACTGACTGAGTGGGCTAGCAGACGGGTGCCATCTTTGTCCAGGATTAGGACTTGATGTCAGCAGATATGTTGTTCAGTCTTTTTAACTGGTCCGGTTTTTAAGGAGCTGTGCTAACCCAGGTCGTACCATGTTGGATTGGTCCTTAAAAATACTCGTGAGCTTTTGGTCCTTTGGATCCCAAGTGTTTGCCGTGCTTGGAGACCCGTGTCAGGGGAGAAGAGGATCCTGGTGGCTGAGGTTCCCTTTGGGCTGCGGCTCACTGGTGCCAACACTCCACTTCGGCCTTGACTTCTACCTAAACGGGAGGCTAGTCGTACCGGCCTAGTCAATCTGCTCTTGTCACGTTGAGCCCTATCCCACTGTTGACATGCGGGTTGCTATGCTGAGCACCATGCTATAGCCTCTGCTGCTGATTAGGTGCTTTACGCCAGTATTCCCCTGCATTCAACAGTGTGATAGAAGGCGGTGGCTCAAACGGTTCAATCGGGCTTACCCCCTTGAGTATATCTTTCGGGCAGTCTCCATTGTGCGTCGGCTGGAGACCCGCCGACAATTGCACTTTCCCTTGTTGGGCTCGGTGGCGGGCGGGGACCCCCGGGGGATGAATATCTATCATACTATAATATGGAAAATATCAAAAAACCAAAACTGGCACCAAAGCGGCACATAGCCACTGACATTGACCTTGAAAATGATAGCGACTCTGATTGTGGCCTCAGGTTTCGGCCGTCTGGCCTCGCTTTCTCATTATCCACAGCAAAGTTAAAGAGAAGCCTGTTTCCAAGCTGCACCCTTTCCTGGTGGGGGAGACCCTCAGGAGCCGTGTTGGCAGGCCTGAGGCCCAGCGCCTCAGGTCTGGTGACTTGTTGGTAGAGTGCCGTACCCGGGCACACTCCAATGGGCTACTGAGGCTCTCCTCCATCGGAGACACTCCAGTGGAGGTCACTCCCCACAAAACAATGAATTCCTCTAGAGGAGTGATTAAAGATCAAGCATTGGCCGAACTGTCTGAAGATGAACTTGTACGGAACCTTAAGTCACAGGGGGTGACCTACGTCAGGCGCTTCATTTCCAAACGAGGTGGTAGGGAGATCCGTCTCCCTACCATCATCCTGACGTTTGGCACCCCCACAGCTCCTACTACCATCTGGGGAGGTTACTACTCCCTAAAAGTGAAAAAGTACGTCCCTCTCCCCCTTCGGTGCTTTAAGTGCCAAAAGTATGGCCATGGGCAGAAGACATGCGCCCGTTGCACTAAGCCCGGACACTCTGCTGAGTCCTGCACAGCCATCCCCCTGTGTGTGAATTGCCAGGGGGCGCATATGGCTTCGGACAAGAAGTGCCCTCGTTGGATCTCCGAGTGCAGGATTCAGCAGGTGCGTGTGGAGAAGGGGCTGTCCTTTGCGGATGCAAAAAAACTGGTTGACGGTCCTGGTGCAGCTGAGGCGGCGCCAAACTCAAATAACAACTTTGTGTATACTTTCAGTGCTGCGGTGGCAGGCAAGCGCCCCACCAAAGACTTCTCTTGTCAAACCCCAACTTCTTGGTTGGGGGCGGAGCCTCGGATCCTCTCACCCCTGGAGAGTAATCCTCCTCCGGTGGTGACGAGGAGCCAGGGAACGCAGAGGGCGGACGCTACCGGTCCGGTGGCACCGCCTTCTGCTGCCCCTAAGCCTCAGCCCCCACCCAAACCTGCTAGTTTGTCAACACCAAAGGTTTCTGGCTCTGGTCAGCCTTCTAAGGCCGCTAACTCTAGCGGCAGGGACGCTGCCCAGGACCAGAAGTCAAAGAAATCTATGGGACCGCCGTGCGCACGGGCCCAGAAGGGGAACATTGATGTCCCCCTTCAAAACAAATATGCTGCGTTGGAGGAGCAGATGGAGGGAGTGGAAGTTGTCGATGCTGCGGCAGCTCCACCCCCTTCATCTCCTAGGAACCAGAGGAGGCCCGGGAGCCGGCCCCCCTCTGTTTCTCCGACTCCTTCCAAGGCAAAGGACAAAGGGGGGAAAAACTCCGCACCCCCAGATAAGACATAATCATGGACTCTCTGCTTCAGTGGAATTGTCGTGGTTTTCAAGCTAACTTTGAGGAATTACGTCTTTTAGTCAAGTGCTATAACCCCTCAGTAATATCTCTTCAGGAGACTTACCTGAAGACTTCTGACCCTGTGTCCTTTAATGGTTTTAACGCTATACATAAAGGCTCTGATTCGGAGAGGCGCTCGGGTGGAGTGGCTCTTCTCATTAGTAGCCAAATTTTATGTAGCCCCGTTAGCATCGACACCTGTCTTCAGGCTGTCGCAGCTCGGGTTACCTTGAAGAAGACCATAACTATATGCAGTATTTACCTGCCACCATCCCTGCGGGTCTGTAGTAATGATTTTTTTAATTTAGTTGATCAACTGCCCCCTCCCTTTATTCTCATGGGGGATTTTAACGGTCACGCTCACCTTTGGGGTAGTGACCACTATGATGGCAGAGGTCAGATGTTAGAAGATGTTTTTTCTCAACTTAATCTATGTGTCTTTAACGATGGTTCACCTACATACTCTAACCCAGGTTCAGGATCTAGTTCTGTTCTAGACCTCACTGTGTGTGATCCTTCTCTCATGCTGGACTTTGACTGGAAGGTTCACGATGACCTGTGTGGTAGTGACCACTTCCCAGTAGTCCTGTCATCGGTCAGCTGTGGGGAGGATCCGCCGGTGGGGCGCTGGAATCTTAAGAAAGCTAACTGGCCTCTGTTTGCCTCCCTCTGTCAGTCTCGTCTTACAGAGGAGGTGGTCATGTCATCTGAAGAACCTATTTCTTCTTTTACTACTATTTTGTTGGACGTAGCGGGTGAAACCATCCCTAAAACTTCCGCATCAGTCCCTCGAAAGCCGACAGTACCATGGTTCAACGAAGAGTGCCGCAAGGCCCAAATAGCGCGCAAATCTGCTCAGCGACGTGCTTTCCGTAATCCGTCGCAAGTAAATATTTTAACCTTTAAAAGACAGAGGGCGAAAGCCCGTTACATTTTTAAACGTGAACGCCGTGCTTCCTGGAGACGCTTCGTCTCATCTTTAACTTCTCGGACCCAGAAAGTATGGAAGGCTGTTCGGAGAATTAGGGGCAGAGGTGGCTCGGCTTCTGTTGGCCATCTTAAAGATGGTGTCAGTTTGGTTACAGATAAAAAAGCTGTGGCCAATTTGCTTGCCTCCACCATTGCCCATAATTCTTCAACGGAGCATTATTCACCTTTCTTCCAGAGAGAGAAGGAGAAACGAGAGTCTCGTATTTGTGATTTTGAGTCCGATAACTCAGAAGACTATAATGTCCCGTTTAAATTATCAGAATTGCAGCAAGCTTTGCAGAAATGTAATGACTCTGCTGCTGGCCTAGATACCGTCCACTATCAATTCCTAACGCATCTGCCTGAGAGGTCACTCCTTGTACTTCTCAAGGCCTTTAACCATATCTGGAGAACTGGTCATTTTCCGCCGTCTTGGCGCCAGGCTGTGGTTGTACCGATCCCCAAGCCGGGTAAGGATCCTTCCGACCCGGGCAACTACCGGCCTATCGCTTTGACATCATGTTTATGTAAAACTATGGAGCGCCTGGTCAACGCCCGCCTGGTGTGGCATCTTGAGTCACAGGGTCTCCTCACAGACCTCCAGTGCGGTTTCCGGCGCTTCCGTAGTACAACTGACCATTTAGTCCGCTTTGAATCATTTATTCGAGATTCTTTTGTCAACAAGCAGCATGTCTATGCAATTTTTTTCGATCTTGAGAAGGCGTATGACACTACCTGGAAGTATGGCATAATGTCTGACTTGTTGGACATGGGTTTTAAAGGGCACCTGCCCGTTTTTATTCACAATTTTTTGACTAACCGGTCGTTCCATGTCCGTGTGGGCTCCACCCTCTCCGACTCCTTTGAACAGGAGATGGGTGTCCCACAGGGCAGCATTCTATCTCCTGTTTTATTTAGTATTAAAATTAATAACATTGTAAAGGCCGTCAAGGATGATTCTGAATGCTCTTTGTTTGTTGACGACTTTGCTTTGTGCGCACGTGGTCGAGGACTTGCGTCCCTTGAGAGGCGCTTGCAGCTGTGCGTTGATCGCATCCAGCGGTGGGTGTCTCTCAATGGATTCAAGTTCTCGCCCTCCAAGACTGTTTGTGTGCATTTTACTAACCAGACGAAATTTTTTCCAGAACCTAGCCTGAGCATTGCTGGAGTGCCAATTAAGGTGGCCGAGGAGGCAAAGTTTCTGGGGGTCATTTTTGACAAAAGACTTACCTTCCGCAACCATATTAATTACCTTAGAACCTCTTGTCAGAAGGCTCTCGACATTCTTCGTGTCGTCGGTCGTACTGACTGGGGTGCGGACCGTACTGTCTTACTTCGTCTGTACCGGGCCCTTGTTCGGTCCAAACTGGATTACGGCTCTGTGGTGTATGGCTCAGCTTCCAAGTCTGTGCTACAGCGTCTGAACACAATTCACCATCAGGGTCTGCGGATATGTCTTGGGGCCTTCAGGACGTCTCCAGTTCCTAGTCTGTATGCCGAGGCAGGGGAGCCTTCTCTCAAGCTCCGCCGCATCCGCCTCATGCTCAGCTACGTTCTGAAACTGAAGGCCCATCCAGACAATCCTGCCTATGATTGTGTTTTTAAACCATCGTTTGCAGAGATTTAAGATACCCATCCGGGAGCTGTCCGTCCACTTTCTTTCCGTGTCCGACCTCATCTGCAGGCGGCCGGATTGGACCTGGACAGAGTTTCGGAATCCCTGCAACACATCACTCCACCTTGGCTCTTACCAGTTCCTGACATCTTGCTGGACTTGACTGCCCACAAGAAAGACTCTACTCCACCAGCCATATACCAACAGAGCCTCAATGAACTGCTTTCAATTTTTCCTGGCTATTGTCGCATCTATACCGATGGGTCAAAGTCTGAGGATGGGAGAGTGGCTGCGGCCGCAGTATCCTCTCGCCATCCTAGACGCCCATTTAAGCACCGCCTCCCAGACCACTCATCTGTATTTAGTGCGGAACTGCAGGCGGTTCTGCTGGCACTCAAGCATGCTTATCGATCTAGAGAAAGGAACTTCCTGATTCTGTCTGACTCTCTTTCTGCCCTGCAGGCCCTTCAGGGCACGGGAAATGACCACCCACTGCTGGTGCAGATCAGAGAGCTCCACGCGGACTTGATGAAGGAATATTATGATATCATTTTTATTTGGGTGCCAGGGCATGTGGGCATCGAAGGCAACAGGATCGCAGATTCTGCTGCCAACGATGCCCGCAATGACCCTGTCCCTGACACACAGACTGTTTATAGTGATTTTAGACATGTGGCTAGTGCGTACATAGCCCGTGAGTGGCAGTCCGAGTGGGACAAAGAGGAAGCTAACAAGCTGCATGAAGCCCTTCCTAAGTTGTCCGACGGTCTACCTTATCGCTGCGGCAACCGCCGTGAGGAGACTGTCCTGGCTCGGCTCCACATTGGCCACACGTATGTTACGCACTCTTATTTACTTAAACAGGAGGAGCGTCCATGGTGTTATGCCTGCGACGAGCAGTACTCTGTTCAACACTTTTTGTTGTCTTGTGCTGATCTAATCGACACAAGGTATAAACATTTCACAGCAGACTCCTTGAAGGTTTTGTTCCGGGATGTGCCCCCGGACAAGATCTTTAGTTTTCTGAGAGAGTGCCATATTTTTAATAAGATTTGAGCGTTTATAGATTATGATGTTTCTATTATTTTGACCTTTTTGAGAGTCTTCCGACGTTTTCTTTAAAGACCTGTGCGACATTTTAGCCTGACATATTTTTAAGGTATATTTACATCATGTCTTAAGACCTTTCTTTTAGTCTGGCTGACCAGATTTTTACCCTTCCCGCCGTGAGATGGCCTTAGTTGCCTGCTCGGCGTTAAACCCAAATAACTAACTAACTAACTCTGAAATCAGATTGCCTCCGATCTGGAGAGGGACAGGGAAGCACTGATCATCCTCTTCCGCCAGCTCGGTTTTCTGATCAATTTCGGCAAGTCGGACCTTGCGCCATCTCACCGATTCGTACATCTCGGCATGGAATTCCTGACCGACCTCAACCGCATTCGGCTTCCCGCAGCTCGGATTCAGAAGTTGGCAATGTTAGCGCTCCAAGTCTCACGTGCAGATGCGGTTCCGGCCAGGGTTTGGCTACAACTTCTGGGACTATTCAGTGCGGCGGCGGACCTTCTGCCCCTCGGCAGACTCTACTCCAGACCGGTGCAGTTGCATCTACTCCTCCACTGGCGTCCTTCGTCTGGCGATCTGACGACCCCCGTTCCAGTGTTTCCTTTGGTCAGACCTCACCTACAGCGTTGGATGGATCCTTCCTGGCTTGCATCAGGGGTTCCCCTGGTCTCCCCCTCTCCTCTACTTTCCATCTGCACGGATGCGAGCCTAGCTGGCTGGGGTGCACACCTGCTGCCGGAGTTCATCACAGCTTCGGGCAGCTGGCTGCAAGATCACGTCGAAAAAAACATAAACTGGCTGGAACTGAAGGCCGTTTGGCTTGCCCTCATTGCCTGGGAAGATCGTCTCTCTCAACAAGCAGTCCTGATTCTTTCTGACAACACCACGATAGTCGCTTACATCCAGAATCAGGGCGGGACGAGGTCGCCCTCTCTCTGCATACTGTTGTACCAAATTCTCCTGTGGTGCAGGGATCGCAGCATCACTCTTCGAGCGCGGCACATACCCGGTCACCTGAATGTCCTCGCGGACTCCCTCTCACGGCGGGGCCAGCTTCTCCACACAGAGTGGTCTCTCCGGACATCTTTCAGCTCATCTGCACGCGATGGGAGACACCGATGATCGATCTCTTCGCCACACGGTGGAACAAGCAGCTCTCCCTCTTTGTCTCTCCCATTCCGGATCCCCAGGCCTGGGCAGTAGACGCTCTCTCCATTCCTTGGGAGGGCCTGCTGGCATATGCATACCCGCCATCCGTTCTGGTACCCAAAGTCCTCCAGAAACTCAGGGGACTCAATGCAGTTCTTCTGTTGGTGGCGCCCTTCAACTGGACCAAGAGTTGGACCACAGACCTGAATCTGGCCACAGATCCCCCCTTGCGACTTCCCACCCCCCGCACGATGCTCAAGCAGCCCCGACAGAGTCTTTACCACCTGTGCCCAGAGCGATTACTCCTTCACGCTTGGAGATTGTGCGGCAGGCTTCTCGAGTGCAGCTGTTGCGGCTATCGCAGCAGCCCGCAGAGCTTCAAACCGGAATGTTTACGAGGGCAAATGGAGAATACTACAGTCCTGGTGCGCTTCCCAGCAGCTCTCCCCCACGGATCTGACTATGCCCCAGCTGGCGGAGTTCTTTCTGTGGCTTTTCGTCCAGCAAAACCTCGCGCCCATCACCATCAGGGGATACTTGGCCATGATTGCAGACACTTACCGCCACTTGGGTCGACCAGACCTAGGAACCTGTAAAGATATATCAGATCTGATGGCACACCTAGACACCAACGGCTGGTTTCACGCTCTCTAGTCCCGCGCTGGGACTTGGCATGGGTTCTGACCTGGCTCAACTCAACCCGCTTTGAACCTCTCACCTTGGCATGGTTCAGTGACTTAACCAGGAAAACATGCTTTCTGTTGGCACTCACCACAGCATCCCGGGTGAGCGAGTTACATGCGCTCTCCGCGCGCTCCGCCTATCTACAATTCCGGACTGATGGTTTGGTGCAGCTTCTCACCGACCATTCCTTCTTAGCCAAGAATCGCCCACCCGCAGCTGCTCCACAGGTCATAACGATACGACCCCTACGACGTACGGATCAGTCCCCAGAATCTCGTCAACAGGATCCGGTCCGAGCGCTGCGAATTTACTTGCGCAGAACGAAGCCACTCAGTCAAGGACGTACCCGCCTTTTCCTGCCCTTGGCCCCAGGCAGACGTGATATCTTCGCACAGACAATCTCATCCTGGCTGCGATGGGTCATCCGGTCTGCGTATACAGAACTCTCCCCCGAGAGAGCTAAAATGATGCGCATACGGGCACACTAAGTGAGGGCAGTGGCAACGAGCGTCGCATTTGATCGCAACTGCGCAGTATGAGACATTGTGGCTGCCGTGGGCTGGCGGGCGGAATCCACCTTCACCCGTTTCTACTTGAGGGACCTCTCCGGCCAGCGTGACAGTTTGGCCATGGTGGGGGACATCTCGGCAGCGCAGCACTCCCTCCAGGCGCCACCAGCACAGTAGGTACGTATGGCTGAAATCATTGAGAGTTGAGCGCATGTGGGTGGCCTCGATAACCTAAAGCACGGGGAGTGCACTTCTTGGAGATTCGTTTGAGGGTTGGTGTTAGGCGGCACCCACCTCCTATTTGACATTCTTCCTATTAGTCATGCCATCGGTAAGAGTTTTGAGAAAACAAATATATTTTCTCTAAAATGTATTTTTTGGAAAAATTCTTACCGATGTCATGACTCAGAGGTCCCTCCCTCCTGCCCCGCTTGCCGCTATTGAGCTAAGGCAAAAAGACTGACGGGAAGGAAAGCACCGGATATGGAGGAAGGGGAGGCCACTCAGGGCTTGGTTATGACGCTCTGATGTCGCCTCCTTGTTTGTATAGTATACACATTGGATGCTTAGGCTGAAATCGGTATGCTAAGTGTACCTTCCTATTAGTCATGCCATCGGTAAGTATTTTTCAAAAAAATACATTTTAGAGAAAAATATATTTTTTATTGATTTTTGGGAGGCGCAACGCTGTTTGTGGGGTCGCTACTGCAAGGAGTACAAAAACATCGTTCAAATCGCGAAGCGGCATAGCGGCAGCCATTTTGAACACCTTCGCAGACAATAAGTACGCCGAATCAAGTACTTCAGTTAAGAAAGAGAACCATGGCAAACATGGTTTGCTGAAGTTCGCCTAGGTTCGCACAACCTCAATTAAGAAACAAACCAAAAGATCACTGATCTTCTCCGATCTAGGTTTGCCAATCAAAAGTTCGTCCAATTAAGAATAGCTCTAAGGGTGGAAATTCTGCTCCTGCAATGCTAAAACTCGCTTTGTGTACTGACCTGTCTCTGTGCGTGATCTGCTGCACGCGCATGTGCAGAAAAGTGTGTCGTGGCCACTACCCTCGTAGCGATTGATTATTTTCGAAGTCTCGTTTTCAATTTTATAGTTCCTGTCCATGTGCCTAGACTACAGGCCAGCTGGATTTTTTTTTTACAGGCAAGTTCAGATTAGTAAGTTACCTGCAGCAGATCGCTTTCAAGTCTTGCTGACCACTAATAACTCCTTGGGGCAGGTGGCTTGACATAACAATTAATCGAATTTTATTTGGTTTTAGAAAAAAGGATTGACCATAACATGTTACATGTGGTTTTAGGGAGGTGAAGTGACAGTTGTGTGTGTGGTTTTTCCAGGTGCACTTCCTGTACCAGTACTCGCTGCAGTTCTTCCTGGAGATCTTCCATGCTGCCCTGAACACACAGAGTCTGGGCTCCAAAAAGGACTACACTGCACGCCTGGCCATCATCACTTCAAGCCTCTTCACTGTGAGTACACTCCAACACTTACACGCGCTGATACAGATATCAGGTGTGATTATACGACTATGCCCTGATCAGAATGACAGTGGTAGCCATCTTTTATCTTAACTCTGACACACCTTGTAATCTTTTAAAGTGTATATCGACTATAAAAGTTTAAGGGTGGTGCCAGAATACTTGGCACTTAGAGGTGCTGATATATTCTGTCACCACTCTTGAACTGTCATGCTTGTTACGTCCGATGAACTTTCATGTAGTTGTCATTTAGGAATTTCAATCTTATGGTGCATTGAGTTGGTTTTTATTGGCACTTATGCGAACATTTGAATCAAACTTAGCATGGCAACAGTTGATAAAACCTATCTTCCTCAGTTCCTGTGCATGTTAATTTAGTTGACCACTTGTAAATTCAATGGCCAATGGAGGTCAATGAATTGGGTAAAAAATGCGCATTTGTTTCTTCAAACTCCTTATCGATGGCATTACTATTAAGAAGGTACGCTTAGCTTACCGATTTCAGCCTAACACCATTGTGTATACATACACAACAAGGGACGCTACCCTTGAGAAGATGTTACCATGATACATGGATAGTCTCCCTTACCAACCCAGTCTTACGCTTAGCTTCTCCTTGAACGGATTACTGTGTTCAGCCTTCGACGGATATTTTCAGCTGTGTTGGTGTTTGACGTTGGTATTTGGTGTTTGGTGTTAGTGGCTTTGGATATGGCGAGGTAAGGCCTCGGTTAATGCCTACAGCCGGCAAGTTATAATTCTGCCTGGCAGCGGCATTTTCCGTGGGAACTTCTTCCTCCCCCCAGGGATTCGATGACCGGTCATGTGCACGTGACCTTGAGACGGGGTCACGTGCGGTCGTGCGTTCATGTGTATGCTTTATGTTACAGTGCACAGTGCCGTAAGTGTAGGAACTTCCAGTGGCCACTCATGACCTTTGCCTCCCGTGTTTCGGCTGCTCCTCGGCTCAGACTTGCGAGACGTGCTCATCTTGGAAAGAGCAGCGCTGGTCTCAGCTGTGGGGATTCTATCAGCGGGAGCGCACGGTGGCTACCAGGGATCCCGCGTGGCCACTAGATGGGACGACCGGGCACCCAGGCTTTCCCAGACGGGCAACCTTGGACAGTGGAGGACTGTCATCTCGCTGGGCTATCCCTCCGCAGCTTGTGGCTTCTGTCGTCTCCACCTGCTCAGTGCAGGAACGTGGTCCCGCAAGATGAAGACCGTCCAGCCCAGGCATGTCCCCCTCTCACTTGCCCACCCGCCCGGTTTCAAGGTTGTGTTGGAAAAAACGGTTCTCACATTGCACACATGAATGTTTATTTCTTCAAAATCGTTACCGATGGTATTACTGAGAGGAAGATATACTTAACTGACAATTTCAGTCTCCAAAAATTGTTGTGTGTTGCCACACAACCAAGGACGTACCTCTAGCAAGCAGTTACCTAACCCCCACCCCCCCCACCCCCCGAGTGTCCTCCCTATCCTTGGAGTAACCTCCCTTCCAAATCTCGCGAGAGGCCGTTATTACCAGTTCATACTTGACTGCCATTTTGTTTAGATCCTTCTTTCTCAGTCTCCCGTTATCATTGTCTTTTTTGTCCATTCTTCGGCCTTGTTTGTCTTAACAAGGCCAGGTAAGGCCTCGGACATTGCCTCACGCGATGATTGTGGCGAATTGGGCAATTTCCGTGGATTTGCGGCATTTTGCCGTTCGTTTCGACTTCGTCTTCTCGATTGTCGGTTTTAACGGTCGTCTGCTCGGTTACGTAGCCTCTGGGCTACGCGCGTTTCATTTCCGCTCTGTTCACTGTTGCAGTTTTCTTCTTAAAAAACGTGCCCCAACTGTTAAAATTTCCAGTGGCCTAATCCGTGCTGCCTGCCTTGCTCGGGATGTGCATCGGACCACACTTGTGATTTTTGTGCTTCGTGGGAAGAAGATCGCTGGTCCGAAATGTGGAAATTCTACCATCGTCAGCACCCTGTACAGTCCAGCGAAGCTCCTCTTTGCCCTATCACCACCAGCTCTGCCGCTATCGGTGTTTCTTCTCTGCAGCTCTTTGCCACTCAGGCGCGGGTGTCGGACACCTCCCCTCCCGCTGCGGGTGGTTTTACACCAGGTGAGAATGTACGCCCCCGCTCCTATGAGCGTATTTCGCAGCCAGCCCCGCAGACCCGGCCTTCTAAGACGGGTCTCCAACGGAGGCAACCCCATCATTTGGGGGAGGAGACAGCGACCATCGGCAGTCCCTGGCGCGTGCCCTCTCCAGCCAGACGTGACTTTACTCAATTGCACTTTTCCGTCGCAAAAAAATAAAAAATAAAAAAATAAAAAATCAACAATTGTTGTCACATCACGACTTATTGCTTGGCGCTTCGGCTCAACCACTGTCTCCTCGCACCCTGGTTAAAAGCCAGTCACCGCGCAACTCAGCCAGCTCCGCAGACTCGGCCTTCTAAGACGGGTCTCCAACGGAGTCAAGCCCATCATTTTGTGGAGAGGAGACGGCGACCATCGGCAGTCCCTGGCGCGTGCCCTCTCCAGCCAGACGTGACTTTACCCAATTACACTTTTCCGTCGCAACTTCAACAATTGTCGTCACATCACGACTAGTTGCTCGGCGCTTCGTCTCAACCACTGTCTCCTCGCGCCCTGGCTAAAAGCCAGTCACCGCGCACTCGTGCCACACTTGGTACGTCCTCTCGGCGTATTTCTCACCCCTCCCGTCGGTTTTATTCTCCTATTGCAGACGTTTACCTTCGGGATCCTACACCATCGTCCGTCCCCTGTCACCGTGATCCCTGGGTTTCTCCTGCCCCCCCCCCCCCCCCGTCGCTTACGACTCGCCTCTCGACGACGGGTGGATCCCCTTCGCTTCAAACGTCCTTCGCAGTCCTGGTCCTGTTCCCGTTCTCCTGCTCGTCGCCCGCTTTTGCCTGAGAGCTGTCAGCATCTGCCCTCTTCCTTACGGCGTCGTTCTTCTTCTTATTCTTCTTCATATGACAGTAGGAGTTCTCGGCGAACTGGGCACCTGGACTCCTCATCCGTCCCTCGGCGATCTTCTCTCCGGCCACCGCGCGATCGTTACTCTTTCCAAGGGTCCTGTTTCCCCTGGCGCTTGGCCACGCCGGTTCAAGAGGATGTTCTTAGCCTTCATCCGGTGGATTCTGCTTTCGACCTTGGGGTTTTGCCGCACCTTTCTCCGTCTAGAGTCCTTTACCCGCGAACTCTCAGCACAGCTGTTCTCCGTCCTCGGACTGTTTCACTCCGGGTGTCGAGACTCAACGGTCCTTGGACGAGGCCTCCGACCTCATTCTTCACTCTCTTCCCCCAGACGCCGATGATGCGGCGGATTTATGGGCTGACGGGCCGAATTGCCTCCCTACAACTCCTCTGAAGCGAAAGGCGTCGGCTTCGGTGGATGTTTCCCTTCAACCTAAGCATTTCCGATCTCTTCCGCTACCATCTGGCTTTCGAGATCTGGTGGAGGCGTTCTCGGCGCAATTGCCTATTGGCACTTTCAAAGAGCCTCTCTTCTTTTCTGATACTAAGTGGCCTGAAGGCGTAGACATTCGCTTCCACCAACGTTGGTACGCAGGTCACTCTCAGGCTTTTGCGTGCCCTTTGCCTTAGCTCGATGATGCGGCGGATTTACAGGTGGGTGAACGCCGCTTCGCCTTTGCCCGGGTCCCTCGCGGTTTTGATAAAACTGCCGTCATGATCCGCAACACGCTGGTCTGCTCCAGCTTCTGCGATCTCGCTACCAAGGCGATGGTACGTGCTCTTGAAGACCATTGGTATCTACATTCTACTGTGCCGCTGCGAGAGATACATTCTCTTTCGGTGGTGGCTAATCGGGCCTCGTACCATGCTTCTGCAAATGTGATGGCTGCCGCCATCAACTGTGATTTAATTAGATGGGATGCAGTTCTTGCTGGTTGTTCTGGGTTTTCTTCGACAGTCAAGGCTCAGCTCCGCCAGGCGCCCATCGGCGGTACTTTGCTGTTTGGCTCCACTTGGCAAGCCGTGAAAGATACGCATACGGACATCTGGCCCATGGCTCACCATCTTCTCACTGTTCCTGACGACCCATGGCTCCTTTCTACCATTTCGGAGCGTCTTCACCTCTCGCTTCTTCGCCCTCCTCTTCGCCGCTCCCCGCTTTGGACTCGGGTTCCGAACGATCCCGTCAAGGTGACGGCTTTAGAGGACGAAGTGGCTTCCTTGCTTCTCAAATCCGCCACGGAATTCGTCTGGCGACAATATTCTCTGGCTTTCTACAGTCGTCTCTTCATCGTCCCCAAGTCGGACGGAGGTTGGCGTCCGGTGATAGACCTTTCCGCTCTCAAAAAAAAAAAAAAAAAAAAATTTGCCAGCTCCGTCCTTTCGTATGGAAATGACCCACGCCCTGCGGGCCGCCGTCCAACCGATGGATTTGGCTGTCGGTCTGGATCTTGCCGATACATACCTTCATGTTCCTATACACCCTTCTGCTCACCGATACCTTCGCTTCGCCTTCCACAGAGTGGTGTATCATTCCGGGCGATGCCCTTCGGCCTCACTCTCAGTCCCTGGGTTTTTACCAGGATTATGGATGCGGTGATTTCCCACACACGGAGGTCGTCTCTCAGTCCGTCCTCCCACTGCCTCGACGATCTTCTTCTCCGGAATCAGGTTGCGACCTGCTTGACCGCCGACAGGGACGCCCTGCTTTCCCTTCTCCATCGCCTCGGTTTTCTAGTCAACTTCGGCAAGTCGGACCTATCGCCATCTCGCCATTTTCTCCACCTTGAAATGGAGTTTCAGACCGACTTGAGCTTGGTGCGCCTACCCCAAGCTCGGTTCGACAAGTTGGTTCTTTTGGCCCGTCGGATGTAGCTTGCTTCCGCGGATCCGGCGAGACGGTGGTTACAGTTTGGGGTCTCATGAGTGCTGCGGCGGACTTGCTTCCCCTTGGCCGGCTCTACTCGCGTCTAATTCAACTTCATCTCCTCCTTCTTTGGCGTCTGTCTTCGGGAGATTTGGAGGTTTGTGTTCCGGTGTCGCACTTAGTTCGGCCGCATCTCCTTCGGTGGACGGATTCCGCGTGGTTGGCCTTGGGGGTTCCTCTCGCGTCCCCGCTTCCTTCCCTGTCGATCTGCACGGATGCCAGTCTTTCCGGTTGGGGCACTCACCTGCTCCAGGACTTCAACACCACAGTGGATGTTTGGTCAACGGATTTGGTGGGCAGACACATCAATTGGTTGGAGATGAAAGCGGTGTGGCTCGCCCTGATCTCTTGGGAACCACGCGTGACCAACCAGGCAGTCTTGGTTCTCTCCGACAACACAACGGTTGTCTCCTATATTCAGAAGCAGGGCGGGACCCGTTCTCCCTCTCTTTGCATTCTTCTGTTCCATATTCTGGTGTGATGTCGGGATCGGGGCATTTTGCTACAGGCACATCACATTCCGGGACGACCGAATGTGCTGGCAGATTCCTTGTCTCTTCATGGCCAGTGTCTCCATACCGAGTGGGCTCTTCGCCCCAACCTTTTTCGGATGATTTGCCGGCATTGGGAGACACCCATGATCGACCTGTTTGCGACGAGGTGGAACGCACAACTTCCCCTCTTCGTCTCCCCTGTTCCAGATTCTCTTGCATGGGCGGTGGATGCTCTCTCTATCACCCGGGAGGGTCTCTTGGCCTATGCATACCCTCCGTCTGTCCTGGTACCCAGGATTCTTCTCAAGCTCAGAGGCTGCCATGCAGTCCTGTTTCTGGTGGCAACGTTCTCTTGGAACAAGAACTGGACCACAGATCTCCTGAGTCTCGCCATGGACCCCCGCTATGGCTTCCAACGCTTACCACGTTGCTGAAACAACCCTGGCAGGATCTTTTTCAACCTTGCCAGGAGAGCCTCCTCTTACACGCTTGGCGATTGTGCGGCGCGCCTTCACCGCTCGAGGTTTCTCGGATGCAGCAGTGGTGACTATCGCTTCAGCTCGACGGCCTTCCACCAGGAAAGTTTATGAGGGTAAATGGCGGGTTTTTCTATCGTGGTGTGGGCCGCGACACCTCTCCCCCACAACTCTGACTATGCCCCAACTCGCGGAGTTCTTCTTGTGGCTCTTCGAGGATCAGGGCTTGGCACCCATCACCATTCGAGGTTATCTTTCTATGGTGGCTGACACTTACCGCCATTTGGGTCGACCCAATCCGGGATCTTGCAAGGACCTCGCTGACCTCATGGCTCATTTTGATCGCCATCGACCAGTGACCCGATCACTACTCCCACGTTGGGACCTTGCGTGGGTGTTAACCCTCTTCTGCATGCAAGTACATATGCCAGGCGGCTCTTGAAAATATCACCAAAGGGAATCAACTCCGTAATTTTGAATGGGTGACATTTTAAAAAAAATGTTAAAAAATATTTAGACAAATCTTGAGAAAGAGCAATTATTTTTTCTAAAGTGTTAAATCAATAAAGATATAAAATAAACATTTGTGGAGCTGTAAAATGTGTAAGGAAATAAATGGGAAAAATCTAAAGTTGAATGAACTGCTGTTTTACGTACTGTGAATCTCATCAGTTGCTGATGATCACAAGCTTTATCCTCAGACGATGATGTTGACTAAAAAAAAACGATCCCCAAGTCATCCCATTCCAAATCTAAGTCAGATTCTTCCCCTCTTCCACCAAGTCTTGCTCTGTAAATCCCTCAAAATCTTCATAGTCACTGCTTTCCCCCACCAATGATCACCACAGTTCGAGGCCAGCCATTCTTACTGACACTCGATTCACACTTGAAACTTCAAAAATTTGTTGCTCCGTAAGGAAACGTCCAAAATGCACATGGCGTGTATTGACAGGAAGTGGAAAGAATCTCGAAAATGAGGCTTGTGGTCTCGCGAGATTTCTATTACCATGGTAAACATGGCAACCTCCACAGTATACACGTGGTTCAGCGGGCGTTACCGGGCGTTCTATGCACAAACGCTGTGTGTTTTCAGCGGGCGCTGGTGGGCGCTCTATGCAGAAGAGGGTTAACATGGCTCAACTCTGCTCGTTTTGAACCGCTGCACTTGGCTCGGTTCTCGGACTTGACGAGGAAGACCTGCTTCCTGCTGGCCCTAGCCATAGCTTCTCACGTGAGTGAGCTCCACGCTTTCTCTGTACTTCCGTCTTGCCTACAGCTCCGGGCTTACGGCTCGGTTCAACAGACAGCAGGATCCAGTTCCGGCGTTCAAAAATCTATCACCGCCGGTCAAAGCCCTTACGGGTATTTCCCGCCTTTTCTTGCCTTTGGTTCCGAACCGGCATGATATATCCGCCCAAACGATCTCCTCTTGGCTGCGTGGAGTTATCCGTTCTGCTTACAATTACCTCTCGCCTGCGGGAGCGACGAGGCTGCGGATTCGGGCACACGAGATCCGGGCTGTCTCCGCGAGTGTCGATTTCGACCGTAACTGCGCCATGCAGGACATTGTGGCGGCTGTGGGCTGGCGGGCCGAATCTACTTTCGCCCATTTTTACTTGCGTGACCTCTCCAGCCAGCGGCACAACCTGGCTCTGGTGGTTGACGTTGCCGTGGCTCAACACTCCCTCCCGGCGCTGGCGGCGCCGTAGGTAACACTTGACTGAAATTGTCAGGGGTGTGCCCCGGCCAGGGGTCTAGCTAAGCAGTTACCTGGGGGTATTGACCCCAGAGCGGCACCCTCCCCCTCTTTTTAAATTCTTCCTCTCAGTAATACCATCGGTAACGATTTTTAAGAAATAAATGTATTTTTCTTTAAAATAAATTTTTTCGAAAAATACTTATTAATACTGCTTGCTAGAGGTACGTCCTTGGTTGTGTGGCAACACACAACAATTTTTGGAGACTGAAATTGTCAGTTAAGTATATCTTCCTCTCAGTAATACCATCGGTAAGTATTTTTCGAACAAATTTATTTTAAAGAAAAATACATTTCAGCCTGATTCTGGCCTGGCCATACACACTCTTTTCCCACAACAAGTCAGTCAGTTTTTTTATGTTTAAGAATGAGGTGTGTTTCGAGGACGTTTTGTGGGAAAAGAGTGTGTACGGCCAGGCCAGAATCAGGCTGAAACATTCATGTGTGCGATGTGAGCACCGTTTTTTTCCAATGCTGGCCGGCCAGCACCAGCGCATCTCTCCCACTTTTGCCCACCCGCCCGGATTCAGGGCATGGTCCCCCAAGGGGACGGCCACCCAGCCACAAGGTGTACCCCTCACGCTTGCCCACACTCCCGGATGCAAGGAGTGGTCCCGCGAGACGACGGCTGCTCAGCACCATCGTGCACCGCTCACCCTTGCCCACCCGCCCAGAGACCTGTTGTGGTCCCGCAAGACGATGGCCGTCCAGGCCCAACGTGGCCCGCTCACCCTTTTCACGGCCGTGCGGAGACTGAGAGTGGTACTGCAAGGCAACGGGCCGTCAAGTGCTGACATGTCCCTCTCGCCCTGGACCTTGCCGCCCCCGCCCCCCCCCCCCCTCCCAGCTGATGGTGTAAGCAGCTTGGTGGGAACCCATTCCAGTGCACGATCCCAACATGCACGTACTATGAGGCAGGAGGAATGTCTTGCACGCCACCCTAGCCCGACCCCTGAGCGCCCCTCGCGTGGCTCCACGCCAGCGTCAAGGACCAGCAGCTCTAGGCCAGTCCTTCCCCGCAGGAGCCCACCCTCAAGGCGAGACTTTCGATCCCCACGGCGGCCCTCCCCCTCCTGGGACCGGCGCTTAGACACCCGACGACACAGCCCCATTCCCCGCCATGACTGGTCTGCCTCGGGCCTTAGCGGCTCCTCGCCACACCGGAGTATTAGTGAGGGCCCACCTTGCTCTCGGCCCCGACGGGAGAGCCCCCAGGTGAGACACCTTTCCCCTACCTCCCATGCGTCTCTTAGGCGGTCGCCACTGCCTCGAGGACTACCCCCGCAGGCCATTGGCCCCCCAAGGTCACTCCAGCGCCCTGCTTCCTGGTCGGTGTCCCGGCTTGCCCATTACCGGACCCCTCACAGCAGTCCTGCAGTCCCGCCTCATCCTGGTGGTCGGCCTCAGCAGACGAGGAGGAGGCCCTTAACCTCCAGCCTACCCGGCACCGGCCTCCACGTGGCGTAGGTGGGTAGTCCGCTCAGTCCCTGACTGAGTGAGCTAGCGGACGGGTGCCATCTTTGTCCAGGATTAGGGCTTGATGTCAGCAGATATGTTGTTCAGCCTTTTCACTGGTCCGGTTTTTAAGGAGCTGTGCTAACCTAGGTCGTACCATGTTGGATTGGTCCTTAAAAATACTCGTGACTTTTTGGTCCTTTGGATCCCAAGTGTTTGCCGTGCTTGGAGACCCGTGTCGGGGGAGAAGAGGATCCTGGTGGCTGAGGTTCCCTTTGGGCTGCGGCTCACTGGTGCCAACACTCCACTTCGGCCTTGACTTCTACCTAAACGGGAGGCTAGTCGTACCGGCCTAGTCAATCGGCTCTTGTCACGTTGAGCCCTATCCCACTGTTGACATGCGGGTTGCTATACGGAGCATCATGCTATAGCTTCTGCTGCTGATTAGGTGCTTTACGCCAGTATTCGCCTGCATTCAACGGTGTGATAGAAGGCGGTGGCTCAAACGGTTCAATCGGGCTTACCCCCTTGAGTATATCTTTCGGGCAGTCTCCATTGTGCGTCGGCTGGAGACCCGCCGACAGTTGCACTTTCCCTTGTTGGGCTCGGTGGCGGGCGGGGACCCCCGGGGGATGAATATCTCTACTAATATAATATAGATAAAACCAAAAAAACAAAACTAGCACAGAAACGGCACATAGACACCGACATTGAACATGACAGTGATTCAGACTGTGAGGAAGCGACACCTCAGGCGTCGGCCGTATGGCCTCGCTTCCTCATTGTCCATAGCAAGGTGAAGGAGAAACCAGTTACCAAGCTGCATCCTTTTCTGGTGGGGGAGACCCTCAGGAGCCGTGTTGGCAGGCTTGACGCCCAGCGCCTCAGGTCTGGTGACTTGCTGGTGGAGTGCCGTACTCGGGCACACTCCAGCGGGCTACTGGGGCTCTCTTCCATCGGAGACACTCCTGTGGAAGTCACACCCCACAAAACTATGAATTCGTCAAGAGGCGTAATCAAAGATCAAGCTTTGGCAGAACTGTCAGAAGATGAACTTGTAAGGAACCTTAAGTCTCAGGGGGTGACTTACGTCAGGCGCTTCGCTTCCAAGCGAGGTGGTGGGGAGATCCGTCTCCCTACCATCATCCTGACGTTTGGCACCCCCACCCCTCCTACTACCGTCTGGGGAGGTTACTACTCCCTGAGAGTGAAAAAGTACGTCCCTCTCCCCCTCCGGTGCTTTAAGTGCCAAAAGTATGGCCATGGGCAGAAGACATGCCGTCAGGCAGAGGCTTCATGCGCCCGTTGCACTAGGCCCGGACACTCTGCTGAGTCCTGCACAGCCACCCCCCTGTGTGTAAATTGCCAGGGGGCGCATATGGCTTCGGATAAGAAATGCCCTCGTTGGATATCCGAGTGCAAGATTCAGCAGGTGCGTGTGGAGAAGGGGCTGTCCTTTCTGGATGCCAAAAAACTGGTTGAAGGCCCTGGTGCAGCTGCGGCTGCCCCAACCTCTAACACCTCAGTGTATACTTTTAGTGCAGCGGTGGCAGGCAAGCGCCCCACCAAAGACTTTTCATGTCAGACCCCAACTTCTTGGTTGGGGGCGGAGCCTCGGCTCATCTCGCCCCTGGAGAGTAACCCTCCTCCGGTGGTGACAAGGAGCCAGGGAACGCAGAAGGCGGACACTGCCGGTCCGGTTGTGCCGCCTTCTGTTGCCCCTAAGCCTCAGCCCCCACCCAAACCTGTTAGTCAGTCAACTCCAAAGGCTTCTGGCTCTGGTCAGCCTTCTAAGGCCGCTAACTCTAGCGGCAGGAACGCTGCCCAGGACCAGAAGTCTAAGAAATCTATGGGACCGCTGTGCGCACGGGCCCAGAAGTGGAACACAGATGTCCCCCTTCAAAACAAATATGCTGCACTGGAGGAGCGGATGGAGGGAGTGGAAGTTGTTGTTGCTGATGCTGCGGCAGCTCCACCCCCTTCCTCTCCGAAGAACCAGAGGAGGCCCGGGAGCCGGCCCCCCTCTGTTTCTTCAACTCCTTCCAAGGTAAAGGAAAAAGGGGGGAAAAACTCCTTACCCCCAGATAAGACTTAATCATGGACTCTTTGCTTCAGTGGAATTGTCGTGGTTTTCGAGCTAACTTTGAGGAATTACGTCTTTTAGTCAAGTTCTATAACCCCTCAGTAATATCTCTTCAGGAAACTTACCTGAAGACTTCTGACCCTGTGTCTTTTAATGGTTTTAATGTTATACATAAAGGCTCTGATTCGGAGAGGCGCTCGGGTGGAGCGGCTCTTCTCATTAGTAGCCAAATTTTATGTAGCCCCGTTAGCATCAACACCTGTCTTCAGGCTGTCGCTGCTCGGGTTACCTTAAAAAAGAACATAACCATATGTAGTATTTACCTGCCACCATCACTGCGGGTCTGTAGCAATGATATTTTTAACTTAGTAGATCAACTGCCCCCTCCCTTTATTCTCATGGGGGATTTTAACGGTCATGCTCACCTTTGGGGTAGTGACCACTATGATGGCAGAGGTCAGATGTTAGAAGATGTTTTTTCTCAACTTAACCTATGTGTCTTTAACGATGGCTCACCTACATACTCTAACTCAGGTTCCGGATCTAGTTCTGTTCTAGACCTCACTGTGTGTGATCCTTCTCTCATGCTGGACTTTGACTGGAAGGTTCACGACGACCTGTGTGGTAGTGACCACTTCCCAGTAGTCCTGTCATCGGTCAGCTGTGAGGAGGATTCGCTGGTGGGGCGCTGGAATCTCACGAAAGCTAACTGGTCTCTGTTTGCCTCTCTCTGTCAGTCTCGTCTTACAGAGGAGGTGGTCATGTCAGCTGAAGAACCTGTTTCTTGTTTTACTTCTATTTTGTTGGAGGTTGCAGGTGAAACCATCCCTAAAACTTCCACATCACTCCCTCGGAAGACGAGAGTACCATGGTTCAATGAAGAGTGCCGCGAGGCCCAAACAATGTGCAAATCTGCTCAGCGTCGTGCTTTTCGTAATCCGTCGCAAGCAAATATTTTAACCTTTAAAAGACAGCGGGCGAAAGCCCGTTACATTTTTAAACGTGAACGCCGTGCTTCCTGGAGACTCTTCGTCTCATCTTTATCTTCTAGGACTCCGTCCCAAAAAGTCTGGAAGGCTGTTCGAAGAATTAGGGGCAGGGGTGGCTTGGCTTCTGTCGGCCATCTTAGAGATGGTGCCAGTTTGGTCACAGATAAAAAGGCTGTGGCCAATTTGCTTGCCTCCACCATTGCCCATAATTCTTCAACAGAGCATTATTCACCTTTCTTCCAGAGAGAGAAGGAGAAGCGAGAATCTTGTGCTTGTGATTTTATATCAGATAACTTGGAAGACTATAATGCCCCTTTTACGTTTTCAGAATTGCAGCAAGCCATGCAGAAATGTACTGACTCTGCTGCTGGATTAGATACCATCCATTATCAGCTCATAACACATCTGCCTGAGGATTCACTCCTTGTCCTTCTCAAGGCCTTTAACCATATCTGGATAACCGGTCATTTTCCGCCATCTTGGCGCCAGGCTGTGGTTGTGCCAATTCCCAAGCTGGGTAAGGATCCTTCAGACCCGGGCAACTACCGGCCAATAGCTTTGACATCATGTTTATGTAAAACTATGGAACGCTTGGTCAACGCCCGACTGGTGTGGCATCTTGAGTCACAGGGTCTCATCACAGACCTCCAGTGCGGTTTCCGGCGCTTCCGTAGTACAACTGACCATCTAGTCCGCTTTGAGTCTTTTATCCGAGATGCTTTTGTCAACAAGCAGCATGTCTATGCAATTTTCTTTGATCTTGAAAAGGCATATGACACTACCTGGAAGCATGGTATAATGTCTGATTTGTCGGACATGGGTTTTAAAGGGCATCTGCCCGTTTTTATTCACAATTTTTTGTCCAACAGGTCATTCCATGTCCGTGTGGGCTCCACCCTCTCCGACTCCTTTGAACAGGAGATGGGTGTCCCGCAGGGCAGTATTCTATCTCCTGTTTTATTTAGCATTAAAATAAATAACATTGTAAAGGCCGTCAAGGATGATTCTGAATGCTCTTTGTTTGTGGACGACTTTGCTTTGTGTGCACGAGGTCGAGGACTTGCGTCCCTTGAGAGGCGCTTGCAGCTGTGCGTTGATCGAATCCAGGGGTGGGTGTCTCTCAATGGATTCAGATTCTCGCCCTCCAAGACAGTCTGTGTGCATTTTACTAACCAGACGAAATTTTTTCCAGAACCTAGCCTGAGCATTGCTGGAGTGCCAATTAAGGTGGCCGAAGAGGCAAAGTTTTTGGGGGTCATCTTTGACAAAAGGTTGACCTTCTGCAACCATGTTAACTACCTTAGAACCTCTTGTTGGAAGGCCCTCGACATTCTTCGTGTCGTTGGTCGTACTGACTGGGGTGCAAACCGCATCGTCTTACTTCGACTGTACCTGGCCCTTGTTCGGTCCAAACTGGATTACGGCTCTGTGGTATATGGCTCGGCTTCCAAGTCTGTTCTGCAGCGTCTGAACACAATTCACCATCAAGGTCTGCGCATATGTCTGGGAGCCTTCAGGACATCTCCAGTTCCTAGTCTGTATGCAGAGGCAGGGGAGCCTTCTCTCAGGCTCCGCCGCATCCGCCTCATGCTCAGCTACGTTCTGAGGCTGAAGGCCCATCCAGAAAATCCTGCCTATGATTGTGTTTTTAACCCGTCGTTTGCAGAGATTTACGATGCCCATCCGGGAGCTGTCCGTCCACTTTCCTTCCGTGTCCGACCTCATCTGCAGGCGGCCGGAGTGGACCTGGACAAAGTTTCGGAATCTCTGCAACACGTCACTCCACCCTGGCTACTACCAGTTCCTGACATCTTGCTGGACTTGACTGCCCACAAGAAGGATTGTACTCCACCAGCCATATACCACCAGAGCCTCAATGAACTCCTTTCAATTTTTCCTGGCTATTGTCGTCTTTATACGGATGGGTCCAAGTCTGAGGATGAAAGAGTGGCTGCGGCTGCAGTGTCCTCTCGCCATCCTAGACGCCCATTTAAGCTCCGTCTCCCTGACCATTCCTCTGTATTTAGTGCAGAACTGCAGGCCATTCTGCTAGCACTCAAGCATGCCTATCAGTCTCGGGAAAGGAACTTCCTGATTCTGTCTGACTCTCTTTCTGCCCTGCAGGCCCTTCAGGGCGCGGGAACAGACCATCCACTGCTGGTGCAGATTAGAGAGCTTTATGCAGACTTGATGAAGGAATATTATGACATCATTTTTATTTGGGTCCCAGGCCATGTGGGCATCGAAGGCAACAGAATCGCAGATTCTGCTGCCAACAGTGCCCGCAGTGACCCTGTCCCTGACACACAGACTGTCTATAGTGATTTTAAACCTGTGATTAGTGCGTACATAGCCCGCGAGTGGCAGTCCGAGTGGGACAAAGAGGAAGGGAACAAGCTTCATGAAGCTCTTCCTAAGTTGTCTGACAGTCTACCTTTCCGCTGCGGCAGCCGCCGTGAGGAGACTGTCCTTGCTCGGCTCCACATCGGGCACACGTATGTTACGCACTCTTACTTACTTAAACAGGATGAGCGTCCATGGTGTTTTGCCTGTGATGAGCAGTTTTCTGTTCGACACTTTTTGCTGTATTGTGCTGACCTAATTGACACCAGATATAAACACTTTACAGCAGACTCCTTGAAGGTTTTGTTCCGGGATGTTCCCCCGGACAAAATCTTCAATTTCTTGCGAGCATGCAATATTTTTAACAAGATTTGAGCTTTCATAGACTATGTGAATCTTTTTTATTTGCCCTTTTTGAGAGTCTGTAGACATTTCTTTTAAAGACGTGCGACATTTTAGCCTGAGATTTTTAATCTATATTTACATCTTGTCTTAAGACCTTGCTTTTAGTCTGGCTGACCAGATTTTTACCTATCCCGCCGTGAGATGGCCTTAGTCGCCTGCTCGGCGTTAAACCCAAATAACCAAATAACCAAACCTTAGCCTCCACCCGGAGGATCCCGCGTCAGCCGTGTTCTCCTGGGACTTCCGCCCTGCGCCCGCAAGTTCCCTGCCCCTCTCTGAGTCCTCCCCACACAGCCCTGGGACCTACCGTCGGTGCTCACGTGGCTGAATTCAGACTGAGTCGAGCCTCTATCCTTGGCGCGGCTAGATGACGTGACCAGGAAGACTTGCTTTTTTTTGCCCTCGCCACAGCGGCTAGAGTGAGTGACCTTCACGCGCTCTCAGTGGACCCAGCCTGTCTGCAATTCAGGGCTGATGGCTCAGTACAGCTCCTGACCAGCCCGACCTTCTTGGGGAAGAATCGGCTACCCTCTGCTGCGGCAGAAGTGATAGCCCTCCACTCACTTAAGGGTGTTGACCAGTCCCGGGACTCCCGGCAGCAGGACCCGGTCTGAGCACTAAGGGTCTACTTGCGCAGATCTAAGCCCTTCAGGAGAGCTGGACCCGCCTTTTCCTGCCCTTGGCCATGGGCAGAGAAGACATTTCAGCCCAGACGATCTCATCATGGCTGCGCTGGGTCATCTGCTCCGCGTACGAAGACCTCGCCCCAGAGAGGGCTAAGAGGCTGCGTTTCAGGACACATGAAATCAGAGCGGTCTCCGCGAGCGTCGCCTTCGACCGCAGCTGCGCTGTGAGAGACATTATAGTGGCAGTGGGTTGGTGAGCAGAGTCCACCTTTGCCCGCTTTTACCTCCGCCAGAGGGCCAGCAAGACAACCTGGCACTGATGGGGGACCTCTCGGTGGTGCAACACTCCCTCTGGGCGCCTCTGGCACCTTGGATAACTCTTAGCTGAAATCGTTGGGAATTTGCTCCTTATGGCGTTGCTAGGTTAATGCAGTAGCAGGGTTTGATTGGGTGGCACCCTCCTCCTTTTCGCTATAATTCCTAATAGTAATGCCATAGGTAAGGAATTTGAAGAAACAAATGTATTTTTCTCTAAAATGTATTTTTTCGAAAAATACTTACCGATGGCATTACTCACAGGACCCTCCCTCCTACCCCACTTGCCGCCAGTACGCTATGAGTAAGACTGGCGTGACTACACTGCTCACGTGGGTTGGTAAGGGAGACTACCCATGTATCATGGTAACATCTTCTCAAGGGTAGCGTCCCTTGTTGTGTATGTATACACAATGGTGTTAGGCTGAAATCGGTAAGCTGAATTTACCTTCCTAATAGTAATGCCATCGGAAAGTTTTTTTTTTTTTTAATACATTTTAAAGAAAAATACATTTTTGGAGAAAACAGCATTTCTCGACTACTATAGCCAATTGATGCCAAAACTCAAAAGCTGCTTAGTGGAGTGACCTTTTGGAAAGGTCGAGTTCACAAGTCAAAATTTATGCAAATTGCTCATGTATGTGAGGCATGAGTGCTTTGACATTCTTGTTATTTTTTTTAATGATGTGCCTTACACTTGAACAGCAAAATTTGCTGAGCAAGCAATTGCCTGTTGTTTGTAGCTGGACAGCTCGGAGCATACATTCTTATTTCAATGTTCTAATCATATTGCTGTCCACTTGTCCATATAGGAAACCTACAACCGTGGTGGGAGGGGTATGCTGTACCAGGATCGTATTACTTTTGCCATCCAACTCTGTCGTATCCACTTGGAAGGACATGCCAGGTATGAGCATCACTCATGTTATGTATGATTGAAGAACACAGTAAGACCTGCTAAGGTGGCCACCATTATAGTCACTCATTTACCCTTTTCCTTTCAATCTCCTAGGCGTTATGTGTGGCAGATTCATTGCAGAATTAACCTGCATGCCTCAGGCAAACAGGTGTTAATGAGGCCAGCAAGAGGCATAGATCTTTTTCAGCCTCCACAACTGCAGAGGCTATTATTATTATTATTATTACATGGTATTTATATGGCGCATTTCTCATATTTATAATATAACTCAATGCGCAGAATGTAGCCGCGAACTGAACCCAACAAGCATGCTCACGTGAATCACGCGCATTCACTCACACACTGTACGTAAACACAGAACATTCACATGGTGCTAAGGGCAAGCTCAAGCGAGCTACTGAAGTGATGGTATTTGGAAATCGTTTTGTATTTGAAATTTTATTAATTTGGCTGAAACTGACACCAAAGTGGAGGGGGAGGAAGAACCGGAGTACCCGGAGAAAGAACCCCCGACGGTCCGCCCGAATTAACGGTGACACTTACTAGAGGAGAAAAGTCTGACGCCGGAACCCGGAATCGAACCTCGCACCTTTAGCATTGGTGGCAGGCGCCTTAACCACTGCGCCACGGACTGCTCATGAGCATCTGTGTTTGTTTTCTCAAAACTCTTACCGATGGCATGACTAATAGGAAGGTACACTTAGCATACCGATTTCAGCCTAAGCATCCGATGTGTATACTATACAAAAGAGGAGGCGACTTCAGAGCGTCGTTACCAAGCCCTGAGTGGCCTCCCCTTCCTCCATATCCAGTGCTTTCCTTCCCGTCAGTCTTTTTGCCTTAGCTCAATAGCGGCAAGCGGGGCAGGAGGGAGGGACCTCTGAGTCATGCCATCGGCAAGTATTTTTCAAAAAAATACATTTTAGAGAAAAATATTTTTTTGCATTTTGATGATGATGTTAGTGGACCTGAGGAGAGATGAATTGTATACTAATCAAATCGGAGACAATTTTATGACTGTCATTTGATGTGAAGTTACGTTGACAGTGAGGGGACCTATGATGTGGAGTTCAACCACTTCCTAAGGAGTCAAGAGGGTCTGCTGCTGGATAAAACCACTCCCAGCACTGCTGGCCTCACACAGCAACAGGTAATGCATCCAGCAACACATTTCATTTTCTCATATTTTGTGAACTTCCAGACACTAAGCACATTCAGCTTAAAGTTAGTCAAAGGTTGACATTTAAAACAAGATGGGATGAACCATAACCCGCAAAGTCTCTTTTATATAATTATAAGAGCCATAACTCACAAAGTCCCTTTTATATGCGAGCTTTACTAGCAGTCAAGGGTCTCTACCTGTTGTCTTTGACCTGATTCTGATTTTGCCCACTCGGCACCGGCCTCCACGTGGCGTGACTGAGTGGGCTAGCAAAGGGGTGCCTTCTTTGTCCAGGATTAGGACTTGATGTCAGCAGATATGTTGTTCAGTCTTTTTCACTGGTCCGGTTTTTAAGGAGCTGTGCTAACCCAGGTCCTGCCATGTTGGATTGGTCCTCCCTGCCGTCGCCCCATTGAAGATAAAAGAAGAAAGAGAAAGAAAAAATGAGAGAGACGTGCCGATTCATCCGTCTTCGCGACCGACCGGATTCTGGAGCCGCGCGGATTCTTCTCGGCGCAGCTCCGCCAGGACAGCTTTAGCGACAATGGGATTTTCACCGTTCGCAGTGTACAGCGGGTGTCATTATGAGCTTCCCAGGACTAGTACGCGGGACACTCCCTCTCCTTCTCCGGCTCCTTGGGGACTCGGCGGCCAGCAACCAGGGGGGTGTTTGCAGGATGGTCCAAGAGGCTTGGTCTCGCCCACTTGTCAGGATCGCGGGACTTGTGCGGCCTTCCCTAGCTCGTTCCGTCTGCGCTGTGGGAGGACACTTCTACGTTTTGGCCTCGGCCTGCCTTGGCTCTTCTTCATTTCGCCTTCGTAGGCCTGCAGCTGTCGTTCAAGTCCCCTCCACCTTTACGCCGGTCCACCTTGTGGACCCATCGACCGGCTCAAGGCAGTCACTCTAGACAGAGAGGTGAAGGCCTGGCTCAACAAAACGGCGACAGAAGTGGTCTCCCGACGCGACTCGCCGGCGTTCTACATCCGCCTCCTTTCATCCCCGATCCATTGGGCAGGTGGCACCCAGTCATCGGCGCTATATACAAGTCTCCTTTGGGCGCCGCCCTTTCGGATGGAGACAGCCAGACGCTCCACTCAGCAGTCCGGCCTATGGATCTCACTATCAGCCTCGATCTTCAGACACGTTCTTCACGTGCCGATTCATCCGTCTTCGCGCCGGTACCTACTTTGCCTTGGCGGGATCGTCTACCAGTTCCGAGCCCTCCCCGTCGGCCTCAACATCAGTCCTTGGGTCTTCATGCGGATCCTCGACTCGGTGATGGCCAGCTTATGCCAGCGGTCGCTGAATCCGTCCTTCACTACCTGGACGACTTGCTGCTGTGCAACCTAGTCACCGCGACTTTCAGAGAGGACAGAGACGCCCAGCATTATCTCCTTCGCCGCCTCGGGTTTTTAGGCCACCCAGGCAAGTCCGTTCTCATCCTTTCGCGCCGTTTCTGCTCGTAGGGATGGAACTCCTGACCGACTTCAACCTGTTCCGCCTGCCCTTGGCTCGGCGGCAGAAGATCGCCGAACTCGCTCGGTGGTTGGAGTTAAGGGTCTCCTTCAAGGACAGTGTCTGGCTTCAGCTCCTGGGACTGCTCGGCACGGCAGTGGACTCGTTCCCCTTCGGCCGGCGCTAGAGGATACAAAGTGAGAAGGCTCGCCGCGGCTACTACACCTCCTCCTACGCTGGCGCCCCTTCGTTGGCACCCTGTCGGATCCGTTTCTGTTACCCCACTTCCCGCCCCCGCCTCGGACGTGGGCGGATCTGGCGTGCTGGGCGTCGGGCGTGTCCCTGTGCTCCCCTCCGCCCCAGTGATCTCTCTGCACCGACGCGAGCCAGTCCGGCTGGGGCGCACTACTGTTCCCGGACCTTGCCTCGGACCTGTTGCCTGGGGACTTCACAGACAGTCACATCAACTGGGAGTTATAAGCAGTTGGGATGGCCCTCAACGCCTGGCCAGAGACTCTGACCAACCAGGAGGTCCTCGTCTGCCAGACAACTCGACAGTGGCGGCCTTGATACAGAACCAGGAGGCACTCGCTCGCCCTCCCGGTGCTTCCTCCTTTCCTTTTCCTGCTCTGGTGCAAGGACCGGAACTTTGCTCTTTGAGCCCACCACTTCCCGGAGTGGTCCCTGCACCCAGACGTCATTCGCCTGTTCTGCTCGCGTTGGGAGATGCTGCTAGTCGACCTTTGCCGCCAAATGGAACATCCAGCTTCCGCTGTTTGCTTCTCTAGTCCCGGACGCGCTCTCCTTCCTTGGGACGGACTGATCTCGTATGCCTACCCCCTGTCGGTGCTGGTGCCGAAGATCCTGCGGAAACTGCTGGATTGCTCCGCGGTTCTCTTCCTGGTGGCCCCCCTTCATATGGACCAAGAGCTGAACCATTGATCGGCTCGTTCTAGCAACGGACCCGGCCCTAGAGCTCTCCACCCCGCTCGAGCAGCACCGCCCGGCTCTCTTCCACCCGTGCCTGGCCCCCACCCGGGTCTGCCCTGGGGGACTTGGGTGGGGTTAGGTACTTTTTAGTTCCCAGGGTCACCCTGGTCAGCCCCACAGGGTGAGTTTTTCTCTCTATTCTGGGGCATGTGTTTCTGTCTACCCTTGGTCCATTCACCTGTATTTGCCTTTTTAAAACTCTCCCTACTGTCTGCACTGCCTGTAGCTCTTGATATTGGATGTGTGTTGCTAAATGGTCTTAGCTTTATTTAGGCCCCATGTGTTAGGTTTATTTAATGTATTTGACCGGCTGGCGACATACATTCAATGTTCTGTTTTTTTCACAAGCAGTGCAGGCACGTCCTGAGAAAGCCTTGTTGCTGTCGGGACGTTAAGCAATGTACAATCAATCCACCCGTGCCTGGAGCTCCTCCTCCTTCACGCCTGGAAGTTGCCAAGCAAGCCCTCACCGCAAGAGTTTTTTCGGATGCGGCAGTGGCGGCGATGGCCACAGCCCACAGACTGTCTACACGGAATGTGTGCGAAGGCAAGTGGAGGATCTCTCAGTCGTGGGGCGCCGCCCAGCGGCTCCCACCCCCACGGATCTCACTACCCCCTACTGGCGGAATTCTTCATTTGGCTCTTCGACGACCAAGGATTAGCACCTATTACCGTCAAGGGTTTCCGCTCCGTGATTTCACACACTTACCGCCACCTGGACCTATCGGATCCAGCCCTTGCAAAGACCTTCGGACCTGTTGGCTCAATTAAACTCAGATGTCCTCTCTCCTGTTCTCTCATACCTTGGTGGAACCTCTCCTGGGCACTGACGTGGCTAGATACAGCCCGCTTCGAACCCTACCTTTGGCACGGTTCGCCGATCTGACCCGGAAACGTGTTTCCTCCTGGCGCTCGCCATGGCTTCCGCGTGAGCGAGCTGCATGCGCTCTCGGTACGCCCCACAGGTTGGCAGTCGAGCCGTTACTTACTTACTTACTTACGCCTGTCACCCCTACCCGGGTATAGGCCGTCGACGAGAGACCTCCAGCAACTCCTGTCCTGTGCTTCTCCTTCGATTCTACTCCAGGTGGTTCCCAGTCTCTTGATGTCTGCTTGGAGGTCTCGACGCCAGGAGTTTCTCGGCCTACCTCTTTTCCTCTTTCCCTGGGGGTTCCATTGACGTTCCATGTGCCCATGGTTGTATCCCTGGATAGAGAGAGGCGGCTCGGTCCTGTGGCTTCCGAAGACTTCCGGCTTTCACCACAGGACGTCATAAGTCTTCTGGTAGAAGAACCTTCCTCCTCCAGGAAAAGAATTACTGTTAGTCTTTTCGTCAGCGTTTTTGTAGCTATTTCCTTTTTTGCAGGGTGGGGAAGCTACCCCCACGCCCAACCCCCTTACTAGGAGGACCAGGTTTTTTTTGTCGGGGTCACCTTCCCTTAGACCATGTTGGTTCACGGCACCTTATTTCATTCGGTGCACCCCTCTCACGAGGGACCCCCTATCCACCACCCAGGGGACGCGCCTCAACGCCATATGGTCCCAGCGCGAGGCAGTCGAGCCGTTGGCTCAGCGCATCTTCTCACCGACCCGTCCTTCAGGCCAAGAGCTGGCCTTCCTCGGCTGCGCCCCAGACGCTGACCGTATGTCCGTTCAGAGGGATGATCGACCCCACGGGTCACGTCAACAGGACCCAGTCCGGGCACTGCAGGATTCCTGCGTCACTCACAGCCATGCCATCTAAGGCGTACCCACCTCTTCCTACCTCCTTCATCAGGCAGGCCGGGTTTCTCGGCCTAGACAGTTCGCCCTGACTGGGGTGGGTGACTCGTTGGCCTACCAAGACCTCTCCCCGGATGGGGATAGACGGTTACAGATCCGGGCGCATGAAGTACGAGCAGTAGCCCCCAGAGTGGCCTTTGACCGCAACTGCTCGGTTAAAGACATTGTGACGGCGGTAGGCGGGCGTGCAGACTCCACCTTCGCCCGCTTCTACCTCCACGACCTATCCGGCCAGCGTGACTCCCTGGCCATGGTGGGCGACATCTGCGCGGCCCAGCACGTCCTCCACGCGCCGCAGGCGCCATAGGCACTTCTTAACTGAAATCGTCAGGAGTGCTCCTTATGGGCTGGCGGAGGGTGTTAGGTACAGGGGGTTGGGTGTTGGCACCCTCCTCCTCTTTGCTATTCTTCCATTTAGAGATGCCATCGGTAATGTATTTTGAAAAAACAAATGAATTTTTTTTCTAAAATGTATTTGTTTGAAAAATACTTACCGATGGCATTACTCGGATGGCCCTCCCACCTGCCCCGCTTGCCTCCTTGGCTAAGTGTTTTTGGATAAGTGTGAAACTGAGGTGAGTTCGCCACACGCATACCGGGATAGGTTGGTAAGGGGAGGCCACCCGGGCTCCTATACTTGGATCCCCGGTGTCTCCTCCCCAGTTGTGTAGGGGACACAACTTTGGGCTGAAATCGTTAGGCTATAGAGTGTATTCCATATAGTAATGCCATCGGTAAGTATTTTTCAAAAAAATACATTTTAGAAAAAAAAATTCATTTTTGGGTGCAGCAACGAAGTATATGAGGCTGTCACTGAATGTCTTATGTCTGCACATGTACTGCTATCAGAAGTTGTGTTGGAGTCTTTAAAACCTAGTGCATGGAACTGAAAGACATTTGATGTAAAGCTGTTGTACGCTACCACATGTCAGTCTGGTGAATTTTGAAGTCTTTGGTTTTATTCCATGAGGTTTTTTTTTGGTTTTTTTCTGCCAGCAATATGCAGTGGTGCGCCTGAGTAAACTGCCTGCATTCAGGAACATGGAGAAAGAGATGGGTAGTCCTGTAAGTGCCATGTTTATTGTTTTATTCACTGCATGCACACATGCTTGCTTACACACATGCACACTTGCATACATGCATGTACGCACGCATACATGCATGTACACACAGAGGTAGCCATGCACACCAGTATACATTGTATGTGTTTAAATGGACTTTCTACCAGTACGCCGTACATGTAAACTCTCTATATAACAAGACGCCAGGGGACCAAAGTTTGTCATTATATCCAGAGTTTGTTATATATAGACATTGAACAAGTTGCTGTTCGCACCTATGAAAAGGTGTTGTACTTGTAGTATCTGAATTTCTTATAAAGTTATATGCAGCCTTGTTATAAGCAAAGTTGTCTGTGTTTGGTGATTTAGTTGAAGTAATAGCAAGAATCATATCATCATGTACCTTTGTACTTGCAGGATTTCCAGTCATGGCTGGAGTGTGCCAAACCAGAGGCAGACATTCCTCAGCTCTGGACTGAAGACAAGCCTCTGAGTAAGTTTTTCAAGTATGCTCGGGAATAAAATTTAAAAAAAGATCTAGTCCTGTACTATTTGCGGGAGTGCACCCCAGATAGATTCGCTTGGGGACCATGCCACTAGTACACTTCTATTTAGATAAGATGCTTAGCATCGCATTCGAATACAAGCGTACTTGTCATGTACTCCCCGAGTGGCCCACTCGGCACCGGCCTCCATGTGGCATGGGTGGGTAGTTTCCTGACTGACTGAGTGGGCTAGCGAAGGGGTGCCATCTTTGTCCAGGATTAGGACTTGACATCAGCAGATATGTTGTTAAGTCTTTTTCACTGGTCCGGTTTTTAAGGAGCTGTGCTAACCCAGGTCTTGCCATGTTGGATTGGTCCACTCCTTAAAAATACTCATTAGTTTTTGGTCCTTTGGATCCCGAGTGTTTGCCGTGCTTGGAGAGCCGTGTTCGGGGGAGGATCCTGGTGGCTGAAACACTCCACTTTGGCCTTGACTTCTACCTAAACGAGAGGCTAGGAGTACCGGCCTAGTCAATCGGCTCTTGTCAAATAGCCCTATCCTACTGTTCACATGCAGGTTGAGATATGGAGCACCATGCTATAGCCTCTGCTGCTGATTAGGTGCTTTACACCAGTATTCCCCTGCATTCAACAATGTGATAGAAGGCGGTGGCTCAGACGGTTCAATCAGGCTTAACCCCCCCGAGTATATCTTAGGGCAGTCTCCATCATGCGTCGGCTGGAGACCCGCCGACATGCACATTCCTTCGTTGGGCTCGGTGGTGGGCGGGGACCCCCGGAAGATGAATAACTATAATACTATAATATGGAAACCACACACACACACACAAAAACTAGCACCAAAGTGGCACATAGCCACCAACATTGTACTTGACAGCGACTCCGACTGTGAGGAAGTGACGCCTCAGGCGTCGGCCATCTGGCCTCGCTTCCTCATTGTCCATAGCAAAGTAAAAGAGAAGCCTGTTTCCATGCTGCACCCCTTTATGGTGGGAGAGACCCTGAGGAGCTGTGTTGGCAGGCTTGAGACCCAGCGCACACCAACCCGTGCACACCAACGGGCTACTGAGGCTCTCTTCCATTGGAGACACTCCAGTGGAAGTCACACCCCACAAAACGATGAATTCTTCAAGAGGAGTCATTAAAGATCAAGCATTGGCAGAACTGTCGGAAGATGAACTTGTACGGAACCTTAAGTCGCAGGGGGTGACTTACATGAGGCGCTTCACTTCCAAGCGAGGTGGTGGGGAGATCCGTCTCCTTACCATCATCCTGACGTTTGGCACCCCCACCCCTCCTACTACCATCTGGGGAGGTTACTACTCCTTTAAAGTGAAGAAGTACGTCCCTTTCCCCCTCCGGTGCTTTAGCCTACCCGGCACCGGCCTCCACGTAGCGTGGGTGGGTAGTCTACTCGGTCCCTGACTGAGTGGGCTAGCAGACGGGTGCCATGTTTGTCCAGGATTAGGACTTGATGTCAGCAGATATGTTGTTCAGTCTTTTTCACTGGTCCGGTTTTTAAGGAGCTGTGCTTACCCAGGTCTTACCATGTTGGATTGGTCCTTAAAAATACGCGTGAGCTTTTGGTCCTTTGGATCCCAAGTGTTTGCCATGCTTGGAGACCCGTGTCGGGGGAGAAGAGGATCCTGGTGGCTGAAACACTCCACTTTGGCCTTGACTTCTGCCTAAACGGGAGGCTAGTCGTACCGGCCTAGTCAATCGGCTCTTGTCACGTCGAGCCCTATCCCCCTGTTGACATGTGGGTTGCTATACGGAGCACCATGCTATAGCCTCTGATGCTGATTAGGTGCTTTACGCCAGTATTCCCCTGTATTCAACAGTGTGATAGAAGGCGGTGGCTCAAACGGTTCAATCGGGCTTACCCCCTTGAGTATATCTTTCGGGCAGTCTCCATTGTGCGTCGGCTGGAGACCCGCCGACAATTGCACTTTCCCTTGTTGGGCTCGGTGGCGGGCGGGGACCCCCGGGGGATGAATATCTATCATACTATAATATGGAAAATATCAAAACACCAAAACTAGCACCAAAGCGGCACATATCCGCCGACATTGTCATTGAGAACGATAGTGACTCTTGACTGTGAGGAAGTGACACCTCAGGCGTCGGCCGCCTGGCCTCACTTTCTCATTATCCACAGCAAAGTTAAAGAGAAGCCTGTTTCAAAGCTGCACCCTTTCCTGGTAGGGGAGACCCTCAGGAGCCGTGTTGGCAGGCCTGAGGCCCAGCGCCTCAGGTCTGGTGACTTGTTGGTAGAGTGCCGTACCCGGGCATACTCCAATGGGCTACTGAGGCTCTCCTCCATCGGAGACACTCCAGTGGAGGTCACTCCCCACAATACAATGAATTCCTCTTGAGGAGTGATTAAAGATCAAGCATTGGCTGAACTGTCTGAAGATGAACTTGTACGGAACCTTAAGTCACAGGGGGTGACCTACGTCAGGCGCTTCATTTCCAAACGAGGTGGTAGGGAGATCCGTCTCCCTACCATCATCCTGACGTTTGGCACCCCCACAGCTCCTACTACCATCTGGGGAGGTTACTACTCCCTAAAAGTGAAATAGTACGTCCCTCTCCCCCCTCCGGTGCTTTAAGTGCCAAAAGTATGGCCATGGGCAGAAGACATGCCGCCAGGCAGAGGCTCTATGCGCCCGTTGCACTAAGCCCGGACACTCTGCTGAGTCCTGCACAGCCATCCCCCTGTGTGTGAATTGCCAGGGGGCGCATATGGTTTCGGACAAGAAGTGCCCTCGTTGGATCTCCGAGTGCAGGATTCAGCAGGTGCGTGTGGAGAAGGGGCTGTCCTTTGCGGACGCAAAAAAACTGGTTGACGGTCCTGGTGCAGCTGAGGCGGCGCCAAACTCAAATAACAACTTTGTGTATACTTTCAGTGCTGCGGTGGCAGGCAAGCGCCCCACCAAAGACTTCTCTTGTCAAACCCCAACTTCTTGGTTGGGGGCGGAGCCTTGGATCCTCTCGCCCCTGGAGAGTAACCCTCCTCCGGTGGTGACGAGGAGCCAGGGAACGCAGAGGGCGGACGCTACTGGTCCGGTGGCACCGCCTTCTGCTGCCCCTAAGCCTCAGCCCCCACCCAAACCTGCTAGTTTGTCAACGCCAAAGGTTTCTGGCTCTGGTCAGCCTTCTAAGGCCGCTAACTCTAGTGGCAGGACTGCTGCCCAGGACCAGAAGTCTAAGAAATCTATGGGACCGCTGTGCGCACGGGCCCAGAAGGGGAACACTGATGTCCCCCTTCAAAACAAATATGCTGCATTGGAGGAGCAGATGGAGGGAGTGGAAGTTGCCGATGCTGCGGCAGCTCCACCCCCTTCATCTCCTAAGAACCAGAGGAGGCCCGGGAGCCGGCCCCCCTCTGTTTCTCCGACTCCTTCCAAGGCAAAGGAAAAAGGGGGGAAAAACTCCGCACCCCCAGATAAGACATAATCATGGACTCTCTGCTTCAGTGGAATTGTCGTGGTTTTCAAGCTAACTTTGAGGAATTACGTCTTTTAGTCAAGTGCTATAACCCCTCAGTAATATCTCTTCAGGAGACTTACCTGAAGACTTCTGACCCTGTGTCCTTTAATGGTTTTAACGTTATACATAAAGGCTCTGATTCGGAGAGGCGCTCGGGTGGAGTGGCTCTTCTCATTAGTAGCCAAATTTTATGTAGCCCCGTTAGCATCGACACCTGTCTTCAGGCTGTCGCAGCTCGGGTTACCTTGAAGAAGACCATAACCATATGCAGTATTTACCTGCCACCATCCCTGCGGGTCTGTAGTAATGATTTTTTTAATTTAGTTGATCAACTGCCCCCTCCCTTTATTCTCATGGGGGATTTTAACGGTCACGCTCACCTTTGGGGTAGTGACCACTATGATGGCAGAGGTCAGATGTTAGAAGATGTTTTTTCTCAACTTAACCTATGTGTCTTTAACGATGGTTCACCTACATACTCTAACCCAGGTTCAGGATCTAGTTCTGTTCTAGACCTCACTGTGTGTGATCCTTCTCTCATGCTGGACTTTGACTGGAAGGTTCACGATGACCTGTGTGGTAGTGACCACTTCCCAGTAGTCCTGTCATCGGTCAGCTGTGGGGAGGATCCGCCGGTGGGGCGCTGGAATCTTGAGAAAGCTAACTGGCCTCTGTTCGCCTCCCTCTGTCAGTCTCGTATTACAGAGGAGGTGGTCATATCATCTGAAGAACCTATTTCTTCTTTTACTACTATTTTGTTGGACGTAGCAGGTGAAACCATCCCTAAAACTTCCGCATCAGTCCCTCAAAAGCCGAGAGTACCATGGTTCAACGAAGAGTGCCGCAAGGCCCAAATAGCACGCAAATCTGCTCAGCGACGTGCTTTCCGTAATCCGTTGCAAGTGAATATTTTAACCTTTAAAAGACAGAGGGCGAAAGCCCGTTACATTTTTAAACGTGAATGCCGTGCTTCCTGGAGACGCTTCGTCTCATCTTTAACTTCTCGGACTCCGTCCCAGAAAGTATGGAAGGCTGTTCGGAGAATTAGGGACAGAGGTGGCTCGGCTTCTGTTGGCCATCTTAGAGATGGTGCCAGCTTGGTTACAGATAAAAAAGCTGTGGCCAATTTGCTTGCCTCCACCATTGCCCATAATTTTTCAACGGAGCATTATTCACCTTTCTTCCAGAGAGAGAAGGAGAAGCGAGAGTCTCGTATTTGTGATTTTAAGTCCGATAACTCAGAAGACTATAATGTCCCGTTTACATTATCAGAATTGCAGCAAGCTTTGCAGAAATGTAATGACTCTGCTGCTGGCCTAGATACCGTCCACTATCAATTCCTAACGCATCTGCCTGAGAGGTCACTCCTTGTACTTCTCAAGGCCTTTAACCATATCTGGAGAACTGGTCATTTTCCGCCGTCTTGGCGCCAGGCTGTGGTTGTACCGATCCCCAAGCCGGGTAAGGATCCTTCCGACCCGGGCAACTACCGGCCTATCGCTTTGACATCATGTTTATGTAAAACTATGGAGCGCCTGGTCAACGCCCGCCTGGTGTGGCATCTTGAGTCACAGGGTCTCCTCACAGACCTCCAGTGCGGTTTCCGGCGCTTCCGTAGTACAACTGACCATTTAGTCCGCTTTGAATCATTTATTCGAGATTCTTTTGTCAACAAGCAGCATGTCTATGCAATTTTCTTCGATCTTGAGAAGGCGTATGACACTACCTGGAAGTATGGCATAATGTCTGACTTGTTGGACATGGGTTTTAAAGGGCACCTGCCCGTTTTTATTCACAATTTTTTGACTAACCGGTCGTTCCATGTCCGTGTGGGTTCCACCCTCTCCGACTCCTTTGAACAGGAGATGGTTGTCCCACAGGGCAGTATTCTATCTCCTGTTTTATTTAGTATTAAAATTAATAACATTGTAAAGGCCGTCAAGGATGATTCTGAATGCTCTTTGTTTGTTGACGACTTCGCTTTGTGCGCACGTGGTCGAGGACTTGCGTCCCTTGAGAGGCGCTTGCAGCTGTGCGTTGATCGCATCCAGCGGTGGGTGTCTCTCAATGGATTCAAGTTCTCGCCCTCCAAGACTGTTTGTGTGCATTTTACTAACCAGACGAAATTTTATCCAGAACCTAGCCTGAGCATTGCTGGAGTGCCAATTAAGGTGGCCGAGGAGGCAAAGTTTCTGGGGGTCATTTTTGACAAAAGTCTTACCTTCCGCAACCATATTAATTACCTTAGAACCTCTTGTCAGAAGGCTCTCGACATTCTTCGTGTCGTCGGTCGTACTGACTGGGGTGCGGACCGTACTGTCTTACTTCGTCTGTACCGGGCCCTTGTTCGGTCCAAACTGGATTACGGCTCTGTGGTGTATGGCTCAGCTTCCAAGTCTGTGCTACAGCGTCTGAACACAATTCACCATCAGGGTCTGCGGATATGTCTCGGGGCCTTCAGGACGTCTCCAGTTCCTAGTCTGTATGCCGAGGCAGGGGAGCCTTCTCTCAAGCTCCGCCGTATCCGCCTCATGCTCAGCTACGTTCTGAAACTGAAGGCCCATCCAGACAATCCTGCCTATGATTGTGTTTTTAAACCATCGTTTGCAGAGAATTACGATACCCATCCGGGAGCTGTCCGTCCACTTTCTTTCCGTGTCCGACCTCATCTGCAGGCGGCCGGATTGGACCTGGACAGAGTTTCGGAATCCCTGCAACACATCACTCCACCTTGGCTCTTACCAGTTCCTGACATCTTGCTGGACTTGACTGCCCACAAGAAAGACTCTACTCCACCAGCCATATACCAACAGAGCCTCAATGAACTGCTTTCAATTTTTCCTGGCTATTGTCGCATCTATACCGATGGGTCAAAGTCTGAGGATGGGAGAGTGGCTGCGGCCGCAGTGTCCTCTCGCCATCCTAGACGCCCATTTAAGCACCGCCTCCCAGACCACTCATCTGTATTTAGTGCGGAACTGCAGGCGGTTGTGCTGGCACTCAGGCATGCTTATCGATCTAGAGAAAGGAACTTCCTGATTCTGTCTGACTCTCTTTCTGCCCTGCAGGCCCTTCAGGGCACGGGAAATGACCACCCACTGCTGGTGCAGATCAGAGAGCTCCACGCGGACTTGATGAAGGAATATTATGATATCATTTTTATTTGGGTGCCAGGGCATGTGGGCATCGAAGGCAACAGGTTCGCAGATTCTGCTGCCAACAATGCCCGCAATGACCCTGTCCCTGACACACAGACTGTTTATAGTGATTTTAGACATGTGGCTAGTGCGTACATAGCCCATGAGTGGCAGTCCGAGTGGGACAAAGAGGAAGCTAACAAGCTGCATGAAGCCCTTCCTAAGTTGTCCGACGGTCTACCTTATCGCTGCGGCAGCCGCCGTGAGGAGACGGTCCTAGCTCGGCTCCACATCGGCCACACGTATGTTACGCACTCTTATTTACTCAAACAGGAGCAGCATCCATGGTGTTATGCCTGCGACGAGCAGTACTATGTTCAACACTTTTTGTTGTCTTGTGCTGATCTAATCGACACAAGTTATAAACATTTCACGGCAGACTCCTTGAAGGTTTTGTTCCGGGATGTGCCCCCGGACAAGATCTTCAGTTTTCTGAGAGAGTGCCATATTTTTAATAAGATTTGAGTGTTTATAGATTATGATGTTTCTATTATTTTGACCTTTTTGAGAGTCTTTCGACGTTTTCTTTAAAGACCTGTGCGACATTTTAGCCTGACATATTTTTAAGGTATATTTACATCATGTCTTAAGACCTTTCTTTTAGTCTGGCTGACCAGATTTTTACCCTTCCCGTCGTGAGATGGCCTTAGTTGCCTGCACGGCGTTAAACCCAAATAACTAACCCTCCGGTGCTTTAAGTGCCAAAAGTATGGCCATGGGCAGAAGACATGCCGCCAGGCAAAGGCTTCATGCACCCGTTGCACTAAGACCGGACACTCTGCTGAGTCCTGCACAGCCACCCCCCTGTGTGTGAATTGCTAGGGGGCGCATATGGCTTCAGACAAGAAATACCCTCGTTGGATGTTCAAGTGCAAGATTCAGCAGGTGCGTGAGAAGAAGGGGCTTTCCTTTGTGGACGCCAAAAAACTGGTTGACAGCCCTGGTGCAGCTGAGGCTGCCCCAAACTCTAGTAACACGTCTGTGTATACATTCAGTGCTGCAGTGGCAGGCAAGCGCCCCACCAAAGATTTTTCATGTCAAACCCCAACTTCTTGGTTGGGGGGCGGAGCCTCGGCTCCTCTTGCCCCTGGAGAGCCAGGGAATGCAGAAGGCGGTCGCTACAGGTTCGGTGGCACTGCCTTCTGCTGCCCCTAAGCCTCAGCCCCCACCCAAGCCTGTCAATCTTACTACAAAGACTTCTGGCTCTGGTCAGCCTTCTAAGGTCGCTAACTCTAGCGGCAGGAACGCTGCCCAAAACCAGAAGTCTAAGAAAGCTACGGGACCGCTGTGCACACGGGCCCAGAAGGGGGACACTGATGTCCCCCTTCAAAACAAGTATGCTGCATTGGAGGAGCAGATGGAGGGAGTGGAAGTTGTCGTAACTGGTGTTGCGGCAGCTCCACTCCCCTCATCTCCGAAGAACCAGAGGAGGCCCGGGAGCCGGCCCCCCTCTGTTTCTTCGACTCCTTCCAAAGCAAAGGAAAAGGAGGGAAGAAACTCTTCTCCCCCCACATCGGACATAATCATGTACTCTCTTCTTCAGTGGAATTGTCGTGGTTTTCACGCTAACTTTGAGGAATTACATCTTTTAGTCAAATCCTATAACCCGTCAGTAATATCTCTTCAGGAGACATACCTGAGTACTTCTGACCCTGTCTCTTTTAATGGTTTTAACACTATCCATAAAGGCTCTGATTCGGAGAGGCGCTCGTGTGGAGTGGCTCTTCTCATTAGCAGTCGCCTGCTCGGCGTTAAACCCAAATAACTAACTAACTATCTTCTCATTAGCACCCAAATTTTATGTAGCCCCGTTAGCATCGACACCTGTCTTCAAGTTGTCACATCTCAGGTTACCTTAAAGAAGATCATAACCATATGCAGTATTTACCTTCCACCATCCCTGTGAGTCTGTAGTAATGATATTTTTAACTTGGTAGATCAGCTGCCCCCTCCCTTTATTCTCATGGGAGATTTTAATGGTCACGCTGACCTGTGAGGTAGTGACCACTATGATGGCAGAGGTCAGATGTTACAAGATGTTTTTTTCTAAACTTATGTGTCTTTAACGATGGCTCACCTACCTACTTTAACCCATGTTCAGGATCTAGTTCTGTTCCAGACCATACTGTGTATGATCCTTCTCTCATGCTGGACTTTGACTGGAAGGCTCAAGACGACCTGTGTGGTAGTGACCACTTCCCAGTAGTTCTGTCATCGGTCAGATGTGAGGAGGATCCACCAGTTGGGCGCTGGAATTTCAAGAAAGCTAACTGGCCTCTGTTCGCCTCCTTCTGTCAGTCTCGTATTACAGAGGGGGTGGTCATGTCAGCTGAAGAACCAGTTTTTGTTTCTTCAAAAACGTTACCGATGGTATTACTGATAGGAATGTGAGTAATACCATCGGTAAGTATTTTTCGAAAAAATTTATTTTAAAGAAAAATACATTTGTTTCTTCAAAAACGTTACCAAATTGTTGCGTGTTGCTACACATCCAGGGACGTAACTCTAGCAAGCAGCTACCCAATCCCCTGAGTGGCCTCCCTATCCTCCGGATAACCTCCCCTCTCAATCTCGCGAGAGTCCGTTATTACCAGTTCTATACTTAGCTCCATTTTGTTCGGTTCTGTTGTTTTCTGTCTCCGCGTTTCTTCTTCTCCTTCGTTTTTTCGGTTTCGATCTTCTTACGATGGCCGGATAAGGCCTCGGACATTGTCTCGACTTTGATGTTCATGTTATGTTTAGGCCCTGTGGGGAAGGCCATCAATGGCATGCTGGTCATCCAAGCTCTGCGTCCTGACCGCCTGATTGCCATGGCCAGGATCTTTGTGGAAAAGGCCCTTGGAGCAGACTTTGTACACATCACTGAAAAAGAGCTCAACCTCTCCCAGATTGTTGAAACTGAGGTGAGTTTGGAAAATGTTCTTGATTAACAAGCATCTACCGCTAGTGTTCACAGTACTAGTGATTGCTTGCACAAGGGGGCTGTTAAGTGAAGATGTGGGCAGGTTTCTGGAAGTACATAAACTTGAAAGAATCAAACTGCCATTACAGCCAATTTGTAATTTGTTTTAAGAAAGGGACTCTTGTTCTCCCGGTCCCTATCCTTACTGCTAGCAATTTACACATTATTTTCATTTCTAACAGCTGTTACACTCTCTTGCAGATAAAGGGCAACACCCCTGTGCTGATGTGTTCTGTTCCTGGCTACGATGCCAGCTCGCGTGTGGATGACTTGGCTGCCGAGCTAGGCAAACAGTTGACTTCCATCGCTATTGGTATGACTTTTTCCTCTGTCTCATTGTCAGCGGAAAGTTTCTCATGAATGACAAACCATGCTTTTAGTTGATTTCTGTAGAAGGCCATCCGCAGAAAGTAAAAGTTGTTCAGCTTGACAATGAGTATCAAACTTTGCATTAGCGGATTGTTGTAGAGAGTCATTCTGTATGATGTATGTTCTGGGCCAGTGGTGGTGCGTCCATCATCCATCTGCCATCATCCATGGTAAACTTTAACGTTGGCATTTTCTCGTAGACTATTCAAACTACAGTCTTCAAACTTGGCCCAAGGATGTTTTGTGGCAAGACCTTTCTGAACATACCAATTTGATTGACCTCTCTCAAAGGTCAAGGTCACAGGGGATCAGGAAATAGATAAAGATAGCTATATTTTAACAAAATTTATGCTGTTTCAAATACCATGCACAACTTCAAAGTCAAACTTTGTTCAAAGATACCTTATGGTAAGACCTTTCTATGCATAGTAATTTAGTTAACCCCTTGGAAAGGTCAAGGGTCACGAGATCAGGAAATAGGTCACAAATAGTCATACTTCGACAAAAGATGTTGTTTTTTTTTTTCTCAAATACTATTCACAACTTCAAACCCAAACTTGGTACAGAGATCCTGACGATAAGACCTTCCTATGTATGCTAATTTGGATGACCCCTCGGAAAGGTGAAAGGGTCACAAGAAATCAGGAAATAGTCCACAAAGAGCCATTTTTTGGCTCACGTTCAAAGCAGAAGTGAGTGTGTTCTGGGCCAGTGGTCGTCTGTCTGCTGTGTTAAACTTTAACGTTGGCATTTTCTCAGATACTATTCAAGCTACAGTCTTCAAACTTGGCCCAAGGATACTTTGTGGCAAGACCTTTCTAAACATACCAATTTCAGTGACCTCTCACAAAGGTCAAGGTCACAGGGGATCAGGAAATATATAAAAAATAGCCACATTTTGACATAATTTATTTTTTCTCAAATACTGTTCACAACTTCAAATCCAAACTTGGTACAAAGATACCTGATGGTAAGATCTTTCTATGCATACTAATTTGGTTGATCTCTCGGAAAGGACAAGGGTCACAAGAGCTCAAGAAATAGGTCCAAAAATAGCCATATTTTGACAAGGAATGTTTTTTTCTCAAGTACTGTTCACAACTTCAAACCCAAACTTGCTACAGAGATACCTGATGGTAAGACCTATCTATACTAATTTGGATGACCCCTCGGAAAGGTCAAGGGTCACAAGAGGTCAACAAATGTGTATACAATGCAAATAATTGTAGTTATTATCGACATTTTTGCAAACTTTTCAATCAAATTTGGCACAAAAAGAAGCTGATGATAAGACCTTCCTATGTATCCTAATTTAGTTGACTCATAGGGGTTTCACAGATGTCTGAAAACTGATTAAATTTGATAAAACATGGATTTTGTTAGTGCAGAAACCATCCCTTTACTTATTGTCAGACATGTGCAAGGTTGGAAGATTTAACGAGTTAATGATTTAACAAATTAAATTTTTGGTTAAAGAAAATTTAACGCGTTAATGTTGTTAAAAAGTTAAATAAAATTCAACGAATTAAAAAATAAAAGTAACGATTATTGATTTCTTTCGTTAAAAATTTTGTTACTTCAGTTCGTTTTTCTGCCACGAACAACAGGTGCCTATGCGCAAAGCCGGTTTGACCCAGTTGCAGCCGGTTTGAGGCGGTTTGGATTACCGCTAGCCTACCCTGCATCAGTTCAAATTTGAGATCATGAAAAGAAGATGGCTTCCACTTCCAGCAGTGAATCAAGTGATGAAATTTAGTTGAAATTCTTTGACGCGTTTATTGAATACTACGAGTATGTTGGAGGAAAGATTTTTGTATGGACAAATACCATCCTACCCAGCAGTGCATCAGTTGAAAGACTTTTCGTGTGCTGGGCTTGTCTTCACACCCATCAGAAGGAAAGTGTCATACGAACACTTAGAGATGAAAGTTCTCCTCAAGTTCAATAAGGCTTTGTAGGCGTGTGTGTGTGTTTCCTACTTTCCAACAGTAATGGCTGTTTATGCTTGTGCTGAAATTCTTTTTTTCATGTATTTAACGCAAATTTATTTCATTAAAAAAAAAAATTAAAGAAAATTTATTTCTTTAATTTTCACCCAAAAAAAGTAAAGAAAATTTATTTCTTTAACCTTTTACCAGAATTAAAGAAAAGTTATTTCATTAAAGAAAAAAAGTAATGACTATCAACCCTGGACGTGTGGATCAGTCATACATGTGAGCCATAAGAGATTTGCCTTTCGTGTTTACTTTATTTTTTCAAATACTATTCACAGCTTCAAACCCAAACTTGATACACAATTCTTGATGGTAAGACATTCCTATGTATGCTAATTTGGACAACCCCTCCGAAAGGTCAAGGGTCACAAGAAATCAGCAAATGATTTGAAAAATGCCTTCTTTTTCTTTCTTTCTTTGGGTGGGGGGTGGGGGGGGGGGGGGTAGAATGTCTGTTTTTATCAGGATTTTTTCAACCAAATTTAGCAGAACAGTAGCTGATGATAAGACCTTTTTGTAACTACTTTGTTCACTACTCACAAAGGCCATCACTGGAGGTTGACAAAAGTGAAAAATGCATAAATTTTTAGAAAGCATGGATTTCACAATTACGAAAGCCAACCCTTTCCATATGTTTGAACACTTGCTTATGTCAGTGATCTGTCAGAAAGGTCAAAGTCACAAAGGTTATATTAATTATATTGATCGGTAATGCATGTGACACTTGCGCTTTTCCTATCTTGTTTTAAAAAAAAAACATTGTGCTTCCCTTTTGTTTTTGCTTTCATGACTTTTTATTGGTTTTTGGTGTCATTGCTGTACCAGTTTGGTTGCTTGTCATCTCCAGGGTCTGCTGAAGGATTCTCACAGGCAGAGAAGGCCATCAACTCATCTAGCAAGTCTGGTCGCTGGGTGCTGCTGAAGAATGTGCATCTGGCACCCCAGTGGCTGGTGCAGTTGGAGAAGAAACTACACAACCTGGCTCCACACCCAGGATTCAGGCTCTTCCTCACTATGGAAATCAACCCCAAGGTCAGCACGATTTTTCTGTGGGTGTGGATGGGGTGGGTGTCTTCAGAAATGCAAATTGTTGACACTATTATTATTACCAGGCATGCTATTATTCTGCAAATTTCCATGAAATCTAAATCTGTCTTTGCACTCATTTCGGTGGGGGAAAAATCCACATAGCAAGCAGGAACTAGTTTTCAAGTCAGCCTGGGAAGAAATCTTCACTGCGTTACTGTGCACATTTTCGCATAAATGACCTAGCACAGTACTTCAGGAAGAAAAGATTACCACTATTTCCAAAGATCTTAGCCCACTCGGCACAGGCCTCCACGTGGCGTGGGTGGGTAGTCTCCTCAGTCACTGATGGAGTGGGCTAGCAGAAGGATGCCATCTTTGTCTAGGATTAGGACTTGATAGCAGATATGTTGTTCAGTCTTTTTCACTGGTCCAGTTTTTAAGGAGCTGTGCTAACCCAGGTCCTACCATGTTGTATTGGTCCTTAAAAATACTCGTGAGCATTTGGTCCTTTGGATCCCAAGTGTTTGCCGTGCTTGGTGACCGGTGTCGGGGGAAAAGAGGATCCTGGTGGCTGAGGTTCCCTTTGGGTTGCGGCTCACTGGTGCCAACACTCCACTTTGGCCTTGACTTCTACCTAAACGGGAGGCTAGTTGTACCAGCCTAGTCAATCGGCTCTTGTCACGTTGAGCTCTATCCCACTGTTGACATGCGGGTTGACATTCGGAGCACCATGCTATAGCCTCTGCTGCTGATTAGGTGCTTTACTCCAGTATTCCACTGCATTCAACAGTGTGATAGAAGGCGGTGGCTCAGACAGTTCAATTGGGCTTACCCTTGAGTATATCTTTCGGGCAGTCTCCATTGTGCGTCGGCTGGAGACCCGCCGACAGTTGCACTTTCCCTTGTTGGACTCGGTGGTGGGCGGTAACCCCCAGGGAATGAATCTCTCTACTATTATAATATGGAAAAAACAAACAAAAAAAAAACTGGCACAGAAGCGGCACATAGCCACTGACATTGAACATGACAGTGACTCGGACTGTGAGGAAGCGACACCTCAGGCGTCGGCCATATGGCCTCGCTTCCTCATTGTCCATAGCAAGGTGAAGGAGAAACCTGTTTCCAAGCTGCATCCTTTTCTGGTGGGGGAGACCCTCAGGAGCCCTGTTGGCAGGCCTGATGCCCAGGTCTGGTGACTTGCTGGTAGAGTGCCGTACCCGGGCACACTCCAGCGGGCTACTGAGGTTCTCTTCTATCGGAGACACTCCAGTGGATATCACACCCCACAAAACTATAAATTGGTCAAGAGGCGTGATCAAAGATCAAGCTTTGGCAGAACTGTCAGAAGATGAACTTGTACGGAACCTCAAGTCGCAAGGGGTGACTTACGTCGGTCGCTTCGCTTCCAAGCGATGTGGTGGGGAGATCTGTCTCCCTACCATCATCCTGACGTTTGGCACCCCCACCCCTCCTACTACCATCTGGGTAGGTTACTACTCCTTGAAAGTGAAGAAGTACATCCCACTCCCCCTCCGCTGCTTTAAGTGCCAAAAGTATGGCCATGGGCAGAAGACATGCCGCCAGGCAGAGGCTTAATGCACCCATTGGACTAAACCCGGACACTCTGCTGAGTCCTGCACAGCCACCCCCCTGTGTGTGAATTGCCAGGGGGCGCATATGGCTTCGGACAAGAAGTGCCCTCGTTGGATATCCGAGTGCAAGATTCAGCAGGTGCGTGTGGAGAAGGGGCTATCTTTTGTGGACGCAAAAGAGCTGGTTGACGGCCCTGGTGCAGCTGCAGTTGCCCCAAACTCTAACACCTCTGTGTATACCTTTAGTGCTGCGGTGGCAGGCAAGCGCCCCACCAAAGACTTCTCATGTCAAACCCCAACTTTTTGGTTGGGGGCGGAGCCTCGGCTCCTCTCACCTCCGGAGAGTAACCCTCCTCCGGTGGTGACGAGGAGCCAGGGAACGCAGAAGGCGGACACTGCCGGTCCGGTAGTGCCGCCTTCTGTTGCTCCTAAGCCTCGGGCCCCCACCCAAGCCTGTCAGTTTGGCTACTACAAAGGCTCTGGTCAGCCTTCTGAAGCCGCTAACTCTTAGAGGCAGGAACGCTGCCCAGGACCAGAAGTCTAAAAAAGCTATGGGACCCCTGTGCGCACGGGCCCAGTAGGGGATCACTGATGTCCCCCTTCAAAACAAATATGCTGCATGGAGGAGCGGATGGAGGGAGTGGAAGTTGTTGTTGCTGGTGCTGCGGCAGCTCCACACCTTTCATCTCCTAAGAACCAGAGGAGGCCCGGGAGCCGGCCCCCTCTGTTTCTTCAATCGCTTCCAAGGCAAAGGAAAAGAGGGGAAAAAACTCTTCACCCCCAGATAAGACATAATCATGTACTCTCTGCTTCAGTGGAATTGTCTTGGTTTTCAAGCTAACTTTGAGGAATTACGTCTTTTAGTCAAGTTCTATAACCCCTCAGTAATATCTCTTCAGGAGACTTACCTGAAGACTTCTGACCCTGTGTCCTTTAAATGGTTTTAATGCTATAGATAAAGGCTCTGATTTGGAGAGGCGCTTGGGTGGAGTGGCTCTTCTCATTAGTAGCCAAATTTTATGTAGCCCCTTTAGCATCGACACCTGTCTTCAAGCTATCGCAGCGCGGGTTATCTTGAAGAAGACCCTAACCATATGCAGTCTTTACCTGCCACCATCCCTGCGGGTCTGTAGTAATGATATTTTTAACTTAGTAGATCAGCTGCCCCCTCCCTTTATTCTCATGGGGGATTTTAAAGGTCACGCTCACCTTTGGGGTAGTGACCACTATGATGGCAGAGGTCAGATGTTAGAAGATGTTTTTTCTCACCTTAACGTATGTGTCTTTAATGATGGCTCACCTACGTACTCTAACCCAGGTTCAGGATCTAGTTCTGTTCTAGACCTCACTGTGTGTGATCCTTCTCTCATGCTGGACTTTGACTGGAAGGTTCACAACAACCTGTGTGGTAGTGACCACTTCCCAGTAGTCCTGTCATCGGTCAGCTGTGAGGAGGATTCGCCCAGTGGGGCGCTGGAATCTAAAGAAAGCTAACTGGCCTCTGTTCGCCTCTCTCTGTCAGTCTCGTATTACAGAGGAGGTTGTCATGTCAGCTGAAGAACCTGTTTCTTGTTTTACTTCTATTTTGTTGGACATAGCAGGTGACACCATCCCTAGAACTTCCACAACAGTCCCTCGGAAGCCGATAGTACCATGGTTCAATGAAGAGTGCCGCAAGACCCAAAAAACGCACAAATCTGCTCAGTGACGTGCTTTTCGTAATCCGTCACAAGCGAATATTTTAACCTTTAAAAGACAGAGGGCAAAAGCCCATTACATTTTTAAACGTGAACGCAGTGCTTCCTGGAGACGCTTTGTCTCATCTTTATCTTCTAGGACTCCGTCCCAAAAAGTCTGGAAGGCTGTTCGAAGAATTGGGGGCAGGGGTGGCTCAGCTTCTGTCAACCATCTTCGAGATGGTGCCAGTTTGATCACGGATAAAAAGGCTGTGGCCAATTTGCTTGCCTCCACCATTGCCCATAATTCTTCAACACAGCATTATTCACCTCTCTTCCAGAGAGAGAAGGAGCAGCGAGAGTCTTGTACTTGTGATTTTATATCAAATAACTCGGAAGACCTTTTACATTTTCAGAATAGCAGCAAGCCATGCAGAAATGTAATGACTCTGCTGCTGGATTAGATACCATCCACTATCAGCTCCTAACACATCTGCCCGAGGATTCACTCCTTGTACTTCTCAAGGCCTTTAACCATATCTGGATAACCGGTCATTTTCCGCCATCTTGGCAACAGGCTGTGGTTGTGCCAATCCCCAAACTGGGTAAGGATCCTTCCGACCTGGGCAACTACCGGCCAATCGCTTTGACATTGTGTTTATGTAAAACTATGGAATGCTTGGTCGACGCCTGCCTGGTGTGGCATCTTGAGTCACAGGGTCTCATCACAGACCTCCAATGCGGTTTCCGGCGCTTCCGTAGTACAACTGACCATCTAGTCCGCTTTGAGTCGTTTATCCGAGATGCTTTCGTCAACAAGCAGCATGTCTATGCAATTTAATTCGATCTTGAGAAGGCATATGACACTACCTGGAAGTATGGTATAATGTCTGATTTGTCGGACATGGGTTTTAAAGGGCACCTGCCCGTTTTTATTCTCAATTTTTTGTCTAACCGGTCGTTCCATGTCCGTGTGGGCTCCACCCTCTCCGAGTCCTTTTCACAGGAGATGGGTGTCCTGCAGGGCAGCATTCTGTCCCCTGTTTTATTTAGCATTAAAATTAATAACATTGTAAAGGCTGTCAAGGATGATTCTGAATGCTCTTTGTTTGTGGACGACTTTGCTTTGTGTGCACGAGGTGGAGGACTTACATCCCTTGAGAGTCGCTTGCAGCTGTGCATTGATCGCATCCAGGGTTGGGTGTCTCTCAACGGATTCAGGTTCTCGCCCTTCAAGACAGTCTGTGTGCATTTTACTAACCAGACGAAATTTTTTCCAGATCCTAGCCTGAGCATTGCTGGAGTGCCAATTAAGGTGGCCAAGGAGGCAGAGTCTGGGGGTCATCTTTGACAAAAGACTTACCTTCCGCAACCATATTAATTACCTCAGAACCTCTTGTCAGAAGGCTCTCGACGTTCTTCGTGTCGTTGGTCGTACTGACTGGGGTGCGGACCATACTGTCTTACTTCGACTGTACCGGGCCCTTGTTCGGTCCAAACTGCATTACAGCTCTGTGGTGTATGGCTCAGCTTCCAAGTCTGTGCTACAGCGTCTGAACACAATTCACCATCAGGGTCTGCGGATATGTCTTGGGGCCTTTAGGACATCTCCAGTTCCTAGTCTGTATGCTGAGGCAGGGGAGCCTTCTTTCAAGCTCCGCCGCATCCGCCTCATACTCAGCTACGTTCTGAAACTGAAGGCCCATCCAGACAATCCTGCCTATGATTGTGTTTTTAAACCATCGTTTGCAGAGATTTACGATGCCCATCCGGCAGCTGTACGTCCACTTTCCTTCCGTGTCCGACCTCATCTGCAGGCGGCCGGAGTGGACCTGGACAAAGTTTCTGAAACTCTGCAACACATCACTCCACCCTGGCTATTACCAGTTCCTGACATCTTGCTGGACTTGCCTACCCGGCACCGGCCTGCACGTGGCGTAGGTGGGTAGTCCGCTCAGTCCCTGACTGAGTGGGTTAGCGGACGGGTGCCATCTTTGTCCAGGATTAGGACTTGATGTCAGCAGATATGTTGTTCAGCCTTTTCACTGGTCCGGTTTTTAAGGAGCTGTGCTAACCTAGGTCGTACCATGTTGGATTGGTCCTTAAAAATACTCGTGACTTTTTGGTCCTTTGGATCCCAAGTGTTTGCCGTGCTTGGAGACCCGTGTCGGGGGAGAAGAGGATCCTGGTGGCTGAAACACTCCACTTTGGCCTTGACTTCTGCCTAAACGGGAGGCTAGTCGTACCGGCCTAGTCAATCGGCTCTTGTCACGTTGAGCCCTGTCCCACTGTTGACATGCGGGTTGCTATACGGAGCACCATGCTATAGCCTTTGCTGCTGATTAGGTGCTTTACGCCAGTATTCCCCTGCATTCAACGGTGTGATAGAAGGCGGTGGCTCAAACGGTTCAATCGGGCTTACCCCCTTGAGTATATCTTTCGGGCAGTCTCCATTGTGCGTCGGCTGGAGACCCGCCGACAGTTGCACTTTCCCTTGTTGGGCTCGGTGGCGGGCGGGGACCCCCGGGGGATGAATATCTCTACTAATATAATATGGATAAAACAAAAAAACCAAAACTAGCACAGAAACGGCATATAGACACCGAATTTGACCATGACAGTGATTCAGACTGTGAGGAAGCGACGCCTCAGGCGTCGGCCGTATGGCCTCGCTTCCTCATTGTCCATAGCAAGGTGAAGGAGAAACCAGTTACCAAGCTGCATCCTTTTCTGGTGGGGGAGACCCTCAGGAGCCGTGTTGGCAGGCCTGACGCCCAGCGTCTCAGGTCTGGTGACTTGCTGGTGGAGTGCCGTACACGGGCACACTCCAGCGGGCTGCTGGGGCTCTCTTCCATCGGAGACACTCCTGTGGAAGTCACACCCCACAAAACTATGAATTCGTCAAGAGGCGTAATCAAAGATCAAGCTTTGGCAGAACTGTCAGAAGATGAACTTGTAAGGAACCTTAAGTCTCAGGGGGTGACTTGCGTCAGGCGCTTCGCTTCCAAGCGAGGTGGTGGGGAGATCCGTCTCCCTACCATCATCCTGACGTTTGGCACCCCCACCCCTCCTACTACCATCTGGGGAGGTTACTACTCCCTGAGAGTGAAAAAGTACGTCCCTCTTCCCCTCCGGTGCTTTAAGTGCCAAAAGTATGGCCATGGGCAGAAGACATGCCGTCAGGCAGAGGCTTCATGCGCCCGTTGCACTAGGCCCGGACACTCTGCTGAGTCCTGCACAGCCACCCCCCTGTGTGTGAATTGCCAGGGGGCGCATATGGCTTCGGATAAGAAATGCCCTCGTTGGATATCCGAGTGCAAGATTCAGCAGGTGCGTGTGGAGAAGGGGCTGTCCTTTCTGGATGCCAAAAAACTGGTTGAAGGCCCTGGTGCAGCTGCGGCTGCCCCAACCTCTAACACCTCAGTGTATACTTTTAGTGCAGCGGTGGCAGGCAAGCGCCCCACCAAAGACTTTTCATGTCAGACCCCAACTTCTTGGTTGGGGGCGGAGCCTCGGCTCATCTCGCCCCTGGAGAGTAACCCTCCTCCGGTGGTGACAAGGAGCCAGGGAACGCAGAAGGCGGACACTGCCGGTCCGGTTGTGCCGCCTTCTGTTGCCCCTAAGCCTCAGCCCCCACCCAAACCTGTTAGTCAGTCAACTCCAAAGGCTTCTGGCTCTGGTCAGCCTTCTAAGGCCGCTAACTCTAGCGGCAGGAACGCTGCCCAGGACCAGAAGTCTAAGAAATCTATGGGACCGCTGTGCGCACGGGCCCAGAAGGGGAACACAGATGTGCCCCTTCAAAACAAATATGCTGCACTGGAGGAGCGGATGGAGGGAGTGGAAGTTGTTGTTGCTGATGCTGCGGCAGCTCCACCCCCTTCCTCTCCGAAGAACCAGAGGAGGCCCGGGAGCCGGCCCCCCTCTGTTTCTTCAACTCCTTCCAAGGTAAAGGAAAAAGGGGGGAAAAACTCCTTACCCCCAGATCAGACTTAATCATGGACTCTTTGCTTCAGTGGAATTGTCGTGGTTTTCGAGCTAACTTTGAGGAATTACGTCTTTTAGTCAAGTTCTATAACCCCTCAGTCATATCTCTTCAGGAGACTTACCTGAAGACTTCTGACCCTGTGTCTTTTAATAGTTTTAATGTTATACATAAAGGCTCTGATTCGGAGAGGCGCTCAGGTGGAGCGGCTCTTCTCATTAGTAGCCAAATTTTATGTAGCCCCGTTAGCATCGACACCTGTCTTCAGGCTGTCGCTGCTCGGGTTACCTTAAAAAAGACCATAACCATATGCAGTATTTACCTGCCACCATCACTGCGGGTCTGTAGCAATGATATTTTTCACTTAGTAGATCAACTGCCCCCTCCCTTTATTCTCATGGGGGATTTTAACGGTCATGCTCACCTTTGGGGTAGTGACCACTATGATGGCAGAGGTCAGATGTTAGAAGATGTTTTTTCTCAACTTAACCTATGTGTCTTTAACGATGGCTCACCTACATACTCTAACTCAGGTTCCGGATCTAGTTCTGTTCTAGACCTCACTGTGTGTGATCCTTCTCTCATGCTGGACTTTGACTGGAAGGTTCACGACGACCTGTGTGGTAGTGACCACTTCCCAGTAGTCCTGTCATCGGTCAGCTGTGAGGAGGATTCGCCGGTGGGGCGCTGGAATCTCAAGAAAGCTAACTGGTCTCTGTTTGCCTCTCTCTGTCAGTCTCGTCTTACAGAGGAGGTGGTCATGTCAGCTGAAGAACCTGTTTCTTGTTTTACTTCTATTTTGTTGGAGGTTGCAGGTGAAACCATCCCTAGAACTTCCACATCACTCCCTCGGAAGCCGAGAGTACCATGGTTCAATGAAGAGTGCCGCAAGGCCCAAACAATGCGCAAATCTGCTCAGCGACGTGCATTTCGTAATCCGTCGCAAGCAAATATTTTAACCTTTAAAAGACAGCGGGCGAAAGCCCGTTATATTTTTAAACGTGAACGCCGTGCTTCCTGGAGACGCTTCGTCTCATCTTTATCTTCTAGGACTCCGTCCCAAAAAGTCTGGAAGGCTGTTCGAAGAATTAGGGGCAGGGGTGGCTCGGCTTCTGTTGGCCATCTTAGAGATGGTGCCAGTTTGGTCACAGATAAAAAGGCTGTGGCCAATTTGCTTGCCTCCACCATTGCCCATAATTCTTCAACAGAGCATTATTCACCTTTCTTCCAGAGAGAGAAGGAGAAGCGAGAATCTTGTGCTTGTGATTTTATATCGGATAACTTGGAAGACTATAATGCCCCTTTTACGTTTTCAGAATTGCAGCAAGCCATGCAGAAATGTACTGACTCTGCTGCTGGATTAGATACCATCCATTATCAGCTCATAACACATCTGCCTGCGGATTCACTCCTTGTACTTCTCAAGGCCTTTAACCATATCTGGATAACCGGTCATTTTCCGCCATCTTGGCGCCAGGCTGTGGTTGTGCCAATTCCCAAGCCGGGTAAGGATCCTTCCGACCCGGGCAACTACCGGCCAATAGCTTTGACATCATGTTTATGTAAAACTATGGAACGCTTGGTCAACGCCCGACTGGTGTGGCATCTTGAGTCACAGGGTCTCATCACAGACCTCCAGTGCGGTTTCCGGCGCTTCCGTAGTACAACTGACCATCTAGTCCGCTTTGAGTCTTTTATCCGAGATGCTTTTGTCAACAAGCAGCATGTCTATGCAATTTTCTTTGATCTTGAAAAGGCATATGACACTACCTGGAAGCATGGTATAATGTCTGATTTGTCGGACATGGGTTTTAAAGGGCATCTGCCCGTTTTTATTCACAATTTTTTGTCCAACAGGTCGTTCCATGTCCGTGTGGGCTCCACCCTCTCCGACTCCTTTGAACAGGAGATGGGTGTCCCGCAGGGCAGTATTCTATCTCCTGTTTTATTTAGCATTAAAATAAATAACATTGTAAAGGCCGTCAAGGATGATTCTGAATGCTCTTTGTTTGTGGACGACTTTGCTTTGTGTGCACGAGGTCGAGGACTTGCGTCCCTTGAGAGGCGCTTGCAGCTGTGCGTTGATCGCATCCAGGGGTGGGTGTCTCTCAACGGATTCAGGTTCTCGCCCTCCAAGACAGTCTGTGTGCATTTTACTAACCAGACGAAATTTTTTCCAGAACCTAGCCTGAGCATTGCTGGAGTGCCAATTAAGGTGGCTGAAGAGGCTAAGTTTTTGGGGGTCATCTTTGACAAAAGATTGACCTTCTGCAACCATGTTAACTACCTTAGAACCTCTTGTCGGAAGGCCCTCGACATTCTTCGTGTCGTTGGTCGTACTGACTGGGGTGCAGACCGTATCGTCTTACTTCGACTGTACCGGGCCCTTGTTCGGTCCAAACTGGATTACGGCTCTGTGGTATATGGCTCGGCTTCCAAGTCTGTTCTGCAGCGTCTGAACACAATTCACCATCAAGGTCTGCGCATATGTCTGGGAGCCTTTAGGACATCTCCAGTTCCTAGTCTGTATGCAGAGGCAGGGGAGCCTTCTCTCAGGCTCCGCCGCATCCGCCTCATGCTCAGCTACGTTCTGAAGCTGAAGGCCCATCCAGAAAATCCTGCCTATGATTGTGTTTTTAACCCGTCGTTTGCAGATATTTACGATGCCCATCCGGGAGCTGTCCGTCCACTTTCCTTCCGTGTCCGACCTCATCTGCAGGCGGCCGGAGTGGACCTGGACAAAGTTTAGGAATCTCTGCAACACGTCACTCCACCCTGGCTACTACCAGTTCCTGACATCTTGCTGGACTTGACTGCCCACAAGAAGGATCGTACTCCACCAGCCATATACCAACAGAGCCTCAATGAACTCCTTTCAATTTTTCCTGGCTATTGTCGTCTTTATACGGATGGGTCCAAGTCTGAGGATGGAAGAGTGGCTGCGGCTGCAGTGTCCTCTCGCCATCCTAGACGCCCATTTAAGCTCCGTCTCCCTGACCATTCCTCTGTATTTAGTGCAGAACTGCAGGCCATTCTGCTAGCACTCAAGCATGCCTATCAGTCTCGGGAAAGGAACTTCCTGATTCTGTCTGACTCTCTTTCTGCCCTGCAGGCCCTTCAGGGCGCGGGAACAGACCATCCACTGCTGGTGCAGATTAGAGAGCTCTACGCGGACTTGATGAAGGAATATTATGACATCATTTTTATTTGGGTCCCAGGCCATGTGGGCATCGAAGGCAACAGAATCGCAGATTCTGCTGCCAACAGTGCCCGCAGTGACCCTGTCCCTGACACACAGACTGTCTATAGTGATTTTAAACCTGTTATTAGTGCGTACATAGCCCGCGAGTGGCAGTCCGAGTGGGACAAAGAGGAAGGGAACAAGCTTCATGAAGCTCTTCCTAATTTGTCTGACAGTCTACCTTTCCGCTGCGGCAGCCGCCGTGAGGAGACTGTCCTTGCTCGGCTCCACATCGGGCACACATATGTTACGCACTCTTACTTACTTAAACAGGATGAGCGTCCATGGTGTTTTGCCTGTGATGAGCAGTTTTCTGTTCGACACTTTTTGCTGTATTGTGCTGACCTAATTGACACCAGATATAAACACTTCACAGCAGACTCCTTGAAGGTTTTGTTCCGGGATGTTCCCCCGGACAAAATCTTCAATTTTTTGAGAGAATGCAATATTTTTAACAAGATCTGAGCATTCATAGACTATGTGAATTTTTTTATTTGCCCTTTTTGAGAGTCTGTAGACGTTTCTTTTCCAGACATGTGCGACATTTTAGCCTGAGATTTTTAATCTATATTTACATCTTGTCTTAAGACCTTGCTTTTAGTCTGGCTGACCAGATTTTTACCCATCCCGCCGTGAGATGGCCTTAGTCGCCTGCTCGGCGTTAAACCCAAATAACTAACTAACTAACTAACTCCGTCTCCCTGACCATTCCTCTGTATTTAGTGCAGAACTGCAGGCCATTCTGCTAGCACTCAAGCATGCCTATCAGTCTCGGGAAAGGAACTTCCTGATTCTGTCTGACTCTCTTTCTGCCCTGCAGGCCCTTCAGGGCGCGGGAACAGACCATCCACTGCTGGTGCAGATTAGAGAGCTCTACGCGGACTTGATGAAGGAATATTATGACATCATTTTTATTTGGGTCCCAGGCCATGTGGGCATCGAAGGCAACAGAATCGCAGATTCTGCTGCCAACGATGCCCGCAGTGACCCTGTCCCTGACACACAGACTGTCTATAGTGATTTTAAACCTGTTATTAGTGCGTACATAGCCCGCGAGTGGCAGTCCGAGTGGGACAAAGAGGAAGGGAACAAGCTTCATGAAGCTCTTCCTAAGTTGTCTGACAGTCTACCTTTCCGCTGCGGCAGCCGCCGTGAGGAGACTGTCCTTGCTCGGCTCCACATCGGGCACACATATGTTACGCACTCTTACTTACTTAAACAGGATGAGCGTCCATGGTGTTTTGCCTGTGATGAGCAGTTTTCTGTTCGACACTTTTTGCTGTATTGTGCTGACCTAATTGACACCAGATATAAACACTTCACAGCAGACTCCTTGAAGGTTTTGTTCCGGGATGTTCCCCCGGACAAAATCTTCAATTTTTTGAGAGAATGCAATATTTTTAACAAGATCTGAGCATTCATAGACTATGTGAATTTTTTTATTTGCCCTTTTTGAGAGTCTGTAGACGTTTCTTTTCCAGACATGTGCGACATTTTAGCCTGAGATTTTTAATCTATATTTACATCTTGTCTTAAGACCTTGCTTTTAGTCTGGCTGACCAGATTTTTACCCATCCCGCCGTGAGATGGCCTTAGTCGCCTGCTCGGCGTTAAACCCAAATAACAAATAACTTGCTGGACTTGACCGCCCACAAGAAGGACTATTGTCGTATTTATACGGATGGGTCCAAGTCTGAGGATGGGAGAGTGGCTGTGGCTGCAGTGTATTCTCGCCATCCTAGACACCCATTTAAGCTCCGCCTCCCTGACCATTCCTCTGTATTTAGTGCAGAACTGCAGGCAATTCTGCTGGCACTCAAGCATGCCTATCAGTCTCGGGAAAGGAACTTCCTGATTCTGGCTGACTCTCTTTCTGCCCTGCAGGCTCTTCAGGGCACAGGAACAGACCACCCACTGCTGGTGCAGATTAGAGAGCTCTACGCAGACTTGATGAAGGAATATTATGAATCATTTTTATTTGGATCCTGGGGCATGTGGGCATCGAAGGCAACAAGATCGCAGATTCTGCTGCCAACGATGCCCGCAATGACCCTGTCCCTGACGCACAGACTGTTCATAGTGATTTTAAACCTGTGAGTGGCAGTCCAAGTGGACAAAGAGGAAGCTAATAAGCTGCATGAAGCTCTTCCTAAGGTGTCAGACAGTCTACCTTACTGCTGCGCCAGCCGCTGTGAGGAGATTGTCCTTGCTCAGCTCCACATCGGGCACACGTATGTTACGCACTCTCATTTACTAAAACAGAAGGAGCGTCCATAATGTTATGCCTGCGACGAACAGTATTCTGTTAAACACTTTTTGCTGGTCTTGTGCCGATCTAGATATAAACAAGATATAAACACTTCACAGCAGACTCCCTGAAGGTTTTGTTCCGGTATGTACCCCTGGACAAGATTTTCAGTTTTATGAGAGAGTGCAATATTTTTAATAAGATTTGAGCATTCTTAGACTATATTCTATTATTTTGACCTTTTGGAGAGTCTGTAGACATTTCGGAAGACCAAAGACATACTGAAGAGATGGACAGAGTACTGCTCAGATTTGTACAATCACCAAGCTGCAGGGGACCCAGGCATACTTGTCAACCCACCCGTGACCAACAATGGCAACTGTCCCATCCTCCGAGAAGAAGTAGAGGCTGCAGTGAAGTCGCTGAAAAAAGGGAAGGCAGCAGGAGCAGACAACGTCCCTGCAGAGCTAGTGCAAGAAGGGGGAGAAGACATGATAAGCACCTTACTAACAATCTGCAATAAGATCTGGCAGTCAGGGGATTGGCCAACACCATGGACCCAATCACTTATAATAACTCTTATAATAACTCTCCCCAAAAAAGGCAACTTACATCAATGCCAGAACTATCGCACGATCAGTCTTATATCCCACCCAAGCAAAGTCATGTTAAAGATCCTACTGAACAGGCTGAAGCCACAGGCAGAGGAAATCATAGCTGAGGAACAGGCAGGCTTCAGACCAGAGCGCAGCACAACTGAGCAGATCCTCAACCTGAGAGTTCTAAGTGAGAGATACCTCCAGCACCAGCAGGACCTCTATCATGTCTTTGTGGATTTTAAGAAAGCGTTTGACAGGGTGTGGCATGCAGCCCTTTGGTCCACCATGAAGCTATACAACATCAATGCCAACCTGATCAAAGTCATAGCAAACCTTTACAACAAGGCCACTAGCGCAGTCTGCTTAAACGGCAAAATAGGAAACTGGTTTAGGACTACAGTTGGAGTCAGACAAGGCTGCTTGCTCTCACCTACTCTTTTCAACATCTTCCTGGAAAGAATCATGACGGACGCTCTGAAAGATCATGAAGGAACTGTCAGTATTGGAGGCAGAACAATCATGAACTTGTGCTTTGCGGACGACATTGATGGCCTTGCAGGAACAGAGAAGGAGCTAGCTCAGCTGGTGGAAAAGCTGGATAGTACAGCCATTGCATATGGGATGGAAATCAGTGCAGAGAAGACCAAACTGATGACCAATAACGCCAGTGGCATTGGCACTGAAATCATTGTTGGAGGCCAAAAACTGGAAACAGTTAAGAAATTCAAATACTTAGGAGCCATTGTGACAGATGAGGGATCAAAACCAGAAATACTGTCCAGGATTGTGCAGACAACAAAAGCACTGACAAGATTGAAAACCATATGGAAGGACAGAAACATCACACTCTGCTCCAAGATCAGACTGATGCGCTCCTTAGTCATCTCAGTGCTCTTGTATGCCTGCGAGTCATGGACCCTCACAGCAGACCTTGAAAGGAGGATACAAGCCACTGTAATGAGATGTTTTCGAAGGCTGCTTGGCATCTCATACAGAGATCACATCACAAACGAGGAAGTGGGAAGCAGAATCAGGCAAGCCATCGGGCCCTATGAAGACTTATTAGCCATTGTGAGAAAACGCAAACTGAAGTGGTATGGGCATGTCACGCGTTCAGCAGGGCTTACCAAAACAATCCTGCAAGGCACTGTGCAAGGAGGACGAAGGAGAGGAAGACAGAGGAAGAGATGGGAGGACAATATCTCAGAGTGGACAGGACTGAAGCTGGGCGATTCGCTGAGAATGGCAGAGAACAGAGAGGAATGGAGAGAGCTGGTTGCCAAGTCGTCAGTGGTGCCCCAACGCTCGGCAAAACTACGGGATATAGATAGATAGATAGTAGACATTTTCCTTTAAAGACCTGTGCGACATTTTAGCATGAAATATTTTAAGATTTATTTACATCTTGTCTTAAGACCTTTTTTTTAGTCTGGCTGGGCAGATTTTTATCCATCCCGCCGTGAGATGGCCTTGGTCGCCTGCTCGTCTATCTATCTATCTATCTATCTACATCCCGTAGTCTTGCCGACCGTTGGGGCACCACTGATGACTTGGCAACCAGCTCCCTCCAATCCTCTCTGTTCTCTGCCATTCTCAGCGTATCGCCCAGCTTCAGTCCTGTCCACTCTGAGATATTGTCCTCCCATCTTTTCCTCTGTCTTCCTCTCCTTCGTCCTCCTTGCACAGTGCCTTGCAGGATTGTTTTGGTAAGCCCTGCTGAACGCGTGACATGCCCATACCACTTCAGTTTGCGTTTTCTCACAATGGCTAATAAGTCTTCATAGGGCCCGATGGCTTGCCTGATTCTGCTTCCCACTTCCTCGTTTGTGATGTGATCTCTGTATGAGATGCCAAGCAGCCTTCGAAAACATCTCATTTCAGTGGCTTGTATCCTCCTTTCAAGGTCTGCTGTGAGGGTCCATGACTCGCAGGCATACAAGAACACTGAGATGACTAAGGAGCGCATCAGTCTGATCTTGGAGCAGAGTATGATGTTTCTGTCCTTCCATATGGTCTTCAATCTTGTCAGTGCTGTTGTTGTCTGCGCAATCCTGGACAGTATTTCTGGTTTTGATCCCTCATCTGTCACAATGGCTCCTAAGTATTTGAATTTCTTAACTGTTTCCAGTTTTTGGCCTCCAACCATGATTTCAGTGCCAATGCCACTGGCGTTATTCGTCATTAGTTTGGTCTTCTCTGCACTGATTTCCATCCCATATGCAATGGCTGTACTATCCAGCTTTTCCACCAGCTGAGCTAGCTCCTTCTCTGTTCCTGCAAGGCCATCAATGTCGTCCGCAAAGCACAAGTTCGTGATTGTTCTGCCTCCAATACTGACAGTTCCTTCATGATCTTTCAGAGCGTCCGTCATGATTCATTCCAGGAAGATGTTGAAAAGAGTAGGTGAGAGCAAGCAGCCTTGTCTGACTCCAACTGTAGTCCTAAACCAGTTTCCTATTTTGCCGTTGAAGCAGACTGCGTTAGTGGCCTTGTTGTAAAGGTTTGCTATGACTTTGATCAGGTTGGCGTTAAACCCAAATAACTAACTTATAGAAAGGTCAAGAGTCACAAGAGTTCAGGAAATAGGTTTTAAAAAAATAGCCTTATTTTGACAAGAAATGTTTTTTCTCTCACCCACCCGGGTCTGCCTGGGGGGACTTGGGTGGGGTTAACTATTTTTTAGTTCCCAGGGTCACCCTGGTCAGCCCCACAGGGTGGGTTTTTCTCTCTATTCTGGGGCATGTGTTTCTGTCTACCCTTTGTCCATTCACCTGTATTTGCCTTTTTAAAACTCTCCCTACTGTCTGCACTGCCTGTAGCACTTGATATTGGATGTGTGTTGCTAAATGGTCTTAGCTTTATTTAGGCCCCATGTTGTAGGTTTATTTAACGTATTTGACCGGCTGGCGACATACATTCAATTTTCTGTTTAGTTTTTTTTTTTCACAAGCAGTGCAGGCACGTCCTGAGAAAGCCTTGTTGCTGTCGGGACGTTAAGCAGTGTACAATCAAACCCACAGGGTGGGTTTTCCCCTCTATTCTGGGGCATGTGTTTCTGTCTACCCTTGGTCCATTCACCTTATTTTCCTTTTTTAAACTGTCCCTACTGTCTGCGCTGCCTGCAGCTCTTGATATTGGATGTGTGTTGCTAAATGGTCTTAGGTTTATTTAGCGGCTGGCAACATACCTTCAATATTCTGTTTAGGTTTTTTTTCACAAGCAGTGCAGGCATGTCCTGAGAAAGTCTTGTTGCTGTCGGGACTTTAAGCATTGTACACCCGACTGTTTTTTCTCAGTTACTATTCACAACTTCAAACCCAAACTTGCTACAGAGATACCTGATGGTAAGACCTATCTATGCATACTAATTTGGACGACACCTTGGAAAAAGTCCGGCCCACTGGGCAACGGCCTCCACGTGGCGTGGGTGGGTAGTCTCCTCAGTCCCTGACTGAGTGGGCTAGCAGAGGGGTGCCATCTTTGTCCAGGATTAGGACTTGATGTCAGCAGATATGTTGTTCAGTCTTTTTCACTGGTCCGGTTTTTAAGGAGCTGTGCTTACCCAGGTCCTACCATGTTGGATTGGTCCTTAAAAATACGCGTGAGCTTTTGGTCCTTTGGATCCCAAGTGTTTGCCATGCTTGGAGACCCGTGTCGGGGGAGAAGAGGATCCTGGTGGCTGAAACACTCCACTTTGGCCTTGACTTCTGCCTAAACGGGAGGCTAGTCATACCGACCTAGTCAATCGGCTCTTGTCACGTCGAGCCCTATCCCCCTGTTGACATGCGGGTTGTTATACGGAGCACCATGCTATAGCCTCTGATGCTGATTAGGTGCTTTACGCCAGTATTCCCCTGCATTCAGGGCACGGGAAATGACCACCCACTGCTGGTGCAGATCAGAGAGCTCCACACGGACTTGATGAAGGAATATTATGATATCATTTTTATTTGGGTGCCAGGGCATGTGGGCATCGAAGGCAACAGGATCGCAGATTCTGCTGCCAACGATGCCCGCAATGACCCTGTCCCTGACACACAGACTGTTTATAGTGATTTTAGACATGTGGCTAGTGCGTACATAGCCCGTGAGTGGCAGTCCGAGTGGGACAAAGAGGAAGCTAACAAGCTGCATGAAGCCCTTCCTAAGTTGTCCGATGGTCTACCTTATCGCTGCGGCAGCCGCCGTGAGGAGACGGTCCTGGCTCGGCTCCACATCGGCCACACGTATGTTACGCACTCTTATTTACTAAAACAGGAGCAGCGTCCATGGTGTTATGCCTGCGACGAGCAGTACTCTGTTCAACACTTTTTGTTGTCTTGTGCTGATCTAATCGACACAAGGTATAAACATTTCACGGCAGACTCCTTGAAGGTTTTGTTCCGGGATGTGCCCCCGGACAAGATCTTCAGTTTTCTGAGAGAGTGCCATATTTTTAATAAGATTTGAGCGTTTATAGATTATGATGTTTCTATTATTTTGACCTTTTTGAGAGTCTTTCGACGTTTTCTTTAAAGACCTGTGCGACATTTTAGCCTGACATATTTTTAAGGTATATTTACATCATGTCTTAAGACTTTTTTTTTAGTCTGGCTGACCAGATTTTTACCCTTCCCGCCGTGAGATGGCCTTAGTTGCCTGCTCGGCGTTAAACCCAAATAACTAACCTCTACAGCGGACACGACCCTCGCCGGTGGCTACGTTTTCTCGTTCAGACGGACTCCGCGCTTATTCTCCCTCACGGACCCTCCACCAGCTCTCGCTCCCTCCGCGAGATGAGGAGACTGAGTTTATTTCCGGAGGATTCGGTTTCGGCCCTGCTCAACTTTGGCGGCCGCTCCCTCTCGCCGCGCTCTGATGTCACTGATGATCCTGCGTCGACTAGGCAGCCTTCGTCGTCGCGCGCGGAAACGCTTCTTGGGATTGACGAAGCCGCTCGTCTTATCGTGGCCGCCCTCCCGGCAGACGCATGCCCCCCGTCCACCCAGCTAAAACGAAAAGTGCCTACCCGGCACCGGCCTCCACGTGGCGTAGGTGGGTAGTCCGCTCAGTCCCTGACTGAGTGGGCTAGCGGACGGGTGCCATCTTTGTCCAGGATTAGGACTTGATGTCAGCAGATATGTTGTTCAGCCTTTTCACTGGTCCGGTTTTTAAGGAGCTGTGCTAACCTAGGTCGTACCATGTTGGATTGGTCCTTAAAAATACTCGTGACTTTTTGGTCCTTTGGATCCCAAGTGTTTGCCGTGCTTGGAGACCCGTGTCGGGGGAGAAGAGGATCCTGGTGGCTGAAACACTCCACTTTGGCCTTGACTTCTGCCTAAACGGGAGGCTAGTCGTACCGGCCTAGTCAATCGGCTCTTGTCACGTTGAGCCCTATCCCACTGTTGACATGCGGGTTGCTATACGGAGCACCATGCTATAGCCTTTGCTGCTGATTAGGTGCTTTACGCCAGTATTCCCCTGCATTCAACGGTGTGATAGAAGGCGGTGGCTCAAACGGTTCAATCGGGCTTACCCCCTTGAGTATATCTTTCGGGCAGTCTCCATTGTGCGTCGGCTGGAGACCCGCCGACAGTTGCACTTTCCCTTGTTGGGCTCGGTGGCGGGCGGGGACCCCCGGGGGATGAATATCTCTACTAATATAATATGGATAAAACAAAAAAACCAAAACTAGCACAGAAACGGCATATAGACACCGAATTTGACCATGACAGTGATTCAGACTGTGAGGAAGCGACGCCTCATGCGTCGGCCGTATGGCCTCGCTTCCTCATTGTCCATAGCAAGGTGAAGGAGAAACCAGTTACCAAGCTGCATCCTTTTCTGGTGGGGGAGACCCTCAGGAGCCGTGTTGGCAGGCCTGACGCCCAGCGCCTCAGGTCTGGTGACTTGCTGGTGGAGTGCCGTACTCGGGCACACTCCAGCGGGCTGCTGGGGCTCTCTTCCATCGGAGACACTCCTGTGGAAGTCACACCCCACAAAACTATGAATTCGTCAAGAGGCGTAATCAAAGATCAAGCTTTGGCAGAACTGTCAGAAGATGAACTTGTAAGGAACCTTAAGTCTCAGGGGGTGACTTGCGTCAGGCGCTTCGCTTCCAAGCGAGGTGGTGGGGAGATCCGTCTCCCTACCATCATCCTGACGTTTGGCACCCCCACCCCTCCTACTACCATCTGGGGAGGTTACTACTCCCTGAGAGTGAAAAAGTACGTCCCTCTTCCCCTCCGGTGCTTTAAGTGCCAAAAGTATGGCCATGGGCAGAAGACATGCCGTCAGGCAGAGGCTTCATGCGCCCGTTGCACTAGGCCCGGACACTCTGCTGAGTCCTGCACAGCCACCCCCCTGTGTGTGAATTGCCAGGGGGCGCATATGGCTTCGGATAAGAAATGCCCTCGTTGGATATCCGAGTGCAAGATTCAGCAGGTGCGTGTGGAGAAGGGGCTGTCCTTTCTGGATGCCAAAAAACTGGTTGAAGGCCCTGGTGCAGCTGCGGCTGCCCCAACCTCTAACACCTCAGTGTATACTTTTAGTGCAGCGGTGGCAGGCAAGCGCCCCACCAAAGACTTTTCATGTCAGACCCCAACTTCTTGGTTGGGGGCGGAGCCTCGGCTCATCTCGCCCCTGGAGAGTAACCCTCCTCCGGTGGTGACAAGGAGCCAGGGAACGCAGAAGGCGGACACTGCCGGTCCGGTTGTGCCGCCTTCTGTTGCCCCTAAGCCTCAGCCCCCACCCAAACCTGTTAGTCAGTCAACTCCAAAGGCTTCTGGCTCTGGTCAGCCTTCTAAGGCCGCTAACTCTAGCGGCAGGAACGCTGCCCAGGACCAGAAGTCTAAGAAATCTATGGGACCGCTGTGCGCACGGGCCCAGAAGGGGAACACAGATGTGCCCCTTCAAAACAAATATGCTGCACTGGAGGAGCGGATGGAGGGAGTGGAAGTTGTTGTTGCTGATGCTGCGGCAGCTCCACCCCCTTCCTCTCCGAAGAACCAGAGGAGGCCCGGGAGCCGGCCCCCCTCTGTTTCTTCAACTCCTTCCAAGGTAAAGGAAAAAGGGGGGAAAAACTCCTTACCCCCAGATCAGACTTAATCATGAACTCTTTGCTTCAGTGGAATTGTCGTGGTTTTCGAGCTAACTTTGAGGAATTACGTCTTTTAGTCAAGTTCTATAACCCCTCAGTCATATCTCTTCAGGAGACTTACCTGAAGACTTCTGACCCTGTGTCTTTTAATGGTTTTAATGTTATACATAAAGGCTCTGATTCGGAGAGGCGCTCGGGTGGAGCGGCTCTTCTCATTAGTAGCCAAATTTTATGTAGCCCCGTTAGCATCGACACCTGTCTTCAGGCTGTCGCTGCTCGGGTTACCTTAAAAAAGACCATAACCATATGCAGTATTTACCTGCCACCATCACTGCGGGTCTGTAGCAATGATATTTTTCACTTAGTAGATCAACTGCCCCCTCCCTTTATTCTCATGGGGGATTTTAACGGTCATGCTCACCTTTGGGGTAGTGACCACTATGATGGCAGAGGTCAGATGTTAGAAGATGTTTTTTCTCAACTTAACCTATGTGTCTTTAACGATGGCTCACCTACATACTCTAACTCAGGTTCCGGATCTAGTTCTGTTCTAGACCTCACTGTGTGTGATCCTTCTCTCATGCTGGACTTTGACTGGAAGGTTCACGATGACCTGTGTGGTAGTGACCACTTCCCAGTAGTCCTGTCATCGGTCAGCTGTGAGGAGGATTCGCCGGTGGGGCGCTGGAATCTCAAGAAAGCTAACTGGTCTCTGTTTGCCTCTCTCTGTCAGTCTCGTCTTACAGAGGAGGTGGTCATGTCAGCTGAAGAACCTGTTTCTTGTTTTACTTCTATTTTGTTGGAGGTTGCAGGTGAAACCATCCCTAGAACTTCCACATCACTCCCTCGGAAGCCGAGAGTACCATGGTTCAATGAAGAGTGCCGCAAGGCCCAAACAATGCGCAAATCTGCTCAGCGACGTGCATTTCGTAATCCGTCGCAAGCAAATATTTTAACCTTTAAAAGACAGCGGGCGAAAGCCCGTTATATTTTTAAACGTGAACGCCGTGCTTCCTGGAGACGCTTCGTCTCATCTTTATCTTCTAGGACTCCGTCCCAAAAAGTCTGGAAGGCTGTTCGAAGAATTAGGGGCAGGGGTGGCTCGGCTTCTGTTGGCCATCTTAGAGATGGTGCCAGTTTGGTCACAGATAAAAAGGCTGTGGCCAATTTGCTTGCCTCCACCATTGCCCATAATTCTTCAACAGAGCATTATTCACCTTTCTTCCAGAGAGAGAAGGAGAAGCGAGAATCTTGTGCTTGTGATTTTATATCGGATAACTTGGAAGACTATAATGCCCCTTTTACGTTTTCAGAATTGCAGCAAGCCATGCAGAAATGTACTGACTCTGCTGCTGGATTAGATACCATCCATTATCAGCTCATAACACATCTGCCTGAGGATTCACTCCTTGTACTTCTCAAGGCCTTTAACCATATCTGGATAACCGGTCATTTTCCGCCATCTTGGCGCCAGGCTGTGGTTGTGCCAATTCCCAAGCCGGGTAAGGATCCTTCCGACCCGGGCAACTACCGGCCAATAGCTTTGACATCATGTTTATGTAAAACTATGGAACGCTTGGTCAACGCCCGACTGGTGTGGCATCTTGAGTCACAGGGTCTCATCACAGACCTCCAGTGCGGTTTCCGGCGCTTCCGTAGTACAACTGACCATCTAGTCCGCTTTGAGTCTTTTATCCGAGATGCTTTTGTCAACAAGCAGCATGTCTATGCAATTTTCTTTGATCTTGAAAAGGCATATGACACTACCTGGAAGCATGGTATAATGTCTGATTTGTCGGACATGGGTTTTAAAGGGCATCTGCCCGTTTTTATTCACAATTTTTTGTCCAACAGGTCGTTCCATGTCCGTGTGGGCTCCACCCTCTCCGACTCCTTTGAACAGGAGATGGGTGTCCCGCAGGGCAGTATTCTATCTCCTGTTTTATTTAGCATTAAAATAAATAACATTGTAAAGGCCGTCAAGGATGATTCTGAATGCTCTTTGTTTGTGGACGACTTTGCTTTGTGTGCACGAGGTCGAGGACTTGCGTCCCTTGAGAGGCGCTTGCAGCTGTGCGTTGATCGCATCCAGGGGTGGGTGTCTCTCAATGGATTCAGATTCTCGCCCTCCAAGACAGTCTGTGTGCATTTTACTAACCAGACGAAATTTTTTCCCGAACCTAGCCTGAGCATTGCTGGAGTGCCAATTAAGGTGGCTGAAGAGGCTAAGTTTTTGGGGGTCATCTTTGACAAAAGATTGACCTTCTGCAACCATGTTAACTACCTTAGAACCTCTTGTCGGAAGGCCCTCGACATTCTTCGTGTCGTTGGTCGTACTGACTGGGGTGCAGACCGCATTGTCTTACTTCGACTGTACCGGGCCCTTGTTCGGTCCAAACTGGATTACGGCTCTGTGGTATATGGCTCGGCTTCCAAGTCTGTTCTGCAGCGTCTGAACACAATTCACCATCAAGGTCTGCGCATATGTCTGGGAGCCTTTAGGACATCTCCAGTTCCTAGTCTGTATGCAGAGGCAGGGGAGCCTTCTCTCAGGCTCCGCCGCATCCGCCTCATGCTCAGCTACGTTCTGAAGCTGAAGGCCCATCCAGAAAATCCTGCCTATGATTGTGTTTTTAACCCGTCGTTTGCAGAGATTTACGATGCCCATCCGGGAGCTGTCCGTCCACTTTCCTTCCGTGTCCGACCTCATCTGCAGGCGGCCGGAGTGGACCTGGACAAAGTTTCGGAATCTCTGCAACACGTCACTCCACCCTGGCTACTACCAGTTCCTGACATCTTGCTGGACTTGACTGCCCACAAGAAGGATTGTACTCCACCAGCCATATACCAACAGAGCCTCAATGAACTCCTTTCAATTTTTCCTGGCTATTGTCGTCTTTATACGGATGGGTCCAAGTCTGAGGATGGAAGAGTGGCTGCGGCTGCAGTGTCCTCTCGCCATCCTAGACGCCCATTTAAGCTCCGTCTCCCTGACCATTCCTCTGTATTTAGTGCAGAACTGCAGGCCATTCTGCTAGCACTCAAGCATGCCTATCAGTCTCGGGAAAGGAACTTCCTGATTCTGTCTGACTCTCTTTCTGCCCTGCAGGCCCTTCAGGGCGCGGGAACAGACCATCCACTGCTGGTGCAGATTAGAGAGCTCTACGCGGACTTGATGAAGGAATATTATGACATCATTTTTATTTGGGTCCCAGGCCATGTGGGCATCGAAGGCAACAGAATCGCAGATTCTGCTGCCAACAGTGCCCGCAGTGACCCTGTCCCTGACACACAGACTGTCTATAGTGATTTTAAACCTGTTATTAGTGCGTACATAGCCCGCGAGTGGCAGTCCGAGTGGGACAAAGAGGAAGGGAACAAGCTTCATGAAGCTCTTCCTAAGTTGTCTGACAGTCTACTTTTCCGCTGCGGCAGCCGCCGTGAGGAGACTGTCCTTGCTCGGCTCCACATCGGGCACACATATGTTACGCACTCTTACTTACTTAAACAGGATGAGCGTCCATGGTGTTTTGCCTGTGATGAGCAGTTTTCTGTTCGACACTTTTTGCTGTATTGTGCTGACCTAATTGACACCAGATATAAACACTTCACAGCAGACTCCTTGAAGGTTTTGTTCCGGGATGTTCCCCCGGACAAAATCTTCAATTTTTTGAGAGAATGCAATATTTTTAAAGCTGAGAAACAGTCAAAAAACTCCGCCCCGCACGTGTTTTAAAAAAACTTTGCAGGACCCAGCGAGGGCCCTGTCTTCGTGAACGTTCGGCTAACTTCGGCAAACCGGTTTGCAACTGACTCAGTTGACTGAGTTTTCAACTGCGTTTGTCGTGCTGGCAAAACTCCCGTGAAAAAGACAGGCCACTTCCTGTTTGCAGCGAGTGGGCACAGCGATCACTGATCTAAACCAGCGATATTTGTACTGATATCAACAGTAGCAGACGACACTCGACCACCCGACGGACAGAGCAGGCCATTTGTGCCTTGCCTGGACGCACACTGGATATGGACCAGGCCGAGCTATCCGTAAGTTACACAGTACAGCCTGAAGCTTATTTGATATCGGAAGGGTGAGGAAGGAGGGGTTATTTGTCGTTTAGTGTTTGTTGTTATATCTTTTCATCTGGAGTGGCGCCTACAGCAAATATTTTCTCCATACGAAGGGCAGCTACTAAAAATCAGCTTGACCCATGGCGACCGTGTATCTTTTGGCATCTATGTAAACAGTCGATTCTCTCTCTCTCTCATCCAATTTACTGTATTGGTTGTACATCACAATGCTTCTTTATTTATTTATATTAGCCTATATTGGACTGGAGGTACGTGTTGAAATAATTCGTTCACAACTACAAAGTGTCAGGAGTCATACTTACAGCATGTACAGCCGTACATTCTGCCATCATAGTCCCCAGCGCGTAAAATCCGTGGCTGTCGGTCAGTTTCAAAGTGTCACAGAATCGTCTGCTGTTGTCCGATCTGCTAATCGCGATGATTTCCGTGCAACAGGAAGTGGTCTGTCGTTTTCCGAGAGTTTTGCAAGCTCGGGATACGCAGTTGCCAACTCCGTCAACTGTGTTACGAACCGATTTGACCCACTTAGGGGCAGGGCCCAAGCTGGGTCCTGTAGTCTTTTTAAAACACGCGCTGGGCGGGTTTTTCTCATTGCACCTCAGCTTTAACAAGATCTGAGCATTCATAGACTATGTGAATTTTTTTATTTGCCCTTTTTGAGAGTCTGTAGACGTTTCTTTTCCAGACATGTGTGACATTTTAGCCTGAGATTTTTAATCTATATTTACATCTTGTCTTAAGACCTTGCTTTTAGTCTGGCTGACCAGATTTTTACCCATCCCGCCGTGAGATGGCCTTAGTCGCCTGCTCGGCGTTAAACCCAAATAACTAACTAACTAACTAACTAAAACGAAAAGTGTCCGCCTTTGTCGATTCGGACCATCCGCAGAAGAGATTCAAGTTGCTACCTCAGCCCCCTGGCTTTCAGGATCTGCAGGATTCCTTCTCCGCTCATCTCCAATCCAATTCCCAGGAGTACTCCTTTTTCGCGGATCGCAAGTGGCCCGCTGACCTCGACATCGCGTTCCGCCAATCCTGGTATGCGGGACATTCCCAATCTTTCCACTGTCCTCTTCCCACGTTGGACCCTCAGGCAGTAGCACAGTTTGGCAGCAACACTCAGCTGCGCCACACCTTCCCTCCTTGTTTGGATAAGACGGCGTCCCTCGTGCGGAACACCTTGGTCTGTGGGGGTTTTCTGGAGCTACTCACGCAAGCCTTTATTTGTCGCATCGAGGACTCCCGGCATGCTTCGCCTCTCCTTGGTGATATCCTCGCCCTAGCGGTCGCGGCGAACAGGGCAGCTTATCACTCTTCGGTCAACGCAATGGCGGCCGCTGCTAACTGTGACCTCATGCGTCGTGATGCCGTTCTGCAAGCCTGTCGTGGATTGCCCCCTGATCTGAAGACACAGCTGCGCCGCGCTCCTCTAGGTGGCCACCTTCTCTTCGGTGACACTTGGCAGAAGGTGAAGGATGGTAATTTAGATCACTGGCCCAGCCGCGTTCCCACCTCTCGCTTTCACGCCGCCCGCAAGGCTGTGGGTCGCGCCCTGCGGACCTCCAGACCCTCTTCGTCCTTCATTCCCGCTCATTCAACGGCGCCCCGGAGGGCTCCCGCTTTCGGCCGCGCTAAACCCGTTAATGCTTTGGGTTAGTATTATTAGGGTAAGCATAGTAGAGTTAGGATTAGGGTTATCATAGTAGTTTTAGGATCTGGGTTAGCATAGTAAGGTTAGGCTTACAATGACTGAGGGTTGGGGGTGAGGGATATTATGGAGGGGGGAGGGGGGGGCACGGGGGCAAGAAGGTGGTGTTGGGGGTGGGGGGATGGGTGGGTGGAAATGTGTGGAATGGATTTTTAGGCATAATAGATATGCTCAGGATACAGCAGGATGATTTGTGTTTGAAAAAGGTGAAGAGATTTCTTACACACTAACTTCTCAATAGTATTTTATGACAACCGTGCCTTTTCACCGCACCACACCATCTAAACCGACTTCAGAAACCAGTCAAAACAACATGTTTTGGTGTCACCGCACTGAGGTTTGCAGTTTACAGCATGTTTTCACTAAGATGACTCTCACAAAGCCCCAAATACACTGCGCAGGATAAACGGGTATGTTTGAATGCAGTCAAAACAAAAGCAAAAAATCGGCCACCCGACAAAAATCAAATTTAACTAAATTTCATCTAGATCACACCGTAATGACTGTTACCTTGTCAGAAGGGTTTTTGAGTGACTACTATGTCTTTTTCTGCAGGCTCTGCCAGGAGGGTTGGGGAGTACACACTGAGAAGGGTGACGTATTGCTGGTGTCTCAGTGGGAGGCGCATGGACATGATGCGGTCGGAGTGACCCGTTGGTAGGTTTTCCAACTTAGTCGCAATGTGGGTCTTCACCATGAAGCCCACGCCTGAGAGCCGTCTTTCTGATGCAGGCCTGCCTGACCAGTAGAGGGTGTAGCCAGCGCCAAGTTCTTGGAGGCTGCCTTCCTCCGGGAGGCGTACTTCGCTGAGCGCGGCGATGTCGATGTTTAACCTCCGCAATTCATGGGCAATGAGGGCGGAGCGACGTTCAGGGCGTCCGCTGTCTGCTATGTCGAGCATGGTTCGGATGTTCCAGCATGCTACGTTGAGTCCGGTCGTGGTCGTCATGAGAGTGGATACATTGTTTTTTCTTGTTTTCTGACCGCATGAGAAGATGCCCGTTGACCGCGGCTAGCCAACTGGGTTACGAGGGGATGAGCTTTGGTTAGGCCACCTTTTCTAGGCCCCTCTCCGTGTGGAGCAAGCAGTGCTGTCCCTAGAGAAGGCTGCTTGGTCGTTCAGGGTGTGCCGAGTGACGTTGTCATCCCCATGTCAACATCAGGCGACCAATATCCTGAACCGCCTGCATGCAGGTTTGAGACTGCGGCTTCCAGTGACATCTTTCACCTGCCGTTTTGCCCCTTGCCCATCGCTACAGGACTTGGAAAGTTCAGTGTCATAGTCCGTGGGCGTTTCCTAAAGCCTGCGCGGTGGAGCTTTTTGGTGGAGTGCAGTGTGCGCAGTACTGGCCCCACCCTTTAAACCCTTGGTTCGTTTGCCACGGCCTAGCAAGCTGGGACGGTGGCATCGAGGTCCTCGGGTCGTAGGTTTTATATCAGACTGTCCTTGTCTTAGTCTCTGGCTCAAAAGCCTTCCCCGGAGACACGAGGGCTTTGATGTCAGGGGTTTCCTCCCTTAGCCTTTCCGCAGCCAAGCGGCCAAGCCTGCAAGGCAGCAGGGGACTCGTGGGGGCCGGGGTCGTCTATGTCCCGTGCAGATGTGAACATCTGCCCACTGCCCAGACGGTGACACTTACCAGAGGAGAAAAATCCAACGCCGGAACCCGGTATCGAACCTCGCACCCTTGGCATTGGAGGCAGACGCCTTAACCACTGCGCCATTTCCCCGTCTGCAGCCTCCTGCAGAGCACCCCTGCAGACGACAAAGTCATCATCCTTGGCGACTTCAACGCCAGAGTGGGCCAAGACTCTGAAGCCTGGAAAGGAGTCCTCGGCAAGCATGGCGTTGGGAACTGCAATGACAATGGTCGCTTACTGTTGGAGCTCTGTGCAGAGCAGCAACTTGTCATCACCAACACTACTTTCCAGCAAAAGGACAGTCGAAAGACCACCTGGATGCATCCTCGCTCCAAGCACTGGCACCTTATCGACTATGTCCTAGTGCGTCAGAGGGACCGCAGTGACGTCCTTCTCACCAGAGTGATGCCCAGCGCAGAGTGCCACACTGACCACCGCCTTGTTCGCTGCAAACTCAGGCTCCGCCTCAAGCTGAAACCCAAGAAAGGGGGCCCCCCCAAGAAAAAGCTTGATGTTGCCAGCCTTCAGCGTGACGACAAGAAAGCTGCCCTTCAGGCCGATTTACAGCGCATGCTCAAAGACACAGTTGATCCAGCAGACTCCTCCCCTGAAACACTCTGGGAACAACTGAAAACTGCTATTGTAAAATCTTCTGTGGAAGTCTTGGGCTTTGCTAGAAAGAGGAACAAAGACTGGTTTGACGAAAACGACGTAGCGATCCAGGAACTTCTAGCAAAAAAAAGAGCCGCCCACCAGGCCCACCTAGCCCAGCCTTCCTGCCCTGTGAAGAAGTCTGCCTTCCGCCTCATCTGCAGCAGTCTCCAGCTCAAGCTTAGAGAGCTCCAGAACGAGTGGTGGTCCAGACTCGCACAGAGGACCCAGCTCTGCGCTGACAACGGTGACTACAGGGGCTTCTACGAAGCACTGAAAGCAGTGTATGGCCCTAGGCACCTGGTACAAAGTCCCCTGCGAAGCGCTGATGGACAGGCACTCCTCACAGATAATACCTCCATCTTGAACCGCTGGTCGGAATACTTTCAGGACCTCTTCGGCGCTGAGCGCACTGTTCAAGAAACAGTCATCCTCCAAATCCCACACCTTCCACTAAAGGTTGAATTGGACGAACCGCCCACCGCCGAAGAGACCCTCACAGCCATCCACCAGCTCAAGAGTGGCAAAGCAGCAGGCATTGACGGAATCCCGCCAGAGATCTGGAAACATGGAGGCCCAGCACTGCACAACAAGCTCCACGACCTCTTTCTCTGCTGCTGGGAAAAAGGAACACTACCAAAGGATCTCCGTGATGCAGTCATCATCACCCTGTACAAGAACAAAGGAGAGAAGTCTGCCTGCTCTAATTATCGTGGAATTACCCTGCTGTCCATTGCCGGGAAAATTCTCGCAAGGTTGCTCCTGAATCGGCTGGTACCTGCCATCGCTGAAGACCACCTCCCAGAGGGCCAGTGTGGCTTCAGAGCCAACAGGAGTACCACCGACATGGTCTTTGTGCTGAGACAGCTTCAGGAGAAGTGCCGCGAGCAGAACAAAGGGCTGTACGTAACGTTTGTCGACCTAACAAAAGCGTTTGACACTGTGAGCAGGCAAGGTATGTGGCAGATCCTGGAGCGACTAGGCTGTCCCCCAAAGTTCCTCAACATGATCGTCCAGCTCCACGAGGACCAGCAAGGCCAGGTCAGACTAAACAGTGACCTCTCAGAACCATTCCCCATTCGCAACGGCGTGAAGCAAGGCTGCGTGCTGGCACCGACCCTCTTCACCATCTTCTTCAGCATGATGTTGAAGCAGGCCACAGTGGACCTCGACGACGACGACGCAGTGTACATCAGGTATCGTCTCGATGGCAGCCTGTTCAACCTCAGACGACTGCAGGCCCACACGAAAACCCTAGACCAACTGATTCGTGAGCTGCTCTTTGCTGATGACGCTGCCCTCGTTGCACACACAGAGAGAGCCTTGCAGCGCATTACGTCCTGCTTCGCAGATGCCGCCCAGCTCTTTGGACTTGAGGTCAGTCTGAAAAAGACAGAGGTCCTTCATCAGCCGGCACCCAAGGAAGAGCATCGCCCTCCCCACATCACCATCGGCGAGTCCGAACTGAAGTCTGTACACCAGTTTACCTACCTTGGCTGCATCATCACGTCAGACGCCAAGCTGGACAAGGAGCTGGACAACAGGCTGGCAAAAGCGAACAGTGCTTTCGGGCGACTATTCAAGCGGGTGTGGCACAATCAACAGCTGAAAAAAGGCACCAAGATCAGCGTGTACAGAGCTGTCGTCCTCACCACCCTGCTGTACGGTTCCGAGTCCTGGGCCCTCTACCGCAGCCAACTACGACTCCTCGAACGCTTTCACCAGCGCTGCCTGCGTACCATCCTCAGCATTCACTGGAGTGACTATGTCACCAACGTCGAGGTCCTTGAACAGGCGGAAACTGTGAGCATCGAGGCTTTGCTGCTGCGGACACAGCTTCGCTGGGCGGGGCACGTCTCCAGGATGGAGGATCATCGCCTACCCAAGATCACTCTGTTCGGCGAGCTCGCCACTGGACACCGAGACAGAGGGGCACCAAAGAAGAGATACAAAGACGGTCTCAAGAAGTCACTTAGTGCCTGCCAAATCGACCACCGCCAGCTTGCTGCGGACCGTGACACCTGGCGCTCCACCATTCACAAGGCAGCCGTCTCCTTTGAGGACTCTCGCAGAGCTAACCTTAAGGACAAGCGGCTCAGAAGAAAAAACAGAGCTGTCGTAACTCAGAACCCTGAACAGACCTTCCCCTGCAGCCACTGCGGTCGTACCTGCCTGTCCCGGATTGGCCTCCGCAGCCACGAAAATGCCTGCAGACGACGTGGGCAAGCCCTATAGAATCTTCGTTCGCGAAGTCAAGCCAAGAGAGATGACAGAAAATGTGACATGGGATTGTTCCTGTGTGTTTTTTTAGCCTTTTCTTTCCCCTTCGCACATATATGCACCATTTTGCCACTATAATCCTTATACAGCTAAATAAAGCTATCTGTATGGCATCAAAAGTGCCAACATGGCCTAAACACACCTGATATAAGCATAAAAAGCAAAAAATGTCGATTTTATTTTGCACAATCTCCTTCCAAATGCCAATTGTAGAAAAATTCACCATGTCTGTAAAGTCAGTTTATATGGTGTGGTGCGGTGAAAAGGCACGGTTGTCATAAATACTATTGAGAAGTTAGTGTGTGAGAAATCTCTTTACCTTTTTCAAACACAAATCATCCTGCTGTATCCTGAGCATATCTATTATACCTAAAAATCCATTCCACACATTTCCACCCACCCACCCACCCCCACCCCCAACACCACCTTCTTGCCCCCGTTCCCCCCCCCCCTCCCCCCTCCATAATATCCCTCACCCCCAACCCTCAGTCATTGTAAGCCTAACCTTACTATGCTAACCCAGATCCTAAAACTACTATGTTAACCCTAATCCTAACTCTACTATGCTTACCCTAATAATACTAACCCAAAGCATTAACACCCCACCCCCCCCTCCAACCGCCTTCGGCTCCCCCCCCCCCCTTCCAACCCCCTTTGCCCCCCCCCCCCCCCCCCCCCCCAATGCGCGCACGCGTTCACGTCACATTTTTGCTACTTTTTCAAGCATTTTACACTATTTAAAGCATTCTGCTGCTTTGCCATGCAAAGTAGTCAAAGTCAGAGGAGCACCTTGGTCCCTTGAGTTGGCTGGTTCAAGGATTTGTTGCTGTTTGCAAGAAAAAGTATGTTGGCTGGTGATTCATTTTTAGAAAAAGTGCCGAACATGGCTTTAGTTGCCTTCAGTATCTTAAGCCTTGTTTAAAGCTGGAAGGAGGGAATAAAAGAAATGACACCTCATGCAGACTAGTTGTGGTTAGGCAGTTTGCTGAATTTTTTGAAACAGTGCAAGGGCTTTTCTATGTTGTCCAGTTGGGTTCAAAGTTGAAAAAACTGTCAAAATGGTTCCTGCTTGGCGGGGGTAGTATAGCAAATAAATTGCCAAAAAATAACCAACTGTTGCAAATTGTAGTTGCTGGTTTTGAATGCATAACGTTGTCTGCTTGTCTGCAAAATATAGGGTTGCTAGCTTGAACATAAGTCTTTCATTTTGGATCTTTACATGTGTGGTGCTGACAGTCAGCCGCAGGAGCGAATGGTACTCCGGGCACCAAGGGGTGCAGGTAGTAATTTTGGTGCAGCTTTAAAAACCAGCAGCCATTCATGTCTGAAACTTGGCAGTGTATCTTCTTATAGGGTACGGTTATCAGTGATAAAGTTTTGACTGCAGCTGACAACTTTTTTGGTTTCATTACAGGCCACACAGGGCAATTGCTTTTGGTGCATGTAGTAACTTTTCCGCTAGAAAGAGTTCCAAAAATTTCCTCTCTTTTTGCAATTTTTTTAGGGTGTAAAACTTCAATTTTGTGCCTTTTTTGGCGTTTTGAGCAACAAAAGGCATGACATGTGGTGTGAAAAAGAGCAAAATCTGGGTAATTTTACTCGACTTAGTGTGTTCATGGGAGCCTAATTGGGGCATGTGCACGGTTGTATGCAGGCTTGCAGACGACAGTTTTGTCATTGGGGTACTTAGTGCATTTGAGTGTTGTGAAAAACGCTAACTCTTAATTTTTTTAAGAATTGCTGAAAATGTTTCTCCTGTGATGTGCTCCGCGTGGATTTTTTCAGAAAAGTTCTTCGTTCATACTTTTATGCTGCAAGAGGCTAACAGATAACAGTGTGTGAAAAGGGGAGCGTAACCTATTTGCCCTGTGTGGCCACAGGGCAATTTGTAGGAAAATAAGTTGGTAAAAAAAGGAGTGATGTAAGCAATTGTTATGATCATTTTGCGTTCCTTTGTGTAGTGGTAAAATGGGAGTAGGGCAGCAGATTTAGCCACTGTGGCCCCTAAATGCATCACAGCATCATAAAATCAGGTTGGGAGTAACTGTGGTACTCTATCCTAACCAATAAAACCTAAAAAAAAAGACATATCAGTTGTATACGAAATTTCTGAGGGCATCGGAAATGACGTACGATTTCCAATTCAGCAATTTTAAATGGGAAAAAGCTATCATTCACCATGAACGTACCGTAAAGAAAGCCGACTTTTCTAATTTTCTTGCACTTCATGCTCACATTATTGAAACTTAATAGGGAAAGAGAGGTCAAAATGAAATGGAATAACTTGAGTAATTTTTTTCTAATTAATTTTGTGTATTTTTACAACTTGGGGGTAGGGATACAAAATCAACCACTGTGGCACTCACAGTGATCACAGCATCACCTAGTCAAGTTTATAATAATTGTGACATCCTGTTTTAATGATGTAAGCCTGAAAATGGAGTGCCAGTGCTATAGAACATGTCTGAAGGCATCTGATACATTAGTTTTGTCTTTTTTTTTGCGATTTCGCAGAAATGGCCATTTACTGGGTGCACAAATACCTTCACTGTGAGCCAGAGATTCAATATTTTTTCATTCTGTTTTTTGCAGAGGATGCAGAAGGTGTGCCTTAACATAATATTGCCTGAATTGGGCTTCTGGAATGAATCCTGATTTATTTAGAGGAAAATGTTTCTCAACCTCATTTTTGCATCTGCAAAGAGCGTGAATGTGGGTACCCTTGCGCCATCGGCTATAGATAGTGTGCTCCTAAGGATTTTAGGGGAACATGGCTTAAACATCTCAGGACATACTAAGGTACACGTTGAAACCCATCTTATTGAGTACTGGGGAGGGGTTTGGGGGGGTGGGGGGGGGGGGGTGATGTACGGTAGCCAGGACTGGCTTATGGAGTAGTCAAAAACCATAGTGGTAAACACTGAACTACTAGTATTCAAGCACCATCAGGATACAGCCCGAATTAAATATCAATGTCAAGCATGCTGACTTCATGCATGCCTGTGCTCTTTCAGGTTTGAAAACTTGATTAGCTTATTCACAAGAAAATGTCATTATAGTACTGCACTGAATGTATTTGAGGTACATTTAGGAATGTAAAATTAGTCATTTCATGAAGTTTCTTGGAAATTATACGTCTGTATGGTGAAATTGAAAGCACGAACAGCATTTATACAATTGAGGAACATCTGGAGATCCAAAGAACTATCAACCAAGACCAAAGTCAGGATTTTCAATACCAATGTCAAGGCAGTTGTTCTATATGGAGCAGAAACTTGGAGAACAACAGTTGCCAGCACAAGGAGAATACAAGTCTTCATTAACAACTGCCTGCACAAGATCCTAAATATCCACTGGCCAGAGACCATCAGGAACAACGAACTCTGGAATAGAACCAATCAGCTGCCTGCAGAAGACGAAATTAAACAACGACGTTGGAGATGGATAGGGCACACTTTACGTAAGCCAGCGGACAACATCACCAGGCAAGCCCTAACATGGAATCCACAGGGCACGCGGAAAAGAGGCAGACCAAGAAACACATGGCGCCGAGAACTGGATGCAGACCTTAAGACCATGAAGATGACCTGGAACCAACTGGAAAGGAGAGCCCGGGACAGAGACTCTTGGAGATCCTTTGTAGGCGGCCTATGCCCCAGTAGGGGTGCAAGGCATAACCACCATGGTGAAATTGGCATATGGTAGAGTTTCTTAAAAGAATAAAAGTAAATTTTATTAGGTCAACTTGCAATGAATGATACTTGTTCTCAGAGAGATATAGAAAATAGTTTATGAAATTGTTAAGATATTTGCAAAAAAAACAATTGTGTTGCGCTCCAATTTCAAGCAATCTATACTGTTTCAACTGTACAGCAATACTTGATACAAAGATTGCTGATGATAAGACCTGCCAATGCATATTTATTTCGCATGTACAGTGGCCAATTCTGAACTCATACCAAGACACTTTGACACTTGCTCAATTGAGTGAGTGGAAAATTGAAGGTCTCTGAAGGAAATAAGTTTGGTGATGCATGTGAGCCATTAGGACTTTGATCTTCAATTTTTCAGTTTCTTATATTTTTATAAATGAGTGTTTGTAATCTGTTTTCGCAGCTGCCCACAAACTTGCTGCGTGCTGGAAGAGTGTTTGTGTTTGAGCCTCCGCCGGGTGTGTCAGCCAACCTCATGCGCACCTTCAGCACTGTGCCTGCCTCTAGAATGTGCAAGGTAGGCTGGGAATCAATGACATCCTGTACCAATCTCAGGAGTGCTACTCAAATAGATCTATTTGGGGAGTTGGCCCAAGTACTCGAGTATTCAAATGAGATGTTAGTCATCTCATTTGAATAGAAGTCTACTTTCGGTGTATGTCCCAAGTGGGTCTGTTGCAAATGGTTTAACACTAACAGGAGATGGATTTACTATGAAAGTAAAACAGTAACTTGGTGCATGCAGGTGCCAAGCTGCTCTAGTAAAATGTCTGAACTTTCATGGTCAGTCTATCTACTGGACTTTGATGCCTTCTTCAGAAGACATATCCCAAAATTGTGAATTTCAACTTTAGGGTTCCATGCGTTAAAGGGTGTACTTGTAGCGGAATTTCATTTGAACTCTGTATACTGTGGATGATGAATGGCCAGCTTGTTGTATCATACAGTCCTACTATGGCTTTATGCAGGCCCCCAACGAGCGTGCCCGCCTGTACTTCCTTCTAGCATGGTTCCATGCCATCGTCCAGGAGCGCATGCGCTACACACCACTTGGCTGGGCCAAGAAGTACGAGTTCACAGAATCCGACCTCAAGGTTGCCTGTGACACTCTGGACGTCTGGATCGACTCGGTTGCCCTGGTGAGATGATTTGAAGCAAACATTTTGTATTTTTTAACCACCTGCATGTGGCACAAGCGTGTTAATAGGGGAAAAGATCCACCTACCCCATGTTTCTTAAGTAATTTGTCAACTTACTGCCTAATACACCCATTTGGAATCGCAGACAAGTAATGCATGCTGGGGCGGGTGTTGTGCCAAACAGACTCGGAGGGCTCGTGTTGTTTTCTCAAAACACATTACCGATGGTATTACTTAAAGGAAATGGTTTCTTAGCTAGTCTAATTTTAGCCCAAAATTGTTGCGTACGAGTATGGTCATGATGGCAGGTGAGGGGCGCCATAGCCTAGGCGGAAACCCGGGTAGCCTCCCTTCCGGTTCAACCACGCATGCGCCACACCACTCGTACGCCAGTCAGTTTTCTTTGCTAGTCTCAGAAGGTTGTGTACGGGACTCGCTCTGTTCGATAGGACTCTATCTTCGTTAGGAAAGTCTAACAGAAGGAAGCTTTGTTCAAGGTGGGAAACCTGGCTTGAGGTTTCCGTCGGTCTACGGACTTAGGAATTTTTGTTCCTAGTGAACGTTACTTGTGGATTTCACCCGTCGTCGCCATCTTGTTTCTACCGGGCGCAGCGACGCCATGTTGAACTGTGCTCACGCCCTTGTGACGCTCGGGCCCTAGTGCGTGTTACTCGTGTGTGCCGAGCTTCTACTTCGCTCTTCAGCCTGCTCTGAGTGCCTGCTGTTGCGGAGACTTCGTTTCGGCGCCTTACTGACGCCAGTGGCTTCTCCCGGCATCAGCTTCACGTGGTCGCCGTCCGACGCCTGACCGTGTCTGCGTGCTAGCCATTCTGGTGGGTCTTCGACCGGGTTGGTGCCTCACTTCTTTGGATGGCAAGGTAATATCTCTGCCTTTGCCTACGTCAGGCGCTCAAGGGTAGGGGTGGAGCGCCGGGCGTAGGCTTACACGGTACACTTCGTTCGTTCACGCGGATTCGGTGCGGGCCCACGGGGGCACGCTCGCTCGCATTTCATTGTACATTATGTTTTGCAATTGGCAAGTCCGCACATGCACTCGATGTGGGCAATTCCAGTGGCCGAGTGACGAACATGTGGTTTGCCTGCCCTGTTCCGGTTGTGCCTCCACGCGTCCGTGCTCGGTCTGCGCCCCATGGCTGGAGGAACAGTGGACCCAGCTGTGGAGTTTCTACGGCCGCAAGAAACCTACACAAGCACGGAAGAACGATCCCACACAGGTACGCGCCACAGTCCAGTCGAGTGGCCCTGACCGAGTGTCTGAGCAGACGAACCAGCGACTTCGGTCGCGTGCACGTGCTCTAGTACCGGCAGCCACCACAGTCCAGTCGAGTGGTCTCTGTACGGTCAAGGATCCTAGAGCGCCTCGGGCTAGGCCTCTAAACAAGACTCCGGTAGCCACCACAGTCCAGTCGAGTGGTCTCTACCCGGTAGCAACGCCTCTGCAGGCACCTGATAAGGAACCGATACAGGCTCCTACACCCGCTCTGGTTGCGGGCCTGACTAATACGGATCTCCAGGTAGCTGACAAGCTCTCGCCACAGATTCGTCCTGCTGCTTCCGCTACCTTGTTCTCCGCTAGGGACCAGCGCGGAACGCCAGCGCCCCGTCCAGCTCCTTCCGTCCGGGCGTCAAGTTCCGACAAGTCTTCTCGCTGGACGCGCTCCCGCTCTCGGGTACGAAGCAGTCGCCTCCGCTCTGCTGCGGTGCGAGTTACTCCCCGTCTTCAGTCCGAGCGAACCTCAGCTGTTAGACATCGTTCACGCTCTAGCGACAGGCCCGAGGGTCGAATCCTACCGGTCGGAGTCCAGCCGACATCCGCGGACACAGTACAGGCACGACTCTGCTTTGCGTTCAGCTTCGCGCCACTTCAGACGTTCCCGGTCCCCGCGTCGCCGCCCCCGCTCCCGTTCACAGCTCCTCTCGGCGGAGTGCCGCTCGTCGCCCTCGACACCATCGTAGGTCAGGAATTCGGGCTTCCCGCTCAGCGTCGAGTGATTCACGGGACCATTCATCTAGCAGACACTGGCGGCGCCACGCACCAGTGAGAAGATCACCTCCACCGGCTACGACCGTTACCCGCCCCGGCGACAGGAATCTTCCTCCTCGTCTGGGAGTGGACCCGATTCCCCACTCAGTCCCGGCAGAAGAGGACACCCTTAGCCTGAACCCCGAGGAATCGATGTCGGCACTACTACAGGTGGCCAGCCCCGCCCCGTCTAATCCCTCGGGTGGCGACGAGGAATTCCCGCCGGCTGCCATTGGACATAGGTTAGAGACACTGCAGGCCCTTGATGAAGCGGCACGGCTTATCGCGGCTTGCCTCCCTGCAGAAGACTGCCCTCCCTCTCCAGTCCTTAAAAGGAAAGCTTCCGCCTTTGTGGACGCAGAACGACAGGCCAAGCGATTCAAGTCTCTCCCCCAGCCGCCAGGTTTCCGGGAGTTACGTGATGCGTTTTATGCTCATCTCGCGCAAGGGGCATGTGGTGCAGGATTCTTCTCAGACTCCAAGTGGCCGACAGGTATAGACATCGCCTTCCGGCAGTCATGGTATGCGGGCCATACACAGCACTTTTCCTGCCCTCTACCGACAGCGGACCCCGCGGCAGTGGCGTTCTCTGGGACTTCCTTACGTCAGTCTCTCCTCCCCAGGGTAGAACAGACCGCGACACTCATTAGGAACACCCTGGCAGCAGCGGGATTCCTAGATTTGGTCACGCAAGCCATCGTCCGACGTGTAGAGGACTCCTGGCATCCGTCAATTTCGCCTCTGCTGGGAGACCTGCTCGCCCTAGCAGTTTCGGGGAACCGCCGCTGTATATCATGTCGCTGTCAACTCCATGGCAGCCACCTCTAACTGCGACTTACTGCGTCGAGATGCGATTCTCCGTTCCTGTCCCATTCCGCTGGATGTGAAGACTCAGCTTCGGCAGGCGCCTCTCGGCGGTGACTTACTTTTTGGCCCCGCCTGGCTCGCTGTGAAGGAAGCTAATAAGGACGCCTGGCCCAACCGCCCAGCTCCAGCTTCCTTTCGACCAACCCGCAAGGCCCCGGGTCGCCCCCTGCGGACTGCTAGACCCACCGCCCGCCCTTTCACCAGAGGTGGTCGCCTACCCCCCAGAGCTTCCAGCCTTTCCTCGCGCCCGCCCTTTCCCCAGTACCGAGCCTCCCCCCACCACCCCCCCCCCCCCACCCGCCCGCACCTGGCCCAGACCTGCCCGGCGCCCCGGGCGGGGCCGGGCGCACTGACTTTCTCCCCCTCCGGCCCCCGCCGACCTCGTCCGGAGCTCCGGTCGGCGGGAGGCTGGCGCTTCACAGCGAAGCCTGGCGCTCGCTGTTTCCAGACGACCCGTGGATTCTCTCTACCATTACTCAGGGACTACTGATCTCCTTCCGGTCCCCACCTTCCGTGCGCCGGAGCCCGGTGTGGACTACAGTACCTTCAGACCAGCTCAGAGCCGAAGCTCTCCGCGGCGAAGTTTCCTCCCTGCTTCAGAAGTCCGCCACGGAGGTGGTGGTCCGGCACGACTCCCCAGCCTTCTACAGTCGGCTCTTTGTGGTGCCCAAGCCGGGCGGCAAGTGGCGCCCCGTCATAGACCTCTCGGCGCTGAACCAGTTCATCGTCGCTCCGGCCTTCCGCATGGAGACTGCGCGGGCCCTTCGCTCAGCGGTACAGCCGATGGACTTTGCGGTCAGCCTGGACCTCTCAGATGCTTACCTGCACGTGCCCATGCATCCTGCTTCCAGACGTTACCTACGCTTCGCCTTCGAGGGTGTCGTCTATCAGTTCCGCGCGCTCCCCTTCGGCCTCAACCTCAGCCCCTGGGTCTTCACTCGCCTCATGGACGCAGTGGTAGCCAGAGCCCGTCGAAGTTCCACGAGCCCTACGTCGAACTACTTGGACGACCTGCTGTTGAGGAACCAGGACGAGCGCTCCCTGAGGGAAGACCGAGATGCTCTGCTTCAACTTCTCGAGAACCTGGGCTTCCTGGTCAACCTTGGCAAGTCCGACCTCATTCCCGCACGCCATTTTATTCACCTCGGTATGGAGTTCCTCACCGACCACAATACCGTCAGACTGCCGGAGAAGCGCATCCAGAAGTTGGCGACTCTAGCTCGGCAGGTGTCCCAGTTGACGACGATTCCAGCCAGACAGTGGCTTCAGCTTTTAGGTCTGATCAGCGCTGCTGCGGACCTGCTACCGCTAGGACGTCTCTACTCCCGCCCTCTGCAACTGCATCTCCTCCTTCACTGGCGACCGTCGTCGGCCGACCTCGAGGCCCCGATTCCAGTACCTGCCATGCTCCGTCCCCACCTGCTGCGCTGGGCGGATGCTTCCTGGCTCGCGACGGGAGTGCCGCTGTCCTCACCGCCGCCCACTCTCTCTCTCTGCGTCGACGCAAGCCTCGCAGGTTGGGGAGCTCACCTCCTTCCGTCGTTCGAGACTGCCTCCGGCCTGTGGCCCCTGGAATCGCTGTCCAGACACATCAACTGGTTAGAACTGAAGGCAGTATGGCAAGCCCTCCTGGCCTGGGAGCCCCGCATCCGACATCAGGAACTGTTGGTTCTCTCGGACAACTCCACGGTCGTCTCGTACATCCAGAAGCAAGGCGGGACCCGCTCTCCATCACTATGCATACTTCTCTACCAGGTGCTCCGCTGGTGCGAGGATCGGGACATCTCTCTTCGCGCATGTCACATTCCGGGTCATCTGAATGTGCTGGCCGACTCCCTCTCCCGACGCGGTCAACTGCTCCATACAGAGTGGGCGCTGCGACCCGACATCTTTCGACTGATCGCCGCAACCTGGGAGGCTCCCATGATCGACCTCTTCGCCACGAGGTGGAATCGACAGCTTCCCCTCTTCGTCTCACCCATTCCAGACCCTCTGGCCTGGGCAGTCGACGCTCTATCCATCTCTTGGGACGGTCTGGTCGCCTACGCCTACCCGCCCACCGTGCTCGTCCCCAAGGTCCTACTCAAGCTCAGAGGGTGCAACACGATCCTGTTCCTGGTGGCGCCATTTTGCTGGACCAAGTCGTGGACAACCGACCTCCTGAACCTTGCCACGGCTCCCCCGCTACCGCTCCCCACACCGCGGACGATGCTCAAGCAACCACGGCAGCAGCTGTTCCACCCGTGCCCCGAGCGTCTCCTCCTCCACGCCTGGAGGTTGTCCGGCAAGCCCTCGCAGCTAGAGGCTTCTCAGGTGCGGCAGTGGACGCGATCGCTACAGCTCGTCGAGCCTCAACCAGACGAGTCTACGAAGGCAAGTGGAGAGTCCTCTGCGCCTGGTGTGACGACAGACACCTTCACCCCATCGGCTTGACAACTCCCCAGTTGGCGGATTTCTTCATCTGGCTGTTCAGCGACCAGCAGTTAGCACCGATCACCATCCGGGGCTACCTGGCCATGATTGCTGACACGTACAGACACTTGGGACTGCCCGACCCGGGTTCCTGCAAAGACCTAGCCGACCTGATGGCCCACTTCGGTCTACAAGGTCCTGCCCTCCGATCCCTGGTGCCGCGATGGGACCTGTCCTGGGTACTCACTTGGCTCAACTCGCCCCGTTTCGAACCGATCCAGTTGGCGCGGTTGCCGGACGTGACTCGGAAGACCTGCTTCCTTTTGGCCCTCGCGTCAGCCTCCAGAGTCAGCGAACTGCACGCCCTTTCAGCACGCCCCGCCTGTTTACAGTTTCGGGCTGACGGCTCGGTTCAGCTGCTTCCTGACCCGGCCTTCCTAGCCAAGACCAGATCGCCGTTGACGGCCCCTCAACTGGTCACCATTCAACCATTATGAGACCCAAGCTCCACCCGGGAGTCCAGACAACAGGACCCGGTGCGAGCCTTACGTGTGTACCTGCGCCGGACCAAGCCGATACGCAGGAAACGCACCCGCCTTTTCCTTCCTCTGTCCCCAGGTAGAAACGACATCTCGGCCCAAACGATATCCTCTTGGCTCCGATGGGTGATAGATCAGCCTACCAGGAGCTTGCCCCTGATACAGCCAAACGCATGAGCATCAGGGCGCACGAGATCAGAGCCATGGCCACAAGCCTAGCATTCGACCGGAACTGTGCGGTCAAAGACATTGTGGCGGCCGTGGGCTGGCGAGCGGAGACCACCTTCGCACGCTTCTACCTGAGGGACCTCTCCAGCCAGCGCCAAAACCAGCTGGTGGGGGACATCGTGGCGGCGCAACACTCCCTCCCGGCGCCCTAGGCGCCGTAAGTATCTTTGCTAAAATTAGAGGGAGGTTGCGGGAGGGTGGCCGACTCGAGCGGCCAGGATGGCAGGGGATGGGGTCGCTATAGCGGCACCCGCCTCTTCCTCGGGATTCTTCCTTTAAGTAATACCATCGGTAATGTGTTTTGAGAAAACAAATGTATTTTTCATTAAAATGTTCTTTTTTTTTTAAATACTTACCGATGGTATTACTCGAAGGTCCCTCCCACCTGCCCCGCTTGCCGCTGGTTCGCTAAGAAAACTGACTGGCGTATGAGTGTGTGGCGCATGCGTGGTTGAACCGGAAGGGAGGCTACCCGGGTTTCCGCCTAGGCTATGGCGCCCCTCACCTGCCATCATGACCATGCTCGTACACAACAATTTTGGGCTAAAATTAGACTAGCTAAGAAACCATTTCCTTTAAGTAATACCATCGGTAAGTATTTTTTAAAAAAATACATTTTAATGAAAAATACATTTTTCAAAACACTTTCGGAAAAATTGGGCATTTAGCTTTACTACCTTCTGCATCATTCTCTAGTGCTGGTGACATCACCTTTTCAGAGTTGCGTTTATTGCTAATCCTGTGGAAATAAACTGATTAAAAATTGTATATAGCCCATTCTGTCTGATCAGAACAAGTTAGAAGCACTCCTGGGGACCAAAAATCATGGGCTCAAAAGTTGGATTCACCCATTTTAGTCACCGTAACAAGAGAATGAAACATGACGTTGGTTTTGTCTAGGGTTTCTCATAAAAGACATGATGCACGCAACATTTATTCCAGAATGTTTGTTTGGTACAACGATAGCGGATGCGCAGTCGTAACTCCAAATGTGGGTGTATTGAGTAAGTTTAAAATTGTCTGTCATAGCTCTCTTTTCGCTTCGTTCCCTTGCTCTTTGATATATTGGCTCACATGCAATTGCAAAAGTGATCCTATGTAATGGGTCATCAGTCATCCATCTACCTGTGGTAAACTTTAACGTTGGCATTTTCTCAGAGACCATTCAATCCATAGACTTCAAACTTGACACAGGAATACCTATCTAGACATACCACTCAAAGGTAAAGGCCACATAGGTCAATAAATAGGTAAAACAAAAACGCCGTATATTGTGTTGTGTATTTTCAGCTTTAAAGTTAAACTTAGCACAGATATACCTGTCGATAAGATCTTCCTATACATAGCTGGCCCATCTTAAAGGTCAAAGGTCATAACAGGTTAACAAATGTGGGTAAATGCCAAATTGTAGAATTTATTTTTTTTCAATGCATTCTTGTATATTTTTATCTCATGTGCAATAGCAAAGTAAATCTATGTATTGGGTCATCCATCTTCTGTCTGGCACGTGGCTTCTGTCATATGTATATGGTAAACGCTTTGGCATATGTTTCCTCGAAAAACATTACCGATGGCATTACTGTATGGAAGTAGAACTTAGCCTATCAATTTCAGCCCAGGGATCGTTGTGTACAGCAACGCCACCGGGGAACCACCCAAGTGAGCTGTACCAACGTCCCTGAATAGCTTCCCTTCACTGAGTAGCCTCCCTTACCTCATATGGCACATGCGCAGCCGTTACCAGTTTTTGCGTTTAGCTTCCTGCAAGCAGGTTGCCTTCAGCCTTCAGCTCCCTTCATAGTTTGGATTTTGGTTTTCCTACTGGTCTCTTGACCTGACGAGGTAAGGCCTCGGGTACTGCCCCCGCCAGGGGTCCCGGAACTTCCTGACCAGTGGTTGCACTACCCTTTCGATATTTTCGTTTTCTTCGCACTTCAACCGGCGCGGTGGTGCGTTGCTCTACGGGCCCGAATCAGCCTCGTGCGCTTGATGGTACGCTTTCCGAGACGCTAGCTCTTCTCAATTTGCCGTCTTACGCTGTACAGCCCAAAAATTATCCTCGGCGGACATAGCGCTGACATGGTCCACTTACGGTTGCCGTTTATTCGCTGCCTTGCAGCTCATTACCTCCGAGCCATCGCGAATCCACTCGGTTTTATGAGCCAATCGCTTGGTTCCTCTGGTTAGCGCAACCAATCGGAATCTGAATATGCCTGATCGGAAGTGGTGTGATTCAGTTCCGTTCATTAGTTCTTGGGACTTCGCGGTTTACTCTTTACTTGGGGGTGATAGAAGTGATTCGTTAAACTTTTTGAAACAGCGGCATGCTGGGGAATACTCAGTGTGGCGGCATAAGTTTTACAACGGATCATCGCAATAGTACAGTGGTGCAGTACTTCTCGACACGCAGGTAACCCGGGTTCGAGCCCCGCAGTAGGCGATGTTCTTAGAGCCGCGTCCTAGGGTCACGCGGACATGCTAGCTAAGTCTCCTGTGAACGAGTTTTGTCGATTACACGTTGTTGCACGTATTTCTTCTCGAGCGCAAGTACACCGCGATAATGCAGCGTCCGATACTTTTCGGCATGCAGGTAAAAAAAAAAAAACGAGATGGTAAGTTGGTTCCGGACTGTGACATTGCTACAGTTCAGCAGCAGTGACTGTTGCGGACCTGCAGACTTCAACAAAGGACACGTGGAGGTTCTCCATTTCTCCTTTTGGTATGTACTCCTTTTTCTCTCTTTGCGTTGCGGCGTTAAAAGGCAGGACCTTAACCTTGAATGGCCAAGTGAGATCCACATGAGATCTTCCTGCCGAAATTTAATTTTCCTATCACGTTGCAAGACTGTAAGGTCATAACGTTAGTGACAGTAGGTACTGGCAGGGCTCGCCACGGTCCGTCCGTGACGCGACACGCAGCTTACTCAGCTAGACATAGCGATATTATTAACCATATGCAGAGAGGGAGACAAGAGGCTTATGTCATATTGGAATTTTTACCTGCCAGTACCTCCTGACAGGGGTCAGCGCCTCTGTCTTTATCCTGTCTCGCACTGATGTGTTGCAGTATGCCAGTCCAGACATACTGGATGTTCGAGCCTTCAGTGGCCCACCGACATGCACACCTTCAGCCTGCCGTGTGCCGGCTGCTCGGCTTCTCGGATATGCGGCGTGAATGCCTCTTGGAGGGGACTTTATTGGTTGCAGTTATGGGGCTTACTGCGGCGCCCACTCGGCACCGGCCTCCACGTGGCATGGGTGGGTAGTCTCCTCAGTCACTGAGTGGGCTAGCAGAGGGGTGCCATCTTTGTCCAGGATTAGACTTCATGTCAGCAGATATGTTGTTCAGTCTTTTTCACTGGTCCGGTTTTTAAGGAGCTGTGCTAACCCAGGTCGTACCATGTTGGATTGGTCCTTAAAAATACTCGTGAGCTTTTGGTCCTTTGGATCCCAAGTGTTTGCCGTGCTTGGAGACCCGTGTCGGGGGAGAAGAGGATCCTGGTGGCTGAAACACTCCACTTTGGCCTTGACTTCAACCTAAATGGGAGACTAGTCGTACCAGCCTAGTCAATCGGCTCTTGTCACATTGAGCCCTATCCCACTGTTGACATGCGGGTTGATATACGGAGCACCATGCTATAGTCTTTGCTGCTGATTAGGTGCTTTACACCAGTATTCCCCTGCATTCAACGGTGTGATAGAAGGCTCAAACGGTTCAA
>BTPG01000004.1:96275882-96378382 GCA_036245525.1 Semisulcospira habei
AATTACATGCCGCTGTGGGTGGTGATGTCACACTCGATCAAATACGACAATGGCTACAAAAACAGGCAATTTGGCAAACCTGCCCCAAGAAAATTATCAAGACCTCATTTTGAGAACTCCACACCAAATGACACCCATCAAATGGATTTTTTGTTTCTCCCACATGATACAATAAGAAAGAAACGATACAAGTATGCATTAACTGTTGTTGACATAGCTTCATGGTACAAGGACCCCCACCCGGGTCTGCCCTGGGGGACTTGGGTGGGGTTAGGTATTTTTTAGTTCCCAGGGTCACCCTGGTCAGCCCCACAGGGTGGGTTTTTCTCTCTATTCTGGGGCATGTGTTTCTGTCTACCCTTTGTCCATTCACCTGTATTTGCCTTTTTAAAACTCTCCCTACTGTCTGCACTGCCTGTAGCTCTTGATATTGGATGTGTGTTGCTGAATGGTCTTAGCTTTATTTAGGCCCCATGTGTTAGGTTTATTTAACGTATTTGACCGGCTGGCGACATACATTCAATGTTCTGTTTTGGTTTTTTTTCACAAGCAGTGCAGGCACGTCCTGAGAAAGCCTTGTTGCTGTCGGGACGTTAAGCAATGTACAATCAATCAATCAATGGTACAAGGACGCTGAACCCATAACTGACAAAAATGCTAGTACTGTAGCAATGGCTATAACACTTATCTATAATAGGAACCCTTTAAAATACCCTAGGCTTGTGCAAGTCGATGACAGAAGTGAATTTAAAGGTGCCGTTAATCAGTTATTTGTAAAGCATGGCATGCTAGTGCAACGAGGCATACCGGGCATGCACAGATCACAGGCAATTGTTGAAAACTTTAACAAACAATTATCAGAGAGACTTTTCAGCTTTCAGTATTCTAAGGAACTCATGCATGATGCACGTAACCCTGAGTGGGTTAAGAGATTACCATCTGTGATAAAAGCAATGAATAACGAGGGCCAGCCAAAACCCGCCGACGCTATTAAACTAAAAACAATGCCGTCGGGGCCGGGGCTAAAAACAACACCTCCTGACACAAGCTTGTTTACAAAACAGGTAAGATATCCATATCAACCTGGTGAGGCCGAGAATGACGTCAGACTCAGGGCAACTGATCCAATATTGTCTACGTCTGTTAACAATATAAAAAAAATAGTCCCCGGTAATCCATCAATTTATTATCTATGAGCCTGCTCCACAAAGAGTATTTGTCAGAGAGGAATTGCAGATTATTCCCCCAGACACTGTTACTCATTTCAGCAACTAATTCATTGATTAGTTCATCGACCAGTTCATCGGCTATTTCTTCAGATAACTTGAGCCTCTAATGTCCAGGTGCATAAGTTTTTTCCTTGGTGTGAAACACTCGTTTTGTGTCCCCTACTGCTAGTGACTTCTTATGTGTTTGGATCATTTCAAGACCCCCCACCCGGGTCTGCCCTGGGGGACTTGGGTGGGGTTAGGTATTTTTTAGTTCCCAGGGTCACCCTGGTCAGCCCCACAGGGTGGGTTTTTCTCTCTATTCTGGGGCATGTGTTTCTGTCTACCCTTTGTCCATTCACCTGTATTTGCCTTTTTAAAACTCTCCCTACTGTCTGCACTGCCTGTAGCTCTTGATATTGGATGTGTGTTGCTAAATGGTCTTAGCTTTATTTAGGCCCCATGTGTTAGGTTTATTTAATGTATTTGACCGGCTGGCGACATACATTCAATGTTCTGTTTATTCTTTTTTTTCACAAGCAGTGCAGGCACGTCCTGAGAAAGCCTTGTTGCTGTCGGGACGTTAAGCAATGTACAATCAATCAATCATTTCAAGATTTTGTCTATTTGATCTCAGTGTCTTGTTTGGATAATCAGGCATTAGTTCTCCATCTAATACTTGCTTGTAGTGTTCATGACGGATATCTTTATTTTTTATCGCTTTTTTTTTTTTTTTTTAAATTCCTTTGGCTAAGGACTGACTGCCTTTCTGGTGTAGAATGGAATACATTTTTGATCACAGTCCAACATACTCAACTATAGGCAATCCATTTAGTTCGTCTTTAAACTTTCCAGGCACTTTCTTGTTTTGTGTGCTGTACAGTGGGTGATCTTTAGGGTAATCAGACGTGTCATACATATGCAACTCTGTTTTCATGTCTTCATAAAAGTCTTCGGTAGGCACGTCAATGATCATAGTGTCAGTGTATAACAGTCGGCACTCTGGATACTTTGGTTTAAAGTAATCATAGCATCAATAATTTTGATAACTCAAGAATTGCCATACCAATAAATACTGGCTTTTCCAGTTTAACAATCTTTTTTTGAGTGTCACTGCATACAATGATGGATGAAACTCTTTATACCCTGTGTATTGTGGCTTACCTGTAAGTTTAATTGCCCCTGATTCAGTTGTTACTAATCTCACATCTTTGCGGTGATGAGGATTTTCCATCGACTTGCCAAAACAGGCATTGTTCATAAGCTTAAAAAAGTCTTTGTCAGATGCAGTATTACCGTCTCTTGCATGAAGGGTTGTGTTCTTCATTATATATTCTTTCATAAAAGCACACTGGTCAAATTCAATGCCTCTGTGAACTTTCTTTAGTACTAACCCATGCCTGATGTAAAACTGTAGTAGGCGATAGTGACAAACGTATTTAATTTATCATTCAAATTTGGCACAAGTTTAGTGTCTTCTTTTTCCCCATCAAACTCATTTTTCTCAACAGCTAATGGATAATCATTGTGGTAATCGTTTAGATGGTGCGGGTACTCCAGGTCTACTTCAAAGATCCAGCCTTTTGCATCAATACAATACAATACAATACAATACAACTTTATTCATTCCAAACATGAGTCATAATACAGTTTAAGTGTGTTATATCACACTGTGACAAATCATGCAGACAAAAGTTTTTCAAGGGCAATAACTCACACATCGCCCATCCGTACAAATTATTAGCATCAAGGTACGTAATGAATGACCTTGACCCGCCAAGGTCAGGGTCATCAAGGTCAAAGTCATCAATGTATTTGTTGTTGGCTTTGGCATAGTTGTTTGCGGCTATACTTATGCCTCCTCTCGGTCCGCATTCCACCATTTCAACCATCGTGCGATCAGACAGCAGGTCTATATATATCTTACTGGATTTTAAAAATGCATCCCATGTCATGCCAGGACTAGTTATGTAGCTAGCTGGGTCAAGACTGTAGCGCAACAAACCCTTTTCACGATAACTTTCAAATATGTCTGCTAGCAAGCAAACGTCAGCTTTCAAGAAGTACTGGTCGTGGTAGTCACCAATCGTTTGACACCCTAGTTTCCCCAAGCATCAAGAGCATGCTGGTATTCAGAGTCAGAAATACCTTTTCCATTTAGTGTAGAATAAAATGACTCTTTTGGTGGCAGACTCCTTTCCTCAAACACAACCCAGTGATCAATGTACTCATAGGGGTAGAGTCCTTTCTTAATCAACTCTGGCTCAAAATATTTACTTGTTATTGGAAATGATGTCAGACCTTCTGCCAGACTAGCAAGCCCTAAAGACAAATGTTGCATTGAGTCATAAAAGACTAATTTGTTGTCCAGCCTAAACGTCAAGTACTTCTCAGTTGTCTGGGCAATACAACTAACGTTTTTGTAAGACTCAGCTACAGCACGCACGATAATGTGTGAATCGTACCCTTTGAGATTGTGAAAAAAAGATAGGCAGTTTGTATGCCTTGGGATCTATTTTTAATTTTAAGTTACATGCACCATGTGCAGCACCCAGTTATGTGGTCATGGTCATGAACTTTATCACCGACAAGGTGTTGTTCACAAATCCAAAATGTCTCCTCTGTATCAAATTCAGTTTGTCTTCTTCTGTCATCATCAAAGGCATCTGACAGTTTTCCAGATACTGTACTACCTTACTATGCAGTTGCCTCATTTCTGTTAAAAACTCAGCTGCTGCATTTTCACCCCTGTAGATAACGGGTTCTGTATGATCACTATCTGACCTAACAAGAATGTACCCGAAAGAACACACCACTTGGTCACTCAACTTTACAGTCTTTGGTAATGATTCTGGAACAGAACCCTCATATGGTACAACCAGTGATTCAAAATCAGCATACACTACAAATGGCAGCTTTTGCTGATTCCAATAGTTCTTAAAATATACCTGACTACCAGGATCTGGATATCTCGGTATTGTTTGAATGTCATCAGCCGACCTGCAGTGCTGGACATGATTATGTGCCAACTTAATAGAGGAAAACCGTTGTAAACATTTTTTACAAAATTCCTGTTTCCCATTGTGTTTTGTTGTATGCCCATGAATTAGTCGTGATATATTTCTGATAACTGTGTAGTGAAAGTTATCTCCGGAGTTTATTAATAACATGTCAACATGCTTATCTTCTGACTCGCTGTAGGTGGGGAGAAGTGGTGATGCCCTAATTGGTTGTAACTTGTTAGGAGAGTCATAATCCCACACATACACATTCACAGATATACCAGGATTTAGTTCTTCAAACAAATCGACGTCCTCTACCTTAACAGGGAATTGTATACCACTGAAGTTGAGTTTGTTTACAAATTTGGTGTAGTTAGATACACACACAGGTTTTGTTTTTATAACATGCAGTTTGGCGAGCACACACCACATAAAACAGAGATTATCATTGTTCTGAATATTTATGACGGCCTTTTTATTTGCAACCTCAGTTGGCAGTGGCAACCATGATTTGCCTAATATAGGATGATATCTTGACTGCCTTAATTGTAGTTCATGTACATATCTTTCATGCCAACCAGACCCCTTTATTTTTGCTCTGTCAATTGCTTCGAGGAACTATTTATCTATCTATATCCCGTAGTCTTGCCGACTGTTGGGGCACCACTGATGACTTTGCAACCAGCTCCTTCCATTCCTCTGTTCTCTGCCATTCTCAGTGTATCGCCCAGCTTCAGTCCTGTCCACTCTGAGATATTGTCCTCCCATCTTTCCCTCTGTCTTCCTCTCCTTCATCCTCCTTGCACAGTGCCTTGCAGGATTGTTTTGGCAAGCCCTGCTGAACACTTGACATGCCCATACCACTTCAAGTTTGCATTTTTTCACAATGGCTAATAGGTCTTCATAGGGCCCAATGGCTTGCCTGATTCTGCTTCCCACTTCATCGTTCGTGATGTGATCTCTGTGTGAAATGCCAAGCAGCCTTCAAAAACATCTCATTTCAGTGGCTTGTATCCTCCTTTCAAGGTCTGCTGTGAGGGTCCATGACTCGCAGGCATACAAGAACACTGAGATGACTAAGGAGCGCATCAGTCTGATCTTGGAGCAGAGTGTGATGTTTCTGTCCTTCCATATGGTCTTCAATCTTGTCAGTGCTGCTGTTGTCTGTGCAATCCTGGACAGTATTTCTGGTTTTGATCCCTCATCTGTCACAATGGCTCCTAAGTATTTGAATTTCTTAACTGTTTCCAGTTTTTGGCCTCCAACCATGATTTCAGTGCCAATGCCACTGGCATTATTGGTCACCAGTTTGGTCTTCTCTGCACTGATTTCCATCCCATACGCAATGGCTGTACTATCCAACTTTTCCACCAGCTGACCTAACTCCTTCTCTGTTCCTGCAAGGCCATCAATGTCATCTGCAAAGCGCAAGTTCATGATTGTTCTGCCTCCAATACTGACAGTTCCTTCATGATCTTTCAGAGCGTCCGTCATGATTCTTTCCAGGAAGATGTTGAAAAGAGTAGGTGAGAGCAAGCAGCCTTGTCTGACTCCAACTGTAGTCCTAAACCAGTTTCCTATTTTGCAGTTGAAGCAGACTGCACTAGTGGCCTTGTTGTAAAGGTTTGCAATGACTGATCAGGTTGGCATTGATGTTGTATAGCTTCATGGAGGACCAAAGGGCTGCATGCCACACCCTGTCAAACGCTTTCTTAAAATCCACAAAGCCAATATCTTTCTCAGCTGAGCAGTCATCGACTATGAACAGGGTTGGCTGTCCTTCTACTGCAGGTAGTCGTTCAGGTTTTTTTCTCAGGGTCGACTAAATAGATGTTGTGATCAGTCCAAATGAATAAACGGTTGTGATAAGCTTTGTTGTGTTTGATAGTAGGACAAAATATCACAATGTTTTCGAAATGGTGGATGTATCTTGTCTGTAAGAGATCCAAAACAAATACAGTTTTACCACAGCCAGTCACACCACAAAACAAACCACAGTGTGAGTCAAGTGTCAGCAGGTTCATTTGTAAAACGCAATATAATTTATGCTGCGCCACACTGGTGGCTTTATGAAAGGTTGACTCTTACACACCCTGCCACAAATAGAAAATGACAAATCACGCAACAGGGTAATGATGGTTTTTCCTGTTCAGCACGCTATTCATAGCTCCAAGCTTAGACATGAGTAACTAGAACTGAGGTCTGACATAGTATCGGAAAAACCCGACAGGTAAACAGTGACTCACCACCCACGACGTGTTTATGTGTTTGGATTTGAAACAGAAAAACTAAATTATTTTTCTTGATACTACTCGACACCTTGTGTGACCCATTATTTCGAGAATGACCTAATGAAATAGATTTTATTTTTTGACATATATTCGGCAAATGCCCTATATTTAAAATGTGTCCTACATTAAGTTTTTGACATACATTTGATAAATGCCCCATATTCTGTATTTGCCTTACTTTCGGCTTTGACACAGAACGGAATAGTTTGGCATGATATGTGTGTGTGTGGGGGTAGGGGTATGGGGTGGGTGGGGGTAGGAGTGGTGTTAGTGTGTGTGGGGTGGGGGGGGGGATAAGGTGTGCATCTGTGTGTGGTAGGGGGTGGGGGTAGGGGGCTGGGGTGGGGGTAGGGGGCTGGGTGGGGTGTGTGTGGGGGGGGGGGGGGGTAGGGGGAGGATGTGTACACCAGGTTTAAAATAAACCGGTGTGAACATGACGTCTAGTCAGAGCTGACACAGCTGCTAATAATAGAGTCTATTAAATGGTGTGGTGTCACAAAAGGCTTTGCCTGGCCTTGCACTAACTGTTGGGTAAACACATTCTGCGTATACATTAAGGTGGCAGTCACATAGGCTTTTAGAGAAGTGTGTGTGGGGGGGGGGGGGGGGGGATGGGCTAAAATAGCTAATTACCTAGGTCTAACTGAAGACAATGGAAAGGCTATCTCTAGTACTCTCATTATCTTAATCTCTCTTGTTGCTGTCGGGACGTTAAGCAATGTACAATCAATCAATCAGTTCATGTAATATTATCACGGTCCAGTCATTGACAAAGGAGCCATTTCTATTTCCAGTCCCTCGGTGCAATGAAGCGTACTGTAGAGAATATCAAGGATCCTCTGTTCCGCTACTTTGAGCGTGAGGTCAACACCGGGTCGCGCCTGCTGATTGATGTGCGCCGTGACCTGAATGACGTGATGCAGGTGTGCCAAGGAGAAAAGAAACCCACCAACCACCACCGCTCCATGATGGCAGACCTCGTTAAAGGTGGGTGTGTGTGTGTGAGAGAGAGAGAGAGAGAGCGACAGACAGTATTTGTGGTAACTGGAAATGTTAAAGTTAATTACTTTGATGGAAGTTAGTTAATGCTTAAGTGTACTCTGCAGTTTACTCTTAAATTGGTCAGATATGACAAAAGTCAGAATTATTATATCATGTCCCTGACCACAATTTCTGTGTCCTTTTGTTGGCGCACGTGCCAAGCAAAAATGAGTATGTTATGGGCCAGTGGTCGTCCATCCGTCCACCTTTGTCCGTTGTCCATGGTAAAACTTTAATGTTGGCATTTTCTCAGAGACTATTCAGGCCACAGTCTTCTAATTTGGCCCAAGGATACTTTGTGGCAAGACCAACATACCAATTTCAGTGACCTCTCACAAAGATCAGGGTCATAAGGGATCAGGAAATATATCAAAAATAGCTATATTTTGATATAATTTATTTTTTCTCAAATACTATTCACACCTTCAAACCCAAACTTGGTGCAAAGATACCTGATGGTAAGACCTTTCTATGTATACTTATTTGGTTGATCCTGCAGAAAGGTCAAGGGTCACAAGAGCTCAGGAAATAGGTAAAAAAATCACCATATTTTGTCAAAAGATGCTTTTTGTCAAATACTATTCATAACTTCAAACCCAAACCTGCTACAGAGATACTTGATGGTAAGACCTATCTATGCATACTAAATTGGATGACCCTTGGAAAGGTCAGAGGTCACAAGAGCTCAGGAAATAGGTAAAAAATAGCCACATTTTGACCCCAAAAAAATTCTCAATTACTATTCACAACTTCAAAGCCAAACTTGCTAAAGAGATACCTAATGGTAAGACCTATCTATGCATAATAATTTGGATGCCCCCTCGGAAAAGGTCAAGGATCACAAGAGGTCGACAAATGTGTATAAAATGCCAATTTTTGATAGAATTGTAGTTATTATCAACATTTTTGCAAACTTTTCAATCAAATTTGGCACAAAGGTAGTTGATGAGACCTTCCTGTGTATACTAATTTAGTTGACTCATAGCAAAGGTCAGGGGTCATGGGGATTTCACAGATGTGTGAAACTGGTTAAATTTTGAGCAAACATGGATTTTGTTGTGCAGAAGCCATCCCTTCACTTATTGTCGCACGTGTGGATCGGTCATTCATGTGAGCCATAAGGGCTTTACCTTTCTTGCTATATCTGAAATTCTCAATACTGATTTTCATTTGTTAGTTGAGTATGTTTAGAACAGATTGTTGTATACTGTGAAAGAAGAATGTTTGTGAAGAAATCATCCTTTTAGGCTGACTTCTACGAATCAATCCTATTTTGATCCGGCTGAAAGTGAAGAGATTTTGACATTTCAGCATAACTATGATTATCTACTTGAGTACAGGTATCCTGCCAGAGTCATGGCGCCGTTACACTGTCCCAGCTGGACTGACGGTCATCCAGTGGATCACAGACTTCAGTCTGCGTATCAAGCAACTCCAGGCCATCGTACAGGCCTCACAGGCTGCCAGCTCCCGGGAACTCAAGGTCAGTCAGAAATGTTACTTTAATGCAGTAACAAAAACTCTTAATCAGGGAAGTCTGAGCATTACCAGTTAAATATCAGTTAACCCATTTGGCCCTGAAAACACAACACGAGACAGATTGACCAGGATGATTCAAGAGTGATGCCTGAACATCTTGGTGTTTACAGGTGACAAGCTATTCTGGTAAACTTGAACTATAATAGTATGTACCCACTCCACGAAATTTCTCCTTCTTTGACACATGTACTGTTATATTGTATAACAAGCAAATTAATATTCATGAGCTTGCTCGATATGCTTTCCTTCCCATAATGCTTTGCAGACCAGAAAGACTCAATCTTGATGCTTGCCTGTTCGCAATGCAAAAACACTAAATATGCGCATACTGTCACATTAGCAAGGTCCTTATGCACACTAGTAATGAAATACTTCTTAGTGTGTACGCATGCTCGAACTTTCTTTCCCATACACACACATAAACGGAGAATAGATGGCAGCAAACACACGAATCGAATCGCCACATTATTGAGATTGACGACACTGATGTCCGCTAGTGATAGTGACCTTAGAAAAGGACTAAATAAACAAACCTGCTGGCATTTTCCACCATTATTCGTGTTCTAATTACAAGTAGACTTCACTCAACAACATGCATGATTATAGAAAGCACTGATGTCTACACAGTCAAACGAAATCTCCGTGCTTTCAGTCGACAGTCCAAAACGTGGCACACAACAGGGTCACCACTTTGACAAACACACATCGGAAGTATCACACCCAAGTTCATAAATAGACATAGTTATTAATATCTGTGGTCGCACCTAAGGCAGCTTATCCGCTTGTTTTCTCCAACATCGGAGGGAGTTTGCACGATGAAACATGTTCAGCAACATTTTGCTTGATATAGTGCCGATAAACAGACGGATGTTATTACTTGACTCAAATCACTTAATGTCCTCGTCTTCGACTCGGACCTTAATTGATTCAAGTCTCTTAATCACATCTGCCTGTTATCACACTATATCAAGCAAAATGCTGCTCAATATAATATAATAATGGTCGGTCTGTCTCCTGAACTGTTCTGTAGTCTCCATACTGCAACTCACAAAATTGTTGTGAGCTTAAGGCTTGGTGAGTTAGATTGATTAAATGTATCCATTTTGTTGAAATTCTACAGAATTGCCACTTATTTACGACTTACTGAAGTGGATTAAAAAGGTAACAAGAGTTATCGCACTGTCGGCAAGGTTTTCTTTGATCTTTACACGTCTGTTCTGCAAGGTAATAACCAGAGTACAGTTTGTGTCGCCTTTATGTCACTTGTCAGATGATGTCAGAAGTTCTTTATCGTGTTCTGCGATCATGCCCTACATTGCGGATTAGCCTGTGAAACTCTGCACTTGGGCATAAACTCAGGCACAGCACTGCAGCTGAACACAGCAGAGCATTGTTGATGTTACAGTAGAACTCTATCAAGAATTGTTGATGACATAGCTGCAGCACTTTGGGAGGTTTTATGATTTAAAAAAAAAGGAATTAAGCAAAACACTTGTGAAAAGCTCTGTTGGGTCAATTCAACCATCAAACCAGCTTGACATGAAACACAGATCATACAACAGTGGGATAAATACATTAAACCATGGCTGCTGCTGATTCACAAGCCTCGACTTGCTTTTGACACACATCTGGCTCCTCTTCAGAGCCTCGGGGTAAGAACTTGTGTGTCAAAAACAAGTCTCAGCTGGTAAATCATCACCACTTATGGTTTAATATATATTTTCTTCCTGTTTGGCTGATAATGTTACCAAGAACTTTCGGTGGTGTGCAGAAAACAAGCTAGGGCTAACTAACGGTTTTGCACCTTGAAGTTTTGAAATATTGACGAGTATGAAAGTTAGTGATACTTGATTGTGCAGAACCTGAATGTGTGGCTGGGTGGACTGTTCATCCCTGAGGCATACATCACGGCCACACGCCAGTTTGTAGCTCAAGCCAACCACTGGTCCCTGGAGGAACTCTACCTCAATGTGAGTAACTTTTCTGTCCCATTACTCAGATTTAGGAATCTCATCGTAAGGCTAGGACACCTCAGCGCAATTTTGGGGGTTTATGGACATCTGTTTTATTGTATATCATTAGAATCAGTATTTGTCCTGAACGCTCCGAAATGCTCATTTAGTCAGGTATGCTCACTGTTGCCATGGCAACGAACACTAAGCGACCGTTACACCTGGTTGCTAAGGAAACAAGTTCGGCTACCATTGATGCTTCTGAAAAGTCAAATTTGGTCAAAATATCAACTGATATCATCATTTTGGAATGTCAGAGGTGATTTTGAATATCTTACCTGGTTTTGAAGAAAAAAAATATTTTTATATGAATGTTCTGGTTTTGGTCATTTTTTGAGTATGAGTAAACTAAGCTGAAATTAAACAATCGGCGCTGACATTCCATAATAAACCCATTTGTGAACTTGCGTGTAAAATTTCACTGTCATCTGACAAGTACATTTTCAGATATTTGTTTCCTCAGTATGTACCACCAGCCCCCCCAAATTACTAACTGATCAACAAAAGTAACGCAAATTTTTCACCATATCACTTTTTTTTGGTAAATATGCTTTAAACCGGGTTATTTTGACGTCATTTATTAGAAAATGTTATAAAGAGTGTGTTATGTCGTGTGCAAATTGAATGTTTAGTCTTAAAAATCGCATATCGATGAGTTATGATGTCATCAGTTACACTACTGTCAAAGGATATTAAAAGTGAAATGGCGAGCATTTACAGAGGAAGCCAACCAATGTGGAGTGTCACTAAGGTCCGTGTGCATGAAAATCAGGCCTGTTTGGTCTTGACCTACTTTTCGCTTGTCAAAGGCACCTAAATAATCAACATGACCTACAAACATGAAATCAAAAAGTTCTTTATTTTTAGGTTAGTTGCCATATTTACCTAATTAAATGGATATGGGTGTGTTCTTTATCTCCGTGTCAGTCACTGGAGCATAAAAAATGGTTTGAAAGTAATTCACGTTAAATAAGATTTATTAAGAAAATGATGTGCACCGGAAGTTCTGGTTCTCTAAAGAATTTTTCAAGTCAAATTTCATGTGAGGCAGTTAATAACATCATAAGCAATCCACACAACTTATGTGTTAAAACATATCGCAGAAAACTTGCTTCACTGTGTCCAGTTTTGCTTATTTTCACCACTAATGAAACCCTGTGTCCTCCAAGGTAGCCATGGGAGATAACTCATCCAATTTGTGTGTGAAGGTAGCTCAGTCAGTAGGCTGAACATCTGAAGTAAGCAACAACAAAAATGTTCTTGTTTTGCTGTCAGGGTGGCCCTTTGTTTGCGGGTACACTTACGGACACTTTTCACGTTTTAATGGCATTCGGTATATTTTGAGAAAACCGCAAAAACAAGTTTCAGCAATGTGCCGTTTTTTCCCCATCATACACAGCTCTAACATGGTACCTGAAATCGTTGGCTTATGATGTTTTTCACACGATAAAACCCTTATGCAGTGCAGACATGCAAACTTTCCAGAAACCCTGTGTATATTATGACCTACTTCCTGATGCTTTAGTTTTGCATGCTTAATGAGTATTACTTGTTGTACTCAGCCTGCACACTTATTGCGTCCAGTTTGTTAATAAGCACTAATGTCACAACTGCTTGGTGACATTAAACCATTTTAACATCATTCTAAATTGCTAGGATCACCAAGCAAACCCAGGTGGATTAAGTATTGTGAATCAACGTTACCTCGTGTAGACACAATGATGCACTATTGAAGCACCCCAATGCCTGTTTGTTTTCCACTGTATACGCTTCACGCAGAAGACTGGTATTCAGACAGAATGTACGGTAGATGTAAGCAGAAGGTTGGTACAGTAATTGGCAATATTTGTCAGGGTCCATACTCACGGTCATAGATTCCTGACTTAGATGTAGTTGCACTTGTCAAAGTGTGAAAACCAATCTGTCCTGGCTGTTTTGTCGTTGTAGGAGTATCTGTGTGTATTTACTGTGGCAGCAGATGACGTTGGGCTTTCTCACCACAGGAAAAAAATTCCATTTTTATCATTGTTCAACATTCCTGAAAGTTGGAGGGGTAAGCCAAGGGTAAATATACATGAACACTTGTCTCACACGAGTTTACATTTATGGCTTTTTTTGTGTTTGAGCATATACACATTATGCTTGTATATCCGTGCAGTTTATACAAACTGTTAATGCTAAATATACTATGTTGAAGATGAAAAAATGGTTTAGAGATCTGTCAGCTTTGAGGAGTAGTGCTGTTCCTAAAGCATCAGAAGCTGTAATCTAGTTTGTTACATGCACCTGCACTGTGTTCATTGCATGCACAGGCCATAGCCAGTTGTTACATTACTTGAAATAGGAGAGACTGAATTCGTAATGAAAACATAATTTACCACAAGTAAATAAAGTATTTAAACATCTTGTATGTCTGACAATATATAAATCGGTTAGTGCATGAAACGCACATACAGCTTTTAAAAAAAGCAGCCTGTTCACATCACACCTCATACACACCCATTTTGCATGCTCATGGTGATTGCTGTCGAAGTTGTAAAACACATAGCATACTAATGAGGCTGCATGTTATAATTTGGACCATACTGGTTTAATGCAGAATCACACCTACACCATCACAATGACAGCTGCATGTTGCCCGAGTTCAGAACTTGCACAGTGCACTGTGTAGCCTCTTTGGACAAGGGAAAGAAATATGTGTATGATGTACATTGATCTTTTTACAATGGAAAATCATATAACTGTTTGCTTGTGCATATGATGTTGGACTATCATTCTTGCAAACACGAGTTTTGGGTGACATTTATGCAGGACGTGGTACTGCCGAAATCCTAACACTTTCTCGCTACAAACGGACCTGTGCACAATGGTCATTATCATTATCAAGCACATCTGTGTTTCCTTGAGCTGGCAAATTCCTTTCACATATGCATTCGTTTCATCAGTAGTGATCAGAGCGTCTCACAATGAATGTACAGATAGTTTCTGATCAGACCAAAATATTCAGATGTTTACAACAGACGAAAGACGTGAGATTCCTGAATCTAAATCGTTCAGATCTACAGTGGTCTATTGAGCAATGCAGAATTTCGGATTTCTATGAATGCACACTTCTGCTCCAAGGTCAAGCAGCTCACAAACAAATCATAAAAATTTTCGATCTCGCCCTTTGTATCTTTGATTTTTGCACATTATGCTTTGCCAAATCGTTAGAGCACCTACCTGCGAAAATCCGCAGGTCCTTTCAAAACGACTCGCAGCTGCAGATGATGTTTGTGCCTATTCTGGACACGGGCAGTTATGTTTTCCTGTATATTACGATTATACACGTTCTTCAGCCTCACTCTGTCATGTTGACTAAATTTCTCTGCAGATTTATCTAAACAACGCGTTTTAGCTTGTAATCCGCCCAAAAAACATACTTGCAAGGTGCGAGTTGTATCCGACACAAAGTTAGCCGAACCGACTCGGAAATGCATTTGAACCAATCAGAGATGCACATTTATGTGGTGCTCCTGATCTAAATCGTCATAAGACCAAATTTGGAAGTTATCGCTAAATTCCTAGGTTTGCCTCAGGCAGTTTTTTGCCGTTGATTGTTCGTTAGGCTAGCATGAAGGACAAATTACTGCAAGGTAGAGAAGTGGCTTTCAAACGACAAAACTTGTTTTAATGCGGTAAGAAGAATGTGCGCTTTGACCAGGTTCGAAAGTAGGCAAAATGCACATATTTTGAGGGGGAAAAAAGTGTAAACAAACTCCGGGTACTTTGTTTATTTAACATTTATGGGTGTTTGATAAAAGCTCTGAGGAAAAAGGAGTATATTTTCGCATAGAAGACAATCAGAACTTGCAGAAAATCTGGAAAACCCAAAACAGCCAACGTGACAGATTTTTCACATTTGAGGTGTCATAGCTTGCCTTAACAGTTACCTCTGCCATGGCTTACCTCCTTCACTACCAGTGGACGCAGATTCAGAGATTGTGATTTTGAAATCATTGTAAACCCACAATCTCCAGCGGTCAACTGAACTTGGATACAAAGTGATTTCAACAAAAAGCCAAAAATGCATAAGCCCCTGCAACTGCAGGACTCACGAGGATCTATACATCTAGCAGTTTGGTGGTGGTCATTGTTTCTCAGCAGTGAACACGTTAGTCTCTTCAGTCAGAAAAACGCCAACACTACCTGAGTGTCTAATTGGAAGAGACAAAGAACATCATGAATCCCTGCAGATGGAGGGACTTACTGTCTTTGCTGGTCCCATTTGCTGTCATCTTCCTTGGACAGATGAGCGTGTGAAGCCTTCAATTTGTCATTTTATCAGGGACAGTTTGTGTCCACTGGCAGTGAGAAAGTTAAGTCATCAGATTGATTTTAGTAAATTAGAAAGTGTTTTAATGACAGCTATCTGAGAAACACTGATGAAACTCTGTGGGCGCTTGTCAGCATCTGTGCTTCTTGCAGATGTGTTTGCATTGTATTTAATGGCCTTGTAGAAATGGTGATAGAGTGGGCAATTTTTTGCTCGTGTGCGAAGCAAAAGTATGTTCTGGGCCAGTGGCTGTCAGTCCATTGTCCGTGGTAAACTTTAACATTGGCATTTTCTCGGAGACTACTCAAGCCACAGTCTTCAAACTTGGCCCAAGTATACTTTGTGGCAAGACCTTTCTAAACATACCAACTTCAGTGACCTGTCACAAAGGTCAAGGTACAAGGGATCAGGGAATAGGTCAAAAAGAGCTTTATTTTGACAATTTATTTTGTTTTCTCAAAACACATTACCGATGGTATTACTTTATGGAAATAGTTCTTAGCTAGTCTAATTTTAGCCCAAAATTCGTTGTGTACGATTATGGTCGTTATGGCAGGAGAGGGGCGCCATAGACTGGGCGGAAGCCCGGTTAGCCTCCCTTCCTGTTCAACCACGCATGCACTCCGCGCTTCCCACTTCAGTCAGTTTCTTTGCTAGTTACTGAGCGGTTGTGTACGTCGTGAGCTCTACGCTTCGTAGTTCTCCTGAGCCCGTTAACCGGTCGTTGGACTGTTGTTTTGCCTTCGCCTTGGGGCATAGGCTTGAACGCTTTCGTGTGGGACTGCCTCTGCAGTTTGTGTTTGTGACTTAGGGCTAGCCTTCAGCGGTGCCGGTGAACTGTTTTCACGTGTTTGTGGCCACTCGGACTTGTAGCTTCGCCCTTGTGTGCCCGGTTCTGGCCTGCGCTTGCTTGCGCCGGTTCAGGCTTGGGGGTGTGTGATTGAGAACTGTGACTGGTGTGTTCGCTCGTCGTTACGACCCTTGGCGTTACGCAGGACGAGCCCTGGAGTGTTGGTGTGTGGCGGGCGTCTTCCGTCGACCCTGCCGTTCCTGCGTGGACTGGTGTCTCGACCGGCGACAGTTCGAGCCGCCTCTACGCCTGGTCGTCTACCCTCCACGTGGCTGGTTGGTCTTGGCCGGGTGGTTGGTCCCTCTTCTTCGAATGGCGAGGTATAGATTCGGTTTGAGCCTACGCCAGGCGCTCAGGGGTGTGGGTAGAGCGCCGGGCCTCGGCATAAGCCATTTTTCGAAATTTCGCTCGAACGCGGTTCGTTTTGCGTGCCCACGGGGGCACGCTCGCTCGATTGTCATTGTACCCTTTGTGTTGCAGTTGGCAAGTCCGCATCTGCACGCGTTGTGGGCAGTTCCAGTGGCCATGTGACGGATTTTCTTTTGCCTGACCTGTTCCAAATGTGCTTTATCTAACCCGTGCCCAGTCTGCGCCCCATGGCCGGAAGAGTAGTGGACAGAACTACAGAGCTTCTACGGCCGAGAATGACCGGCCCCAGCACGGAGTTCCGATCCATCCCCGGTACGCGCCACAGACCCGCCGAGTGGCCCTTACCGTGTGGTAGAGCCTCCGACTCCGCGGCCTCGGCTGCGAGCTAGAGCTCTAAAAACCGGCATCCACCACAGTCCCGTCGAGTGGTCGCTACACGGTGGTGACTCCCAAGCAGTCACAAGAAGACAAACAGGCACATGCCACAGCTCCGGTAGACGTCCGGGTAGAGACACCGAAGGCTGCAGCCTACCAGGTCAGCGATCGGCACTCTCCACTACATGGACCTATCGTGCCCCCCTCCTCGTCCGCCACTGGTGAACAACTCGTCGCCTCGGCGCCCCGACCTAAGACTGGCGACACGGCACCTAGATCAGACTGACTTACACAGCGTTCGCACTCCCGCTCCGGGACACGCAGCCTGAGACGCGGCCCAGCTTCGCCCCGAGACTGCCCGCCCCGTGTTCGCCTTGAGCGCTCCCTCCTTCGTCGTTGGTCGCGCTCCAGGGACAAGTCGATGCGCCAGAGAGTTTCTTCCGCCACTTAGCTTGTAGCCGACCCCCACAGGCTTGGTCTAGCTACGACTCTGCCACAGTTCAGAGTCGCGACGGTGTCGGCGGTCGGTGGTTCTCGTCGCCGCTACCGCGCCAGACAGCACAACGCTTCCACGCCATGACCGCATGCAGCGACACCGCAGACCTTGATGTAGAGTCTTCTCGTCGTGGAGCTCTTCGCGGGACTGTTCTTCTGTGCGGCTCCCTCGACTCCACCCTTCGGTGAGAAGCTCGTCGCCTAGGGCTGCGGCCATCTTCGGGACGACAAGGCGGTGATTCTCGCTTCTCGTCAGGTAAGTTGATGCTGCCTCCTGCACTGTGCCGACAGAGGACGACGCTCTCAGCCTGTACCCTGCGGAGTCAGTTCGTCGCTCCTTCGAGAGACCAGCCCTGACCTGCCCGTCCTCGCGCCTGACGTTGAGGAGCTACAGTCGTCTTCCTTGGGACACGCTTGGAGACTCTTCGAGCACTGGTTGCAGCGGCGCGCTTCGTGCTGACTGCCTCCCCGTGGATCCCGACCCCGCTCAAGAGGACGGCCTCTGCTTGTCAGTGCTGATCGTCGGGGCAAGCGGTTCAAGTCGCTCCCCCAGCCGCCGGGCTTCAAGGACCTTGTGATGCCTTCTCCCTCTTCTCTCGCAGGTTCGCTGCGGTTCCGCCGGTTCTTCTCGGACTCAAGAAAAAGAGGAAAGGAGAAGCAGGTGACCGGCAGGTGTGTGCTCCTTGGGCATCGTGGCACGCGAGGCGCTCTCAGCTTTTCTTCTGCCCCTGCCTCAGGGACCCCCAGGCGGTGGCTTCACAGGTGCTACCTTACTTCAGTCTCTTCTTCCCGGCATGGAACAGACAGCTACACCCTTCGGAACACCATGGTTGCAGCGGGTTTACTTGTTCTGGAGCCACTAGCCTTCTTTCGTCTGGCACCCTTCCTTGTCTTCTCGGCTCTGGGACCTGCTAGCGCTGGCGGTTTCTGGGGACCGCGTGGCCTACCACACCTTCGGCAACGCGTTGGCAGCGGCGGTCCACGGTGTCTTGTGGTGACGCGATGCGGCTCTTCGCCTCTGACCCATCCCGGCAGATGTCAAGACGTTTCTTCGCCAGGTTTCCCTCGGAGGAGAGCTCCTGTTTGAGCCCGCCTGGCTCGATGTCTTGGAAGCGATTAGGACTCCTGGCCCAGCTGCGCCGTCTCAGCTCCCTTTTGGTCCTCCGCAAGCTCCGGCACCGGCCTCCACGTGGCGTGGGTGGGTCCCTGTCCATTCAATCCCTGTCCATCTTTGTCCAGGATTAGGACTTGATGTCAGCAGATATGTTGTTCAGCCTTTACACTGGTCCGGTTTTTAAGGAGCTGTGCTAACCTAGGTCGTACCATGTTGGATTGGTCCTTAAAAATACTCGTGACTTTTTGGTCCTTTGGATCCCAAGTGTTTGCCGTGCTTGGAGACCCGTGTCGGGGGAGAAAAGGATCCTGGTGGCTGAGGTTCCCTTTGGGCTGCGGCTCACTGGTGCCAACACTCCACTTTGGCCTTGACTTCTACCTAAACGGGAGGCTAGTCGTACCGGCCTAGTCAATCGGCTCTTGTCACGTTGAGCCCTATCCCACTGTTGACATGCGGGTTGATATACGGAGCACCATGCTATAGCTTCTGCTGCTGATTAGGTGCTTTACGCCAGTATTCCCCTGCATTCAACAGTGTGATAGAAGGCGGTGGCTCAAACGGTTCAATCCGGCTTACCCCCTTGAGTATATCTTTCGGGCAGTCTCCATTGTGCGTCGGCTGGAGACCCGCCGACATTTGCACTTTCCCTTGTTGGGCTCGGTGGCGGGCGGGGACCCCCGGGGGATGAATATCTCTACTATTATAATATGGATAAAACAAAAAAAAAAAAACTTGCACAGAAGCGGCACATAGCCACCAACATTGAACATGACAGTGACTCGGACTGTGGGGAAGCGACGCCTCAGGCATCAGCCGTATGGCCTCGCTTCCTCTTTGTTCATAGCAAGGTGAAGGAGAAACCTGTTACCAAGATGCATCCTTTTCTGGTGGGGGAGACTCTCAGGAGCCGTGTTGGCAGGCCTGACGCCCAGCGCCTCAGGTCTGGTGACTTGCTGGTGGAGTGCCGTACCCGGGCACACTCCAGCGGGCTACTGAGGCTCTCTTCCATCGGAGACACTCCGGTGGAGGTCACACCCCAAAAGACTATGAATTCGTCAAGAGGCGTAATCAAAGATCAAGCTTTGGCAGGACTTTCAGAAGATGAACTTGTACGGAACCTTAAGTCTCAGGGGGTGACTTACGTCAGGCGCTTCGCTTCCAAGCGAGGTGATGGGGAGATCCGTCTCCCTACCATCATCCTGACGTTTGTCACCCCCACCCCTCCTACTACCATCTGGGGAGGTTACTACTCCTTGAGAGTGAAAAAGTACGTCCCTCTACCCCTCCAGTGCTTTAAGTGCCAAAAGTATGGCCATGGGCAGAAGACCTGCCATCAGGCAGAGGTTTCATGCGCCCGTTGCACTAAGCCTGGACACTCTGTTGAGTCCTGCGCAGCTACCCCCCTGTGTGTGAATTGCCAGGGGGCGCATATGGCTTCGGATAAGAAATGCCCTCATTGGATATCCGAGTGCAAGATTCAGCAGGTGCGTGTGGAGAAGGGACTGTCCTTTCTGGATGCCAAAAAACTGGTTGAAGGCCCTGGTGCGGCTGCGGCTGACCCAACCTCTAACACCTCAGTATATACATTCAGTGCAGCGGTGGCAGGCAAGCGCCCCACCAAAGACTTTTCATGTCAGACCCCAACTTCTTGGTTGGGGGCGGAGCCTCGGCTCATCTCGCCCCTGGAGAGTAACCCTCCTCCGGTGGTGAAGAAGAGCCAGGGAACGCAGAAGGCGGACACTGCCGGTCCGGTTGTGCCGCCTTCTGTTGCCCCTAAGCCTCAGCCCCCACCCAAACCTGTTAGTCAGTCAACTCCAAAGGCTTCTGGCTCTGGTCAGCCTTCTAAGGCCGCTAACTCTAGCGGCAGTAACGCTGCCCAGGACCAGGGGTCTAAGAAATCTATGGGACCGCTGTGCGCACGGGCCCAGAAGGGGAACACTGATGTCCCCCTTCAAAACAAATATGCTGCACTGGAGGAGCGGATGGAGGGAGTGGAAGTTGTCGTTGCTGATTTTGCGGCAGCTCCACCCCCTTCATCTCCGAAGAACCAGAGGAGGCCCGGGAGCCGGCCCCCCTCTGTTTCTTCAACTCCATCCAAGGCAAAGGAAAAAGGGGGGAAAAACTCTTCACCCCCAGATAAGACATAATCATGTACTCTGTGCTTCAGTGGAATTGTCGTGGTTTTCAAGCTAACTTTGAGGAATTACGTCTTTTAGTCAACTTCTATAACCCCTCAGTAATATCTCTTCAGGAGACACCTGAAGACTTCTGATCATGTATCCTTTAATGGTTTTAACGTTATACACAAAGGCTCTGATTCGGAGAGGCGCTCGGGTGGAGCGGCTCTTCTCATTAGTAGCCAAATTTTATGTAGCCCCGTTAGCATCGACACCTGTCTTCAGGCTGTCGCAGCTCGGGTTACCTTGAAGAAGACCATAACCGTATGCAGTATTTACCTGCCACCATCACTGCGGGTCAGTTGCAATGATATTTTTAACTTAGTAGATCTAACTGCCCCCTCCCTTTATTCTCATGGGGGATTTTAATGGTCACGCTCACATTTGGGGCAGTGACCACTATGATGGCAGAGGTCAGATGTTAGAAGATGTTTTTTCTCAACTTAACCTATGTGTCTTTAACGATGGCTCACCTACATACTCTAACTCAGGTTCAGCATCTAGTTCTGTTCTAGACCTCACTGTGTGTGATCCTTCTCTCATGCTGGACTTTGAATGAAAGGTTCACGGCGACCTGTGTGGTAGTGATCACTTCCCAGTAGTTCTGTCATCGGTCAGCTGTGAGGAGGATTCGTCGGTGGGGCGCTGGAATCTCAAGAAAGCTAACTGGCCTCTGTTAGCCTCCCTCTGTCAGCCTCGTCTTACAGAGGAGGTGGTCATGTCAGCTGAAGAAACTGTTTCTTGTTTTACTTTGATTTTGTTGGACGTAGCAGGTGAAACCATCCCTAGAACTTCCACATCAGTCCCTCGGAAGCCGAGAGTACCATGGTTCAATGAAGAGTGCCGCAAGGCCCAAAAAATACGCAAATCTGCTCAGCGACGTGCTTTTCGTAATCCCTCGCAAGCAAATATTTTAACATTTAAAAGACAGCGGGCGAAAGCTCGTTACATTTTTAAACGCGAACGCCGTGCTTCCTGGAGACGCTTCGTCTCATCTTTATCTTCTAGGACTCCGTCCCAAAAAGTCTGGAAGGCTGTTCGAAGAATTAGGGGCAGGGGTGGCTCGGCTTCTGTCGGCCATCTTAGAGATGGTGCCAGTTTGGTCACAGATAAAAAGGCTGTGGCCAATTTGCTTGCCTCCACCATTGCCCATAATTCTTCAACAGAGCATTATTCACCCTTCTTCCAGAGAGAGAAGGAGAAGCGAGAATCTTGTGCTTGTGATTTTATATCAGATAACTCGGAAGACTATAATGCCCCCTTTACGTTTTCAGAATTGCAGCAAGCCATGCAGAAATGTACTGACTCTGCTGCTGGATTAGATACTATCCATTATCAGCTCCTAACTCATCTGCCTGAGGATTCACTCCTTGTACTTCTCAAGGCCTTTAACCATATCTGGATAACCGGTCGTTTTCCGCCATCTTGGCGCCAGGCTGTGGTTGTGCCAATCCCCAAGCCGGGTAAGGATCCTTCCGACCCGGGCAACTACCGGCCAATAGCTTTGACATCATGTTTATGTAAGACTATGGAACGCTTGGTCAACGCCCGACTGGTGTGGCATCTTGAGTCACGTGGTCTCATCACAGATCTCCAGTGCGGTTTCCGGCGCATCCGTAGTACAACTGACCATCTAGTCCGCTTTGAGTCTTTTATCCGAGATGCTTTTGTCAACAAGCAGCATGTCTATGCAATTTTCTTTGATCTTGAAAAGGCATATGACACTACCTGGAAGTATGGTATAATGTCTGATTTGTCGGACATGGGTTTTAAAGGGCACCTTCCTGTTTTTATTCACAATTTTTTGTCTAACAGGCCGTTCCATGTCCGTGTGGGCTCCACCCTCTCCGACTCCTTTGAACAGGAGATGGGTGTCCCGCAGGGCAGCATTCTATCTCCTGTTTTATTTAGCATTAAAATAAATAACATTGTAAGGGCCGTCAAGGATGATTCTGAATGCTCTTTGTTTGTGGATGACTTTGCTTTGTGTGCACGAGGTCGAGGACTTGCGTCCCTTGAGAGGCGCTTGCAGCTGTGCGTTGATCGCATCCAGGGGTGGGTGTCTCTCAACGGATTCAGGTTCTCGCCCTCCAAGACAGTCTGTGTGCATTTTACTAACCAGACGAAATTTTTTCCAAAACCTACCCTGAGCATTGCTGGATTGCCAATTCTGGACATCTCCAGTTCCTAGTGTGTATGCAGAGGCAGGGCAGCCTTCTCTCAGGCTCCGCCGTATCCGCCTCATGCTCAGCTACGTTCTGAAGCTGAAGGCCCATCCAGACAATCCTGCCTATGATTGTGTTTTTAACCCGTCATTTGCAGAGATTTACGATGCCCATCCAGGAGCTGTCCGTCCACTTTCCTACCGTGTCCGACCTCATCTGCAGGCGGCCGGAGTGGACCTGGACAAAGTTTCGGAATCTCTGCTAGGATGGCGAGAGGACACTGCAGCCGCAGCCACTCTCCCATCCTCAGACTTGGACCCATCCGTATAGGGACAGCGTCACTGCGGGCACTGTTGGCAGCAGAATCTGCGATTCTGTTGCCTTCGATGCCCACATGGCCTGGGACCCAAATAAAAATTATGTCATAATATTCCTTCATCAAGTCTGCGTAGAGCTCTCTAATCTGCACCAGCAGTGGGTGGTCTGTTCCCGCACCCTGAAGGGCCTGCAGGGCAGAAAGCGAGTCAGACAGAATCAGGAAGTTCTGTTCCCGAGACTGATAGGCATGCTTGAGTGCCAGCAGAATTGCCTGCAGTTCTGCACTAAATACAGAGGAATGGTCAGGTAGGCGGAGCTTAAATGGGCGTCCAACACGTCACTCCATCCTGGCTACTACCAGTTCCTGACATCTTGCTGGACTTGACCGCCCACAAGAAGGATTGTACTCCACCAGCCATATACCAGCAGAGCCTCAATGAACTCCTTTCAAGTTTTCCTGGCTATTGTCGTCTTTATACCTGACACACAGACTGTTTTTAGTGATTTTAAACCTGTGATTAGTGCGTACATAGGCCGCGAGTGGCAGTCCGAGTGGGACAAAGAGGAAGGGAACAAGCTTCATGATCTTCCTACGTTGTCCGACAGTCTACCTTTCCGCTGTGGCAGCCGCCGTGAGGAGACTGTCCTTGCTCGGCTCCACATCGGGCACACGTATGTTACACACTCTTACTTACTTAAACAGGATGAGCGTCCATGGTGTTTTGCCTGTGACGAGCAGTTTTCTGTTCGACACTTTTTGCTGTATTGTGCTGACCTAATTGACACCAGATATAAACACTTCACAGCAGACTCCTTGAAGGTTTTGTTCCAGGATGTTCCCCCAGACAAAATCTTCAATTTCTTGCGAGCATGCAATATTTTTAACAAGATCTGAGCATTCATAGACTATGTGAATCTTTTTTATTTGCCCTTTTTGAGAGTCTGTAGACGTTTCTTTTAAAGACGTGCGACATTTTAGCCTGAGATTTTTAATCTATATTTACATCTTGTCTTAAGACCTTGCTTTTAGTCTGGCTGACCAGATTTTTACCCATCCCGCCGTGAGATGGCCTTAGTCGCCTGCTCAGCGTTAAACCCAAATAACTAACTAACGCAAGCTCCGGGTCGCTTCCTGCGCGCTTCCCGCCCCCTGCCAGAGGTGGACGTCTCCCCCCCCCCCCCCAAACCTCCAGCCTTCCCCTGCACCCGCCCTTCTTCAGGCTGCGCACCCCGCTCTGTCCTGGCCCAGGCATGCCCAGTTCCGGGCGGGGTGGGGCCCAGTGACTGCCTCCCTCGTCCCCGCCGTCTCTTCCGGGTCTACTGTTGGCGGGAGGCTAGCGTTCCACAGCTACGTGTGGCGAGCGCTTCTACCGGACACCCCGTGGGTTCTATCAACGATCCCCGACGGACTCCTGATCTCCGTCAGTCTCCATACCCCTGCGCCGCTCTCCTTATGGACAGCGGTGCCGTCAGACCAGCCCTGAGACGAGGCCCTCAGCGCCGAAGTAGCCGCCTTGCTGCAGTAGCGGCCACGGAGGTGGTTATGCGACACGACTCCCCTGCGTTCTACAGCCGGTTCGTCGTGGCTCCCGATCCTGACGGCAGGTGGCGCCCAGTCACAGACCTCTCGGTGCTCAACAAGTTCTTCGTTGCTCCATCCTTTTGCTTGGAGACCGCCCGGGCCCTTCGCTCCGCCATGCAGCCGATGGACTTGCTGTCAGCCCGGACCTCGGATGCGTGCCTTCACGTTGCCATACACCCAGCCTCCAGGCGTTCCTACGATTCGCCTTCCGGAGAGTGGTCTACCAGTTGCGCGCTCTTCCCTTCGGCCTCGACCTCAGCCCTTGGGTGTTTCTCGGATTGGATGCTGCGGTAGCCAGAGCCTGTCGTACGTCCACGAGTCTCTCCTTGGACTACTTAGACGTCCTGCTCTTGAGGAACCAGTCCGAGCTTGCCCTGATGGAGGACCGGGATGCCCTTCTCCGCCTTCTCGAAGTTCGGAGCTCCTTGGCCAACTTCGGCAAGTCCGACCTCGTGCCAGCGCGCCACTTTGTTACTTACTTACGCCTGTCACCCCTACCCGGGTATAGGCCGTCGACGAGAGACCTCCAGCAACTCCTGTCCTGTGCTTCTCCTTCGATTCTACTCCAGGTGGTTCCCAGTCTCTTGATGTCTGCTTGGAGGTCTCGACGCCAGGAGTTTCTCGGCCTACCTCTTTTCCTCTTTCCCTGGGGGTTCCATGACAATGCCTGCCTAGTGATACTGGAAGCTGGCTTTCTCAGACTGTGACCGATCCATCCCCATCTTCTTCGCCCAATTTCATTCTCTGCTGTTATCTGCTCTGTTCTCTCCCAGAGTCTGACGTTGCTGATCTTCTCTGGCCAGTGGATTTTCAAAATTCTTCTAAGGCAACTGTTCATGAAGGTCTGTACTCTGTTGACTGTGGTTTTTGTCAATCTCCATGTCTCTGCTCCATATAGGAGAACTGCTTTTACATTGGAGTTGAAAATCCGGACTTTGGTGTGTTGTGACAGCTCTCTGGAACTCCACACTTTTTTCAACTGGAGAAAGGCTGCTCTGGCTTTACCGATTCGTGCTCTGACATCTGCATCAGTGCCGCCTTTTTTGTCTATGATGCTCCCGAGATAGGTGAAGGACTCCACCTCCTCCAACGGGGTGCCAGCAAGCAAGACTGGTTCTTCCCTGGTTGCGTTCAGCCTCATTGTCTTTGTTTTCTGTTTGTGAATGGTGAGGCCCACTTGGGACGAGATGTCAGCAAGCCTCGTGGTCTTGTCCTGCATTTGTTGATGAGTGTGGGACAGTAATGCCAAGTCGTCTGCAAAATCGAGGTCGTCAAGCTGTGTCCACAGTGTCCACTGTATTCCACTTCGTCTGTGCTCTGTGGTCATCTTCATGACCCAGTCTATGGCCAGTAGGAAGAGGAACGGAGACAGCAGACACTCCTGCCTGACACCAGTTCTGACCTGGAGCTCTCTGGTGAACTGCCCTTCGTGGATCACGCGACATGTCATGCCATCATAGCTGCTCTTGATCAGGCGGACAAGCTTTGTGGGTACACCGTAATGTCGTAGGAGTTTCCACAGAGTCTCTCGGTCCACGCTGTCAAATGCTTTCTCATAATCCACAAAGTTGATGTACAGCGGGGAGCTCCACTCCAGAGACTGTTCCACGATGATGCGGAGAGTGGCGATCTGGTCTGTACATGATCGGTTCTTCCTGAATCCTGCTTGCTGGTCTCTCAGCTGGGGGTCAACGGAGCTCTTCATTCTCTCTAGGATGATCCTGTTGAAGACCTTTCCTGGTACTGACAGCAAGGTGATTCCTCTGTAGTTGGAACACTTGCTGAGGTCGCCTTTCTTGGGAAGCTTGATTAGGTACCCCTCCTTCCAGTCAGCTGGCATCACCTCCTCTTCCCAGATCTTTCCAAACAGTGGGTACAGCATCTCAACTGTTGTCTCTAGGTCTGCTTTCAGAGACTCCGCTGGGATGCCATCTGGCCCTGCTGCTTTGCCATTCTTCAAAAATGCCACTGCTTTTCTGATCTCTTCCCGGCTGGGTCTGTCACAGCTGATGGGTAGGTCGGTCTCTGCCGGCTGGATGTCGGGGGGGGGTCGGGTGGGCTAGGTCTGTTCAGTAACTCTTCAAAATACTCGGCCCATCTGTCGAGTTGGTCTGCTCTGTCTGCAATAGGCTTGCCTTCTTTGTCTTTTACTGGTCTTTCTGTATGGCCATACTTACCCGACAATCTTCTGGTAATGTCGTAGAGCTGTTTCATGTTGCCGCTGCCTGCTGCCTTTTCTGCCTCTGCTGCCAGGCTGTCTGCGTAGGCCCTCTTGTCTGCCCTGATACTCCTCTTCACCTCGCGGTTGGCTTCCGAGTATTCCCCATGTGCCCTTACTTTGGCTGCTCTCGTGCGACTGTTGTTGACCGCTGCTTTCTTCTGCTTCCTCGCTTCTATCTTCTTCAAGGTCTGTGCCGACAGCCAGTCCTTGTGGTGGTGTTTCCTGAACCCTACAGTGTCTTTGCAGGTTGAGTTCAGCACCTCTCTAACTGCCTTCCACTGCTGCTCTGTGGTGACCGCCTCCTCTTCATTTACTAGCTCCTGTAGCGCTTGAAACCGGTTGGACAGCACCAGTTTGAACTCTTCTCTAACTCCAGTTTCTCTCAGGAGGCCTACATTATAGCGCTGTCTTCTTGTTGTCTCTGTGCGGCTTTTCTTTAGCTTGAGCTTTATTCTTAAGGTAAGCAGATGGTGGTCTGAGGCGACATTGCTCCCCTCCTCACTCAAACATCTTGAAGGGATCTTCTAAATTTCTTGCTAATGCAGATATGGTCTATTTGGTTCTCTGTTGTATGGTCAGGTGAGACCCAAGTTGCTTTGTGTATTCTTCTGTGTGGGAAGATGCTGCCTCCAATGACAAGTCGGTTTAGAGCACAAAAGTCTACAAACCTCTCCCCGTTCTCACTCATCTCCAAGCCTAGTCCCTGTCTCCCCATCACCTCCTCGTATCCGGTGTTGTCCTCCCCTATTTTGGCATTAAAATCGCCCATGACGATGGTGATGTCTCGCTCCGCACATTTGTCCACGGCACTCTGGAGTCGGTCGTAGAACTCTTGTTTCTCTTCCTCGTCACTGTCATTGGTGGGCGCATAACACTGGATGACGTTCAGCTTGAGCTTTTTCTTAGTTCTAAAGGCTGCTGTTATAATTCTTGGCCCAAGAGGTTCCCAGCCCAGTTCTCTGTGCCACTGGTGACAGCATGAGTGCTACTCCTTCTGTATGGGGGGCATTCTCCTCTTCATGACCTGAATACAGAATCATCTCCCCACTTAACAGCCTTTTCTGGCCAGACTGCGTCCATCTGGCTTCACTGATGCCTAGCAGGGAAAGGTTGTACTTTTGCATTTCCGCTGCTATCTGGGCGGCCTTGCCGCTCTGGTACATGGTCTTGACGTTCCATGTGCCCATGGTTGTATCCCTGGATAGAGAGAGGCGGCTCGGTCCTGTGGCGTCCGAAGACTTCCGGCTTTCACCACAGCACGTCATAAGTCTTCTAGTAGAAGAACCTTCCTCCTCCAGGAAAGGAATTACTGTTAATCTTTTCGTCGGCGTTTTTGTAGCCATTTCCTTTTTTGCAGGGTGGGGAAGCTACCCCCACGCCCAACCCCCTTACTAGGAGGACCAGGGGTTTTCTGTCGGGGTCACCTTCCCTTAGACCATGTTGGTTCACGGCACCTTCTTTCATTCGGTGCACCCCTCTCACGAGGGACCCCCTATCCACCACCCAGGGGACGTGCCTCAACGCCGTATGGTCCCAGCGCGAGGGCGCCACTTTGTGCACCCGGGTATTGAGTTCCGCGCCGAGCTCAACTTCGGCCGGATCCCGGAGAACCGCTTCCAGAAGTTGGCGAACTTAGAGCGGCAGGTCCTCAGATGACGACGCTTCCAGCCAGGCAGTGGCTGCAGCTTCTGGGACTGATGAACGCAGCGGCGGATCTAGTTCCCTTGGGACGTCTCTACGCCCGGCCCCCTGCAATGGCGCCTCCTACGGCTCTGGCGTCTGTCGACAGCCGACCTCGACGCTCCAGTCCCGGTCACAGCCGTGACCCGTCCTCACCTACTGCGCTGCGCGGATCCTACCTGGCTTGCGACGTGAGTGCCGCGGTTCTCGCCGCCCCCCACCCTCTCCCTGTGCGTCGACGCGAGCCTCTCCGGTTGGGGAGCTCACCTACTGCCGTCATTCGAGACTACCTCCAGCCTGTGGCCCTGAGAGTCGCCGCCCCGACACATCAACTGGTGGAAACTGTAGACGGTCTGGCAAGCCCTCCTTCTGTGGGAACTTCGCCTCCGACCTAGGAGCCTCTAGTACGGTCAGACAACTCCACGGTCGTCGCCTACTTCCAGAAGCAAGGCGGGACCCGTTCTCCCTCCCTCTGCTTCCTCCTCTACCAGGTGCTTCGCTGGTGCGAGGACCGGGATATCGCTCTTCGCGCGCCTCACATCCCAGGTCATCTGAATGTCCGAGCCTACTTCCTCTACCGACGCGGTCAGCTACTGCTTACCGAGTGGTCGCTGCGTCCAGACATCTTCGGATGATAGGCACAGCCTAGGAGACACCCATGGTCGACCTCCTCGCCATGAGATGGAATCGGACACTCCCTCTTCGTCCCCCCATTTCCAGTTCCCCTGGCCTGGGCAGTGGACGCTCTCTCCATCCCCTGGGACGGCCTGGTCGCCTTTGCCCACCCGCCGACGGTGCTAGTCCCCAAGGTTCTGCTCAAGCTCAGAGGGCGCAACACGATACTGTTCCCGGTGGCGCCTTTTGGCTGGACCAGGTCGTGGACCACTGACCTCCTGATCCTCGCTACGGCCACCCCGCTGAGGCTCACCACCCCAGCACGATGCTCAAGCGACCACATTGTGCGGTGGCCACCCGTGTCCAGAGCGTCTCCTCCTCGCTTCGAGGTCTTCCGGCTAGCCCTCCCCGCTAGAGGCTTCTCGCGTGCGGCAGTGGATGCGATCGCTTCAGCTCGCAGAACCTCGACCAGACGAGTGACAAAGGCAAGTGGAGGGTCCTCTACTCCTGGTGCGGGATGGGTAAAAATCTGGTCAGCCAGACTAAAAGCAAGGTCTTAGTCGCCTGCTCGGCGTTAAACCCAAATAACTAACTAACTAACTCTACTCCTGGTGCGACGACAGACGCCTCTCCCCCACCGAATTGACAGTTCCGCAGCTGGCGGATTTCTTCCTCTGGCTGCTCTCCGACCAGCACCTAGCGCCCATCTCCATTGAGGCTACTTGGCCATGATCGCGGACGCGTACAGACATCTGGAACGGCCCGACCCCGGTGCCTGCAAAGACCTTGCCGACCTGATGGACCAGTTCGGTCTACAACGTCCCACTCTACGTTCCTTGGTGCCTAGATGGGACCTGCCTTACGGGCTTACTCGGCTCAACGCGCCTCGCTTCGAGCCCATCCAGTCGGCAACACTACCAGATGTGATGTGGAAGACTTGCTTCCTCTCGGCCCTCGCCGCTGCTTCCAGGGTCAGCGAGCTGCACGCCCTTCGGCACGCCCCGACTGTCTGCAGTTCAGATCGGACGGTTCAGTTCAGCTGCTGCCCGACCCGGCCTTCCTAGCCAAGGCCAGATCTCCTTTGGCTGCTCAACTGGTTACGTTTCAGCCATTAAGAGAACCCGGTTCCACCCGTGAGGCCAGACAACAAGACCCGGTGCGAACCTTACATCCATTAAGAGACCCAGGCTCCACCCGTGAGTCCAGACAACAGGACCCAGTGCGGGCCTTACGTGTGTACCTGCGCCGGACCTCTGTCCCCAGGTAGTATGACATCTCAGCCCAGGCGGTATCCTCCTGGCTTGGTGGATGTTACGCTCAGCCTACCAGGACCTGGCTTCTCACACAGCCACACGCTTGCACACCAGGGCGCACGAGATCAAGACATGGCTGCAAGCTAGTGTTCGACCGCTACTTTGCTGTCAAAGACTTTCTGGCGGCTGTGGGCGGGCGAGCGGTGACCACCTTCGCACGCTTCTACCTGAAGGACCTCTCCAGCCAGCGCCAGAACCTTTCGCTGGGGAGAGACATCGTGGCGGCGCAACACTCCCTCCAGGCGCCTTAAGGCGCCGTAAGTATCTTTTCTAAAATTAGGAGGTTGCTTGGGGAGGGCCACTAGAAGTAGTGCGATGGCAGGGGTAGGGGCGTTATAGCAGCACCCGCCTCCTGTTCGGAATTCTTCCATAAAGTAATACCATCGGTAATGTGTTTTGAGAAAACAAATGTATTTTTCTTTAAAATGAAAATGATGGTATTACTCGAAGGTCCCTCCCGCCGGCCCCGCTTGCCGCTGGTCTGCTAAGAAACTGACTGAAGTGGGAAGCGCGGAGCGCATGCGTGGTTGAACAGGAAGGGAGGCTAACCGGGCTTACGCCCAGTCTATGGCGCCCCTCTCCTGCCATAACGACCATAATCGTACACAACGAATTTTGGGCTAAAATTAGACTAGCTAAGAATAATTTCCATAAAGTAATACCATCGGTAAGTATTTTTCAAAAAAATTCATTTTAAAGAAAAATACATTTTTCTCAAATACTATTCACAACTTCAAACCCAAACTTGCTACAGAGGTACGTGATAGTAAGACCTATCTATGCATACTAATTTGTATGAGCCCACGGAAAGGTCAAGGGTCACAAGAGGTCGGCAAGTGTGTGTAAAATGCCAATTTTCTGATAAAATTGTATTTATTATCAACAGTTTTGCAAACTTTTCAATCAAATTTGGCACAAAGGTAGCTGATGATGATGAGACCTTCCTATGTATACTAATTTAGTTGATTCATCACAAAGGTCAAGGGTCAGGGGTTTGACAGATGTGTGAAATTAAATTAAATTTTGAGAAAACATGGATTTTGCTGCTGCATAAAGCCATCCCTGTACTTCTTGTCACAAAGGTCACACATGTAGATCGGTCATACACATGAGCCATAAGGGCTTTGCCTTTCTTGTTTAATGTGAACTTGAGAGGTGTAGTTCTTAGATTTTGCTGCCCTAGTTGATTTTCATATCTGTATTGTGATTAGTGGTAATCATGAAGTATTTTGCTTTTAGGTGATCGTTCAAGATGGCAAACCTCAGCCTCTGGATGACTGCAGCTTTGGTGTGACAGGTAACAAAGTGCTTTTGTGTGTATCCTCTTACTTTTCCTACATAGGCCATCTTTGTGTTCAGAATGTTTTATCTCATTGATACATGGCATGAGATTAATGGACTGTGATATTTCAGTGAAAGGTGTCAAGCTTGAGCTGATAAGGTATTAATTGACACACTTATCCATCAGACACCACAGTAGGAGATGGGTCAGCCATGGTAGTTCAGTGGTAGTGCCAGATGAGCTTGGCACATGGGAAGGCATGAACGTGGTCTGTCATACCCTTGAACTATCATGGTCGATCCATCTTCCATGGCTGGTACACATCCTGTACAGATGTCTTCCAAATGTGGACAAGTCTTTATTATTTTTGGCTCACATGGGAAGCAAAAGTGAGTATGTTCTGGGCCAGTGGTTGTCCGTCCGCCGTCATCCGTGGTAAACTTTAACGTTGACATTGTTTTCTCAAAACACATTACCGATGGTATTACTTAAAGGAAATGGTTTCTTAGCTAGTCTAATTTTAGCCCAAAATTGTTGTGTACGAGTATGGTCATGATGGCAGGTGAGGGGCGCCATAGCCTAGACGGAAACCCGGGTAGCCTCCCTTCCGGTTCAACCACGCATGCGCCACACCACTCATACGCCAGTCAGTTTTCTTTGCTAGTCTCAGAAGGTTGTGTACGGGACTCGCTCTGTTCGTTAGGACTCTATCTTCGTTAGGAAAGTCTAGACAGAAGGAAGCTTGTTCAAGGTGGGAAACCGGGCTTGAGGTTTCCGTCGGTCTTCGGACTTAGAAACTTGTTCCTAGTGAACGTTACTTGTGAATTTCACCCGTCGGCGCCATCTTATCCTACCGGGCGCGGCGACGCCAGGTTGAACTGTACTCACGCCTAGTGCCGCTCGGGCCCTAGTGCGTGCTACTCGTGTGTGCCAAGCTTCTTCTTCGCTCTTCAGCCTGCTCTGAGTGCCTGCTGTTGCGGAGACTTCGTTTCGACGCCTTCACTGACGCCAGTGGCTTCGCCCGGCATCAGCGTTACGTGGTCGCCGTCCGACGCCGGGCCGTGTCTGCGTGCTAGCCTTTCTGGTGGGTCTTCGACCGGGTTGGTGCCTCACTTCTTCGGATGGCAAGGTAATATCTCTGCCTTGGCCTACGTCAGGCGCTCAAGGGTAGTGGTGGAGCGCCGGGCGTAGGCTTACACGGTACGCTTCGTTCGTTCACGCGGATTCGGTGCGGGCCCACGGGGGCACGCTCGCTCGCATTTCATTGTACATTATGTTTTGCAGTTGGCAAGTCCGAACATGCACTCGATGTGGGCAATTCCAGTGGCCGAGTGACGAACATCTGGTTTGCCTGCCCTGTTCCGGTTGTACCTCCACGCGTCCGTGCTCGGTCTGCGCCCCATGGCTGGAGGAACAATGGACCCAGCTGTGGAGTTTCTACGGCCGCAAGAAACCTACGCAAGCACGGAAGAACGATCCCACACCGGTACGCGCCACAGTCCAGTCGAGTGGCCCTGACCGAGTGTCTGAGCAGACGAACCAGCGGCTTCGGTCGCGTGCACGTGCTCTAGTACCGGCAGCCACCACAGTCCAGTCGAGTGGTCTCTGTACGGTCAAGGATCCTAGAGCGCCTCGGGCTAGGCCTCTAAACAAGACTCCGGTAGCCACCACAGTCCAGTCGAGTGGTCTCTACCCGGTAGCAACGCCTCTGCAGGCAACTGATAAGGAACTGATACAGGCTCCTACACCCGCTCTGGTTGCGGGCCTGACTAATACGGATCTCCAGGTAGCTGACAAGCTCTCGCCACAGATTCGTCCTGCTGCTTCCGCTACCCTGTTCTCCGCTAGGGACCAGCGCGGAACGCCAGCGCCCCGCCCAGCTCCTTCCGTCCGGGCGTCAAGTTCCGACAAGTCTTCTCGCCGGACGCGCTCCCGCTCTCGGGTACGAAGTAGTCGCCTCCGCTCTGCTGCGGTGCGAGTTACTCCCCGTCTTCAGTCCGAGCGAACCTCAGCTGTTAGACTTCGTTCACGCTCGAGCGACAGGTCTACTCGCCCGAGGACCGATTACTACCGGTCGGAATCCAGCCGACATTCGCGGACACAGTACAGGCATGACTCTGCTTTGCGTTCAGCTTCGCGCCATTTCAGACGTTCCCGGTCCCCGCATTGCCGCCCCCGTTCCCGTTCACGCTCCTCTCGGCGGAGTGCCGCTCGTCGCACGCGACACCGTCGTAGGTCAGGAGTTCGGGCTTCCCGCTCAGCGTCGAGTGCTTCACGGGACCATTCATCTAGCAGACACTGGCGGCGCCACGCACCAGTGAGAAGATCTCCTCCACCAGCTACGACCGTTACCCGCCCCAGTGACGGGAGTCTTCCTCCTCGTTTGGGAGTGGACCCGATTCCCCACTCAGTTCCGGCAGAAGAGGACACCCTTAGTCTGAACCCCGAGGAATCGATGTCGGCACTACTACAGGTGGCCAGCCCCGCCCCGTCCAATCCCTCGGGTGGTGACGAGGAATTCCCGCCGGCTGCCATTGGACATAGGTTAGAGACACTGCGGGCCCTTGATGAAGCGGCACGGCTTATCGCGGCTTGCCTCCCTGCAGAAGACTGCCCTCCCTCTCCAGTTCTTAAAAGGAAAGCGTCCGCCTTTGTGGACGCAGAACGACAGGCCAAGCGATTCAAGTCTCTCCCCCAGCCGCCGGGTTTCCGGGAGTTACGTGATGCGTTTTCTGCTCATCTTGCGCAAGGGGCATGCGGTACAGGATTCTTCTCAGACTCCAAGTGGCCGACAGGTATAGACATCGCCTTCCGGCAGTCATGGTATGCGGGCCATACACAACACTTTTCCTGCCCTCTACCGACAGCGGACCCCGCGGCAGTGGCGTTCTCTGGGACTTCCTTACGTCAGTCTCTCCTCCCCGGGGTAGAACAGACCGCGACACTCATTAGGAACACCCTGGCAGCAGCGGGATTTCTAGATTTGGTCACGCAAGCCATCGTCCGACGTGTAGAGGACTCCTGGCATCCGTCAATTTCGCCTCTGCTGGGAGACCTGCTCGCCCTAGCAGTTTCGGGGAACCGCGCTGTATATCATGTCGCTGTCAACTCCATGGCAGCCGCCTCTAACTGCGACTTACTGCGTCGAGATGCGATTCTCCGTTCCTGTCCCATTCCGCTGGATGTGAAGACTCAGCTTCGGCAGGCGCCCCTCGGCGGTGACTTACTGTTCGGCCCCACCTGGCTCGCTGTAAAGGAAGCTAACAAGGACGCCTGGCCCAACCGCCCAGCTCCAACTTCCTTTCGACCAACCCGCAAGGCTCCGGGTCGCCCCCTGCGGACTGCTAGACCCACCGCCCGGCCGTTCACCAGAGGTGGTCGCCTACCCCCCAGAGCTCCAGCCTTTCCTCGCGCCCGCCCTTTCCCCAGTACCGAGCCTCCCCCATCCCTCCCTGCCCGCACCTGGCCCAGACCTGCCCGGCGCCCCGGGCGGGGCCGGGCGCACTGACTTTCTCCCCCTCCGGCCCCCGCCGACCTCGTCCGGAGTTCCGGTCGGCGGGAGGCTGGCGCTTCACAGCGAAGCCTGGCGCTCGCTGTTTCCGGACGACCCGTGGATTCTCTCTACCATTACTCAGGGACTACTGATCTCCTTCCGGTCCCCACCTCCCGTGCGCCGGAGCCCGGTGTGGACTACAGTTCCTTCAGACCAGCTCAGAGCCGAAGCTCTCCGCGGCGAAGTTTCCTCCCTGCTTCAGAAGTCCGCCACGGAGGTGGTGGTCCGGCACGACTCCCCAGCCTTCTACAGTCGGCTCTTTGTGGTGCCCAAGCCGGGCGGAAAGTGGCGCCCCGTCATAGACCTCTCGGCGCTGAACAAGTTCATCGTCGCTCCGGCCTTCCGCATGGAGACTGCGCGGGCCCTTCGCTCAGCGGTACAGCCGATGGACTTTGCGGTCAGCCTGGACCTCTCAGATGCTTACCTGCACGTACCCATGCATCCTGCTTCCAGACGTTACCTACGCTTTGCCTTCGAGGGGGTCGTCTATCAGTTCCGCGCGCTCCCCTTCGGCCTCAACCTCAGCCCCTGGGTCTTCACTCGCCTCATGGACGCAGTGGTAGCCAGAGCCCGTCGAAGTTCCACGAGCCCGACGTCGAACTACTTGGACGACCTACTTTTGAGGAACCAGGACGAGCGCTCCCTGAGGGAAGACCGAGATGCTCTGCTTCAACTTCTCGAGAACCTGGGCTTCCTGGTCAACCTTGGCAAGTCCGACCTCATTCCCGCACGCCATTTTATTCACCTCGGTATGGAGTTCCTCACCGACCACAATACCGTCAGACTGCCGGAGAAGCGCATCCAGAAGTTGGCGACTCTAGCTCGGCAGGTGTCCCAGTTGACGACGCTTCCAGCCAGGCAGTGGCTTCAGCTGTTAGGTCTGATCAGCGCTGCTGCGGACCTGCTACCGCTAGGACGTCTCTACTCCCGCCCTCTGCAACTGCATCTCCTCCTTCACTGGCGACCGGCGTCGTCCGACCTCGAGGCCCCGATTCCAGTACCTGCCATGCTCCGTCCCCACCTGCTGCGCTGGGCGGATCCTTCCTGGCTCGCGACGGGAGTGCCGCTGTCCTCACCGCCGCCCACTCTCTCTCTCTGCGTCGACGCAAGCCTCGCAGGTTGGGGAGCTCACCTCCTTCCGTCGTTCGAGACTGCCTCCGGCCTGTGGCCTCTGGAATCGCTGTCCAAACACATCAACTGGTTAGAACTGAAGGCAGTATGGCAAGCTCTCCTGGCCTGGGAGCACCGCATCCGACATCAGGAACTGTTGGTTCTCTCGGACAACTCCACGGTCGTCTCGTACATCCAGAAGCAAGGCGGGACCCGCTATCCATCCCTTTGCATACTACTCTACCAGGTGCTCCGCTGGTGCGAGGATCGGGACATCTCTCTTCGCGCACGTCACATTCCGGGTCATCTGAATGTGCTGGCCGACTCCCTCTCCCGACGCGGTCAACTGCTCCATACAGAGTGGGCGCTGCGACCCGACATCTTTCGACTGATCGCCGTCACCTGGGAGGCTCCCATGATCGACCTCTTCGCCACGAGGTGGAATCGACAGCTTCCCCTCTTCGTTTCACCCATTCCAGACCCTCTGGCCTGGGCAGTCGACGCTCTATCCATCTCTTGGGACGGCCTGGTCGCCTACGCCTACCCGCCCACCGTACTAGTCCCCAAGGTCCTACTCAAGCTCAGAGGGTGCAACACGATCCTGTTCCTGGTGGCGCCATTTTGCTGGACCAAGTCATGGACAACCGACCTCCTGAACCTTGCCACGGCTCCCCCGCTACCGCTCCCCACACCGCGGACGATGCTCAAGCAACCACGGCAGCAGCTGTTCCACCCGTGCCCCGAGCGTCTCCTCCTCCACGCCTGGAGGTTGTCCGGCAAGCCCTCGCAGCTAGAGGCTTCTCAGGTGCGGCAGTGGACGCGATCGCTACAGCTCGTCGAGCCTCGACCAGACGAGTCTACGAAGGCAAGTGGAGAGTCCTCTGCGCCTGGTGTGACGACAGACACCTTCACCCCATCGGCTTGACAACTCCCCAGTTGGCGGATTTCTTCATCTGGCTTTTCAGCGACCAGCAGTTAGCACCGATCACCATCCGGGGCTACCTGGCCATGATTGCCGACACGTACAGACACTTGGGACTGCCCGACCCGGGTTCCTGCAAAGACCTAGCCGACCTGATGGCCCACTTCGGTCTACAACGCCCTGCCCGCCGATCCCTGGTGCCACGATGGGACCTGTCCTGGGTACTCACTTGGCTCAACTCGCCCCGTTTCGAACCGATCCAGTTGGCGCGGTTGCCGGACGTGACTCGGAAGACCTGCTTCCTTTTGGCCCTCGCGTCAGCCTCCAGAGTCAGCGAACTGCACGCACTTTCAGCACGCCCCGCCTGCTTACAGTTTCGGGCTGATGGCTCGGTTCAGCTGCTTCCTGACCCGGCCTTCCTAGCCAAGACCAGATCGCCTTTGACGGCCCCTCAACTGGTCACCATTCAACCATTACGAGACCCAAGCTCCACTCGGGAGTCCAGACAACAGGACCCGGTGCGAGCCTTACGTGTGTACCTGCGCCGGACCAAGCCGATACGCAGGGAACGCACCCGCCTTTTCCTTCCTCTGTCCCCAGGTAGAAACGACATCTCGGCCCAAACGATATCCTCTTGGCTCCGGTGGGTGATACGATCAGCCTACCAGGAGCTTGCCCCGGATACAGCCAAACGCATGAGCATCAGGGCACACGAGATCAGAGCCATGGCCACGAGCCTAGCATTCGACCGGAACTGTGCGGTCAAAGACATTGTGGCGGCCGTGGGCTGGCGAGCGGAGACCACCTTCGCACGCTTCTACCTGAGGGACCTCTCCAGCCAGCGCCAGAACCTATCGCTGGTGGGGGACATCATGGCGGCGCAACACTCCCTCCCGGCACCCTAGGCGCCGTAAGTATCTTTGCTAAAATTAGAGGGAGGTTGCGGGAGGGTGGCCGACTCGAGCGGCCAGGATGGCAGGGGATGGGGTCGCTATAGCGGCACCCGCCTCCTCCTCGGGATTCTTCCTCGGGATTCTTCCCCCCCACCCGGGTCTGCCCTGGGGGACTTGGGTGGGGTTAGGTACTTTTTAGTTCTCAGGGTCACCCTGGTCAGCCCCACAGGGTGAGTTTTTCTCTCTATTCTGGGGCATGTGTTTCTGTCTACCCGAGGTCCATTCACCTGTATTTGCCTTTTTAAAACTCTGCCTACTGTCTGCACTGCCTGTAGCTCTTGATATTGGATGTGTGTTGCTAAATGGTCTTAGCTTTATTTAGGCCCCATGTGTTAGGTTTATTTAATGTATTTGACCGGCTGGTGACATACATTCAATGTTCTGTTTAGTTTTTTTTTTCACAAGCAGTGCAGGCACGTCCTGAGAAAGCCTTGTTGCTGTCGGGACGTTAAGCAATGTACAATCAATCAATCAATCGGGATTCTTCCTTTAAGTAATACCATCGGTAATGTGTTTTGAGAAAACAAATGTATTTTTCATTAAAATGTATTTTTTTGAAAAATACTTACCGATGGTATTACTCGAAGGTCCCTCCCACCTGCCCCGCTTGCCGCTGACTCACTAAGAAAACTGACTGGCGTATGAGTGGTGTGGCGCATGCGTGGTTGAACCGGAAGGGAGGCTACTCGGGTTTCCGTCTAGGCTATGGCGCCCCTCACCTGCCATCATGACCATACTCGTACACAACAATTTTGGGCTAAAATTAGACTAGCTAAGAAACCATTTCCTTTAAGTAATACCATCGGTAAGTATTTTTCAAAAAAATACATTTTAATGAAAAATACATTTTTCTCGGAGACTATTCAAGCTACAGTCTTCAAACTTGATCCAAAGATACTTTGTGGCCAGACCTTTCTAAACATGCCAATTTCAGTGACCTCTCACAAAGGTCAAGGTCACGGGATCAGGAAATACATCAAAGTTAGCTATTTTTGGAAATTTATTTTTCTCAAATACTATTCACAACTTCAAACCCAAACTTGATATAAAGATACCTGATAGTAAGACCTTCATATGCACACTAATTTGGTTGATCCCTCGGAAAGGACAAGGGTCACAAGAGCTCAAGAAATGGGTCCAAAATCACCATATTTTTACAAAAAAACTTTTTTTTCTCAAATACTATTCATAACTTCAAACCCAAACTTGGTACAAAGATACCTGATGGTAAGACCTTTGTATGCATACTAATTTGGTTGACCCCTCAGAAAGGTCAAGGGTCACAAGAGCTCGAAAAATAGGTCCAAAATAGCCATATTTTGACAAAAGATGTTTTTTCTCAAATACTATTAACAACTTCAAACCCAAATTTGCTACAGAGATACCTGATGATAAGACCTATCTATGCATACTAATTTGGACGACCTTCGGAAAGGTCAAGGGTCACAGAAGCTCAAGAAATAGGTCAGAAGTACCCATTTTGACCCAAAAAGTTTTTTTCTCAATTACTATTCAGAACTTCAAACCCAAACTTGCTACAGAGATGCCTGATGGTAAGACTATGCATACTAATTTGGATGACCCCTGGGAAAGGTCAAGGGTCACAAGAGGTCAACAAATGTGTATAAAATGCCAATAATTGTACTTATTATCAACTTTGTGCAAACTTTTCAATCAAATTTTGCACAAAGGTAGCTGATGATGAGACCTTCCTATGTATCCTAATTTAGTTGACTCATCGCGAAGGTCATGGGGGTTTCACAGATGTGTGAAAACTGATTAAATTTTGAGAAAACATGGATTTTGTTAGTGCAAAAGCCATCCCTTATTATCAGACATGTGTGGTCATACACGTGAGCCATAAGGGCTTTGCCTTTCTTGTTGCAAGTATGAAACTGGGCCTCATCATTTAATGATCGCTTGTGGATGCCTGTTGTGCCCGGCTGTGAACTGTCATTTGGCTTTAAATGAGATACCATTAAAACAATAGTTGCCGGTCAGGTTGCTTAAGCCCTTCGCTGCCAAGGAAAACTGAACACAATCTGACTGCAAGTGACAGATCCTCATGAGCCCCCACAGTTGCAGGAGCACACGATCTATGCCTCTTGCTGCCAGCACTTTGTATCCATGATCCTGGGATGGTGGGGGCTCTTTGACATTGAATCAACCAAGATTCAAGAAACCAAAAATCTGCATCTAATGTCGGTGTTGGGTTAGGTGCAGGATCTATATGCATGTTTTGTATTGCTTGTTTCAGGCCTGAAGCTACAGGGGGCAGTGTGCAAGGACAACAAGCTGCAGCTGTCCACCACTATCTCTACTGACCTGAAACTCACTGTTCTGCGCTGGGTCAAGTATGTTCACTTCGCCTTTCAACACTTTGTTTTACTCTTAACCCATTTAGCGTTGACACAGAACACCAAGATGTTGATCAATCTTGATATTTCATGGGTGCTGCCAGAATAGTGTTATATCTTCAGGAGCCAGGCTATGACAGTTTCACCATTGATTTGTCATGTCTGTTATGTCTTTTGAACTGTAATTCAGTCTTCTGAGGACAAGTGCAAAAGTGAGGAAGGTTGAACCTAGGGCACGATGTGGTAAGTGTTCTGTAAAGTCAGTTAATTACAAAAGTCTTTCCAGCCTGTAAATGTCTGTGGTACTGGTTAGTGCTATGGACAGCCAAAGGGTTGATACATCTGAAGTCCCTTGCAAGACCATGCATTATCTTAAATGATGCCAATCTAATCAGATGTGATCCTTGAGTAATCATGGTGATTCATGTCCTGAAACGTATTTGCCAACTTGTTTGGGAGACACTTTGTGTATTCAGCCTCCTGTACTGTTTACAGTACCAGTGGTGGGTGCACAAGGGGGTCAGTGTCTGAAAAAGATTGTAATGGATTTTGAAAGATAATTTTGACTTGTGTTAGTTTATCACATCATCTAATTTCTGTGTGTTGCCAGGATTGACAGCAGCAAGGACCCATCTGCTAATAGAGTCACGCTGCCAGTGTACCTCAATGCTACCAGAGGGCAGCTGCTCTTCACACTGGACTTTGACTCGGCTGAAAAGGGCGACACCAAGGATCACCGCTTCTACGAGCGTGGAGTGGCCTTCACATGCTCAGATCTTAGCTAAGCTACTCAGTCAACACTGAAAAGTCGAACGTCTTTGTGAGATCAGAACATTCATGGACTGTAATGACTTTTTTGGACTAAGTGACTCCTTGCTTCTTTGCTGTATTCAACCTCCGTTGGCTTAAGGTTTATCTGAGGTGTGGTTTTATTTTGTTCTGTAGGTTATACAGTTTATCAGTGATGCAGTGTTACCATTTGTCCTTTTCCTTGTGTCATTAACACATTTCTGACCTCAAGCGAGAATTCCTTGTTTGCACGAGTTTCTTTCCCTCGCGCGCAAACTAGAGTTCTTCGTTCGTCGTATGTACTTTCGTTTGCACGAGTTTCTTTCCCTCACCCGCAAACAAGAATTCTTCGTTCATCGCATGTACTTTAATTTTGACTACTTTCCCCACAGAGTTAGTATCCTAGGGGATGTTTAGAGAAGGAGATAACTCTAGTTTCCCTTCCTATTCGTTCAGCGTGCGTTTAAGCTAGTCAAGATACTATAGTATCAGCGATTTTCACAGCAAAAAAGGTGGCTGGTGAGATCATGATGAAAGCTGATAGTGAAGAAGAAGTAGAGGACAAGAGTGACGAAATGTGACCCGCCACCACAAAATGAGTCTTAAGTCACTTTTTGGACATTTTGCGATATTGATATCAACAGAAACTAGAATGAAAACACTTTTCAATGGTGCCAATAACATGTGAATCAGACGATTGGTTACTGAGTTATGGTTTATAGAAACTGGGGACCCCACACATGTACCCGACCACGCCACCTGACAATTTTCAAAATGAGTCTTAAGTCACTTTTTGGACATTTTGAGATATTGATATCAGCAGAAACTAGAAAGAAAACCATTTTCAATGGTGCCAATAACATGTGAATCAGATGATTGGTCACTGAGTTATGGTTTATAGAAACTGGGGACCCCACACATGTACCCGACCACGCCACCCGACAATTTTCACCCATAGCGGGAAATCAGGTCAGGGACATTACGACTCATTTCGTGGTGGCGGGTCACAAATGGACAGTGATTTTACAGATTTTCCCTTCAAATTGCAAGAGTGATAGCAAGATTGATTTGACATCGCTGGTCATTGTCCGCCACTGGCAGACAATAACCAGTTCTATTCATCAGCAACTTCAAGTAGTGAGGGGATGTGGCCGTTTTTATGTTTAGAGCAAAATAATTATTACCTTTGGTGGGAATTAGGAAACATTCATATATTCCCAATACTTTTAAAAATCTTTGAAATCCATACACAGATAACACTACACGGGCTGTTTTTCTGACGTGACCCTTTTTCTTTAGTAGAAGTAAAAATTGCATGGTCCGGGGAAAGTCACTCTGCCAGAATTGCTTGGTCAGAAATGTGAAACAAGACCAAATTGTAGTATCCATTTGTAAAGATTCTTTGCCACAGAAATGTTAACATTTTGCTGATGTTGGAATACTGAAATTTCATGATTTGATTGTTGAGTATGGTATTAACAAGTCGTTTCGCAAACATCTTGTGAAACTGATGTTTTTTTTAAAATTTAAATTAAAGCACCCTTGTGCATGCAGCCACCGATACTGTAAACAGTACCGGTGACTGCATACACCATAGGCTTTAAGGAACTACTACAGTACCAGTAATAATAATACCAGTACATCCGAGTTGGTAAATGAATGTATTGTCCATTGCAAAAGGGAAGAAACTTGGTACACGTAATGATTATACTTGTTGCAATACTGAAGTTTAAACTCTTACATGTCACCTTTCATAACAGGTCCAGTCATCTAGGTCTGTTTTCCACTTAATAAAGAGAAGGTTGTTAGTGACTTTTCTTTCAAGTTACAGTTTTTGTTCTATTGCTACTTATACTTTACTGCATGTTAAAATCTGATATCTTGATTTTGCTGTTGGTCCAGCTTCTTTGGGCTTTTTATGTGGTTCATGACAAATGAATATCTGCTTATCCTGTCTTCTATTTGCTGGAAAATAAAATTCTCTTTTTAGCTGACTCAAAAGGTCTCTGTTGTCCAAAATGTGTGTTCGGGGAACTGGTACACATGAACACCTAGTACATTTCACTTTGCCACAATTGAAAAACTGGTCAGCTTATGTATGCTAGTGCACATACCCGGTATATTGCAATATCATATATACTGTGAACAGGTCTGTGGCTCTCAAGTGGATATCTGGTGAGCAAAATGTCCCCATGCTGAAGTCAGCTTTTGGTCTGCACACAGCCATGCTCGGGCTAAGGAAAGCTGATGTTGGTCTGAGGGCCTTTCACTCATTAGATGTTTTTTTAGGTTTCTTTCACACCATAGGTAAATTCAGGATGACACCAGCAAAAACATGAAAATCATGCTCAGAGTGGCTTGCAGCTATCGTGATATACTGAAGTTGACCTGTATATCGCGTTGAGCATTGCACATCAAATGCAGCGTCACATACATCAAATTACAACATGGTATGCACCAATCGGGCACTGAATACATTGTACGTCCTTGACCTTCTGACCACCTTCGATCCCTACACATTGTGGGTACATGTATAAAGATACCCAGTTTGTTCTATTGTCACAAGTAACTTCACTATTTGTTTTCTCAAAACACATTACTGATGGTATTACTATATGGGATTAGTTCTTAGCTAGTCTAATTTTAGCCCAAAATTCGTTGTGTACGATTATGGCCGTTATGGCAGGAGAGGGGCGCCATAGACTGGGCGGAAGCCCGGTTAGCCTCCCTTCCTGTATCACCACGCATGCGCTTCCCATTTCAGTCAGTTTCTTTGCTAGTTACTGAGCGGTTGTGTACGTCGTGAGCTCTACGCTTCGTAGTTCTCCTGAGCCCGTTAACCGGTCGTTGGACTGTTGTTTGCCTTTGCCTTGTAGCTTAGGCTTGGACGCTTTCCGTGTGGGACTGCCTCCGCAGTTTGTGTTTGTGACTTAGGGCTAGCCTTCAGCGGTGCCGGTGAACTGTTTTCACGTGTTGTGGCCGCTCGGACTTGTAGCTTCGCCCTTGTGACCCGGTTCTGGCCTGCGCTTGCTTGCGCCGGTTCAGGCTTGGGGTGTGTGATTGAGAACTGTAACTGGTGTGTTCGCTCGTAGTTAGACCCTTACGTAGGACGAGCCCGGGAGTGTTGGTTCGTGGCCGGCGAGAGATAGATAATATGAGCGAAAATGGACAATTTATATACACCCTCTAATTCCATTGTTTTTGACCACAAAATACACACTTAGTCACACCATGCATTTTCCCCATATTTTCTTTATTTTTATTTGAAAAATAGTAACTAAGAGCGAATTTGGACAATTAATATCTATCCCAAAATTCCAGGATTTTTCGACCGCATACTCCCACACCTTTGCGCCGTCCATTTTTCTTGGTTTCTCCTTATTTTTTCAGTAAAATAAAGGTTTCCAAATTCAATGTCATTAAAATTAATATTTTTTATTATAAAATGAATCAAGACGAATTACTTCTTCTAAACGATATTAATGCTGTAGAAAACAAAGACTTAGACTCGAAAAAACAGCGTCTTTTGTCTGTAATTGTCTCAGGCAAGTCAAAAGGTCACAGGTCAAGGGTTAAGACCAAGGTCATGGTCACCAAGGTCAATGTCACCAAGGTCAAGGTCACCAATCACAAGGTCAAGGTCACAAGGCCAAGGTCATGAACCAAGGTCAAGTCACCGGGTCAATGTAAAGGGTCAAGGTCACCAAGGTCATGGGTCAAGGGCACTTGGTCAAGGTCACCAAGGTCATGGGTCAAGGTCATGGGTCAAGGTCACCAAGGTCATGAGTCAAGATCACCAAGGTCACGGGTCAAGGTCACCAAGATCACAGGTCAAGATCACCAAGGTCATGGGCCAAGGTCACCGGGTCAAGGTCACCGGGTCAAGGTCATGGGTCAAGGTCATGAGTCAAGGTCATGGGCCAAGGGGTCAAGGTCATGGGTCATGGTCACCAAGGTCATGGGTCAAGGTCATGGGTCAGGGTCACCGGGTCAAGGTCACCGGGTCAAGGTCACCACGGTCATGGGTCAAGGTCACGGGTCAAGGTCACCAAGGCCATGGGTCAAGGTCACCAAGGTCATGGTTCAGGGTCACCGGGTCATGGGTCAAGGTCACCAAGGTCGCCGGGTCAAGATCATGGGTCAAGGTCAAAGGTCACGAGGTCAATGACACTGGAACCAAAAAATGGTAAAAGTCCGCTCCTGGTCTTTTTCCAGTTGCTCTCACAGAGTCAGCTATAACCCAGGTTCAAGTGCACAATTCGCCTTCCCTGTGAGAGCTTTTGGTGTGGCCTAGCTTTTGGTTTGTTCCGCCCACCCCAGACGGGAATCTACCGACTCCTCAACTCAGCTGCCCGAAACGAAAGTGTGGAGATGTCCCAGAGGTGCTTGGAACAGACAAAGAGAGTTACAACCTTAGGTTAATGTGCACAACTCACTCTCTTTGTTTGTTTGCCAGGCCACTGGACCAGGACAACGGACCCACAATGAATAGAAACATTTTCATTTATATAACCCTACATTCTCCTAAAAAAATATTAAGCTGGTGAAGCAAAAGTAAAAAAGTAATACCAAAAAATTATATTTGTATTAAAAGACAACAATAATCACACATTTTTAAACAAAAATCAAATAATAACATCTATATACTATTATCTATCATAATTATTGACACATCTTGCCTTTTATTTTTTATGAAAAAAATATATATTTTAGTCAAAAATTAAAACAATTTAATAAAGCAAGGGAAGTAACTTTTTGTCTTACCAAAATTTTCTCAAAATTACTTCCCTTGTATAAACTTATATTCAACAAAGGGAAGTAATCTAAAATTTTGTTACTGAACAGGTGGTGATTCCTTCCCTTTTACTGAACAAGGGAAATAATCTGTTATTATTTCTTATGCTGATACTGAACAGAGCAAATTTTCTCCCATGTTGTTACTGAGTCTAGATTATTTTCTGGTGTTCAAGTCATGGGTAAAATTATCAATTTACTGTCTATGTTACTGTCTAGATGTTTCTAAGTAAATTACAAGTACTTAATAAGGTAATTTATAAACCAGCAAGTAACTTTGTAAGTACCTTTGAAGTTAGTTGGCGTAAGTAATTATAAGTGACTTAAAACAAGTTCTTATAAGTGTCTTAACATAAGATCTTGTAAGTTCTTGCTGCAAGTCAGCAAGATACTCGGACAGATTTGTCAAGATACAAGGACAATGAAAAAACTTTTTTTTAGTAATAGTTAGGTGGTGGTGGTGGTGCTGATGGGGTTAAATAGTTAGGTGGCATGTCATTTTTCTGTGAAGTGTATGTCATTAATAAACGATTACCAAATCTGATTTTTATTTGTTTAAAAGATTGTGTAGTTTTTCTGTGGTTTCCTGAACACCGATCTGTTTTCCCATCTCTAAAAAACTGGCCTTAAGTTCTTCAACATTTACGGGAGATTGACTACGCATCTTATTCTGTATTTCAGATTTTTGTTTCTTGTAATTATTTAAATCATCCTGGACCCGCTTAAATTCTTCGTCATCAATAAAATTATCGTTTAATGCCTTACTGATAATAAGTTTCATACTGCTCAGCTTTGCACCAGCAAGCGTACTCAATGCTTCATGTTTCTGTAATTTTGTGTGAAACCTCTTGTTCAAGGCCTCCAAACCAAAACAAGCCAGGCATGTAGCAACGCTAACAGCCTCAACTGCTATTCCAGCCAAACTCCCAATTCCTGTGGCGAACAGAACAATACCCCCTACAGAACATGAAGCTGAAACTGCACCAATAGCCATAGAAGTGTTTTGAACAGAATTAAATACTGACTTATACCTCCTTTTGCACCGTGAGTATTTCGCCTCCTCACTTTCCAAATATTTCAAAGCTTCTGTAATATTATTTAATCTGAATGCGTCTGGCTGTAATGTTTTATCTGAAGCAATTGGCATATGTGGATCAGGCGCAAGCGTTGTTTTAGTCATCACATTTGTTTCAGTCGGATCAAGCGTCGGTAGCACGCCTTTACCATAGCCGACACTTAGTTCGCTTCCAGCTGCCAGAGAGATAAGGCTGCCGCGAGTTCCACTCTCGCCCGCTCATTCTATTTATATCGCACTACTGAGCGGTACACAGCGTGACCGGCTCTCTGCCGCTATAACAACTACCTACACATTTGTATTCATAACACATCTCTGCCTAAAGTGACTGTTGTGGAAGCAACATCGTTCAAATGTTGAAATTCTCACCTACACACTGATACCAAACATGACAACATTACGACTTGCACTTGTGTAGCAGGTCATGGTGAAAATAAAGAGAACGGGAATTTGTTGATGTACGAAAACGAGAATTTATTGTGAAATTGACAAAGTTCCCACAGCCATAACACAAAGACGCTACTTTTCCCAGTGAAACACACTTGCATGCATAAGGGTTAGCATGCCTACAGTACGTATCACTTAATGGATTTTGGGTTCATGGTGGGGGACGGAAGCAGGAGGGTAATTAATGAGGTCACTGACAGGTGTCGACAGACAAGTTCCAGACATCCGACTTGGTGTTGTACACTCCCGGCATTGGGGAAAGAGAGGGCTTAGTTACACGGATACTTTTGAGGAGATAGCCACGTTTCTTTCTTGGGAAATAGTGTAACACTAACAGTCAACCTTGTAAATGTACTTTTGATTTAACTTTTGATCATGATGGAGTCTGATGAAACGCGTACAGTCTGTGTACACACAGGTGTGTTCCATGCAATGAGAGTTAATGCATTGTGCAGAATATGTGGCGAGAGATCACAAAAGAGATACACGGATAAAAAGTCATTTCTTTGTATCAATTATGAACACTTAATCCACAGGTGTTATGGAATTAATATCCAGGAAGACAAAGACATGATGCACTCCAAAACAATGTGTAGGAGTTGCTATTGTCGGATGAAATGGATAGACTCGACTGAAACACGTGTGTCCGAGGAGACAACGCGAAATGCGGCGTCTGATATTGCCTCATCACAACACATTTGGACCATGTTCCATCCAAATACGAGTGTTGAAGAATGTGTCGCGTGTGTTCACTTCATGCAGCTAGGTAAAGGAGGACGACCAGCGAAGCGGGGTTCCCGGCATGGAAAGAAACGATTGTTTCAATCCGCGGCATGTGACACTCATAACACCGACACTGATAACAGCACTAATGAAGGTGATAGTGGTATACAAGTTTTTATTCCGCCGACGTCTACTCCCCGTAAAACGGTTCGTCGTGTGTCAGAAAATGTGTTAAACCTCAAGGTATGTTTAAAAACACTGTTGAATATTGTGACCTGTTATGGACTGATCGTATTTCGGGATGGCAATAGCAGTCTGTGGAGTACCGAGACGGCTGCGGGCGAGAAATGCCAGAACACGCGACCTGTCAGTGACCTCATTAACCACCCTCCTGCTTCCGTCCCCCACTATGAATCCAAAATCCGGTAAGTGATACTTACTGTAGGCATGCTGACCCTTATGCATGCAAGTGTGTTTCGTTGGGAAAAGTAGCGTCTTTGTGTTATGGCTGTGGGAACTTTGTCAATTTCACAACAAACACCGACATCAACAAATTCCCGTTCCCTTTATTTTTACCATAACCTACTACACAAGTGTAAGTCGTAATGTTGTCATGTTTGGTATCAGTGTGTAGGTGAGAATTTCAACTTTTGAACGATGTTGCTTCCACAACAGTCACTTCAGGCAGATTTGTGTTATGAATACAAACCAGTAGGTAGTTGTTATAGCGGCAGAGCGCCGGTCACGCCGTGTACCGCACAACACGCGACCTGTCAGTGACCTCATTAACCACCCTCCTGCTTTCGTCCCCCACCATGAATCCAAAATCCGCTAAGTGATACTTACTGTAGGCATGCTGACCCTTATGCATGCAAGTGTGTTTCGTTGGGAAAAGTAGCGTCTTCGTGTTATGGCTGTGGGAACTTCGTCAATTTCACAACAAACACCGACATCGTACATCAACAAATTCCCGTTCTCTTTATTTTCACCATAACCTGCTACACAAGTGCAAGTCGTAATGTTGTCATATTTGGTATCAGTGTGTAGGTGAGAATTTCAACTTTTGAACGATGTTGCTTCCACAACAGTCACTGTAGGCAGAGATGTGTTATGAATACAAATGTGTAGGTAGTTGTTATAGCGGCAGAGCGCCGGTCACGCCGTGTACCCCCACAGTAGCAAGCGATATAAATAGAATGAGCGGGCGAGAGTGGAATGTGACCTCGCGGCGCCTTATCTCGCTGGCAGCTGGAAGCGAACTAAGTGCTAGGCGCCAGCACTGGCTGGTAAAGCCGTGGTAGTTGCGGATAGAAGTTTACCATTTTTTTATTCACAAATATTTTTTTTTTATTTAATCAGCAATTACATTTTGCAACTCTTCAAAAGTATACAATTTGCTGGCATAATAAAATGCAACAAGATCAATGTGTTCAAGGTTTATGTAAGTTAGACGAACAAAAGTTGTTTTGTCGACCACCACCTTGACAGCTGGAACACTGCTCGAAACATTAATAACATCATTATTTTTTGTAATGGCAATAAAGACCTTTGATGATTCTGTTACTGTTCCGTCCCATGTAAGTTTAATTCCCTGTGCAATTTGAGCCTCTTTAGCAGTAGTTACTGATTTCATGATAATTTCAAATACTATTGTCACTTCTCTAGCCACGACTAAGCTTGCTGGCATAAACACAACAGAAGTATCTGATCTACCCTTTCTAGTTGTAAGAAGATATCTCCGTCTCATAATTTTCAACTTTCAGTTTTTCTCTGCTATTGTTGTCTGGGGCAAAACTTGGAACAAGGCTTACAATAAGCGGCCCAGAATTAACAACCTTCCTAAACACTAAGGCGCCTTCGTCATCAGTGTATACATAAGGACTAATAAATTCAATCTTTATGTCCCAGTCAATTGTGGGTGGTGGAACAGGTACAGGTGAAACCACCCACTTACTACCCACATGTATTAAGTTGTAGGGCGAATTATTTACAGGTGGAGTAGGTACAGTAACATCACGCAGCTGACCAAGTTTAGGAATCTGTTTTTCACCGTCTTTCATGTCAACAATTACTTTCCTCTTGTACATGCCATTTGAATCAAGTTCAAAACCATATATTTCTCCAACATCCCCTTCCTTCTCAAAATCCTGGACGTCTGCCAAATCTTTCAACTCTGTAACCGGACACGCAACTGGTATGATTGTTCGCTTTGGACCAAGACCGCTCATTTTTATAAACAAAAATAAAATTATTTAATTTCCAACACAACACTAAAATCATGCATAAGAACTGGTTTGTCATCCTGATTAGTTACAGATATACTCAGTGACTCAAAGAAACTAGAACCTAATTTCTTAAACTGCAAATTAGGAAATCTAACAACTACACTTTCACAATACGGAGCAGTTCCAGTAGGTAAGCATCTCAACAAAGTTGAAGGCTTTCCATTGTGAACATTCTCAGATGTGTTTAGTTCTTTCAAATAAACATTTAGCACTGTGTGTACTGACAAATTGACAGGACGTTTTCCAGTTATTTTAAGTTTTTTTGTCTTCATTGTTATAATACCAAACATAGCTTCATCTAAATCATCTGATCTATACCAATCTTCGTCAATATAAAATCCAAGTAAATATGCAAATCTATCTGAGATCTTTAACCAATCTTGTGTCGGAGATTCTAATGTAACAAGTAGGTTAGCTGGATTTAAAGTTGCTTTAATTTTAAAATTACTTTGAAACCATTCAGCTATAGTACAAAAGTCATAATAACCAGGCGGTAAAGCTTCAGTCTTACCACCAAAAATTACTTTATTATATATATCATCTTCTACATTAAACCATTTTACTGTGTAGAACATTTCATGGATAGCCACAGCCTTGTTACCATCTCGATTATCGATTCCATTAGTTAGCCACACTGGTTTGCTCGTGTCAAGATTTGTTAAGGTAATAAACATTTTTATTATCTCATATAAAAAAGGATGGAATTTAAATCACCAACCATTACCACAACAAACGCATTTCAATTTAATATGGATGCCAAATATAATGTTGCACCTACTTATGAACAGAAAATAATTCAACTAAATCAACTCGACATAGCTGTGTCTGACGCAAGCATACAAGATCTATTCCAAGTCAAAGTACCAAATCCGTTTGACCATTACCTAAACCCTCCAATAACAGATGACTCAACTGCAAGAAAGTGGTCTTCAAGTCCACTACAGATGTTTCAAAACCAACTTAACTTTGCTATACTATGCTCAACTACTGGCTGTGGGGTTTCTTTTACAGACCACTTGAATCACTCAAACAAACTGATTAGATCTGTGTATCATTTCCATGTTTATTACCAGCTTAGACGTATACTGTCAGAACTTCATACACCACTGCCCACTGAATCCAGTTTCAACAGGTTTAACAACCCCATGGATATGAAAGCATTTGAACGCATCTGTAATGAATTTAACATTAACCCTGGCACTAAGTATGACTTTACACAAAAACTTGATGATCACAATGGCATGGGCACATTGTATTACGCTTTGAGTCACAGACAATACCCTCAAGATTACTACCCTGGTTACACTTCATTCTCATCAAAATCACAAGTCTGGATAGGATCAATAGAGCAGAAGCAGTCAAACGCATGGACCACATTTATTTTAGATAAATCTGACGGATTTACTCAAGCAGGAGTCGAGCGCGTAAATGAGTCTATCAGAACATATGTCTGGTGTATACTAGGTGCACAATCACTAACAAAATCAAACATTTTGAATGGAAGTGGAAAGTTTGAAGCACAAAAACAGTTTCTTGCAAATCTTGAAGATTCAGTAAATTCATCAGTTGATCTCCCATCAAGCATACAACGCTACCAAGACGTACTCAGATATGCCAGATCAAAAGTTGACTTTGTAGTTGGAATCGGGTTATACATGTTACCATCTGACCTTCAACTCCAAATGGGAACAATAACAAATTATAATAATGAAATCATTGTTGCAGGTCGTGATCAAAAACTAGGTCTCAATCAATCTGTAAACTTAGGAGCAACAACCAGACACGTACAGTCATTAAAACCATTACAGACGGTAACACCCCGGCCCCGGCCCCGGCCCCAACACCGGCACTCATACAACCAGTACAGTCAACCCCTGACACACATGAGTCAGAGAGAACTGCATTGGTAATAGGTCTAACAGGGTTAGGAGTTTTACTTCTTTATCTGTTTCATTAAATAACCCACCATCAACCCTCCTACTGTAACCAAAAAGACCCACACATGCTCTGCCATAAACCCTACTGCCTTTGCCGCTGTACTAATCAGCCAACTGACAACAGAGCCAATTATGCCAGGCAAAGCATCCACTGCTTTCACAGCCAATTTTTTAAGCAAGTCTGATATGTGAGACAACTGTTTCTTTACCCATGACTGTAAATCTTTTGGATCAGTTGGGGCTGGCGGGCCCGGGGCTGGCGGTGTTGAACCACCGGGTCCACCACCACTGCCGGAGACAGCCAACACAACTGTACTGATAATAAACCCAAGAGCAGTAATTAAACTAGCAATTGTAATACCCTGTTCTCTGAAAAGTGTTTTAAGTCTCTCAGCCAGAGTTGTGTCTTCGTGAAGTATTTTCTGAATAGTTTCTCTAATTCTGTTAACTTGGGTTTTCAGTTTTTGTCTTCCAATACTAATCACTTCTAACCGTCCTGATCTTTCTATCTGCAAATCATTTAATCTGTGTTGAATTCTTTCTTTCATTTCTGTGTCAAGATTTCCATTGTCTGCGGTAGCCAGTTTTTCTTTTTCACGTTCTATGTGTTTATCAAGCTCTCCCAGTTTGGCAACATTGTTTACCATCTCACCTCTTATCGTCTGCAGTGATTTATCCAATCCCATAATCTCCCTCATTGACAAAGGTGGGTCGTCTATTGTTTTCAAAGCGTCATTTATTTGTCCTTCAGTAAATGAGGTTTCTTGTATCACTGTGTTTGCTATTTCTGGTAGGCTTGTTACAGGTGCCATTTCAATTTGTTGCCCTGTTGGCAACTTTGTTTGCGTGTCATGAAGAACACTAACCAGTCTTGGCGTGACAGGAGACCCTCCAATTCCAAGATACCTTGCCAACCCAGAGTTACCACCGACTTCACCTTTAATTGTACTTAAAGCTCTAAACTTAGAAGGATTATTTTTATGTGTTAGATATATTTTCCCTCTGTCTGTATTTACAAATAAGTGCCCTTTATCATATTCAAATTGATTAGGATCTATTACATCTGGGCGCACTCCAACACTGTCATAAAATGAGTTTACTTTGTCTTTTAACAGTTCATGATGCATACTAGACATAGTTACCATTCCAGTCATATCTGTGATACTGGTATCTGAGACATTCATGTCATCCATTTCAAAATCTTCATGATTAAATCCTCCTGCTGCCATTGTTTTATTAATTTATTATTTTTTATTGTGCATAATAAAAATGGCACAGTCTTACGGATCAAAGTTAGACCCATACAGAAAACTACGTGAGCCCCTGGGTGTTAAGGGCATAAGACAATCAATCGTCATCACAAACAATCCTAGTACCATAGACCAGAACCAAACACTTACAGTCAAGTTTCCAAACCTAGGACCCAGTGACGTTATTGTTCCTGGCACTGCACGCCTAGCATTTAATATTGAACTATCATCAGACGCAGATGTAAACAGAACACTGGTTGACAATCTTGGCAGAGCAATTGTTAGAACTATTAAAGTAAAACTTGAAGGACAGGAAGTATTTAGTCTTGACGACTCCGATGTATTCTACTGTTACAAAGATCTGTGGCTTACAAGAGAAGAACGAGAAGACCGTATTTACCAAGGCATACAGTCTGATAATGTTGGTAAACTTCGAATCAATGCTGGAGATAAATCAACGTCAGCAGCCTGGATGTTATATTAGCAGAAACATATGGAACCAGATTTTACATTCCACTTGAGTTTGAAATCCTCACAGCTCATTTGCCTTATTATCAAGGGGCACTGAATGACCGTCTGAGCTTTGAACTAACTTTTAATGACTACTCCAAAGTTATAAAATCATCTGCCACAGATGCAACATATAAGATCTCTAACATTTCCTTGGAATATGAAATTGTTACACATACTGAACTAGCCAGACTCATTCAAAATCAGTATCAGTCAAGACTGCCAATTTATTATGACAGGGTGATTAGACATAGTTTAATACCCAAAGACAAGAGTGACCCAATGTGGAACATAAACTTGAACACACCAGCTAGGTCACTGAAAGGTATTCTTATGTTGTTTGTTGAACCGGTGAGTCCATACAAAAGGGATTCAGAAAAATTCTACAATCCAAAGATTACACATTTGTCCTGCACAATCGAAGGCCGCCCTAATCAAGTGTACGCTTCAGGTTTGTTACCTTATCAACACTACGATGAGATCACAAAGTATTTTGCGGGTGGAAGGATTAGAGATAAACCCGCAAACATAGTGTGCAAAGATCTACATCTGTATGACGTTAGGATTGGTCAATACCTGACAAACAAGTATGCACTTTGGTTAGACCTGCGTAGTACAGATGATGATTACCTTCATGGGTCAGGTCGAACTGTCGAGAACGGTAGTGATGGGATTACAATTCAGATACAAAAAAAGGTTGAAACTGCTGCAGCCATTAACATATATTTGTACCTGATATATGATGCACAACTCAATATACAAGACAGTAGACTGAGTGGACACATATATTAAAATTATATTGTGTATTAAAATGAACCTGAGCTTAATGACACTCGATCCACACTGTGGATTGTTTTGTGGTGCGACAGGGTGTGGTAAAACTGAATTTGTACTTAACCTATTACAAACAAGATACATACACCACTTTGAAAACATTGTCATATTTTGTCCTACAATCAAACACAACAAAGCTTATCACAACCGTTTATTCATTTGGACTGACAACAACATATATTTAGTCGACCCTGAGAAAAAACTGAATGACTACCTACAATATTTTTACAAGCAATTTGAAGGACAGCCAACATTGTTTATTGTTGATGACTGCTCCGCAGAGAAAGACATTGTCAAGAAGAGAAACACATTAGCAGAACTTGCTTTCAGTGGCAGACACGCAAACGTCAGTGTATGGATTCTCACTCAGAAATATAATGCTGTACTGAAAGATTTTCGAGAACAGTTAAAGTTTATCTGTTTGTTTTACTGTAAGGATCGTGACAGCTTTGAAGACTGTCTCAGAGAGAATGATGTCATCCCAAATAAGCATGAACGTGATGATGTAAAAAATAAACTGAAATCAACTAAGCATCTAAAGCTCATTTTAAAGACAGATCAGCCCACAGGGTATGGGTTAGTAAATTGATGTAAATTAATTTATACATTTGTTTGTCCAATAAAAATGACAGACGGACAAACCCAAGTGATTGATGTTACAGAATGCTTCAAAGATGTTATGCACTTTACTGACTTAAAATCACGTGTGTTTGGACCCAGCTTTAAACTCTCAACACCGACAATAAGAATATACACGACATATAATGTTACTTTGGAATATTCAGATGGATTACCACATTATGATTTTGAGACTGTTGATCTTAAGACAAATGCTTTTAAAGTTTATAATGCTAACAGTGGCCACTTGCATTGGTTTGAGGTACTGTGTGAAGACATTTGTTCAATTAAGAAAACTACATTGTTACATTGAAAGTGTTACATTTAATAAAGTGATATTACACCTGCAGGACAAGACTTCAAGACAAACACCAGGAAAGTAGTTGACTTGTTTATCATAACTACCGATAATACAGTATTACATATGGTGTGACAGTGATAATTTTTTTTTCATTTATTATTTTGTCGGACAAATAAAAATGACGGACAATTCAAAAAGCCCTGGCCCATCAAACCCTGGCTCATCTGGTTTAAGAAACGTGTTTCACACAACAAACTTACCCATAACCAATACTAACAATGTCTATGAATCAATAGAAAACTCTTTTTCTGTCATACAAGATAATCTTCTTACAGGCAGTGTGAAGATTCAGATTGTTGCTAAAATAGAATTTACTAGAGTAGACGGTGAAGTGATTGTATCGTACATATCAACAAGACAACACACAGTTAACACAAGAAGAGAATTAGAAAACGTGTTTAGAGACAGACTATTACCAGACTTTCTACAGGCGATTGACAGTGCAAAAATGAAAGGATCTGGTTGGCACGAAGGACATGTACATGAACTAAAACTAAAGCAGTCAAGGTATCATCCTATATTAGGAAAATCGTGGTTGCCACTGCCAACAGAGGTTGCAAACAAAAAGGCTGTTGTCAATATACAGAACAATGACAATTTCTGTTTCATGTGGTGTGTGCTTGCTAAACTACACTTTGTAAAATCAAAGCCTGAACGTGTATCTAACTACACCAAATTTGTAAATGAACTCGATTTTAGTGGCATTGAGTTTCCTGTTAAAATAGAGGACATAGACTTGTTTGAAAAACTAAATCCTGGTATATCTGTAAATGTGTTTGTGTGGGATAATGAATCTGAGAACAAGTTACAACCAATTAGAGTGTCCCCAATTGCCCCCACCTACTGACCGTAGATAAACATGTTGACATGTTGCTAATCGGCCCTGCCGGTGATAACAATAACTTCCACTACACAATTATCAGAAATATGTCACGTCTAATTCACGGACATACAACAAAACACAATGGCAAACAGGAAGTTTGTAAAAAATGTTTACAAAGATTCTCCTCTATTTCAGTAGCGCACAAACACGTCCTACACTGTAGATCGGCTGATGACATACAGACTGTACTTAAGTATCCAGATCCTGGCAGCAAGGTTTATTTTAAGAACTATGGGAATCAGCAAAAGTTGCCGTTTGTAGTGTATGCAAATTTTGAATCATTGGTTGTACTATAAAGTTGAGTGACCAAGTGGTGTGTTCTTTTGGATACATTATTGTTAGGTCAGACGGTTTGCATTCAGAGCCTGTTATCTACAGGGGTGAAAATGCAGCATGTCTGTTTTTAACAGAAATGAGACAACTGTACAGTCAGGTAGTACAATATCTCACAACATGTCAGATGCCTTTGGTGATGACAGAAAAAGACAAACTGAAATTTGATACAGCTGAGACGTGTTGGATTTGTGAATAGCCTTTAGGATGTGATAAAGTTCGTGACCATGATCACATAACTGGGCGTTACAGAGGTGCTGCACATAACAATTGTAACTTGTTATTAAAAATAGATCCTAAGACATATAAGTTACCAATCTTTTTCCACAATCTAAAGGGATATGATTCACACATCATCATGCAGGCTGTAGATGAGTCATACAAAAACATAAGTTGTATTGCCCAGACAACTGAGAAATACTTGACTTTTAGGTTAGATAAATTAGCATTTTATGACTCCATGCAACATTTGTCTTTAGGATTGGCTAGTCTGGCAGAAGGACTGACTGAGTATCCAATAACGAGTAAATATTTTGAACCAGACTTGATTAAGAAAGGTGTGTATCCGTATGAGTACATCAGTGAGTGGGTTGTGTTTGAGGAAACAAGACTGCCACCAAAAGAGAAATTTTATTCTACACTAACTGGAAAAGGCATTTCCGACTCTGAATATCAACATGCACTTGATGCGTGGGGGAAGTTGGGGTGTCAAACGATTGGTGACTACCATGACCAGTACTTGAAAGCTGACGTTTGCTTGCTAGCAGACGTATTTGAAAGTTACCGTGAAAAGGGTTTGTTACACTACAAGCTTGACCCTGCTTGTTACATAACTAGTCCTGGCATGACATGGGATGCATTTTTGAAATCCAGTAAGATATTTATAGACCTGTTGTCTGATCGTACGATGGGTGAAATGGTAGAACGCGGATTGAGAGGAGGGATTAGTATTGCAGCAAATAACTACGCCAGAGCCAACAATAAATATCTGGACGGTTATGGTGACTTTGGCCGGGGGTTTGACCCCTCAAGGTCAAGGTCATTCATTACGTACTTGGACGCTAATAACCTTTACGGGTTCGCGATGTGTGAGTTATTGCCCTTGAAAAACTTTTGTCTGCATGATTTGTCACAGTATGACATAACAGACATAACAAACTATATTATGACACATGACCGAAACGATGCGAAGGGTTGGATCTTTGAAGTAGACCTGGAGTACCCGCACCATCTACATGATTATCATAATGATTATCCATTAGCAGTTGAGAAAATGAGTATGACAGGGAAAAAAGAAGACACTAAGCTTGTGCCAAATCTAAATGACAAATTTAATTACGTTTGTCACTACCGCTTGTTACAGTTTTACATCAGACACGGGTTAGTACTAAAGAAAGTTCACAGAGGAATTCAATTTGACCAGAGTGCTTTCATGAAAGATTACATAATGAAGAACACAACCCTTCGTGCCAGAGACGGCAACACTGCATTTGACAAAGACTTCTTTAAGCTTATGAACAATGCCTGTTTTGGCAAGACAATGGAAAAATCCTCATCACAGAAAAGATGTGAGACTGGTCACAACTGAATTGGGTGCAATTAAACTTACAGGTAAGCCACAGTACACAGGGTATAAAGAATTTCATTCATCATTGTATGCAGTGTCACTCAAAAAAAAGATTGTTAAACTGGACAAGCCAGTATTCATTGGTATGGCAATTCTGGAGTTGTCAAAACTGTTGATGCTTGAATTTTATTATGATTACTTCAAACCAAAATATCCTGAGTGTCGTCTGCTATACACTGACACTGACTCTATGATCATTGATGTATGGACTGAAGACTTTTATGAAGACATGAAAACAGAGTTACACATGTATGACACGTCTGACTACCCTAAGGATCATCCACTGTTTAGCACACAAAACAAAAAAGTGCCTGGTAAGTTTAAGGATGAACTGAATGGTGTGCCAATAGTTGAGTACGTTGGACTGAGATCCAAAATGTATTCTATACTGCACCAAAAGGGAAGTCAGTCAAAAGCGAGGGCGTTAACAACTGCCCCACCAATCATAATAGCTATCGTCGCCATATTATTTTTATTTACATAGAAACATTTTCGGGAATAATTCCCTGCTTGACAAGAAAATCTTTTGTCGCAATCGACGCTGTAACGACTACAATTAGCTTAGCGCTGTCTTCGAAATCGAGTCTACTGAGGTCTGCTGATTTCATTTTGAGTAGACTTTTCCCCAGCATAGAATAAGCTACTGCTAATCCACTGATTACGGCAGAGTGATAGACAAGGTTCATTATGTTCTTTGAGTCATTCATTTTTTAAGGCAAGAAAAATTAAAATAATATTTTTATTTACTGCATATAAAATGGGTCAACGGCTTTGGGTGTTACTGGTAATGTGGCGACTTCTGGTTTTGTTTTTGGAGTGTCTGATTTTTTGGACACTGTACGAGTCTGTGGTTTGTATTTTTTGTATAATTGATAACCTACGTAAACAAATCCGACAACAAATCCGGCAACTATATATTTTGTTGTTTGAGGTTTGGGGTCAGACTTAGTTGTTTGTCTCTCACTTTGATGAGGGAGTGACGGCCCTGACGGTATTGACACAGGTCCTGACGGTGATAACGGTCCTGACACCTGGTCAGTTACATGAGTCTTTTCTGTTTGTGCCTGAAGCTGTAATTTTTTTTGCCTGTTCCATTCGGCTAATCTTTTTCCAGCCTCAACCCTGCCTGGACTTTTAGTCTTCGTCACAGTTTGAACCTGTGTCAAAACTGGACTGGGGTTCGGTTGTGGAGTCGTCTGGGTTTCGTCCATTTTCTTCTGCAGTAAAATTTATTTTTGAGAAATCAATATGGCTCCCAGTAACTAGTAATGTTACGACAGGTGCAAGGTAATTTCCAAACTTGTAAAACATGACACATGCTAATTTGCCAATTGAACTTGAAACAATAGGATTGCTTTCAAGGTCGTGTGATAGGCTGTCACTATCCACAGGTAGAAAGTGACTCACTGCTTTTGTGTATAGGCATACAAGAGATCGACTTAAATCACGTGTCATTAGTGAAGCAATGTGGTTTTCATATTTAGAATGAAGCTTGATTAGCTCGTCAGCGGTGAGAGATTCAATATCCTCTGTCATGTATTGTTTTCCGAGATAAGTCTTTGATTTGCCTGACACAACTACAGAAAGAAGGCGCTGTTTTTTCGAGTCTAAGTCTTTGTTTTCTACAGCATTAATATCATTTAGAAGAAGTAATTCGTCTTGATTCATTTTATAATAAAAAATATTAATTTTAATGACATTGAATTTGGAAACCTTTATTTTACTGAAAAAAATAAGGAGAAACATAGAAAAACGGGCGGCGTTAGGGCATGGGAGTAAGCGGTCGAAAAATCCTGGAAATTCGGGATAGATATAAATTGTCCATTTCCGCCCATAGTTACTATTTTTCAAATAAAAATAAAGAAAATATGGGGAAAATGCATGGTGTGACTAAGTGTGTATTTTGTGGTCAAAAACAATGGAATTAGAGGGTGTATATAAATTGTCCATTTTCGCTCATATTATCTATCTCTCGGCGTCGTCCTGGCATCTTCCGTCGACCCTGCCGTTCCTGCGTGGACTTGTGTCTCGACCGGCGACAGTTCGAGCTGCCTCTACACCTGGTCGTCTTTCCTCCACGTGGCTGTTGGTCTTGGCCAGGCGGTTGGTCCTTCTTCTTCGAATGACGAGGTATAGATTCGGTTTGAGCCTACGCCAGGCGCTCAGGGGTGTGGGTAGAGCGCCGGGCCTCGGCGTAAGCCGTTTTTTGGTTTTCGAAATTTTCGCTCAAACGAGGTTCGTTGGGCGTGTCCACGGGGGCACGCTCGCTCGATTGTCATTGTACCCTTTGTGTTGCAGTTGGCAAGTCCGCACCTGCACGCGATGTGGGCATTTCCAGTGGCCTAGTGACGATTTTCCTTGCCTGACCTGTTCCGAATGTGCCTCATCTATCCCGTGCCTGGTCTGCGCCCCATGGCCGGAAGAGTAGTGGACACAGCTACAGAGCTTCTACGGCCGAAACGACCGACCCCTGAGGACGGAGTTCCGATCCATCCCCGGTATGCGCCACAGACCCGCCGAATGGCCCCTACCGTGTGGTAGCGCCTCCGACGCAGTACGACTGCGAGCTAGAGCGCTATAACCGGCAACCACCACAGTCCCGTCGAGTGGTCGTTGTGCGGTGCAGGATCGGCGAGGCCCGCCAAAGTGAATAAAGAATGAAAGTTAAGCCTCTTGTGAAAGCGCCGGTATTCGATCCTTCCCCGGTACGCGCCACAGACCCGCCGAGTGGCCCTTTCCGTGTGGTAGCGCTTCCGACGCAGCAGCCTTGACTGCGAGCTAAAAGAAATAAGAGCGCTATAACCGGCATCCACCACAGTCCCGTCGAGTGGTCGCTGTGCGGTTCCGGATCAGCGAGGCCCACCAGCTAAGCCTCTAGAGTTTTCACCGGTATCCACCACTGTCCCGTTGAGTGGGCGCTACACGGTGGTGGCTTCCACACAGTCACAAGAAGGCAACAGGCACATCCCGCAGCTCCGGTAGACGTCCGGGTAGAGACACCGAAGGCTGCAGCCTACCAGGTCAGCGATCGGCACCCTCGGCTACATGGACCTTTGTTTCCCCCCCCCCCCCTCCTCGTCCGCCACTGGTGAACGACTCGGCACCCCGACATTACACTGGCGACTCGGCGCCTAGATCGAACAGACTTACTCGGCATTCCCGCTCCCGCTCCCGGACACGCAACCTGAGACGCAGCTTGCCCCGAGACTGCCCGCCCTGTGTTCTTCGTGAGCGCTCCCTCCTTCGTCTTTGGTCGCGCTCCAAGACAAGTCGACGCGCCACAGAGTTTCTTCCGACTCTTAGCTTCTAGCCGACCCTCTGGCGTGGGCTAGGTACGACTCGGCCACAGTTCAGCGGCCTGACGGTGGGTGGTTCTCGTCGCCGCTACCGCGCCAGACAGCACAGCGCTGCCACGCCACGACCGCCGGCAGCGACACTGCAGACCGTGATGTGAGTCTTCTCGTCGCCAAACTCTTGTGGGACTGTTCTGCCGTGCGGCTCCCTCGACTTCACCCTTCTGTGAGAAGCTCGGCGCCTAGAGCTGCGACCTTCTCCTGGGACGACAAGGCGGTGATTCTTGCTTCTTGTCAGGTAAGTTGCCTTGGGCCGGCAGAGGACGACGCTCAGCCTGTTTCCTGCGGAGTCTTTCGTCGCTTCTTGAGAGACCAGCCCTGACCTACCCTTCCTTGCACATGACGTGGAGGGGCTACAGTCGGCTTCTTTGGGACCCTTGGAGACTCTTTGTGCTCTGGATGCAGCGGCGCGCGTCGTGCTGACTGCCTCCCCGCGGATCCCAGCCACGCTCAAGAGGAAGGCCTCTGCTTGTGGGTGCTGATCGTCAGGGCAAGTGGTTCAAGTCGCTCTCCCAGCCGCCGGGCTTCAGGACCTTGTTCGCTGCGGTTCCGCCGGTTCTTCTCGGACTCAGGAAGAGGAAGAAGAAGCAGGTGACCGGCAGCTGTGTGCTCCTTCGGCATCGTGATACGCGAGGCGCTAGCAGTGTTCTTCTGCCCCTGCCTCAATTCTTCCCTGCGATACCTTGCTTACTTCAGTCTTCTTCCCGCAGTGGAACAGACAGCTACGCTCTTCGGTTCGCCCTGTTTGCAGCGGGCTCCTTGTTCTGGAGCCACTAGCCCTCGTCCTTCGGATAGATGCCTGGCACCCTTCCTTGTCTTCTCGGCTCTGGGACCTGCTAGCGCTGGCGGTATCTGGGAACCGCGTGGCCTACCACACCTTCGGCAACGTGTTGGCGGCGACGGTACACGGTGTCTTGTGGCGACGCGATGCGGCTCTTCGCCTCTGTCCCTTCCCGGCGGATCTTTAGACACTTGTTCGCCTAGTATCCCCTCGGAGGAGAGCTCCGTTTCGAGCCCGCCGGACTCGTTGTCGAGGAAGCGTTTAGGACTCCTGACCCAGCTGCGCCGTCTCAGCTCCCTTCGGGTCCTCCGCAGGCTCCGGGGCGCGCCCTGCGGGCTTCCAGTTCCATCCCCGCCCCCTACCAGAGGTGGACGTCTCCCCCCCAGACCTTCAGCCTTCCCTGCGCCCTTCTTCAGGCTAGCGCTCCTCAGCTACGTGTGGCGAGCGCTTCTACCGGACGGCCCGTGGATTCCTTCAAAGATCGCCGAAGGACTCCTCATCTTCTTCGGTCTTGGTTCCCCTGCGCCGCTCTCCTTGTGGACGGCGGTGCCGTCAGACCAGCCAACGGCCATACCACGTTGAATACACCGGTTCTCGTCTGATCCGAAGTTAGGCAACGTCGGGCTCGGTTAGTACTTGGATGGGTGACCGCCTGGGAACACCAAGTGCTGTTGGAAAAGAGAAGAAAAAGCCCTGAGACGAGGCCCTCAGCGCCGAAGTAGCCGCCTTGCTGCCGTAGCGACCGCGGAGGTGGTTATGCGACACGACTCCCCTGCTTTCTACAGCCGGCTTGTCGGGGCTCCCGATCCTGGCGGCAGGTGGCGCCCAGTCTTAGACCTCTCGGCGCTCCACAAGTTCTTCGTGCTCCGTCCTTCCGCTTGGAGACCGCCCGGGCCCTTCGCTCCGCCATGCAGCCGAGCGACTTGCTGTCAGCCCGGACCTCGGATGCGTGACATCATGTTGCTTTACACCCAGCCTCCAGGCGTTACTATGTTCGCCTTCCAGAGAGGTGTATCAGTTGCGCGCCCTTCCCTTCGGCCTCGACTTAGCCCTTGGGAGTTTCTCGGATCTGGATGCTGCGGTAACCAGAGCCCGTCGTACGTCCACGAATCTCTCCTTGGACTTCTTAGACGTCCTGCTCTTGAGGACCAGTCCGAGTCGGCCCTGATGGAGGATGTTCTCGGGTATGGAGCTCCGCACCGACCTCGACAGCGGCCGGATCCCGGAGAAACGCTTCCAGAAGTTGGCGAACTTAGAACGGCAGGTTCTCAGACGACTACGCTTCTGCCAGGCATTAGCTGCAGCGTCTGGGGCGGATCTAGGCCCCTTAAGACGTCTCTACGCTCGGCCCCCTGCAACGGCGCCTCCTACAGCTCTGGCGTCCGTCGATGGCTGACCTCGACGCTCCGGTCCCGGTCTCAGCCTTGTCCCGTCTTCACCTACTGCGCTGCGCAGATCCATCCTGGCTTGCGACATGAGTGCCGCGGTTCTCGCCGCCCCTCCCTCTCTTTGTGAGTCGACGCGAGTCTCTCTGGTTAGGGAGCTCACCTGCTGTCATTCGAGACTACCTCCGGCCTGTGATCCGGAGAGTCGTCACCCCGACACATCAACTAGTGGTAACTGAAGACGGTCGGGCAAGTCCTCCTTCTGTGGGAACTTCGCCTCCGACCTTAGGAGCCTCTAGTACGGTCAGACAACTCCACGGTCGTCGCCTACTTCCAGAAGCGAAGCTCGACCTGTTCTCCCCCCCCCCCCCCCCCCCCCCTCTGCTTCCTTCTCCACCAGGCTTGCGCTGGTGCGAGGACCGGGATATCACTCTTCGCGCGCCTTTCATTCCGCGTCATCGGAATGTCCGAACCGACTTCCTCTACCGATGCGGTCAGCTTCTGCTTACCGAGTGGTCGCTGCGTCCAGACATCTTCGGTTGATCGGCGCAGCCAGGGAGTCACCCATGGTCGACCTCTTCGCCTTGAGTTGCAATCTGAAGCTCCCTCTTCGTCTCTCCACTTCCAGTTCCCTGGCCTCGGCAGTGGACGCTCTCTCCATTCCCTGGGACGGCCTGGTCGCCGTGCCTAACACGCCGACGGTGCTAGTCCCCAAGGTTCTGCTCAAGCTCTGAGGGCGCAACACGATACTGTTCCTGGTGGCGCCTTTCTGATGGACCAGGTCGGGGACACCGACCTCCTGATCCTCGCTACGACCACCCCGCTGGCGCTCACCTCCCCAGCGTGAGGCTTAAGCAACCACGTTGTGCGGTTACCACCCGTGTCCAGAGCGTCTCCGCCTCCTAGCGCACGGCAGTGGATGCGACCGCTACAGCTCGCAGAACCTCGACCGGACGAGTTACGGAGGCAAGTCGAGGGTCCTCTGCTCCTGGTGCGACGACAGACGCCTCTCCTCCACTGAAGTGACAGATCCACAGCTGGCGGAGGTCTTCCTTTGGCTGCTCTCCGACCAGCACCTAGCGTCCTTCACCTTGAGGCTTCTTGGCCATGATGCCCACTGGGCACCGGCCTCCACGTGGCGTGGGTGGGTAGTCTCCTCAGTCCCTGACTGAGTGGGCTAGCAGAGGGGTGCCATCTTTGTCCAGGATTAGGACTTGATGTCAGCAGATATGTTGTTCAGTCTTTTTCACTGGTCCGGTTTTTAAGGAGCTGTGCTTACCCAGGTCCTACCATGTTGGATTGGTCCTTAAAAATACGCGTGAGCTTTTGGTCCTTTGGATCCCAAGTGTTTGCCGTGCTTGGAGACCCGTGTCGGGGGAGAAGAGGATCCTGGTGGCTGAAACACTCCACTTTGGCCTTGACTTCTGCCTAAACGGGAGGCTAGTCGTACCGGCCTAGTCAATCGGCTCTTGTCACGTCGAGCCCTATCCCCCTGTTGACATGCGGGTTGTTATACGGAGCACCATGCTATAGCCTCTGATGCTGACTAGGTGCTTTACGCCAGTATTCCCCTGCATTCAACAGTGTGATAGAAGGCGGTGGCTCAAACGGTTCAATCGGGCTTACCCCCTTGAGTATATCTTTCGGGCAGTCTCCATTGTGCGTCGGCTGGAGACCCGCCGACAATTGCACTTTCCCTTGTTGGGCTCGGTGGCGGGCGGGGATCCCCGGGGGATGAATATCTATCATATGGAAAATATCAAAAAACCAAAACTGGCACCAAAGCGGCACATAGCCGCCGACATTGTCATTGAGAACGATAGTGACTGACTGTGAGGAAGCGACGCCTCAGGCGTCGGCCGCCTGGCCTCGCTTTCTCATTATCCACAGCAAAGTTAAAGAGAAGCCTGTTTCCAAGCTGCACCCTTTCCTGGTAGGGGAGACCCTCAGGAGCCGTGTTGGCAGGCCTGAGGCCCAGCGCCTCAGGTCTGGTGACTTGTTGGTAGAGTGCCGTACCCGGGCACACTCCAATGGGCTACTGAGGCTCTCCTCCATCGGAGACACTCCAGTGGAGGTCACTCCCCACAAAACAATGAATTCCTCTAGAGGAGTGATTAAAGATCAAGCACTGGCCGAACTGTCTGAAGATGAACTTGTACGGAGCCTTAAGTCACAGGGGGTGACCTACGTCAGGCGCTTCATTTCCAAAAGAGATGGTAGGGAGATCCGGTTACTACTCCCTAAAAGTGAAAAAGTACGTCCCTCTCCCCCTCCGGTGCTTTAAGTGCCAAAAGTATGGCCATGGGCAGAAGACATGCCGCCAGGCAGAGGCTCTATGCGCCCGTTGCACTAAGCCCGGACACTCTGCTGAGTCCTGCACAGCCATCCCCCTGTGTGTGAATTGCCAGGGGGCGCATATGGCTTCGGACAAGAAGTGTCCTCGCTGGATCTCCGAGTGCAGGATTCAGCAGGTGCGTGTGGAGAAGGGGCTGTCCTTTGCGGACGCCAAAAAACTGGTTGACGGCCCTGGTGCAGCTGAGGCTGCGCCAAACTCAAATAACAACTTTGTGTATACTTTCAGTGCTGCGGTGGCAGGCAAGCGCCCCACCAAAGACTTCTCTTGTCAAACCCCAACTTCTTGGTTGGGGGCGGAGCCTCGGATCCTCTCGCCCCTGGAGAGTAACCCTCCTACGGTGGTGACGAGGAACCAGGGAACGCAGAAGGCGGACGCTACCGGTCCGGTGGCACCGCCTTCTGCGGCCCCTAAGCCTCAGCCCCCACCCAAACCTGCTAGTTTGTCAACGCCAAAGGTTTCTGGCTCTGGTCAGCCTTCTAAGGCCGCTAACTCTAGCGGCAGGACCGCTGCCAAGGACCAGAAGTCTAAGAAATCTATGGGACCGCCGTGCGCACGGGCCCAGAAGGGGAACACTGATGTCCCCCTTCAAAACAAATATGCTGCATTGGAGGAGCAGATGGAGGGAGTGGAAGTTGTCGTTGCCGATGCTGCGGCAGCTCCACCCCCTTCATCTCCTAAGAACCAGAGGAGGCCCGGGAGCCGGCCCCCCTCTGTTTCTCCAACTCCTTCCAAGGCAAAGGAAAAAGGGGGGAAAAACTCCGCACCCCCAGATAAGACATAATCATGGACTCTTTGCTTCAGTGGAATTGTGGTTTTCAAGCTAACTTTGAGGAATTACGTCTTTTAGTCAAGTGCTATAACCCCTCAGTAATATCTCTTCTGGAGACTTACCTAAAGACTTCTGACCCTGTGTCCTTTAATGGTTTTAACGTTATACATAAAGGCTCTGATTCGGAGAGGCGCTCGGGTGGAGTGGCTCTTCTCATTAGTAGCCAAATTTTATGTAGCCCCGTTAGCATCGACACCTGTCTTCAGGCTGTCGCAGCTCGGGTTACCTTGAAGAAGACCATAACCATATGCAGTATTTACCTGCCACCATCCCTGCGGGTCTGTAGTAATGATTTTTTAAATTTAGTAGATCAACTGCCCCCTCCCTTTATTCTCATGGGGGATTTTAACGGTCACTCTCACCTTTGGGGTAGTGACCACTATGATGGCAGAGGTCAGATGTTAGAAGATGTTTTTTCTCAACTTAACCTATGTGTCTTTAACGATGGCTCACCTACGTACTCTAACTCAGGTTCAGGATCTAGTTCTGTTCTAGACCTCACTGTGTGCGATCCTTCTCTCATGCTGGACTTTGACTGGAAGGTTCACGACGACCTGTGTGGTAGTGACCACTTCCCAGTAGTCCTGTCATCGGTCAGCTGTGAGGAGGATCCGCCGGTGGGTCGCTGGAATCTCAAGAAAGCTAACCGGCCTCTGTTCGCCTCCCTCTGTCAGTCTCGTATTACAGAGGAGGTGGTCATGTCAGCTGAAGAACCTGTTTCTTCTTTTACTACTATTTTGTTGGACGTAGCGGATGAAACCATCCCTAAAACTTCCGCATCAGTCCCTCGGAAGCCGAGAGTACCATGGTTCAATGAGGAGTGCCGCAAGGCCCAAAAAAGCGCGCAAATCTGCTCAGCGACGTGCTTTCCGTACTCCGTCGCAAGTGAATATTTTAACCTTTAAAAGACAGAGGGCGAAAGCCCGTTACATTTTTAAACGTGAACGCCGTGCTTCCTGGAGACGCTTCGTCTCATCTTTAACTTCTCGGACTCCGTCCCAGAAAGTATGGAGGGCTGTTCGAGAAATTAGGGGCAGGGGTGGCTCGGCTTCTGTCGGCCATCTTAGAGATGGTGCCAGCTTGGTCACAGATAAAAAAGCTGTGGCCACACAGGGCAATTAGGTTACGCCCCCTTTTCACACACTGTTATCTGTTAGCCTCTTGCAGCATAAAACTATGAACGAAGAACTTTTCTGCCAAAACAAAAAATCCACGCGGAGCACATCACAGGAGAAGCTATTTCAGCAATTCTTAAAAAAATTAAGAGTTAGCGTTTTTCACAACACTCAAATGCATTAAGTACCCCATGACAAAACTGTCGTCTGCAAGCCTGCATACAACCGTGCACATGCCCCAATTAGGCTCCCATGAACACACTAGGTCGACTAAAATTACCCAGATTTTGCTCTTTTTCACACCACCTGTCATGCCTTTTGTTGCTCAAAACGCCAAAAAAGGCATACAATTGAAGTTTTACACCCTAAAAAAATGGCAAAAAGGGAGGAAATTTTTTGAACTATTTCTGGCGGAAAAGTTACTACATGCACCGGAAGCAATTGCCCTGTGTGGCCTGTAATGAAACAAAAAAAGTTGTCAGCTGCAATCAAAACTTTATCACTGATAACCGTACCCTATAAGAAGATACACTGCCAAGTTTCAGACATGAATGGCTGATGGTTTTAAAGCTGCACCAAAATTACTACCTGCACCCCTTGGTGCCCGGAGTACCATTCGCTCCTGCGGCTGACTGTCAGTACCACACATGTAAAGATCCAAAAAGAAAGACTTATGTTCAAGCTAGCAACCCTATATTTTGCAGACAAGCAGACACACATGTTACGCATTCAAAACAACCAGCAAGTACAATTTTCAACAGTTGGTTATTTTTTGGCAATTTATTTGCTATACTACCCCCCCAAGCAAGAACCATTTTGACAGTTTTTTCAACTTTGAACCCAACTGGACAACATAGAAAAGCCCTTGCACTGTTTAAAAAAATTCAGCAAACTGCCTAACCACAACTAGTCTGCATGAGGTGTCATTTCTTTTATTCCCTCCTTCCAGCTTTAAACAAGGCTTAAGATACTGAAGGCAACTGAAGCTATGTTCCGCACTTTTTCTGAAAATGAATCACCAGCCAACATGCTTTTTCTTGCAAACAGCTACAAATCCTTGTACCAGCCAACTCAAGGGACCAAGGTGCTTCTCTGACTTTGACTACTTTGCATGGCAAAGCAGCAGAATGCTTTAAATAGTGTAAAATGCTTGAAAAAGTAGCAAAAATTTCACGTGAACGCGTGCGTTCATTCGGGAGAGGGGGGGGTGGGGGAGGGGGGGAGGGAGGGGGGGGGGGGAGGTGTGCGTGTTAATGCTTTGGGTTAGTATTATTAGGGTAAGCATAGTAGAGTTAGGATTAGGGTTAACATAGTTTTGGGATCTGAGTTAGCATAGTAACGTTAGGCTTACCATGACTGAGGGTTGGGGGTGAGGGATATTTGGGGGGGGGGGGGGGCATGGGGGCAAGAAGGTGATGTTTGGGGTGGGTGGTGGGTGGGTGGAAATGTGTGGCATGGATTTTTAGGCATAATAGATATGCTCAGGATACAGCAGGATGATTTGTGTTTGAAAAAGGTGAAGAGATTTCTCACACACTAATTTCTCGATAATATTTATGACAACCGTGCCTTTTCACCGCACCACACCATCTGAACCGACTTCAGAAACCAGTCAAAACAACATGTTTTGGTGTCACCACACTGAGGTTTGCAGTTTACAGCATGTTTTCACTAAGATGACCCTCACAAAGCCCAAAATACACTGTGCAGGATAAACGGGTATTTTGAATGCAGTCAAAACAAACGCAAAAAAATCGGCCAACTGACAAAAATCAAATTTAACTAAATTTCATCTAGATGACACCGTAATGACTGTTACCTTGTCAGAAGGGTTTTTGAATGACTACTATGACAGAAAATGTGACCTGGGATTGTTCCTGTGTGTTTTCTAGTCTTTTCTTTCCCCTTCGCACAAATATGCACCATTTTGCCTCTATAATCCTTATACAGCTAAATAAAGCTATTTGTATGGCATCAAAAGTGCCAACATGGCCTAAAAAACACCTGATATCAGCATAAAAAGCAAAAAATGTCGATTTTTGGGCACAATCTCCTTCCAAACGCCAATAGTAGAAAAATTCACTCTGCCTTTACAGGCCACACAGGGCAATTAGGTTACGCCCCCTTTTCACACACTGTTATCTGTTAGCCTCTTGCAGCATAAAACTATGAACGAAGAACTTTTCTGCCAAAACAAAAAATCCACGCGGAGCACATCACAGGAGAAGCTATTTCAGCAATTCTTAAAAAAATTAAGAGTTAGCGTTTTTCACAACACTCAAATGCATTAAGTACCCCATGACAAAACTGTCGTCTGCAAGCCTGCATACAACCGTGCACATGCCCCAATTAGGCTCCCATGAACACACTAGGTCGACTAAAATTACCCAGATTTTGCTCTTTTTCACACCACCTGTCATGCCTTTTGTTGCTCAAAACGCCAAAAAAGGCATACAATTGAAGTTTTACACCCTAAAAAAATGGCAAAAAGGGAGGAAATTTTTTGAACTATTTCTGGCGGAAAAGTTACTACATGCACCGGAAGCAATTGCCCTGTGTGGCCTGTGGCCAATTTGCTTGCCTCCACCATTGCCCATAATTCAACAGAGCATTATTCACCCTTCTTCCAGAGAGAGAAGGAGAAGCGAGAGTCTCGTATTTGTGATTTTAAGTCCGATAACTCAGAAGACTATAATGCCCTTTTACATTATCAGAATTGCAGCAAGCCTTGCAGAAATGTAATGACTCTGCTGCTGGCCTAGATACCATCCACTATCAATTCCTAACGCATCTGCCTGAGAGGTCACACCTTGTACTTCTCAAGGCCTTTAACCATATCTGGAGAACTGGTCATTTTCCGCCATCTTGGCGCCAGGCTGTGGTTGTACCGATCCCCAAGCCGGGTAAGGATCCTTCTGACCCGGGCAACTACCGGCCTATCGCTTTGACATCATGTTTATGTAAAACTATGGAGCGCCTGGTCAACGCCCGCCTGGTGTGGCATCTTGAGTCACAGGGTCTCCTCACAGACCTCCAGTGCGGTTTCCGGCGCTTCCGTAGTACAACTGACCATTTAGTCCGCTTTGAATCATTTATTCGAGATGCTTTTGTCAACAAGCAGCATGTCTATGCAATTTTCTTCGATCTTGAGAAGGCGTATGACACTACCTGGAAGTATGGCATAATGTCTGACTTGTTGGACATGGGTTTTAAAGGGCACCTGCCTGTTTTTATTCACAATTTTTTGACTAACCGGTCGTTCCATGTCCGTATGGGCTCCACCCTCTCCGACTCCTTTGAACAGGAGATGGGTGTCCCACAGGGCAGCATTCTATCTCCTGTTTTATTTAGTATTAAAATTAATAACATTGTAAAGGCCGTCAAGGATGATTCTGAATGCTCTTTCTTTGTTGACGACTTTGCTTTGTGCGCACGTGGTCGAGGACTTGCGTCCCTTGAGAGGCGCTTGCAGCTGTGCGTTGATCGCATCCAGCGGTGGGTGTCTCTCAATGTATTCAAGTTCTCGCCCTCCAAGACTGTTTGTGTGCATTTTACTAACCAGACGAAATTTTTTCCAGAACCTAGCCTGAGCATTGCTGGAGTGTCAATTAAGGTGGCCGAGAAGGCAAAGTTTCTGGGGGTCATTTTTGACAAAAGACTTACCTTCCGTAACCATATTAATTACCTTAGAACCTCTTGTCAGAAGGCTCTTGACATTCTTCGTGTCGTCGGTCGTACTGACTGGGGTGCGGACCGTACTGTCTTACTTCGTCTGTACCGGGCCCTTGTTCGGTCCAAACTGGATTACCCCCCACCCGGGTCTGCCCTGGGGGACTTGGGTGGGGTTAGGTATTTTTTAGTTCCCAGGGTCACCCTGGTCAGCCCCACAGGGTGGGTTTTTCTCTCAATTCTGGGGCATGTGTTTCTGTCTACCCTTTGTCCATTCACCTGTATTTGCCTTTTTAAAACTCTCCCTACTGTCTGCACTGCCTGTAGCGCTTGATATTGGATGTGTGTTGCTAAATGGTCTTAGCTTTATTTAGGCCCTATGTGTTAGGTTTATTTAACGTATTTGACCGGCTGGTGACATACATTCAATGTTCTGTTTAGTTTTTTTTTCACAAGCAGTGCAGGCACGTCCTGAGAAAGCCTTGTTGCTGTCGGGACGTTAAGCACTGTACAATCAATCAAACCAAACTGGATTACGGCTCTGTGGTGTATGGCTCAGCTTCCAAGTCTGTGCTACAGCGTCTGAACACAATTCACCATCAGGGTCTGCGGATATGTCTTGGGGCCTTCAGGACGTCTCCAGTTCCTAGTCTGTATGCCGAGGCAGGGAAGCCTTCTCTCAAGCTCCGCCGCATCCGCCTCGTGCTCAGCTATGTTCTGAAACTGAAGGCCCATCCAGACAATCCTGCCTATGATTGTGTTTTTAAACCATCGTTTGCAGAGATTTACGATACCCATCCGGGAGCTGTCCGTCCACTTTATTTCCGTGTCCGACCTCATCTGCAGGCGGCCGGATTGGACCTGGACAGAGTTTCGAAATCCCTGCAACACATCACTCCACTTGGCTCTTACCAGTTCCTGACATCTTGCTGGACTTGACTGCCCACAAGAAAGACTCTACTCCACCAGCCATATACCAACAGAGCCTCAATGAACTGCTTTCAATTTTTCCTGGCTATTGTCGTATCTATACCGATGGGTCAAAGTCTGAGGATGGGAGAGTGGCTGCGGCCGCAGTGTCCTCTCGCCATCCTAGACGCCCATTTAAGCACCGCCTCCCAGACCACTCATCTGTATTTAGTGCGGAACTGCAGGCGGTTCTGCTGGCACTCAGGCATGCTTATCGATCTAGAGAAAGGAACTCCCTGATTCTGTCTGACTCTTTCTGCCCTGCAGGCCCTTCAGGGCACGGGAAATGACCACCCACTGCTGGTGCAGATCAGAGAGCTTCACGCGGACTTGATGAAGGAATATTATGACATCATTTTTATTTGGGTGCCAGGGCATGTGGGCATCGAAGGCAACAGGATCGCAGATTCTGCTGCCAACGATGCACGCAATGACCCTGTCCTTGACACACAGACTGTTTATAGTGATTTTAGACATGTGACTAGTGCGTACGTAGCCCGTGAGTGGCAGTCCGAGTGGGACAAAGAGGAAGCTAACAAGCTGCATGAAGCCCTTCCTAAGTTGTCCGACGGTCTACCTTATCGCTGCGGCAGCCGCCGTGAGGAGACTGTCCTGGCTCGGCTCCACTTCGGGCACACGTATGTTACGCACTCTTATTTACTAAAACAGGAGGAGCGTCCATGGTGTTATGCCTGCGACGAGCAGTACTCTGTTCAACACTTTTTGTTGTCGTGCTGATCTAATCGACACTAGGTATAAACATTTCACAGCAGACTCCTTGAAGGTTTTGTTCCGGGATGTGCCCCCGGACAAGATCTTCAGTTTTCTGAGAGAGTGCCATATTTTTAATGAGATTTGAGCGTTTATAGACTATGATATTTCTATTATTTTGACCTTTTTGAGAGTCTTTCGATGTTTTATTTAAAGACCTGTGCGACATTTTAACCTGATATATTTTTAAGGTATATTTACATCATGTCTTAAGACCTTTCTTTTAGTCTGGCTGACCAGATTTTTAACCTTCCCGCCGTGAGATGGCCTTAGTTGCCTGCTCGGCGTTAAACCCAAATAACTAACTATTCTTGGCCATGATCGCGGACGCGTACAGACATCTGGGACGGCCCGACCCCGGTGCGTACAAGACCTTGCCGACCTGATGGACCAGTTCGGTCCACAACATTCCATTCTACGCTCCTGGGTGCCTAGATGGGACCTGCCTTACATGCTTACTCGGCTCAACGCGCCTCGCTTCGAGCCCATCCAGTCGGCTACACTACCAGACGTGATGCGGAAGACTTGCTTCCTCTCGGCCCTCGCCTCTGCTTCCAGGGTCAGCGAGCTGCACCCCTTTCGGCACGCCCCGACTGTCTGCAGTTCAGATCGGACGGCTCACTTTCGCTGCTGCCCGACCCGGCCTTCATAGTCAAGGCCAGATCTCCTTGGCTGCTCCTCAATTGGTTACGATTCATCCATTAAGTGAACCAGGTTCCACCAGTAAGTCCAGACACAGACCCGGTGCGAACCTTACACCATTAAGAGACCAGGCTCCGCCGTGAGTCCAGACAACAGGACCCAGTGCGGGCCCTTACATGTATACCTGCGCCGGACCAAGCCGCTACGCAGGACACACTCTCCTCTCTCTGTCCCCAGGTAGAATGACATCTCAGCCCAGACGATATCCTACTGGCTTCGGTGGATGTCACGTTCAGCCTACCAGGACCTGGCTTCTCACACAGCCACACGCTTGCACTCCAGGGCGCATGAGATCTAGTCACGGCTGCAAGCCTAGTGTTCGACCGCTACTATGCTGTCAAGACGTCCTGGCTGTGGGCAGGCGAGCAGTGACCGCCTTCGCACGCTTCTACCTGAGGGACCTCTCCAGCCAGCGCCAGAACCTTCGCTGCGGAGAGACATCGTGGCGCAACACTCCCTCCAGGCGCCTTAGGGCGCCGTAAGTATCTTTGCTAAAATTAGACGGAGGTTGCTTGGGGAGGGCCACTAGAAGTACTGCGATGGCAGGGGTAGGGGCGTCTTAGCGGCACCCGCCTCCTGTTCGGAATTCTCCCATATAGTAATACCATCGGTAATGTGTTTTGAGAAAACAAATGTATTTTTCTTTAAAATGAATTTTTTTGAAAAATACTTACCGATGGTATTACTCGGAGGTCCCTCCCACCTACCCCGCTTGCCGCTGGTCTGCTAAGAAACTGACTGAAGTGGGAAGCGCGGAGCGCATGCGTGGTGATACAGGAAGGGAGGCTAACCGGGCTTTCGCCCAGTCTATGGCGCCCCTCTCCTGCCATAACAGCCATAATCGTACACAACGAATTTTGGGCTAAAATTAGACTAGCTAAGAACTAATCCCATATAGTAATACCATCGGTAAGGTTTTTTTTTAAAAATCATTTTAAAGAAAAATACATATTTTAGAGAAAAATTCATTTGTTTCCTCAAAAACATGAGTTACCGATTGCATTACTGATAGGAAGAAATACGAAATGACTAGGAGGGTGCCGCCCACCATAACCCGTTCTGAGAACAAGTTGGTTAACGAGGTGCCCGGGGCGCGAACTCCCGACGATTTCAACTAAGCGTTACCTATGGCGCCGGGAGGGAGTGTTGCGCCGCCGAGACGTCGCCAACAAGGGCCAGGTTCTCCCGCTGGCCCGAGAGGTCTCGTAGGTAGAAGCGGGCGAAGGTGGAACTCGTTCGCCACCCAACGGCCGGCACAATGTCCCGCACGGCACAGTTGCGGTCGAGGGCAAGACTCGCAGATACCGCTCGGACCTCGTGCGCTCGAATCCGAAGTCTGTGTGCTACGTCTGGTGAGAGTTCTCAGTCATAAGCAGAGCGGATGATCCTGCGAATCCACAAGGATATAGTCTGCGCCAAAATATCGTCCCTGCCGCGTCTCAGGGGAAGAAAGAGTCGTTTCCGGCCCCGTCGGAAGGGCCGCGATCGACGCAGGTAGATCCGCAATGCCCGTACAGGTTCCTGCTGTCGGGATTTCCGGGAAAGGTCAAAACCCTTAAGCGGGCGGAGGGTCATGATCTGAGGCCGCTTGCATAGTGATGTAGTCCATAGCTTCGAAAGTAAACGCCTACTTTGAGATTTATTACTTCAGAAGTTTAGCGGCAGGCTGCTTGCTATGCATGGAGCAAAATTCTCTCTGTAGTAGCGACCTAGGCTTGTGAAGTAGAGGGCCAAGGACGTTTGATTTGGGGTCAATCCTACGTTTGCGCATGCGTGCGGTTACATTCCTAACTGCCAGATGGCCGCTGCGGCAGGGAAAGAACAGGGTCAAGATGCCACAGGCTAGGCCGGCTGTGGTCCACGCTACCGCATGAAAGTGAAATTGCTGTGTTTTGCTCACTGAAATACGAGACTGAGCGGACTGTTTCAGTCACATTTACAGAACTCCTAAACATTTTTTTTTTATAAAATATTTTTTATTATTTTTTTTAACCTAAAGCAAGTTTTAAACCTAAGGAAACTGATACTCACAAACCAGATAGGTGAGGCTAGCGCTGGCAGGGGATCTAACTGTTGTCTGTCCAGCGCTGTGATTCCCCTTGGTTTGAGTACTAAGGAAACTGAATCACACGAGCGTTGTTTGTGATACAGTAACAATAGCACCTTGAATTACCCATACAAAACCTCCAAAACGTATCTTTACACATGGTAACTTCCGACGTAAGCACACGCACTCATGGGGTCCCTCTGTAGTAAATCACGCCCAAGTTACTTCCTCGTTAACTACCTCCGAAATAAGCGTAACTTCCGACCCATGCAAGAGGAAACGAGGCGTTTACTTCTTGAGTAGCCCATAATTTCGAAAGTAAGGACTTACTTCATCGGCCCCAAGCGGCCCAGAGCTCCGGCCGAGGGAAGCCTATTCTTGGCGAGAAAGGAAGGGTTCGTCATTAACTGGACGGAGCCACGAAACTGGAGGCAGGCTGGGTCCACTGATAATGCATGCAGCTCGCTGACTCTGGCAGCCGAAGCGAGAGCGAGTAGGAAACAGGTCTTCCTGGTGACGTCGGCCATAGTGGCTAAGGGTAAAGGTTCGAAGCGGTCTGAATTAAGCCAAGTGAGGATCCAAGCCAGGTCCCAGCGCGGAAGTAGCGAACGCTGAACAGGTCGCTGTAACTCGAAGTCGGCGAGGAGGTCGGCGAGGTCTTTGCACGCTCCCGGATCCGGTCGGCCCAAATGTCGGTAGGTATCTGCGACCATAGAGAGATATCCCCGGATGGTGATAGGGGCCAATTTTTGTTCGTCAAAGAGCCACAAGAACTCTGCTAACTGGGGCGTAGACAAGACCGTTGGAGACGGGTGTCTGGAGAGGCACCAGGACTGCAGGACTCGCCACTTGCCCTCGTATACCCTCCTGGTGGAAGCCCTGCGGGCCGCAGCGATCGCCTCCATTGCTGCACGCGAGAAGCCTCTAGCGGTGAGGGCCGACCGCACAACCTCCAGGCGTGTAATAGGAGCCTCTCCGGACACGGGTGGAAGAGAGCTTGTCGCGGTTGTTTCAGCATCGTGCGTGGTGTGGGTAATAGAAGGGGAGCGTCCGTGGCGATGCTCACCAGGTCGGTTGTCCAGCTGCGTGCCCAGCTGAAGGGGGCTACGAGGAAGAGGATCGTGGTGGAGCCTCGGAACTTAAGCAACACTGAGAACAAGGACGACCGGGGCATAAGCATAGGCTATCAAGCCGTCCCAAGAGATCGACAGGGCGTCCACTGCCCAGGCGAGAGGGTCTAGAACGGGTGAGACAAAGAGGGGAAGTTGTGTGTTCCACCGTGTCGCGAAAAGGTCGACCGTTGGTGTCTCCCAGAGTGTGCTGATCATCCGGAAAATCTCTGGTTTGAGGGTCCATTCGGTATGAAGCAGCTGGCCCCGGCGAGAGAGAGAGTCCGCGAGCACGTTGAGGTGACCCGGAAGTGCCGCGCCCGGAGAGAGATGTGGCGATCCGGCACCAGAGGAAAAGCTGGTAGAGGAGCATGCAGAGAGACGGAGAGCGCGTCCCGCCTTGTTTCTGGATGTACGATACCACAGTGGAATGGTCGGACAGAATCAAGATCTCGTTGTGATGGAGACGAGCCTCCCAATGAGTCAGAGCCAGCCAAACCGCTTTCAACTCCAGCCAGTTAATTAATCAAAGTAGTAGCCAATACAATGAAGTGTTTGTGTTCGAATCTAAATGGACATAAGTTACAAGATGGACAATGATTTAGCTGTCTTACAGTTACTGCTAAGTGGAAAAGTGTGTGTGTGTGTGTGTGTGCTCTTGCTTGTCTGCTTGATTGCCGCGGGTATCTGTTCTGATCTTTTAGTGCATGTTTGTGTTTAGGTTCATACATTAAAATATTCAGAAATGACATTCAATATTCAATTAAAATCAAATTAGGGAGAGCAACTAAACATAGTACGAGTGAAGCCTTACAGATTACATTTTGTTACATGCTCTACTCATTGTATTAAGCATGTGTAATTTTCCGGACGAGCAAATCCTGCTCCAACATGCAAACTATATCTAGCTTCTTTCCGTATCTATATTTACCAACACACATTTTGGCGACAAGTATAATATGGTTAATAACTTTCACGTCACTATTCTGCATGTTGTCAACTTCAAAGCCAAATAACACATCTTTTGCAGTTAACTTGAGGTTAGTCTTTGAATATGTTTTGTTGCGCTTTCCCAGAGTTTACGAATTTTATTACAGGACCAAAAGAAATGTTCTATGTAATCTTTGTCATCACAAAAGTCGCATTTTTCAGAAGTCTTAATGCCCATTTTATGCAGAAGAATATTTGTAGGATATATATTATGAAGTATTTTCCAATGTAATAATCGCAGCCTTGTTTCTTTTACACATTTTTCCGCTACAGACCAGTTTGCATTTGACAGAGTAACACTACACTTTCTCTGCCAGAAGGACAATGCTCTAGGCACCGCCGTACTTGCCGTTACTAGAGATAAGCGGATAGCACGGGGTGCATACCGCAAAGCCTCCATATAGTTGCGTGGTACAAAAAATACGCCAGGCTCCACGCGAGCCATACGTGCCCTAAGGGCCGTACACAAAGCGTTATATTCAAACAGCCGGCAAGGCTTGTTGCCGACCATTTGACATATTTGAGGAAAAGATATGATATCACCATCAGACAAGACATCGTCTACAAAGCAAACACCAGCACGCACCCAATCTCTAAAAAACAAACTCTTATGCTTATACATAATTTCAGAATTGTTCCACAAACATTGGTTTTTAAGCTGAAGGGGGAAATCATCTTTTGGTAAAATAGTATTCTTATTATCACACCATGTTGTCAATACGTCCCTCCAAAAAAACTCTTTTAATCAACCGCAGGCCCGCAAAATGCTTGGCTGCTACATTAGAATGAAAACATGCATACTCTTGCGGACATGTAACGCGGAATAATTTTCCATTTTTCATAGCCGTTATGTTGAATTCTTAGTGACCATGACAACAAAAATGAAGCCTGCATATCATGGACATTAATCATCTTCAGACCAGCATTCTCTGTACCGTTACACATAATACTTCTTTTAACCTTTTCAAAGGCCCGAGTATTGGCATTTCTCTTTTTCCAGATAAATCTGAACAACAGTGTATTAAGCTTATTCAGCATGTCTCTCGGGGCAGACAGTGATTGTAATACAAATGTAAACTGCGACAATAAAAGTGATTTAACAATACATATTTTCCCTGCGATACTAAGATTTCTTTTGGACCATGCTGATATAGTTCTTCGTACTTTATCCAGTCTGTATAGCCAGTTATCCTCAATACTCGAGGCAGGCATGTCACTGCCGAAAACAATTCCCAAAATTTTTAGACGTTTTTTCCAAGTGATTCCGTATGGTTTTTCATGACAGTCTTTCAAAGAGCCAAGCCACATGGCCTCAGTTTTCTTTCTGTTCATTTGCAAACCTGAAAACTGCTGAATTAACTCCAGGACCCTTTCGAGATCTGTTTTGTTTTTCAGAAATAAGCTTATATCGTCTGCATACATTGCTAATTTAAGTAAACTAATATCCTCTGAAGTGTGTGTAATAGTTGGGAGACACAGACCCTGCACAGACGGGTCTGCGCGGATTTTTATGGCTAATAACTCTATGGCTAGAACGAAGGCCATCGGAGAAAAAGGACACCCCTGCCTTATTCCTGATCTGACTTTAAAACACTGAGTCATCCATCCCATGTAGTTTAAACAGCTTTCTGTATTACTGGTCAAAACATTCACCCATCTGACAAAGTTTTCTCCAAAACCAAACCTTTGAAATGCCCAAATCATATATTCTTTTGAGACAGAGTCAAATGCTTGCTTGTAGTCTAGCGCAAGTAATATTCCTGGTTTATTTTCTATATTTAGATTGTCTATAGTGTCATCAATAAGTCTGATAACATCACTGATTTTCCTGCCCTTGATGAAACCAACTTGATCCTCATGAACTAAACTACTTATGACTGTAGATAACCGGAGTGCTAGACATTTAGCGAGTATTTTGTAGTCAGTATTTGTCAAAGAGATCGGGCGCCAGTTATTTAAATCTTCTCTAGGCAGCCCTTTCCCTTTGTGTATTAATGTAATTACAGCACGCCTTTGAAGCACAGACATCTCCCCACGCTCAAAAGCTGCATTGAACGAGTCTAGAACAATGTTTTTAACTTTTATCCAAAAGAATTTGTAAAAAGATGTCGTGAGACCATCAAGTCCGGGAGCAGAGCCATTTTTCATTTTTTTCAATGTGTATGTGAGTTCATCCACAGCAATGTGGTCCTCTAACCCTGTCTTCTGGTCCTCTGTTAACTGAGGAACTTCTACATTAATAAAAGCATTTGCTTCATTTTCTTTTAATTGAGCGATCTTGTCATACTTGTTACTAAAATAGTTAAATTGCCCCAACAGGATTTCTTCCTGTGAGTACACAATACGCCCATCTAGCAAACTTAACTTGTCCATTATCTTAGCATTTGCCTGTGTTCTTTCCAGTCCGAGAAAGTACCGAGTACTCTTTTCGCCTTCTTCAATAAATTTAGCACGTGCTCTGGTCTGGGCGCCTCGCGCTGTGTACATAGTGTGTATATCTAATTCGTGCTTGATGTGCTCTCTCTGCTTACATAGAACAACATTATTAGGATCAAGCGAGAGACGCTTTTCAATACTGTTAAGCCGTTCTTCCAATACCAATTGTGTATTCCGTTGAGAAGTTCTTTTTCCTTTACTGTATGACATAATTAATTCTTTTAATTGGACTTTACACAAATCCCACCTTGTCTGTGCATCAATGTTAGTATACTTAGTTGTAAAATCATCCAAAAAAGTATTCACCAACTCCACCAGGTTTTTATCATATAGCAGACCGTCGTTAAATTTCCAATAGGAAGGGCCACGTTGCACGTGTGTTATCTTATAGTTCAGAACCACCGACCTGTGGTCTGACTGAGGAACAGACACAATGTCACATGTGAAAATACAGTTCAATTCACTGTCTGAGCATAACATATAGTCCAATCTTCTGGCTATATAGGGATTGTGTTTACACCACGTATACTCGCAGATTAGACCATTAAAAACTCTCCATACATCTGTAAGATCAAAGTCTGACAAAAGATTATTAAAACGTTCCACATCTGTCACCGGGTGTTTCTCACCACTGATGATGTCTAATTTGTTATCAAGAACACAATTAAAGTCACCACACACAATCAGCTGATCCGTGTCGGCACGGTTCAGTAAATTATATAAACAATCAAAAAACAGTTGCTTTTCAGATGAGATGTTAGGAGCGTATACATTCACAACTAACAGTGTTTTATCTTCCCAAACAATATCTACAGCTAGAATTCTATCTGAACAGTAGACACATTTAATTTCACAGGAAACCTTTTTGTTAATTAAAATAATCTGCCCCATGCTGTGACAAGAGCCGGGTGCACAAAACAGCTTACCTCCCCATTCCCTTTCCCAGTTTTCTTGTTCCCCATTAATCACATAGGATTCCTGGACACATATCACGTCATACGAATTTCGTTTTAATCTATTGAAAAAAGCTTTTCTTTTATTATCATTTCTCAAGCCATGGGCGTTTATAGTAACGATATTGAGTTTATCCATTCACTAAAGCAATATTTTCATATTTACATGTATTAGTATAGGTAGAGACGCTGTTCATTTTCATAGTCCGGAGGCATGGCCGAATCGTCAACACAAGCCACTGAGCACAACCTGACACGAGACAGCAAGTCCATCTCCGTGGAAAGCGAGACCCACATTATAGTACAATGAAAATCTCGTCCTCCACAAACATGCACCCGCTGTCTGTTGCCAAACTAGAGCAGGACAGCAGAGCAGCTTACGTCGCGGCTGCGTCACCAAGTAGGTCAACGGGATTCCCTGCTATATCAGACACAGAATCCTCACCAACTGGTGACGTCACAGTTGCATTTTTCCCTGTCGGTGCGTACCGTTCGCTTTCTCTGCGAATCCTCAGACATAGGGCTGCTACGCTGACGTTTGGACACAGAGCACGAGCGGGATCTCCCTGTACCTCGGAAATCCAGGGTGGTTTGTATGGAGGGTCGCCCTCTCGCTATAAAGGGCGTATTGTGGGGATCTATGGATGACACTGGTGTAGATGTGGCCGTGGTGATGGCACTAGTTGTCATTGTTGAGGAGGTGGTTGCCGCGGTCGCCCTTGTAGTCGTCTGATTGCCCGACCCCACGGGCTGGCTGGGGCCTGACGGCAGACGCTGAAGGTCCCAGGGTCGAAGGCCGGGGTGAAGGTCGATGGTTTGAGGTAGGGGCGTGCTGGGCGGCGGAGGGGGTTCCAGCGACAACAGAAGCCCACGAGGAGGGTGGAGGGGGGAAGGGCTGGGGGCAGGTGGGGTCTCCGGCTTTGTGCCCGGGGGTACGGCACGTTCTACAGACGATGTCCATCTCGCATGTGACCGCCCGGTGGCCCGGTCGTAGACACCTGGAACAGGAGACCGTGGCTGCATTCTGACGCTGTTCCCGGTGGTAGAGACTGGCTGTGCACGCGCCGATCTTCACCTGGTTGGGCAGAGGTTCCCGAGGAATTTCAATGTAGACAAATCTCCTGCCTGATAGCCACCGCGTCAGGCCTCCACTCTCATCCCTGTCCCTCTCCATCATTAAGTTGGATCGTGGTTTGCAGCCCAGCTTGGTGATTATGGCTTCAATTTCTTGATTACTGTATGACATCGGAACATTCCCGATCATAAGTTTAGTCGTATAGACTTCCTTCCCGTCGTCTGCCGATCGCACTATAAATGGATTTTTATCAAACAGCGTCACTAATTGGCCCCTGACAGTCATGCCCTGCAGCAACAATTTCACCCTAGCCTCGGAAGTCTTAGGATAGAGCCTCCACAGGCCCCCTATTCTCTGAGCACCAATGACCGTGTTGTAGCCGCTGGTACTCTCTGCCGCGGCACACATCTCGCGCACGGAGTAAGGTGGGGAGTTCTCGGCCAAGTGTAGATTTCTGCACGGGATGAACGTGGCCGGGACACCCCTGTCGCCGGTCGTCTTTGCACCGTTGTATGTGTCAGTCATTTTGCAAAGGAACACGTCTAAGAGTACAACTTAGAGTCACAAGTTTTATGCAAAATAAAGTAATGTCTCACCGACCACTGTACCAATTCCTGAGGGTGGGCACGTCCTGTAACTACAGTAAATCGCCAGTGAAAACACAGCACCAAAAAGCGTGGCGAACGACACCATTCGCCTACCGGAAGTGAACTCCAGCCAGTTGATGTGTCTGTTCTGTAAGGATGGTGGCCACTGACCCGAGACCTCTTCGAAATCCGGAAGTAGGTGGGCACCCCAGCCGGATAGGCTCGCATCTGTGCAGAGTGAAAGCCGAGGAGGGTGGGAGGAAAGGGGCAGTCCAGACGCGAGCCAGGGCAGATCCGTCCACCGAAGTAGGTGGGACCGGATCAAGGGGGACACCGGTACCAGGGCCGAAAGGTCGTTTGAGAAAGGTCGCCAATGGTAAAGGAGATGGAGCTGAAGAGGCCGAGAGTACAGGCGACCGAGGGGAAAGAGGTCGGCTGCCGCACTGATAAGTCCCAGTAACTGAAGCTAGGTCCGGGCAGGGCACGAATCTGAACGCGACACCTGGTGAGCGGCCGCAGCCAGTTTCTGAACGCGGGCGGCCGTTAGTCTCACAGTGTTGTGGTCGGTCAGAAACTCCATTCCTAGATGGACGAAGGTACGGGAGGGGGTGAAATCCGACTTCCCGTGGTCGACTATAAAGCCCAGTCTCTGAAAAAGAGTCAGTAGTGCCTCCCGGTCCGTCTCCAGAGACTGAGGGTCTTGATTGCGGATGAAGAGGTCGTCTAGGTAATTGGAGGTTGGGTTGGACGAGGACTGTCTGGCCCGAGAGATCACCGCGTCCATAATCAGAGTAAAGACCCAAGGGCTGATGTTGAGGCCGAAACTGGTAGACGACTCCGTCGAAGGCGAAACTGGGAACATGCAGGTAAGCATCGGAAAGGTCGAGGCTGACCGCAAAGTTGAAAGGGCGCACCGCTAACTGCACGGCCCGCGCTGTCTCCATGTGAAAAGAGAGGGCCAAAATGAACCGGTTTAGAGCCGATAGGCCGATGACCGGACGCCACTGACCGCCGGGCTTTGGAACCAGTGTCACACCAGGGAGGAAAGTTATATATCACACGGAATTGTTGGATTTTTTTTCCGTTCGATTTTAATGATTTGATTTTCCCAATTGCACGCCAAACAATAGACACAGACGTACACAAACCCCTACGCACTACTCAGTCAATTCATACATGCACCTGTAATACACGCACACACTTAAACATTCGCACAATGCCCAGAGCACTAATCGCATCTCATCCCAATTGTTCCACTGCGATGTTTCTTCTCATTGCCTGCTGACAACTGTACTCTATTTAAGTTGATGTCTACGACTTGCATCCTACCTGGAGTACATATATCCAACGTCCCAGCTGGAGAGCATCTATTCAACATATAACATTGTATCTCCCCATTAGAAATCCCCCATTGCTTCGATCGTTACTTCCGCCCGAATGACGACACTTGTAGCGATGACGACCGCCAACGGCTTCCGGACGTTGTCGACGATTCCCGATCGTTTCTGACATCGAATAAAATATCATAATAACAATCAATTCGAAATGCCATGCACACACACGAATACGACATATTTCCGCACAACACATAACCTCTCAACTCGACCCGAATCATTGCAAAATCAAACAGGCTCAACGAAACGCTTCCCGATCAACCGACTTCATCCCCGCGCTCGATCGCCAGACGATACCTCAAACTCGCCGATGCGCGCCCGAATGGTATGGTATGGTATGGTATGGTATGGTACGGTGTCTCCAAGGCGCACATATCCATCTAATTAAAGATGCTCAAGGCGCCGCCTTATGGATGGAAGCTGAAGCTTTGAAAGCCTGCTGCTACGAAGCGCTACTTTATGTGCAAACCTCCACCCGGCTATTAACTTTGGTGCATGTGAAATATTTCTGTTTCCAGTTCACCGGTCCTACCGGGCCTTCTCTTTTCGAATAGTGGTAATGGGATTTTTAACGTGCGCACTTCATGATTATGCGTGCTGTGCACACGAAGGCGAGACAGGCAACCGTAAGCCGAGTCTGTACGTTAATTTGACTCGATGGGAATGAGGAAAAAGTCCACATCCTATTCCTGCCCACCAGGGGATTCGAACCCGGGATCTTACGATTGCCAGCGCAGTGTTTTATCCACTAAACTACTTCCCCATGTCATACAGTTTCCGATCCAGAGCCAATCAACCAACACACTTCCCGAATCTACTATTTAACAAACAAATACCTACCCAAAGATGCGTGAAAGGTTTACTCCGTCGACTTATTTTGTGCCTGTCTGCCGCCCACCATGGCCGTTGACAAGGTCACTGGTTAGTCAATCCCGTTACACCGTAGTTCTTCAACTACATACCTTATCATACCCTCCCATATTGAGCATTATGCTCTTCTACCATCTATTCTACAATAGATTACTACGCGGCATCTCCCCGCCACCTCCACTTCTCACAAAACTAAATTCTGGCTAAGTCTTTTATGACTTGATGTGTCTCCAAATCCACAATGACGCATACCGTCCGTTCAAACAAACATCTTATGTCACATGTTCTTGACGTCACTTAAAAAGAACATGCCATCATCTCAACACAAAACATAGAACGGAACTTCTATGCAAAAGAAAATAATGAATAATGATTAAAATAAATTGTGACAACCAGGAAGAGTCGGCTGTATAATGCCTGCGAGTCGAGCCGAGAGACCACCTCCGTCGCGGCCTTCTGAAGTAGAGACGCAATCTCCTGACGCAGAGCCAAAGCCTTGATCGGGTCGGATGAGACACGAGTCCACACAGACGAGCGGCGGAGAGGGGGCGGTTGGAGAAACGAAATATGGAGTCCGTCTGAGATAGTGGAAAGCACCCAAGTGTCGTCCGGCAGCAGCAACCGCCACTCGTCGATGTGCCGGGCGAGTCTCCCGCCGACGGGGTGCTCCGTGGTCGTCCGCGGGGAAGGTAGAGGGTGATAAGTCACTGGGCCCGTCCCCGCCCGAACCTCCTGTAGGGGCGGGGAAACGAGGGGGCCGAAGAGGGGGGAGCGCGAGAACGGCCGGAGTAGACCGGGCGTCCAGGTCTAGAGGTTCCCCGGGAGGGTCGCGAGAGTGAGTCTGAAGCTCCGCAGAGGACGACCCACGGCCCTGCAGGAAGACTGAAAGCGGTGGGAAGCCGCAAAGGGGGGGGGGGGGGGGGGGTGCGAGGTCAAAGGTCTTTGGTAGACTCTTTCCCTGACTGCCAGGTAGGGCCAAAAAGAAGAGCACCGCCGAGGGGGGCCTGTCGCAGTTGGGCCTTCACAGAAGTGGGAATGCCGACACACCGCTGGAGGACGCCGTCCCGCCGCACAAGGTCACAGTTGGAGGCTGCTGCTAACGCGTTGGTCGAAGCGTGGTACACTGCCCGATTAGCTGTCACCGCGATGGAGTGTAAATCGCTCAGGGGGTCAGAGGTCTCAGGAGAATCCCAAAAATCCTCAATACGTCGTACCACAGCCTGTGTTGCTAACTCCAAAAAACCCAACACGGCTAGAGAATTCCGAATGAGGGTAGCCGTCTTGTCTAGACCCGCGGGAGTAGACCGACCCACCGCGGCCTTACCACCAATCTGCGCCTCTGCTGCGGGATCCACCGTCAAGAGGGGGCACAGGAAGGACTGGTTGTGTCCTGCGTACCAGTCCTGTCGGAACTTAATCTCCACATCCGCAGGCCAGCGGCGGTCGGAAAAGAAGCCAACGTCCGACAAATTGCCCTGTTGTAAATGAGCGTTAAAAACATCCGTGAGGTCCCGAAAGCAGGTGGGCAGGGATTTAAAACGTTTGGACTGATGCGAAGCGTCGACCGAAGCTGAAGCCTTCCGTTTCAGGAGAAGGGGTGGGGGGGTGGGGGGGGGTGGGGGGTGAAGCTTCCGGAGGAAGAGAGGACGAAATCAGGTGGGCCACTTCGTCGAGGGCGGCAGTAATCTATGCCAGAGGCAAGGGGGGGGGGGGGGGGAAGAGGGCGACAAGCTACGAGTAGAGGAGGAGGGGGAAGCCACTTCAGGGGTGGGCGAAGGAGCCGCAGGGGAGAGAGGGCGAGCTGGGCGACTCGAAAGCGTAGACTGCGGTTCGAGGAACACGGAAGCAGAATCCGCGGGGTGTAGGCTAAGCACATCGTCTCGATCCCCCCCCCCCCCACAAGGATCCTCCAGGCGAGAGGGGGGGAGTCGGAACTCCATGCCAGAGGCCCCCACCGGGTCTGCCCTAGGGGACCTTGGTGGGGTTGTCTACTTTTTAGTTCCTAGGGTCACCTTGTCTAACCCCTGCAAGGTGGGTTCTACTCTTTTGGGGGTTTGTATTTCTGTCTTTCTGGTCCATTCATCTCTATTTTTCTTTTGAAATTCTCCCTCCTGTCTGCGCTTCTTGCAGTTCTTTTCTTCATTTAGCGCAGGCACGTCCTGAGAAGGCCTTTGTCGCTTGCGGGACGTAAAGCAATCTATACTCACTCACTCCATGCCAGAGGGGGATCAATCAGGAGTGACCGGAAAGCTAGAAGCGGTCGCACGGACCACCCTCAGGGCAGAAAGGCTCGAAGGGGGGGGGGGGGGGGGGCATAACTAGCGCTCACCTGAGAAGAAGATCGACAGGAAGAGGAACGGAGAGGCAGTCGCGATTGGTCACAAGACTGGCGATTGGGGGAGGGGCCGCATTGGTGAACGAAGCGGCGATGGTCCGGAGAACGCGATCGTAAGGCGCTGGAGCGTGCGTCTCTGGAGAGAGGGCTGCGGCTCGAAGAACGACAACGTAACGCTACCCGCCGAAGCGGACTAGTGGTGAAGAGTTGAGAAGGATGAGTGCGCCGTGTGCGATCATCCACGCGAGAGTGTCTGAAAGAAACAGTGAGGGAGTCCACTGCCGCCGGTGGCTGTAACGCCGGACGAGGGTGTGTGTGTGTGTATGTGTGTGGGGGGGGGGGGGGGCTCGATTGAGTCCAGGGCCCCAGAGTCTTACTACTCATGGGGTGAGACTCGGTAGAGTTCACAGATGAGTGAGTCAAGGGCCCCAGAGTCTTACTACTCATGGGGTGCGACTCGTTGGAGGACGCAGGTGGGACCCCATGCCGCGCCTGGGAATGCCTCTGTTTTGTAGAAATGGCCTGGGTGCCCAGTTGGTTAGATCCAGTAGGGTGGGGCCGTCCCGATCGCGGCAATTCCCGACTCCCAGCCGAGTGGGAGGGGACTAGCGACGGGCGAGCGCTGAGGTCCGAGGCAGTCAATATCCGGCTCGAAGTAAGGCCCACAATATCCGACGATGCTCGTTTGTGGGTCCCCGAATGGCCGGAAGGTACAGGAAGGGATGTCGCACTGGCGGCAGAGGGGCGCAAAACGGCCGGCGAGCGGCTAAGTAAGCGAGAAGCCGCAGGCCGGTCGCGATGATAAAAATCCCAAAGTTGTGACCCACGTCGCTCTTTCCACGAAGAGCAGACATGGCACGGAAGGGAAGAAGAACATCCAGAGCATGGTAAACATATAACATGTGAATCATTCGGGCACTGAAAACCCAAGCAGCGCGGGCATGTACGTAATTGCGCACTGCAACAGAAACGGGAACCGTGAAAAGATAGGCCGCTTCCCGTCCGTCTCATTTTTGCCGTTAGTTGCACCAAAAGCAAAAACGGGAAAACGACCGGGAGAGAACCCGAAAACTGACAAAAACAACAAAGGGCGCACGAGAAAAATCGAAAGCAGCCTAACGCCGCACTATGCGCGAAATAAAAACGTTGCCAAACGGCAACCGCTTCGAGTCGGACCGAAACCGTTAAAAAAAGGCCGGCTCATGTATAACCCGAGACCTTACCTCATGTCCGCCACGAAAATGGAAAAGAGTGCCGTTCAACTCCCACCAGATGCCGTAAGGATAAGAATCTATGCAGGTTGGCTAATCGAACACACGAAGAAATCCAGAAAACAAACGAATCCGAGAAAACACGCGGAGAATACGAGGTAAACGTAAGCCGAAACCGCAACGTCCGTTCGCGAGGCAGCTAAGCTTATGACTGGTGGATAGGCCCGAAGGGACGGGAGGTCACTCTGGGAGTTCTATAAAACGACGACTCCCCGAGTCGCCTCCCTGGTTGTGTTGCTTACACAACGGAGACTTGGGCTGAAATCGGTAGCTACTGAGACGAATCTCCCTATCAGTAATGCCATCGGTAATGTTTTTGAGGAAACGAATGTATTTTTCTTTTAAATGTATTTTTCCGAAAAATACTTACCGATGGCATTACTATTAGGAAGATACACCTAGCTTATCGATTTTAGCCTAAGACCCCTTGCATATAACTACGCAACAAGGGGAGCAACTCGTGAGGTGCTAGCTCACCACCTGAGTGGTCTCCCTTACCTGAGTGGCCTCCCCTCCTCCCATATAATTGCGCATGCGCAGTACCGCCTCACCAGTCTTACTCTTGGCTCACTAGCGGCAAGCGGGGCAGGTGGGAGGGTCCTCCGAGTAATGCCATCCGTAGGTATTTTTCGAAAAAATACATTTTCAAGAAAAATACATTTGTTTCCTCAAAATAGCCTACAGATGGCATTACTATTAGGAAGAATAACGAACAGGATAGGGTGCCGGCAACCAGCCATGCAACTGCACATGCTTAGAGAAAATGAACTCGGAGTAATCTCCTATCGATTTCAGCTAAATGTTACCTATGGCGCTCCAGGCGCCGGAAGGGAGTGTTGAGCCACAGAGACGTCTCCAAGTAGGCCCGAGAGGTCTCTCAGGTAAAAACGGGCGAAGGTGGATTCTGACCACCAGCCGACCGCCGCGAAAATGTCCTTTACAGCGCAGTTGCAGTCGAGGGTGACTACTCGTCAAGACCGCTCTGATTTTATGTGCCCGGATCCGAAGTCTCTTCGTTCCCCCCCCCCCCCCCACGGGGAGAGTTCGTCAGGCCCTGGTGCAGCTGCGGCTGCCCCAAACTCTAACACCTCTGTGTATACTTTCAGTGCTGCGGTGGCAGGCAAGCGCCCCACCAAAGACCTCATGTCAAACCCCAACTTCTTGGTTGGGGGCGGAGCCTCGGCTCCTCTCGCCCCTGGACAGTAAGCCTCCTCCGGTGGTGACGAGGAGCCAGGGAACGTAGAGCCGCCTTCTGTTGCCCCTAAGCCTCAGCCCCCACCCAAGCCTGTCAGTTTGGCTACTCCAAAGGCTTCTGGCTCTGGTCAGCCTTCTAAGGCTGCTTCAGTGGAATTGTCGTTAGTTTCAAGCTAACGTTGAGGAATTACGTCTTTTAGACAAGTTCTATAACCCCTCAGTAATATCTCTTCAGGAGACTTACCTGAAGACTTCTGACCCTGTGTCCTTTAATGGTTTTAACGCTATACATAAAGGCTCTGATTCGGAGAGGCGCCCGGGTGGAGTGGCTCTTCTCATTAGTAGCCAAATTTTATGTAGCTCCGTTAGCATCGACACCTGTCTTCAGGCTGTCGCAGCTCGGGTTACCTTGAAGAAGACCATAACTATATGCAGTGTTTACATGCCACCATCCAGGCGGGTCTGTAGTAATGATATTTTTAATTTAGTAGATCAGCTGCCCTTTATTTTCATGGGGGATTTTAACGGTCACGTTCACCTTTGGGGCAGTGACCACTATGATGGCAGAGGTCAGATGTTAGACGATGTTTTTTCTCACCTTAACTTATGTGTCTTTAACGATGGCTCACCTACGTACTCTAACTCAGGTTCAGGATCTAGTTCTGTTCTAGACCTCACTGTGTGTGATCCTTCTCTCATGCTGGACTTTGACTGGAAGGTTCACGACGACCATTGTGGTAGTGACCACTTCCAAGTAGTCCTGTCACCGGTCAGATGTGGGGAGGATTCGCCAGTGGGGCGCTGGAATCTCAAGAAAGCTAACTGGCCTCTGTTCGCCTCCCTCTGTCAGTCTCGTATTACAGAGGGTGTGGTCATGTCAGCTGAAGAACCTTATTCTTGTTTTACTTCTATTTTGTTGGACGTAGCAGGTGAAACCATACCTAGAACTTCCACATCAGTCCTCGGAAGCCGAGAGTACCATGGTTCAATGAAGAGTGCCGCAAGGCCCAAAAAACGCGCAAATCTGTTCAGCGACGTGCTTTTCGTAATCTGTCGCAAGCGAACATTTAAACCTTTAAAAGACAGGGCGAAAGCCCGTTACATTTTTTAACCTGAACGCCGTGCTTCCTGGAGACGTTTCGTCTCATCTTTATCTTCTAGGACTCCATCCCGGAAAGTCTGGAAGGCTGTTCGAAGAATTAGGGGCAGGGGTGGCTCGGCTTCTGTCGGCCATCTTAGAGATGTTGCCAGTTTGATCACAGATAAAAAGGCTGTGGCCAATTTGCTTGCCTCCACCATTGCCCATAATTCTTCCACAGAGCATTATTCACCCTTCTTCCAGAGAGAGAAGGAGAAGCGAGAGTCGTGTACTTGTGATTTTATATCGGATAACTGGGAAGACTATAATGCCCCTTTTACATTTTCAGAATTGCAGCAAGCCATGCAGAAATGTAATGACTCTGCTGCTCTGTGCCAATCCCCAAGCCGGGTAAGGATCGTTCCGACCCGGGCAACTACCGGCCAATAGCTTTGACATCATGTTTATGTAAGACTATGGAACGCTTGGTCAACGCCCGACTGGTGTGGCATCTTGAGTCACGTGGTCTCATCACAGACCTCCAGTGCGGTTTCCGGCGCTTCCGTAGTACAACTGACCATCTAGTTCGCTTTGAGTCTTTTATTTGAGATGCTTTTGTCAACAAGCAGCATGTCTATGCAATTTTCTTTGATCTTGAAAAGGCATATGACACTACCTGGAAGTATGGTATAATGTCTGATTTGTCGGACATGGGTTTTAAAGGGCACCTGCCTGTTTTTATTCACAATTTTTTGTCTAACAGGTCGACTCCTTTGAACAGGAGATGGGTGTCCCGCAGGGCAGCATTCTATCTCCTGTTTTATTTAGCATTAAAATAAATAACATTGTAAAGGCCGTCAAGGATGATTCTGAATGCTCTTTGTTTGTGGACGACTTTGCTTTGTGTGCACGAGGTCGAGGACTTGCGTCCCTTGAGAGGCGCTTGCAGCTGTGCGTTGATCGCATCCAGGGGTGGGTGTCTCTCAACGGATTCAGGTTCTCGCCCTCCAAGACAATCTGTGTGCATTTTACTAACCAGACGAATTTTTTTCCAAAACCTACCCTGAGCATTGCTGGAGTGCCAATTCAGGTGGCCGAAGAGGCAAAGTTTCTGGGGGTCATCTTTGACAAAAGATTGACCTTCTGCAACCATGTTACCTACCTTAGAACCTCTTGTCAGAAGGCCCTCGACATTCTTCGTGTGCAGACCGCATTGTCTTACTTCGACTGTACCGGGCCCTTGTTCGGTCCAAACTGGATTACGGCTCTGTGGTATATGGCTCGGCTTCAAAGTCTGTTCTACAGCGTCTGAACACAATTCACCATCAAGGTCTGCGCATATGTCTGGGAGCCTTCAGGACATCTCCAGTTCCTAGTCTGTATGCAGAGGCAGGGGAGCCTTCTCTCGGGCTCCGCCGCATCCGCATCATGCTCAGCTACGTTCTGAAGCTGAAGGCCCATCCAGAAAATCCTGCCTATGATTGTGTTTTTAAACCATCGTTTGCAGAGATTTACGATACCCATCCGGGAGCTGTCCGTCCACTTTCCTTCCGTGTCCGACCTCATCTGCAGGCGGCCGGAGTGGACCTGGACAAAGTTTCGGAATCTCTGCAACACGTTACTCCACCCTGGCTACTACCAGTTCCTGACATCTTGCTGGACTTGACCGCCCACAAGAAGGATTGTACTCCACCAGCCATATACCAACAGAGCCTCAATGAACTCCTTTCAATTTTTCCTGACTATTGTCGTCTTTATACGGATGGGTCCAAGTCTGAGGATGGGAGGGTGGCTGCGGCTGCAGTGTCCTCTCGCCATCCTAAACGCCCATTTAAGCTCCGTCTCCCCGACCATTCCTCTGTATTTAGTGCAGAACTGCAGGCAATTCTGCTGGCACTCAAGCATGCCTATCAGTCTCGGGAAAGGAACTTCCTGATTCTGTCTGACTCTCTTTCTGCCCTGCAGGCCCTTCAGGGCGCGGGAACAGACCATGAACTGCTGGTGCAGATTAGAGAGCTTTACGCAGACTTGATGAAGGAATATTATGACATCATTTTTATTTGGGTCCCAGGCCATGTGGGCATCGAAGGCAACAGAATCGCAGATTCTGCTGCCAACAGTGCCCGCAGTGACCCTGTCCCTGACACACAGACTGTCTATAGTGATTTTAAACCTGTGATTAGTGCGTACGTGGCCCGCGAGTGGCAGTCCAAGTGGGACAAAGAGGAAGGGAACAAGCTTCATGAAGCTCTTCCTAAGTTGTCTGACAGTCTACCTTTCCGCTGCGGCAGCCGCCGTGAGGAGACTGTCCTTGCTCGGCTCCACATCGGGCACACGTATGTTACGCACTCTTACTTACTTAAACAGGATGAGCGTCCATGTTATTTAGCAGTTTTCTGTTCGACACTTTTTGCTGCATTGTGCTGACCTAATTGACACCAGATATAAACACTTTACAGCAGACTCCTTGAAGGTTTTGTTCCGGGATGTTCCCCCGGACAAAATCTTCAATTTCTTGCGAGCATGCAATATTTTTAACAAGATTTGAGCATTCATAGACTATGTGAATCTTTTTTATTTGCCCTTTTTGAGAGTCTGTAGACATTTCTTTTCAAGACATGTGCGACATTTTAGCCTGAGATTTTTAATCTATATTTACATCTTGTCTTAAGACCTTGCTTTTAGTCTGGCTGACCAGATTTTTACCCATCCCGCCGTGAGATGGCCTTAGTCGCCTGCTCGGCGTTAAACCCAAATAACTAACTAACTCTGCTGCTGGACTGGATACCATCCACTATCAGCTCCTAACACATCTGCCTGAGGATTCACTCCTTGTACTTCTCAAGGCCTTTAACCATATCTGGATAACCGGTCATTTTCCGCCATCTTGGCGCCAGGCTGTGGTTGTTCCAATCCCCAAGCCGGTTAAGGATCCTTCCGACCCGGGCAACTACCGGCCAATCGCTTTGACATCGTGTTTATGCAAAACTATGGAACGCTTGGTCAACACCCGGCTGGTGTGGCATCTTGAGTCACAGGATCTCATCACAGACCTCCAGTGCGGTTTACGGCGCTTCCGTAGTACAACTGACCATCTAGTCCGCTTTGAGTCGTTTATCCGAGAGGCTTTTGTCAACAAGCAGCATGTCTATGCAATTTTCTTCGATCTTGAGAAGGCATATGACACTATCTGGAAGTATGGTATAATGTCTGATTTGTCGGACATGGGTTTTAAAGGGCGCCTGCCCGTTTTTATTCACAATTTTTTGTCTAACCGGTCGTTCCATGTCCGTGTGGGATCCACCCTCTCCGACTCCTTTGAATAGGAGATGGATGTCCCGCAGGGCAGCATTCTATCGCCTGTGTTATTTAGCATTAAAATTAATAACATTCTAAAGGCCGTCAAGGATGATTTTGAATGCTCTTTGTTTGTTGACGACTTTGCTTTGTGTGCACGAGGTCGAGGACTTGCGTCCCTTGAGAGGCGCTTGCAGCTGTGCGTTGATCGCATCCAGGGGATCTCTCAACGGATTCAAGTTCTCGCCCTCCAAGACAGTCTGTGTGCATTTTACTAACCAGACGATTTTTTTCCAGAACCTAGCCTGAGCATTGCTGGAGTGCCAATTAAGGTGGCCAGGGAGGCAAAGTTTCTGGGGGTCATCTTTGACAAAAGGCTGACCTTCTGCAACCATATTAATTACCTTAGAACCTCTTGTCAAAAGGCCCTCGACGTTCTTCGTGTCGTTGGTCGTACTGACTGGGGTGCAGACCGCATTGTCTTACTTCGACTGTACCGAGCTCTTGTTCGGTCCAAACTGGATTACGGCTCTGTAGTGTACGGCTCAGCTTCCAAGTCTGTTCTATAGCGTCTGAACACAATTCACCATCAGGGTCTGCGAATATGTCTGGGGGCCTTCAGGACATCTCCAGTTCCTAGTCTGTATGCCGCGGCAGGGAAGCCTTCTCTCAAGCTCCGAGACATCCGCCTCATGCTCAGCTACATTCTGAAGCTGAAGGCCCATCCAGACAATCCTGCCTCTGATTGTATTTTTAACCCGTCGTTTGCAGAGGTTTACAATGCCCGTCCGGGAGCTGTCCGTCCACTTTCCTTCCATGTCCGACCTCATCTGCAGGCGGCCGAAGTGGACCTGCACAAAGTTTCGGAAATTCTGCAACACGTCACTCCACCCTGGCTACTACCAGCTCCTGACATCTTGCTGGACTTGACCGCTCGCAAGAAGGAATGTACTCCACCAGCCATATTCCAACAGAACCTCAATGAACTCCTTTCCAGTTTTCCTGGCTTTTGTCGTATTTATACGGATGGGTCCAAGTCTGAGGATGGGAGAGTGGCTGCGGCTGCAGTGTCTTCTCGCCATCCTAGACGACCATTTAAGCTCCGCCTACCTGACCATTCCTCTGTATTAGTGCAGAACTCCAGGCAGCTCTGCTGGCTCTCAGTCATGCCTATCAGTCTCAGGAAAGGAACTTCCTGATTCTGTCTGATTCTCTTTCTGCCCTGCAGGCCCTTTAGGGCGCAAGAACAGACCACCCCTTTCTGGTGCAGATTCGAGAGCTTTACGCGGACTTGATGAAGGAATATTATGACATCATTTTTATTTGGGTCTCAGGGCATGTGAGCATCGAAGGCAACAGGATCGCAGATTCTGCTGCCAACGATGCCCGCAATGACCCTGTCCCTGACACATAGTGATTTTAAACCTGTGATTAATGCGTACATAGCCCGCGAGTGGCAGTCCGAGTGGGACAAAGAGGAAGCGAACAAGCTGCATGAAGCTCTTCCTATGGTGTCCGACAATCTATCTTACCGCTGCGGCAGCCAACTCGGCTCCACATCGGGCACACGTATGTTACTCACTCTTACTTACTTAAACAGGATGAGCATCCATGGTGTTTTGCCTGTGACGAGCAGTTTTCTGTTCGACACTTTTTGCTGTCTTGTGCCGATCTAATCGACACAAGATATAAACACTTCACAGCAGACTCCTTGAAGGTTTTGTTCCGGGATGTTCTCCCGGACAAAATCTTCAATTTCTTGAGAGAATGCAATATTTTTAACAAGATCTGAGCATTCATAGACTATGTGAATTTCCTTATTTTGCCCTTTTTGAGAGTCTGTAGACGTTTTTTTTAAAGACTGTGCGACATTTTAGCCTAACATATTTTTTAAGTATATTAAAGGTCTTAAGACCTTTCAGTCTGGCTGACCAGATTTTTACCCATCCCGCCGTGAGATGGCCTTAGTCGCCTGCTCGGCGTTAAACCCAAATAACTAACTAACTAACTAACTCGATATTGGTGGGTACCCACTTCCGCGCTGCCTGAACTCCACCCGCCTGCAATTCCGTCTCGGTGTCAAGGATCGGGTGAGGGCAAAGGAAAGACTGGGAATGCCCGGCGTACCAACGTTGGCGGAACCTGATGTGCATGTCCGGTGGCCACCAAGTGTCGGAGAAAAAAAACCTTTCCCCGCAACTTGCCTTGCCGCAGATGATCGTTGAAAGCTTCCAAGAGGTCCCGAACGCCGGGGGGCTGAAGAAGAGATTTGAAACGCTTGGGTTGATGGTGAGCATCCACCAGGGCCGAACGTTTTCTCTTGAGCGGCGGGGACGTTGGACACACGTTCCGTGGCAAGATGGTGGAGATCAGACGAGCGGCCTCATCGAGGTTCCGAGCCTAATCTCTTCCCGGGACGCTGAGGGCGGACGGAAGAGAAGGGGTGCTAACGGAACGAGCACCCGGCTGGGAGCGTGAGGCGTGGGACGACACCGAGCGAGAAGAGCGCATATCCGAGGTGTCTGAGGCCGAACGGGAGTCTCAGGCAAAAAGGGCTGAGGCCGAGTCCTCCGGATGGATGCTAAGGATGTCCGCTGCGGCGGCAGGAAGGATCCCCCAAGGGTCGGACTGAGTGAGACGAACGGCCTGTGTGTGGCAAACGGGTAGCAGTGTGGCGGCGCCGTGAGGAAGCGGCTGGATGTAGAGTCCGCTGGGAGTGAGGGTGACGCATCTCAAACTGTTCCGGTGCCTGGGACAGAGAGATGACGTCGCTCATCTCCGTCCGTTGGCGGTAGTCATGGCGGCGACTGTGTGGTGAGATGGAGCGCCGCCAGCGAGACGGTCGCGGGAGCGTGAGCGGGCAGAAAGAACATGTCCAGAAAAGCGATAACGCGACCCGGGGGTGGGGGTGGGGGGTGGGGGGGGGGGGGGGGCGTCACCAGCCTACGCTCGGAAGAGCAGGCGGGAAAGGATTTTCGCGTCAAACGCCGTCTAGAGCCGCGAGAGGTCCCCACCTTCAAAAGGCTAGTTGTAGGGGGCGGGGGCGTCGGCAACCTCCACCCATCACGCTCTGACAAGCGGGCGAGAATGGTAGAGTGAGTCACTAAAGGGCCCGTCGGGGCTGACGGTAGGACCGTCTGGGTGCGGAGAGAGAAAGGAACCAAAGTCTCCGAAGCCGCACGTCTGGGTCCGGGGGCGGGAGGGGGATTCTCAGCCAACGGACCACCCAATGACTGAACAGGCGGTCACGGGCACCAGGGCGCTCCCGCCAATAGAAGACCCACAACTGGGACCACAGTTCCTCCCGCCACGTGGCACAAGTAGCACGTCCGCGTGGAGGAGCAACCGGAGCAAGGTAAACACAGGGAATGTGCATCGCTGGGCCATTGAAAATCGCCACAGTGCCGGCAGGTCCGAACTTGCATACTGCAAGAGAAGAAAGGGTCAATTAAAATCGAGAACCACAAGTGGACCAACGGTTGCAACAAACGACCGGTCACAGGATAAAATTCCCGGGCAAGGTCCAAGACTGTCAGCTCTTCCTAGCCAGCAGGAGACCGTACCTCATCATTGGAGAGAGGGAAATCCAAAAGAAACACCAAAAAGCACCAAATACAAAAGCACACTGAAGGCTGAGTAACCGTTATCTTACAGAAGCTAATGTGTGACTGGCGAGGCGGTACTGCGCATGCGCAATTATTTAGGAAGAGGGGAGGCCACTCAGGTAAGGGAGGCCACTCAGGTGGTGAGCTAGCACCTCACAAGAGTTACTCCCCTTGTTGCGTAGTTATACACAAGGGGTCTTAGGCTGAAATCGATAAGCTAGGTATATCTTCCTAATAGTAATGCCATCGGTAGGCTATTTTGAGGAAACAAATTACACCACACAGTTTATATAGAATGGCAACATTAAATGTATTGTGCAATTTGTTCCTACGATGTATGAACAAGGCAGTACAACACTGATATTTGCATTAGTACATCATGGGTAGAAAGTACACCATACAATTTACATAAACTGCAAAAAGGAAGTGCAAGGATCAGGATCAGGAATTTATTTAATGTCTTTTCACACATTGGTGATATTAGACCAAATAAATAAATAAACTAATATATATATATATATATATATATATATATATATATATATATATATATATATATATATATATATATATATATATATATATATATATATATATGTGTGTGTGTGTGTGTGTGTGTACAGTGCAATTCCCACCCACAATATACGCATAGGTAGTCAAAAGTGACGTGCAGTGAAGGTTAATATCAAATTATTTTCCTGTCCTATTAACCTGCAAGTTGTCCGACTACACACTCGCCCTTATTGTGTGACTTAGGTAATGGACGTTAAACAGGGCCGGACCTGGGAAAAGTCGATGTGGGGGTTACAGATTCAGTATAAAGCGAAGGCGCGAAGCGCCGAGCCTTCTAGGGGGGTCCGGGGGCATGCCCCCCCCCCCCCCCCCGGAATTTTTTTTTTCAAGGATGCAAAATGGTGCAATCTGGTGCAATCTGAGCCTTGAAAAAGCCATTTGTGATGGTCTGGGGACTTTGAGCTTTTTGAACAATCGAACTGACAAACTCTGGGGTACAAAAATTATCACCTGCCCCTCCCTTAAAAAAAACACCCACACACACACACACACACAAACATTTATTTATCAACAGAGATGTTTTGTATACTATTATTATTCACTACTTTTCGTTGATCGTTAACGGTATAAAGCTTTACCTTGTAGTTTATGAACATCAGGGCCCTGCTTTCACTTCCGTTCAGTCTTGCTGCACTAGGTTCCTCGGCATTAGTACCATTTGTGAATTGTATCTTCTGGCAAAACAGTTCACTGCCTCTTTGAAGTCAATATCAACATCCCTGTGCACTTTCAGTAAGCAGTGCATTGAGTTCTGTGCCCAGTTCAGGTCAGCCCAAGGTGCTCTATTGGGCATGTGTTGCACCTTGTCATTCCGTATTGCTTAACCAGCGCACTGCGTAGCTTGTAGATGTGTGCAATGGTCTAGCTTTTTGCCAGGTTAGGTATTGTATTGACCTGCGACATACATGTTCTGTTTAGTATTTTTACAAGCATGCACGTCGAAAGCTGTGCTGTCGGCTTAAGCAGCTCATCATGTAGAGGCAGGTGCAGGTTGCGCACGAGTGTGCAGAGTGCAGGTTCTTTAGCATGATGAACAGGTTGGGATAAAAAATCCCTGTCACAGTGTTTCAGTGCTTCTGATGCCGTGGATGGGATGATAGCTGTCGCATTCTCAGCAGCACTTCGCCATTTGCAAACCCACCGTTGGTATTCTGCATCAAGGGTAGCGTTGTCTGGTAGGTCAGACTCCCACAACATTGCCAGTGTCTTCACCCCTTCTGGAACCTGCATGAAACCATCCTGGTTGTCTATTAAAGTGCTTGGCACCAGACAGAGACCATCAACTGCTAGGTCAGCATTTGTGAACCTCGAGTCCAATTCGGTTGACAGGTGTTCCAAGAAAGGAATGGCAATGCTAATCTTGAAATATTCTTCTGGAGTGGCCGCAGGTTGGTTGTCACGGAGAGTCTGGCGGGATGCTTGACGAGGAACAACAACATCAGTTGTCAAAGCATTTGCCATTTTGCTGACTTCACCAAACCAGGCAACGAACGCTGTGTCGACATCTCTTCTAATAGAAGACATGCAGTTACTGACCTCTTTGATTTCCCTGTAGGCATCGACAACATCTTTTGTTCTTTTCTGGAGCTTCACTGTCAAGGGTTTTAAGTAACGCAAACAATTGCGGACGACAACGAATGCAACGAGGAAAACACTGCTGCTCAAGGTGTGGAGAAAGCCAGTTGCCTTGGTCAATGTCTCACTGTCCCAATTGTCACTGTCTTCACACATTTGTCCCAAACAGTCGTGAACAACCAGGAAGAGAGATGTGTAAACCTCCAGTGCTTCATGTTTTTCTACCCATCTTGTTCTGCACAGATCAACAAGCTTTGTCTTTGTCGTGTCAGGCTGAGATGCTTCGATGGTATCTTCAAGTTTTCGTTGTCTCTTTGGAGAGTTTGAGAAAAACAGTGACAGTTCCCTCGGTGCTCCCATCATGTTCTTCACTGCAGGCAAGCCGCATGCTTTTACAATGCAGAGACTCAAGCTATGGGAAGCACAGTGAAAGTACAGTGCTTTGTTGTTCCTTGCTTGAAAACGTGCCTGCACTCCTTTAAACTTTCCTGCCATGTTTGCGGCCCCGTCATAACCTTGTCCTCTAACATTGTTGAAATCAAGCCCCCACAAGCCCAGACACTCAACAATCTTGTTGTAAAGTGTTTCACCTGTGGTATCTCTGCACTGGACAAAAGCCAGGAACTCTTCACGAACTTTCAGACTTCCATCGACGAATCTCAATATAATTGAAAGTTGTTCCCAGTTTGAGCTGTCTGTGACTTCGTCAGCAAGCACGGTAAACTGTTTTGCTGCAATAATTTCTGCAAGAATCTTGTTGCGGATCTGATCACCAAGAACCTCTATCAGTCTGTTTTGTGTACTTTTTGAAATGTATGTGGCCTTCTTATCGCATGTATCTAGATGTTTCCGGAGA
>BTPG01000004.1:96380882-96502755 GCA_036245525.1 Semisulcospira habei
AGTACCTAACCCCACCCAAGTCCCCCAGGGCAGACCCGGGTGGGGGGGAGAGAGAGAGAGAGAGAGAGAGAGAGAGAGAGAGATCAGAGAGAGAGAGAGAGGGAGAGAGAGAGAGAGAGACCTGCAACAAGATAATTACATTTAAAGCATATATATGTCTTCGTTTACACACTTCAGTCAAGCTTAGATATATATTTATGATCTGAAATAACAGCTTTTCTTTTTAGACCCCTCCCCCCAAATGATGGACAAAATCTTTGCTACCTTATGACTCGTAGAGTCTTCTTAGGCTAATGATAGCCAATGGAACACACCAGTCATTTTGTTTAATATTAAGTATTAAATTGAAACACTCAATCACGTATCAATTTCAGGTTGTATTTAATTTAATTTTTTTTTTTTGAGAGGGGGGGGGGGGGGCGGGGCAGTAAATTACTCACCAACACTGCTTTTACTTGTTCCCATGTCACTGTTTCGAACTCCACTGCCAGTGGTCTCACTTTGGGTTGATTTTTGTCTCTTTCGAGGAACTGCATCATCTGCCGTTTAGAAAAACAACTTTTATTATTATTATTATTATTATTATTATTAAAGGTTTTCTTATATAGCGCTTACCTGTAAACAGCTCTAAGCGCTTTACAATTTACTCAACAACAACAAACAAAAAGAAAAAAAAACAAAAAAACAAAAACAAAGACATAACATAAAAATTAAAACATGAAATTATCCTAAAAGCAACAACAAAAATGTAAAATAAAATAGAACCGTCTTTTCAACATCTTATATATGATTATGCACTGCAGGTGTTAACACGTCTACTACAATTTTATAATAATAATTTAATATAAAAAAACAGTGGTTTTCTGATTAGTTCTTAGCTTATTTTAAATTTCATCGACAAAAGGCCTAAGGGTGAATAATCTTATTTTGTAGCACGCTGTTCACAGGCATAGGAACTGTTAACAAATTTGCTGATTTTCAGCAGTTGGCAAAATTTCAGCACATTTTTATTTTCCATTTTATTATGTGAAAAAGGCAGTGGTTGGGATGCCGTCATGATGGCTTCTTGTCATTCCAAAAACCGAAGTCGTCATGATGGTTTCGCACCTGGAAAGGCTATGTTGCCGTCACAATTGATGGCGACGCTGTCAAAGTGGTGTCAGATAGGCTATGGTTTCCATAGTCAGCCATCAAGACGGTTCTGTTCTGCTCTCCGAAGAGATTTACGTCACAATACATAGCTAGTAAGCTGCACTAGTGAAAACGATACCTTATAACTTAGCCCTTGGTTTTGTTATTGAAAACGATATTTTGCCGTCCAAAGATTTTTTTTTATAAATATAAAAGCAATATTGATCATTGATGCCGATATCTTTATTCTTTAAATTGACATTTTTAAAGTTATATATCATAATACTTTGTGAAATAAATTTTAGGCTATGCATTACTTTAATTGTTACCTGTTTTGGTATTTTAATAAGTGGGGCTGTTTTATATCTATGATATTCATTATATGCAGCTAGTATCAGCTCCTACAGCATAGGCTACACTCACAGGAAGGAAGAGAAAGATAATAGGAGACCCGTAAGACAATGAATTCAATAGAGCCGCATCCATCATTAATTTACGCCATTTTTAATATCAAAATTTTGACCCCAATTTTACCCCCCCCCCCCCCCCCGTTAATTCTAAATCAACCCTTTGATTTTAAAAAAGTGACGAGCATGACGGATGCGGCCTTATTGATCTGATTATCTATCGGGACTCATACTTCCTTTCTCTATAACTATTGTCTCTGTCAATACCTTAATTAATTACTAATTACGGTCATTAAGGTCCACACTGCCATTTTCTCAAATTAAACCAAAACCTGATAGTGCACTAGAGTGGCGGGGGGGGGGGGGGGGGGTTGTCTCTTAAATCTGTGGCGCGCACTATTTCATAAGCCACCTGTTTACCCACCTGTGTAGCCTAATCGTTTCACAGTTGAATGCTCTTTGTGGCACGTCGCTATTCAATTTAAGTTATGCGAGAGGGGAACACTTCCTTTTAATGCAGACATGCTTTTATGAATAAGCGACCACGTCACTGAAGGCTTTTGAAAGGCTGTTACTGAGAGGTGTCAATATAGTATTCGCATGAACACATGCACAAACAAACACACACACACACACACAAGACACACATAACTACAGATTGCCATACAAGTTATATACACAGGCAATACATACACACACACAGACACACATACCAACACATACCAACACATAAACACACGCACATGCACACGCACGTACGTACATACATATATACATACTAACATAAAACATGTATAAACAAAAACATTAAGTGCAAACCTTGCAACACAGGTACACATCATTTTCACAAGGGTAATATCCCATGACAATCACACGCCTGACAGAGCTGGTAGACCATGTCTGCCACACACACTCAGTATGCTGTTGTGGTCTATACAATTTCAGCTATGTTACACATAAGCCCTTGCATGCGTAGTGTACAGTAACATGAAAAAGCTGTAGACTTGTTTGCCTACAGTGAGTCATAAACACCTGTCTGTCTGCACCGAGATTTTTCTTCCGGGTGCATACTGTCTTATACATGTCTGACGCGAGCCATTGAAACCCACCAGCCCGTGAAAGGATAATAACTCTTATTGAATTTCACGCCCTGTTCGGTTAGACGGTGTACATGACTGTAAAAGCTGAAAAGAGACGCACCTCAGAAAATCATACCTTGCTTTATACACCCGACTGAGTACATATACAACAGATCCTCAAGACCCCCACCCCACCCCACCCCCCACCCCACCCCCCCCACCCCCACCACCCCCCCCCCACCCCCCCACCCCCACCCCACCCCCCCACCCCCCCCCCCCCCCCCCACCCCCCCCCCCCCACCCCCCCCCCCCCTTCCCTACACACACACACACACACACACACACACACACACACTGACACTCAAACAACACAGACACGCATACACAACTTACCAGTATGACAGAGCTGACGTCATACATCTCAACCGGCTAATGGTCCAATGAATAAATTATAACAAAAACAACCGGTCATTTTGAACACTAACTGGCAAGAATAAGACCGATCCGGCAATACCTGATCCTAAAATTGGTCTTTCCAAAATGCTATGAATAACTAAATGAGTAACAAGCCTGACGAGTCTTAACGCTACCCGACCAGACTTGACGAGCAAGTTTTGTGAGCTGGGTTTCTGTACACTATATGTTTTGTGTTGTTGATTTTCAGTTGCGGCGAGAAGTTGCAAGAGCATGGTGCGGCACCTGCCGCGTATGGTGCGGCACCTGCCGCGTATGGTGCGGCACCTGCCGCGTATGGTGCGGCACCTGCCGCGTATGGTGCGGCATCTGCCGCGTATGGTGCGGCACCTGCCGCGTATGGTGCGGCACCTGCCGTGGTGCGGCACCACCTGCCGCGTATGGTGCGGCACCTGCCGCGTATGGTGCGGCACCTGCTGCGTATGACATTGTAACCTATATGTTCCACTTGGCTCTCACTTGGCCAGGGTGCTGATTTATAATTTACTGCAAAGTCAATAAATGACAGTACTGTGTCAGTTATGTTCGCTTTAAGGGACAGTGTCATGTACACTGTGAAGCATGGCATTCATAAACCCACCCAAATCATTTAATAGCCCAGCATGAATACAGCTGGAATACAAGCAGGAAGGCAGCAGGAAAAAGCATGATTTTAGCGCATGCTGTTTTCATGCTGTGCTCCACTGTAACCAAGCTTTATGCCTACTGGGACAGCCAAGTCTTTGTCTGGGGTAAACTCAAAAACTATTGACTACATTTGCTGGAGTGGTGCAAACGTATAAAATTACTATTCAGTGTAATTTCCTAGAAAACATGATTTTGCTTGATAACAATTATTCTTTTGTTTGTCTAATAAAAATGACAGACGGACAAATCCAAGTGTTTGATGTTACAGAATGCTTCAAAGATGTTAAGTGTTTTTATGACTTAAAATCACGTGTGTTTGGACCCAGCTTTAAACTCTCATCACCGTCAATAAGGATATACACGTCATATAACGTTACTTTGGAATATTCAGATGGATTACCACGTTATGATTATGAGACTGTTGATCTTAAGACAAATGCTTTTAAAGTTTATAATGCTAACAGTGGCCACTTGCGTTGGTTTGAGGTATTGTGTAATGACATATTTGATCAATTAAGAAAACTACATTGTTACATTGAAAGTGTTACGTTCAATAAAGTGATATTACACCTGCAGGACAAGACTTTAAGACAAACACCAGGGAAGTAGTTGACTTGTTTATCATAACTACAGATAATACAGTATTACATATGGTGTGACAATGGTTTTTTTTTTTTTTCATTTATTATTTTGACGGACAAATAAAAATGACGGACAATGCTCAAAGCCCTGGCCCATCAAACCCTGGCTCATCTGGTTTAAGAAACGTGTTTCACACAACAAACTTACCCATATCCAATACTAATAATGTTTACGAATCAATAGAAAACTCTTTTTCTGTCATACAACAAAATCTTCTGACAGGCAGTGTTAAAATTCAGGTTGTTGCGAAAATCGAATTCACTAGGGTGGGCGGTGAGGTAATTGTATCGTATATATCAACAAGACAACACACAGTTAACACAAGAAGAGAATTGGAGAACGTGTTTAGAGACAGACTATTACCAGACTTCCTCCAGGCGATTGACAGTGCAAAAATGAAGGGGTCTGGTTGGCACGAAGGACATGTGCATGAACTACAATTGAAACAGTCTAGGTATCATCCTATATTAGGTAAATCATGGTTGCCACTGCCAACAGAAGTAGCAAACAAAAAGGCTGTTGTTAACATACAGAACAATGACAACTATTGTTTCATGTGGTGTGTGCTTGCTAAATTACACTTTGTAAAATCAAAACCTCGATTTTAGTGGCATTGAGTTCCCTGTTAAAATAGAGGACATAGATTTGTTTGAAAAACTAAATCCTGGTATATCTGTGAATGTGTTTGTGTGGGATAATGAATCTGAGAACAAGTTACAGCCAATTAGAGTGTCCCCACTGGCACCAACCTATGGTCAGTCAGAAGATAAGCATGTTGACATGTTGCTAATCGGAGATGACAATAACTTTCACTACACAATTATCAGGAATATGTCACGTCTAATTCATGGACATACAACAAAACACAATGGCAAACAGGAAGTTTGTAAAAAAATGTTTACAAAGATTCTCCTCTATTGCAGTGGCACACAAACATGTTTTACACTGCAGGTCACCTGATGGCATACAAACTGTACTTAAGTACCCTGATCCTGGTAGTCAAGTGTATTTTAAGAACTATGGGAATCAGCAAAAGTTGCCGTTTGTAGTGTACGCAGATTTTGAATCATTAGTTGTTCCGTATGAGGGTCCTGTTCCAGAATCATTACCAAAGACTATAAAGTTGAGTGACCAAGTGGTGTGTTCTTTTGGATACATTCTTGTTAGGTCAGACGGTTTGCATTCAGAGCCTGTTATCTACAGAGGTGAAAATGCAGCATGTCTGTTTTTAACAGAAATGAGACATCTGTATAGTCAGGTAGTACAGTATCTCACAACATGTCAGATGCCTTTGGTGATGACAGAAGAAGACAAACAGAAATTTGATACAGCAGAGAAGTGTTGGATTTGTGAACAGCCTTTAGGTGGTGATAAAGTTCGTGACCACGATCACATAACTGGGCGTTACAGAGGCGCTGCTCATAACAATTGTAACTTGTTATTAAAAACAGATCCTAAGACATACAAGTTACCAATCTTTTTTCACAATCTGAAGGGATATGATTCACACATCATCATGCAGGCTGTAGACGAGTCGTACAAAAACATAAGTTGCATTGCCCAGACAACTGAGAAATATTTGACTTTTAGGTTAGACAAATTAGCATTTTATGACTCCATGCAACATTTGTCTTTAGGTCTTGCTAGTTTGGCAGAAGGACTGACCGAGTATCCAATAACGAGTAAATATTTTGAACCAGACTTGATTAAGAAAGGTGTCTATCCGTATGAGTACATTGATCACTGGGTTGTGTTTGAAGAAACAAGACTGCCACCAAAAGATAAATTTTATTCTACACTAACTGGTAAAGGCATTTCTGACTCTGAATATCAACACGCTCTTGATGTGTGGGGGAAGTTAGGATGTCAGACAATTGGTGACTATCACGACCAGTACTTGAAAGCTGACGTTTGCTTACTAGCAGACGTATTTGAAAGTTACCATGAAAAGGGGTTGTTACACTACAGACTTGACCCTTCTTGTTACATAACTAGTCCTGGCATGACATGGGATGCATTTTTGAAATCCAGTAAGATATCTTTAGACCTGTTGTCTGATTGTACGATGGGTGAAATGGTGGAACGTGGCTTGAGGGGAGGGATTAGTATTGCAGCGAACAATTATGCCAAGGCCAACAACAAATATCTAGATGACCTTGACTCAAGGTCAAGGTCATTCATTACCTATGTAGACGCTAACAATTTGTATGGCTGGGCAATGTGTGAGTTATTGCCCTTGAAAAACTTTTGTCTGTATGATTTGTCACAGTATGATGTAACAGAGTCAGGGTTAACTAACAATATTATGAATCTTGACCGAAACGACGCGAAGGGTTGGATCTTTGAAGTCGACCTGGAGTACCCACACCACCTACACGATTACCATAATGATTATCCCTTAGCTGTTGAGAAAATGAGTTTGACAGGGAAAAAAGAAGACACCAAATTTGTGCCAAATTTAAATGACAAATTCAATTACGTTTGTCACTACCGCTTGCTGCAGTTTTACATCAGACATGGGTTAGTATTAAAGAAAGTTCACAGAGGAATTCAATTTGATCAGAGTGCTTTCATGAAAGATTACATAATGAAGAACACAACCCTTCATGCCAGAGACGGCAACACTGCATTTGACAAAGACTTCTTTAAGCTTATGAACAATGCCTGTTTTGGCAAGACTATGGAAAATCCTCATCACAGAAAAGATGTGAGACTGGTCACAACTGAATTGGGTGCAATTAAACTTACAGGTAAGCCACAGTACACAGGGTATAAAGAATTTCATTCATCATTGTATGCTGTGTCACTCAAAAAAAAGATTGTCAAACTGGACAAGCCAGTATTCATCGGTATGGCAATTCTTGAGTTGTCAAAACTGTTGATGCTTGAATTTTATTATGATTACTTCAAATTAAAGTATCCTGACTGCCGTCTGCTATACACTGACACTGACTCTATGATCATTGATGTGCCTACTGAAGACTTTTATGAAGACATGAAAACAGAACTACACATGTATGACACGTCTGACTACCCTAAGGATCACCCACTGTTCAGCACACAAAACAAGAAAGTGCCTGGTAAGTTTAAGGATGAACTAAATGGTGTGCCAATAGTTGAGTATGTTGGACTGAGATCCAAAATGTATTCTATACTGCACCAAAAGGGAAGTCAGTCGAAAGCCAAAGGAATTAAAAAAACAGCAATAAAAAATAAAGACATACGTCATGAACATTACAAGCAAGTGTTAGATGGTGCATTAATGCCTGATTATCCAAACAAGTCACTGAGATCAAATAAACATAATCTTGAAATGATCCAAACACACAAAAAGTCACTGGCAGTTGGAGACACGAAAAGAGTGTTTCACAGTAAGGAAAAAGCTTATGCACCAGGTCATTACAGGCTCAAGTTATCTGAAGACATTTGTGATGAACTGGTTGATGAATTAATTGACGACTTAGTTACTGAAATGAGTAACAGTGTCTGGGGGAATAATCTGTAATTCTTCTCTGACAAATGCCCTCTGGGGTGCAGGCTCATACAGGTAATATATTGTTGCGTCAGGACCGGGAATTATTTTTTTTTATATTGTGTACAGATGTTGACCAGATGGGGTCTGTTGCCCTGCGCTTTACGTCGTTCTCAGCCTCCCCTGGTTGATATAAATATCTCACCTGTTTAGTACATAAACTTGTGTCTGGTGCCGGGGTTGGGGTTGGTCCTGTTTTTGGTTCTGTAATTGTTTTCAATTTAATAGCATCAGCAGGCTTAGGATGACCTTCATTATTCATTGCTTTTATCACATGTGGTAATCTCTTTACCCATTCAGTGTTACGTGCGTCATGCATGAGTTCCTTAGAATACTGGTAACTGAAAAGTCTCTCTGATAACTGTTTGTTAAAGTTCTCTACAATTGCCTGTGATCTGTGTACACCTGGAATGCCTCGTCTAACCAGTACACCATGCTTAGCAAATAACTGATTAACTGCACCTTTAAATTCAGATCCATCATCAACTTGCACTAGTCTGGGGTATCTTAAAGGACCTCGACCATATATTTTTGATAAAGCAGTAGCAACTGTACTGGCTGTTTTGTCAGATATGGGTTCAGCGTCTTTATACCTTGAAGCTATGTCTACAACAGTCAGTGCGTACTTGTATTGTTTCTTTCTTATTGTGTCATGTGGTAAGAACAAAAGGTCCATTTGATGCGTGTCATTTGGTGTTGTGTTCTCAAAATGGGGTCTCGTTATCTTTCTTGGAGCAGGAAGATATATCTGCCAAATTGCCTGTCTCTGTAACCATTGCTTGACTTGATTGAGTGTTATATCTCCGCCCACAGCGGCATGTAATTTCTGAATAGCTGTTGCTCCTTTCCAATACCCTGATGGAGAGTAATATATTTTTGATAGTTTATTTTCGGCTGCCATTTTTTCTAGCAATGAAAACTCCAGTAAAATAAACAAATGTCATTCCCACTAGAACAAAAATTATCTCTCCATTTCTTTGTTGTGTGCTTGGTTTGTAATAGTCACTTAGTTTTGGTTTCGGGATAGACATGTCTTCACCTGTGACAAGAAAATATTCCCTGATTGCTTTGTCTGTATTTGAAAACGTATTCTGTGCGTGACCTTCAAGCCTGAGTTTTTCATTGATGAAATCAAGTTTTTCAATTCTATTCTTTTCATATTCCTGTTGAGCTTGAGCGAGTTTCTCTGTTGCCTCATTGTGACGTTTCATTTCTTCTGCTGATTCTTCTCTACCCATTTTTGAAAAGAGGTAGTTTGAGCCACTGAATGCCAGAGCGTTAACAACTGCCCCACCAATCATAATAGCTATCGTCGCCATAGTTTTTATTTACATAGAAACATTTTCGGGAATAATTCCTTGCTTGACAAGAAAATCTTTTGTCGCAATCGACGCTGTTACAACTACAATTAGCTTAGTGCTGTCTTCGAAATCGAGTCTACTGAGGTCTGCTGATTTCATTTTGAGTAGACTTTTCCCCAGCATAGAATAAGCTACTGCTAATCCACTGATTACGGCAGAGTGATACACAAGGTTCATTAAATTCTTTAAGTCGTTCATTTCTTAGGCAAGAAAAATTAAAATAATATTTTTATTTACTGCATATAAAATGGGTCAACGGCTTTGGGTGTTACTGGTAATGTGGCGACTTCTGGTTTTGTTTTTGGAGTGTCTGATTTTTTGGTCACTGTACGAGTCTGTGGTTTGTATTTTTTGTATAATTGATAACCTACGTAACCAAATCCGACAACAAATCCGGCAACTATATATTTTGTTGTTTCAGGGTCAGACTTAGTTGTTTGTCTCTCACTTTGATGAGGGTGTGTCAGTCCTGACGGTATTGACACTGGTCCTGACGGTGCTGACGGTGGGTCAGTCACATGAGATTTTTCTGTTTGTGTTTGAAGCTGTAATTTTTTTTGCCTGTTCCATTCGGCTAATCTTTTTCCTGCATCAACGCGGCCTGGACTTTTAGCCTTAGTCACAGTTTGAACCTGTGTCAAAACAGGGTCGGGGTTCAGTTGTGGAGTCGTGTGGGTTTCGTCCATTTTCTTCTGCAGTAAAATTTATTTTCGAAAAATCAATATGACTCCCAGTAACAAGAAGGGTTACTACAGGTGCAAGGTAATTTCCAAACTTGTAAAACATGACACATGCTAATTTGCCAATTGAACTTGAAACAATAGGATTGCTTTCAAGGTCGTGTGAAAGACTGTCACTATCCACAGGTAGAAAGTGACTCACTGCTTTTGTGTATAGGCATACAAGAGATCGACTTAAATCACGAGTCATTAGTGAAGCGATGTGGTTTTCATATTTTGAATGAAGCTTGATTAGTTCGTCAGCCGTAAGAGATTCAATATCCTCTGTCATGTATTGTTTCCCGAGATAAGTCTTTGATTTGCCTGAGACAATCACAGACAAAAGACGCTGTTTTTTCGAGTCTAAGTCTTTGTTCTCAACAGCATTGATATCATTCAATAGAAGGATTTCATCAGGGTTCATTTATATTGTTATTTAAAAAAAACAAAATTAATTTACTAACCCATACCCTGTGGGCTGATTTGTCTTTAAAATGAGCTTTAGATGCTTAGTTGATTTCAGTTTATTTTTTACATCATCACGTTCATGTTTATTTGGTATGACATCATTCTCTCTGAGACAGTCTTCAAAGCTGTCACGGTCCTTGCAGTAAAACAAAGAGATAAACTTTAACTGTTCTCAAAAATCTTTCAGTACAGCATTATATTTTTGAGTGAGAATCCATACACTTACATTTGCATGTCTGCCACTGAAGGCAAGTTCTGCTAGAGTGTTTCTCTTCTTGACAATGTCTTTCTCTGCAGAACAGTCATCAACAATAAACAAGGTTGGCTGTCCTTCAAATTGCTTGTAAAAATATTGTAGGTAGTCATTCAGTTTCTTTTCAGGGTCGACTAAGTATATGTTGCTGTCAGTCCAAATGAATAAACGGTTGTGATAAGCTTTGTTGTGTTTGATTGTAGGACAAAATATGACAATGTTTTCAAAGTGGTGTATGTATCTTGTTTGTAATAGGTCAAGTACGAATTCAGTTTTCCCACACCCTGTGGCACCAACAAATAAGCCACAGTGTGGGTCAAGGGTCATTAAGCTCTGGTTCATTTTAATACACAATATAATTTTAATATATGTGTCCACTTAGTCTGCTTTCTGCAATATTGAGTTGTGCATCATATATCAGGTACAAATATATGTTTATGGCTGCAGCAGTTTCAACCTTCTTTTGTATCTGAATTGTTATTCCATCACTACCGTTCTCGACAGTACGTCCTGACCCATGAAGGTAATCGTCATCTGTACTACGAAGGTCTAGCCACAGTGCATACTTGTTTGTAAGGTATTGTCCGATCCTAACGTCATACAGATGTAGATCTTTGCACGCAATGTTTGCTGGTTTATCTCTAATCCTTCCACCCGCAAAATACTTTGTGATCTCATCATAGTGTTGATAAGGTAACATTCCAGACGCATACACTTGATTAGGACGGCCTTCAATTGTACAGGACAAATGTGTAATCTTAGGATTGTAGAATTTTTCTGAATCCCGTTTATATGGATCTGCTGGTTCAACAAACAACATAAGAATACCTTTCAGTGACCTAGCAGGTGTGTTCAAGTTTATGTTCCACATTGGGTCACTCTTGTCTTTTTGCATTAAACTATGTCTAATTACCCTGTCATAATAAATTGGAAGTCTTGACTGATACTGATTTTGAATGAGTCTGGCTAGATCAGTGTGTGTGACAATTTCATATTCCAAGGAAATGTTAGAGATCTTGTATGTTGCATCTGTGGCAGATGATTTTATAACTTTGGAGTAGTCATTGAAAGTTAGTTCAAAGCTCAGATGGTCATTCAGTGCTCCTTGATAATAAGGCAGATGAGCTGTGAGGATTTCAAACTCAAGTGGAATGTAAAACCTGGTTCCATATGTTTCAGCTATAATAACTTCCTTTGGTACCCCAGTAGTTGTTTTGTCTCCGGCATTGATTCGAAGTTTCCCAACATTATCTGGCTGTATGCCTTGATAAATACGATCTTCTCGTTCTTCTCTTGTGAGCCAAAGATCTTTGTAACAGTAGAACACATCTGAGTCGTCAAGACTAAACACTTCCTGCCCTTCAAGTTTTACTTTAATAGTTTTAACAATTGCTCTGCCAAGATTGTCAACCAGTGTTCTGTTTACATCTGCGTCTGATGATAGTTCAATATTAAATGCTAGGCGTGCAGTGCCAGGAACAATAACGTCACTGGGACCTAGGTTTGGAAATTTGACTGTAAGTGTTTGGTTCTGGTCTATGGTACTTGGATTGTTTGTGATGACGATTGATTGTCTTATGCCCTTAACACCCAGTGGCTCACGTAGTTTTCTGTATGGGTCTAACTTTGATCCGTAAGACTGTGTCATTTTTATTATGCACAATAAAAAATAATAAATTAATAAAACAATGGCAGCGGGAGGATTTAATCATGAAGATTTTGAAATGGATGACATGAATGTCTCAGATACCAGTATCACAGATATGACTGGAATGGTAACTAGTAGTAGTAGTATGCATCATGAACTGTTAAAAGACAAAGTAAACTCATTTTATGACAGTGTTGGAGCACGCCCAGATGTAATAGATCCTAATCAATTTGAATATGATAAAGGGCACTTATTTGTAAATACAGACAGAGGGAAAATATATCTAACACATAAAAATAATCCTTCTAAGTTTAGGGCTTTAAGTACAATTAAAGGTGAAGTCGGTGGTAACTCTGGGTTGGCAAGGTATCTTGGTATTGGAGGGTCTCCTGTCACGCCAAGACTGGCTAGTGTTCTTCACGACACGCAAACAAAGTTACCAACAGGGCAAGAAATTGAAATGGCACCTGTAACAAGCCTACCAGAAATAGCAAACACAGTGATACAAGAAACCTCATTTACTGAAGGGCAAATAAATGACGCTTTGAAAACAATAAATGATCCACCTTTGTCAATGAGAGAGATTATAGGGTTGGATAAATCATTGCAGACAATAAGAGGTGAGATGGTAAACAATGTTGCCAAACTAAGTGAGCTTGATAAACACATAGAACGTTAAAAAGAGAAACTGGCTACCGCAGACACAGAAATGAAAGAAAGAATCCAACACAGATTAAATGATTTGCAGATAGAAAGATCTGGACGATTAGAAGTGATTAGTATTGGAAGACAAAAACTTAAAACCCAAGTTAACAGGATTAGAGAAACTATTCAGAAAATACTTCACGAAGACACTACTTTGGCTGAGAGACTTAAAACACTTTTCAGAGAACAGGGTATCACTATTGCCAGTTTAATTACTGCTCTTGGATTTATTATCAGTACTGTTGTGTTGGCTGTCTCTGGGGGCGGCAGTGGTAGTAGTCCAACCCCGGCACCGCCAGGTCCTCCGGCACCACCAACAGACCCAAAAGACTTACAGTCATGGGTAAAGAAACAGTTGTCTCACATATCAGACTTGCTTAAGAAATTGGCTCTGAAAGCAATAGACGCTTTGCCTGGTATTACAGGCACTGTTGTCAGTTGGCTGATTAGTACAGCGGCAAAGGCAGTAGGGTTTATGGCAGAGCATGTGTGGATCTTTCTGGTTACAGTAGGTGGGTTGATGGTGGGTTATTTAATGAAACAGATAAAGAAGTAATACCCCTAATCCTGTTAGACCTATTACCAATGCAGTTCTCTCTGACTCATGTGTGTCAGGGGTTGACTGTACTGGTTGTATGAATGCCGGGGCCGGTGTTGGGGCTGGGGCCGGGGCCAGGGCCGGGGGTGTTACCGTCTGTAATGATTTTAATGGCTGTACATGTGTTGTTGTTGCTCCTAAGTTTACAGATTGATTAAGACCGAGTTTTTGACCAACACCTGCAACAACTATTTCATTATTATAATTTGTTATTGTACCCATTTGGAGTTGAAGGTCAGATGGTAACATGTATAACCCGATGCCAACTACAAAGTCAACTTTTGATCTGGCATATCTGAGTACGTCTTGATAGCGTTGTATGCTTGATGGGAGATCGACTGTTGAATTAATTGAATCTTCAAGATTTGCAAGAAATTGTTTTTGTGCTTCAAATTTACCACTTCCATTCAAAATGTTTGATTTTGTTAGTGATTGTGCTCCTAGTAAACACCAGACATATGTTCTGATTGACTCATTTACGCGCTCGACTCCCGCTTGAGTAAACCCGTCAGATTTATCTAAGACAAATGTGGTCCAGGCGTTAGACTGCTTCTGCTCAATTGAGCCTAACCACACTTCTGATTTTGATGAGAATGAAGTGTAACCAGGGTAGTAATCTTGTGGGTATTGTCTGTGACTCATAGCATAATACAATGTGCCCATGCCATGGTGATCATCAAGTTTTTGTGTAAAGTCATACTTGGGGCTGATGTTAAATTCATTACAAATCCGTTCAAACGCTTTCATATCCATGGGGTTGTTATACCTGTTGAAACTAGATTCAGTGGGTAGAGGTGTATGCAGTTCTGACAGTATACGTCTAAGCTGGTAATAAACATGGAAACGATAGACAGATCTAATCAGTTTGTTTGAGTGATTCAAATGGTCTGTGAATGAAACACCACAGCCTGTAGTTGAGCATAGTATTGCAAAGTTGAGTTGGTTTTGAAACATCTGTAGTGGACTTGAAGACCACTTTCTTGCAGTTGAGTCATCTGTTATTGGAGGGTTTAGGTAATGGTCAAACGGATTTGGTACTTTGACTTGAAATAGATCTTGTTCAGACACAGCTATGTCGAGTTGATTTAGTTGAATTATTTTCTGTTCATAAGTAGGTGCAACATTATATTTGGCATTCACATTAAATTCAAATGCGTTTGTTGTGGTAATGGTTGGTGATTTAAATTCCATCCTTTTTTATATGAGATAATAAAAATGTTTATTACCTTAACAAATCTTGACACAAGCAAACCAGTGTGGTTAACTAATGGGATTGATAATCGTGATGGTAGCAAGGCTGTTGCTATCCATGAAATGTTCTATACAGTAAAATGGTTTAATGTAACAGATGATATATATAATAAAGTAATTTTTGATGGTAAGACTGAAGCTATACCACCTGGGTATTATGACTTTTGTACTATAGCTGAATGGTTTCAAAGTAAATTTAAAATTAAAGCAACTTTAAATCCAGCTAACCTACTTGTTACATTAGAATTTCTGAAACAAGATTGGTTAAAAATTTCAGATAGATTTGCATATTTACTTGGATTTTATATTGACGAAGATTGGTATAGAACAGATGATTTAGATGAAGCTATGTTTGGTATTATAACAATGAAGACAAAAAAACTTAAAATAACTGGAAAACGTCCTGTCAATTTGTCAGTACACACAGTGCTAAATGTTTATTTGAAAGAACTAAACACATCTGAGAATGTTCACAATGGAAAGCCTTCAACTTTGTTGAGATGCTTACCTACTGGAACTGCTCCGTATTGTGAAAGTGTAGTTGTTAGATTTCCTAATTTGCAGTTTAAGAAATTAGGTTCTAGTTTCTTTGAGTCACTGAGTATATCTGTAACTAATCAGGATGACAAACCAGTTCTTATGCATGATTTTAGTGTAGTGTTAGAAGTTAAATAATTTTATTTTTGTTTATAAAAATGAGTGGTCTTGGTCCAAAGCGAACAATCATACCAGTTGCATGTCCAGTAACAGAATTGAAAGATTTGGCAGACGTACAGGATTTTGAGAAGGAGGGGGATGTTGGAGAAATATATGGTTTTGAACTTGATTTAAATGGCATGTACAAGAGGAAAGTAATTGTTGACATGAAAGACGGTGAAAAACAGATTCCTAAACTTGGTCAGCTTCGTGATGTTACTGTACCTACTCCACCTGTAAATAATGTGCCTTACAACTTAATACATGTGGGTAGTAAGTGGGTGGTTTCACCTGTGCCTGTTCCACCACCCACAATTGACTGGGACATAAAGATTGAATTTATTAGTCCTTATGTATACACTGATGACGAAGGCGCCTTAGTGTTTAGGAAAGTTGTTAATTCTGGGCCGCTTATTGTAAGTCTTGTTCCAAGCTTTGCCCCAGACAACAATAGCAGAGAAAAACTGAAAGTTGAAAATTATGAGAAACGGAGATATCTTCTTACAACTAGAAAGGGTAGATCAGATACTTCTGTTGTGTTTATGCCAGCAAGCTTAGTCGTGGCTAGAGAAGTGACAATAGTATTTGAAATTATCATGAAATCTGTTGCTTCTGCAAAAGAGGCAAATATAGCACAAGGAATTAAACTTACATGGAATGAAACAGTAACAGAATCATCAAAGGTCTTTATTGCCATTACAAAAAATAATGATGTTATTAATGTTTCAAGCAGTATTCCCGCTGTCAAGGTGGTGGTTGACAAAACAACTTTTGTTCGTCTAACTTACATAAACCTTGAACACATTGATCTTGTTGCATTTTATTATGCCAGCAAATTGTATACTTTTGAAGAGTTGCAAAATGTAATTGCTGATTAAATAAAAAAAAATATTTGTGAATAAAAAAAATGGTAAACTTCTATCCGCAACTACCAACGCTTGATCCGACTGAAACAAATGTGATGACTAAAACAACGCTTGCGCCTGATCCACAGGTGACAGCTGTGCCAATTGCTTCAGATAAAACATTACAGGCAGACGCATTCAGATTAAATAATATTACAGAAGCTTTGAAATATTTGGAAAGTGAAGAGGCTAAGTACTCACGGTGCAAAAGGAGGTATAAGTCAGTATTTAATTCTGTTCAAAACACTTCTATGGCTATTGGTGCAGTTTCAGCTTCATGTTCTGTAGGGGGTATAGTTCTGTTCGCCACAGGAATTGGAAGTTTGGCTGGAATAGCAGTTGAGGGTGTTAGCGTTGCTACATGCCTGGCTTGCTTTGGTTTGGAAGCCTTGAACAAGAGGTTTCACACGAAATTACAGAAACATGAAGCATTGAGTACGCTTGCTGGTGCAAAGCTGAGCAGTATGAAACTTATTATCAGTAAGGCATTGAATGATAATTTTATTGATGATGAAGAATTTAAGCGGGTCCAGGATGATTTAAATAACTACAAGAAACAAAAATCTGAAATACAGAATAAGATGCGTAGTCAGTCTCCCGTGAATGTTGAAGAACTAAAGGCTAGTTTTTTAGCAGAGGGAAAAAGGATCGGTGTTCAGGAAACCACAGAAAAACTACACAATCTTTTAAACAAATAAAAATCAGATTTGGTAATCGTTTATTAATGTCATACACTTCACAGAAAAATGCCATGCCACTTACACCACTTGTGCCTGATTATTTAACCCCATCAGCACCACCACCTGAGTATTACTGAGAAAAATTTTTTTTTTTATTGTCCTTGTGTCTTGATAAATCTGTCTCAGTGTCTTGGGACTTGAGTCAAGTTGTTGTAAGAACTTAGGGTAAGTACTTGTAAGAACTTAGGGTAAGTAATTAATAAGTTCTTATGACAACACACTTAAAGGTTACCTCTGCAGGTTCCTAAAAGTTAGTTGCAACTTGTTAATAAGTATTAAGTTTCACTTGGCATCACTTGATCAGGTTCATGATTAGGTTTTTATAGAGACAATAGTTATAGAGAAAGATAATAGGAGACCCGTAAGATAATCAGATCAATAAGGCCGCATCCGTCATGCTCGTCACTTTTTTAAAATCAAAGGGTTGATTTAGAATTAACGGAGGGGGGGGGGGGGTAAAATTGGGGTCAAAATTTTGATATTAAAAATGGCGTAAATTAATGATGGATGCGGCTCTATTGAATTCATTGTCTTACGGGTCTCCTATTATCTTTCTCTAAGGAAGTACCGGCTCCATCGCCACGTGCTCATTTGAATCGAATTCGGAATGGGTGAATTTTACCTAGTTCTACTGACTACATTTCTTTTATGAGACAAAATTGGATTTAAAAATGTACCCACCTTCTGAAATGGAGCTTGATGAAAACCAGCATGACAGTCGCCTACTGCCATCAGCATCTGTTTTTTTCAGTTTCGGCATTTTCGAGGAGACAGCAAAAGTGAAGTGTTACCAAAGAAAATAGATCTAGATTTAAACTTCCCCCCACAAACCTTAATGACGTCAGACGTCTTTTCACTGATCTTTCTCGGAAAGACATGCACTGAAGGAAAGCAACTCTTTTGGGTACCTGGTCGATTCAACGGAAATCCATTTCAACGATGTTTTTGGATGATTCAACGATGGTCGTTTCAACGGATGTTCGTTACAACGAATTATCATAATTATCAACTTAGCGTCTTAATTAATCTTTCTAAAAAGTCGTTTTTGGGGGATTAGGGCTGTATCAAGGTGAAGGCGCTGGAAGAGGCTTGTGGCCAGAACAAGAAAATATGGCTGCATTTACTAATTTAGGGTTAGGGGTTGGGTTACTTGGTTGTTTCAACGGGAAAACGTTTTGGACGTTTAAACGGATCCCTTGAAATGGATTTCCGTTGAATTGTCTATAAATAACTCTTTGTGCCTTGGATCAAAAGTGACTAAAAACTGCAATGTTTTAAAAATAATAAAAAAATAATAAAACTTTGGAACTCCCTTTGCATAAAAAAAAATTCACTGTTCTTTTTTTTTTTTTTTTTTAGTTGGGAGGGGGGGTTCCGGAACCCAGGTAACCCCCTCCTGGGTCCGGCCCTGATTAAATGGAATATTGCCACCTTTTTGTACGCTATGAGCAGCTAATTAATGTACAAGTACATTGTAATTTAGTTCACACGTGCATGTCTGCTGAAACACAGCTAGAGATGTCATTAATTGTCCAGTATGTCATCACTTGCCACCTACAGCGAGTCTTGGCTTATCTCAACCTTTTTTAGCTGCCAATGCTGTTGTGTGTCCAATTTACTATTACAAGGTATGTAAACAAAACAATATGATAAATAACGCAATGACTAATTTTTACAGTAGCTGACGGTAGAATTGCATAGTGGTACGAAACCTGTACCGGTTTTTACTTTCGGTGTACGGGCAACCGCAACTATCCTTGGTCCACACCACTCGACAAGAGCCTTATGAACAGGGGATCCACAAGCGCTGAGGATAGACGCACAACCGAAGCAGAGAGAAAGCGCCTCCAGAGAAAAGGACGAGCGACAAGCACCTTCTCGTGTGTCCCACCTGTGGGAGGCACCTCCGTGCCCGGATTGGCCTCACCAGCCATCTCCGGACACATCATTATTAGACACAACATGGCTAGGGATGTCAGTGGTCCTCATCGCCCGCGATGGACGCACATCACTGAGGTTAAAAGCTTCAAATTTGTACCCGCCATGAGATGGCAGTTGCCTGCTCGGCGTTAAACCCAAATAACTAACTTCAAATTCGTACACTGCCATATGCAAGCTACATTATAGTACTGACAGATAAGGCTTAAGTTCAAGGGTGGTGCCAAAATAGCTTGGCGCCAAGCTATTCCGGCACTACCCTTGAACTATTTTAATCAAACTTATTTCACACACTGGTGTATTCCAAATGATAAGGGTTAACTATGCGTCGGAAACTTCAACTCTGCCTCAAACTTTCCCTGTGCAATAACAAACCCAGCGAACGTGTTTCTGAACACTGGCTATTACGTGCCGTAGCTATTAGACGACCAGTTTAATGGGAGCCTCATAAACAAATACACTATTTTTCAGATGTGTTCCGTCTAAATTCAATACTATTACTAACTTGTAAATTATTCTTTCAAGTTGTTAAATGTTTGCATGCATGTATTTTAAGAGTTAACAAGACAACATGTAACACAGGTAAAGGTTCACCTGCCTCTCTCTTTCTCGCACACATCCACACACGCACACAAGTATGACGGCTGCTGGTTGGTGCATGATTTGCCCGGCGCCATGCCAATCAGTTGCCAACCTTGAACTTTACTGGTTATTCACCTACATTTGTCTATATTAGATGAATTGGAAACGTGATGTACTGAGCTGAACAAAAGGACAATATTTTTTTTTTTTCTAATTTAGGAAACAGCTCACACTAGTGACTTTCGGTCCTAAATTCGTTACTTTCTACTTTTTCTTTCTATTTTAGTTGATTGCTAATAATAACGCAGTGTACCAGTACATGGTACCCGTGCCAGTACAAAGCCATACCAGTAAAATACTGTGCAATTCCGGCTGACAGCAGTACAGGCAGTTATTAAAGCAATCTACTCCAGGCACTCCAGGGTTAATAGTTCACAATATCGCCTTTATAAATGTCTCATTACGTCTTACAATAATCATGGTTTGACAAAAGGGCTAACTTAAGCTGAAGTGGCCACTATATTATACTTTTTCAGACACTGTACCCCGTGTACACTGTCCAGTGTTGAACTGTACACCGTGTACACTGTGCGTTGTTAAAATGGCCAAGACTTTTCAAGTTTCACTTCCTATGTGAGTGTCGCTCAATGTACCGTAAAGCGGTTGATTTCCGGTTCAGTGTCTACTTTCTCGACTGAGTGTACGCATAAAATATGAAAGAAACACAATGGACTTCACATGAAAATGATCTGTTGCTTCAAGAAAATACTTTTGACAGCAGCCTAATCTGAACACCAACAGAACGAGTTCCAGCTGAGCGCTGCGTGTGTTCATAGCCGGCCACATCCGTATACAGTCATAGGTCCAACGCCACGGAGTCCCTGAAATTTCAGGGAAACCTCGATACCCCCTGACCCTGGGGTGAGGTCGGAAACCTCATCAAGCTGATTTCAGCGCTTGTGTTTATGTTCATGTCACTGGCAACAATGTTCCCCTGTCAGATTATTTCAACTACACTTGACATAGATCCCCATGCACCTTCACAGGCTGAGTCATCTCACGAGAATCTGTGCGGCGTTTTGCGGCCCTATTTACATCCACATTAGCTCCCCTAAATGAGTGAATTCTTGCCCTGGATACGCAATTAAGTCCGCAGTGGCTTACTCATCCGAGGATCTAATAAGGATGTAAAGTGAGTCTGCAAAATGCACAGATTCCCATGAGCCGATTCAATATCTGGGGGTTCAAAGTGATCTATGTCAACTGCAGTTGTACTGGTCTGACTTAGCTATTAGACACTGTTACCAGCCAAAATGAAGAGAGAACAGAAAAGGACTGAACTGGAAGGGGAATTGTAGCGCCGGAGCAACGGCATAACAAAACAAACACGGGGCAGCGGTGGCGCTGATGACAGATAGTGTGACCCTCACCCACCTCACGTACCTCAACCCTCTCCCTCCCCTTGGCGTTCGAGCTAAGACTGTATAAGGAAACGCAAACCCCGTTTAGAATAATCATGAGAAGCTTCTACATCCGACATTCGTTTCCAGTCTTACTCTGTGAAACATGCGATAGTCTAAGAAATTACCCTCATTTCACTCTTCAATAATCTGCACATTCATATATTGCTGAACTGTATCCTTGCAGAGATTCACTGTAGTACTGAAATGAATGGCCTATTCACATGACCTCTCGCCCGAGACTTGAAAAAGTCTTGGACAGTTTAACACTAGGCAGTGTACACAGGGAACAGTTCAACACTGGGCAGTGCACATGGGGTACAGTGTCTGAAAAAGTATACTCTAGTGATCACTTCAGACCAACTTAAATTATGAAGTTTGAAATGTTGTAAAATGAATTTCAGACTTTTCTGGTCTTCTTCATCTTTGTACGCAGGAGAGTTCCTTTCGTTTTCTTCTTCTTTCGGTATAGTGACCAACTTCAATATACTGAAGGAACTGTCACTAAATTGTTTGGGGGTTGTGTATTGAAATCTGATGGTAAGAGAAAATGCTAGAATGAGCAAACAGTAACTTGCCGGTAGTATCACTTCCAGGAATGAGGTGGGGGGGGGGGGGGGGGCAGGGTAATTGTGATTAAGCCAGTCCGGCTACCGAAGCGGCCCACTGGGGTAAACCCTGACCAGCACAGCCTTAGCCATCATTTTCCTTAATCTGACAAGACGAGGAAAGGGGGGTGGGGTGGTTGAAGTGATGTTACATGCAGCCAGCCTGGACTCAAAGGAGTCCAGAGAGGCGTGGACCAAGGGAAGAATGTCATCTGGCGGTACTGGGTCATAGTGGAGGGGTCTTCATATGCCTGGTCATTCGACTTCTAGGTGCATCTGCGTTGCTGGCTAGGGGCTGGGGCGAACCGGGACCTGATGGAGACGAGATGATTGTGATATCTGCACAAGGTACGTGACTACGCTCAAATGGCAGGGAAAAACCTCAGGTATACATGTGTGACTATGAAAAGAAGGGGAGAAAAATCTTAGTTGTGGCATGATGTCACGACACGGGTTTTTTTCGTCTATTTTTGTAGGGGAGTAAGTTTAAGGGGGTGACAAGATTTAGATAGTCGCCGGACGTACGGGTAGTTTAGGTGGGGTATTTGGCCTGTACACGAGTATTTGCTGCCGTGAGAGTTTGTGGGACGGCGTGACGCACGTGGTCGCCCGGTCAGAGTGATCGGGTGGTTATTGTTTCACGTGTATTTTCGTCATGATTTAGTGGGCGTTTTTTTTTTGGCAAACCTAACGTTATCCAAATTGTAGGACAGTCGCATTTCCAACAGCGAACGAGTCAGTCGTTTTTCCAGCAGTTTCCTAGGGTGGTCTTTCAGGGCGTGGTTCGCCATTTGCTAAAAAGGTCGCAAGCAGCTGTGTCGGTCTTGTGTATCGGCCCTGCGATACGGTTTCTGGTCGTCCCAAAGCCGGTGTCCGAAGAAGGAGAGAAGAGAAGAGCAGCGACGACTTAACCCCTGGCTTGTCTTGTCTTGTTTGTCTTCGTCCTAGCCGGGGCGTCTTCACGGATGACAGTAAGTACACGCAACAATTCTTTAGTGGCCATTTGCTCGGGGGGGGGGGGGGGGGGGAGGGTTCGTTGTGTTTGCTTGTTCTGTTATTATTTTGGTTAGTGTGTATTGGGGTGCAAGTGCAAGAATAGAAAGTAGGGGTGAATGTTGTCATCTGTAGTTTGTAGTATTTGGCGTCGAATTAGTTATTGGGGTTTAACGCCGATCAGGCGACGAATGCCATCTGTTGTATTTTGTAGTTTCTAGAGTATCTAGCGGCGGATTAGTTATTGGGATTTAACGCTGAGCAGGCGACTAAGGCCATTTCTCTATTTAGCGTCGGAGTGTAAATATTCGGAAGTGAGTCATAAGACATAAGACATAAGACATTTATTTACCAAGTAAAACGTTACAAAGATTTTTGTGTGACATGGCGACAGTAAAATACATCCTCACTTACTACACATGCATTCATCATGACATACACTCAGTCGTCCTGTGTACAGCACTAAGATAGATAAACACAATATTACACACATCAGTCCTATGTCACAATCATGGAATCACGTTGTTCCATGGATGGTAATGAACTGAGTACAGCTTCTGGAAAGAAACTGCATCTGAATCGAGAGGTTCTGGCTTTCAAAGCACGAAACCGCCGGCCAGAGGGCAGAGGCTCGAAGAGATGATTGGCTGGGTGTGACAGATCGCGAACGATTTTTCCTGCCTTCCGTTCCATACGTGTTTTGAAGATGGAGGCGACAGATGGAAAGTCGCAGCCAGCTATTTTGGAGGCAGTCTTAACAATGTGCTCGAGCTGGTTCTTTTCTGTTGCGGTTGTGCTGCCATACCAGACAGTGATAGAGAAGCACAAGGTAGAACTGTGCCATGATACCTCTTGACATACCGAGTTTCCGCAGCTGTCTCAGAAAGTGGAGACGCTGTTGGCACTTTTTCACAATGGCCGTAGTGTTATTGTCCCAACCCAGATCGCTCGAGATGATGGAGCCGAGAAATTTAAACGAGTCGACTTGTTCTACGGTTTCCCCATTGATGACAAGGGGCAGTATCGGGACTTTGATTTGACGAAAGTCAATCACCACCTCTTTTGTCTTTGAGACATTCAGTTCCAGGTCATTTTCCGAGCACCAGTCGACCATTCTCCGAACCTCGTCTCGATACACAGTTTCGTCGGCATCAGACAACAGGCCTTCAAGGGTGGTATCATCGGAAAATTTCAAAATTTTCACAGACGGGGTTTCGGAGACACAGTCATTTGTGAACAGGGTAAAGAGAAGCGGAGAGAGAACGCATCCTTGTGGAGCGCCAGTGTTCAGTGTTACCGCGGCAGAGTGTGAATTGTAGAGTCTTACGACCTGAGGACGGTCCAGAAGAAAGTCAAGGATCCAGTGACATATGGAGGGGTGAACATTGAGGTGAACGAGTTTGTCGAAAAGCTTGTGAGGGATGATGGTGTTGAAAGCACTGGGATAGTCAATAAACAGGACTCTGGCATAGGTGCGTGGGGTCTCCAAGTGCTGCAAGATGAAATGCAGGCCCAGTGCGACTGCATCATCTACTGACCTGTTCGCTTGGTAGGCAAACTGGAGTGGGTCAAGCAATTGCCCCGTGGATACCCTCAGGTAGCGAAGAACAAGCCGCTCCAGGACTTTCATGGCAACAGACGTCAGTGCCACGGGGCGATAGTCGTTCAGCTGGGTGACCTTTGACTTCTTGGGAACAGGGACGATCACGGACGACTTGAAGCACCGCGGCACCGACATCTGCTGTAGAGAGATATTGAAGATATCGGTGAAGACAGGAGCGAGCTGGTCAGCACAGAACTTCAAGGCAGCCGTAGACACGTGGTCGGGACCCGAGGCTTTCCTGGGATTCTGTCTCTGGAAGAGACGTTTTACCTCCGCCTCTCGAACGCTGAAGGGCGGCGTCAGAGTCGACGCGTCTCCAGGAAGCGGAGGACGGTATCCAGGAGTGGGATTCTTCTGGTCAAACCTGCTGTAAAACAGGTTCAGCTTGTCCGGGAGCTCCGGGTCCACGTCATCGTGAGTTGTTGCCCCCTGCTTGTAGCTGGTGGCCTGCTGCAAACCCCGCCACACCTCTCGCATGTTGTTGGAGGAGAACTGGTCTTCGATTTTCTTCCTGTAGGTCGCCTTCGCCCTGCTGATCTCGCGACGCAGCGCAGCTTTGGCCTTTCTGTACTGCTCCCCGTCGCCACTCTTGAAGGCCTCGTTCTTAGCGTCAAGTTTTACCTTGACTGAGCGGATGAACCACGGCTTGTTATTGCCAAAGATGTGGACGGTCTTGGTCGGGACACAGGCCTCCTCACAGAAGCCTATGTACGACGTCACTGCATCTGTGTACTCGTCCAGGCTACTGCTCGCCTCTTTGAAAACGCTCCAGTCCGTCGCCTCCAGACACCCTTGCAGCGTCTCCGTCGCCTCCGTGGTCCATCTCCTGACCGTCTTCGTGACAGGCTTCACAGCTTTCAGTCTCTGGCGATAGGTCGGAGTGAGCAGAACCATGGCATGGTCAGATTTGCCCAAGGGAGCCCTCGTAGTAGCACGGTAGGCAGACTTCAAAGTAGTGTAACAGTGATCAAGAGTGTTCTCTCCTCTAGTGGGGCAGTGCACATGCTGATAGTACCGAGGCAAAGTCTTGCGCAAGTTCGTTTGGTTGAAGTCGCCAGTGATTATGATAGCGCTATCAGGAAAGGCAGACTCAGCAGCAACAACGTGCCTAGTTAATTCATTGATAGCAGCGGTAGCGTTAGCGCCGGGTGGTATGTATACAGCGATGAGAACGCAGGAAGAACTGAATTCGCGTGGAGAGTAGAATGGCCTGCAGTTGATAGTCAGATGTTCAAGAAAGGGAGAGCACGACTGAGAGAATACTTTAGTATCCGTACACCAGCATGTGGTGACGTGTAAATATGTATTTTGTTGAGGTTGAATTTATTGTTGCGGGAGAGAGGTGAAGGGAATAAAAACGGCGGCATTTAAAGTTGCGGGAAGGGTGATGTGATTATCTTGTTTCTTTTGTTATTTATATGTGTATTTTTGCACCTGTGTTTTAGTGCATCCTAATCCGATGGTCCTAATCCGATTGTCCAAATTCAACGGCCTTAACCTGAAAGAACTAACCGGCTAGTCTGTAACCTCATCTCTTGGACTCTCCTAGCAGACTCCTGGTCTTTACTAACAGACTCCACCACAAAGTTGGCTAAAACTACGTCCGTCAATCCCATGTTTATCCCCAACTCCCTGTATCTGACATAAGGGTCAGACATGCCTAGTCCTACCGAACCTTTGGCCTCTACCGGGGATAAAAGTGCCGCCATGCGAGGGTTTGGAAAGGAAGGCCACTGTGACCGCTGCTCCAGCCTGACGCAAAGGGGTGGTTCCAGCAGTCAACGAGTCGGCCGATGCCTCAACCAGCTGTGCCTGGTCCTTCGCAGCCCTACGATCGCCGGCTCTGGTCAGCATTGTGCCCGGAGACGGTGTCCTGCCACCAGGATAAAAAAACGAAAGCTGAACGACAACCGAAAACACCCAACACGCAACACTTAAGACAAGACAATCAAATAAATGACAAACGAACAGAAGACGGAGCCGGAGGGTCCCCTGTTGCCCAGGCATTGGCAGCAGAGTTACTCGCAACAACCCCCCGTTTCACACTGCTCGGGGTATGAGCCCTAGAGCAATACTCCCTCACTCCCGACCAACCGCCCGCCTAGTCACTCACTCGACACTCAAGACAACGAAGAAACAAAACACTAACCTGGGTATTAACCTGACCTAACGATCCACCACCTAACCCCCCTCTAACAATTTCGATCCCACCGCTGCCACCTCTAATGCCTATCATTTTTTAATATGGAAATACTTCTTGAACACATTCATACCTATTTGATATATGCCGTCCATCATAGGTTAAAAGACCAAAAATGTTGCAATCAATGGCTCGATAAAGCGGTTTCTCAGACAGTGTGTGTGTGTGGGGGGGGGGGGGGGCGGGGCTTCAGCCAATACCGTCTGATGGCAAAACGATGCGTTGTGCCCCCTAATGCCCATCCTTTTTTAATATGAAAATTCTTCCTGAGCACATTCATAATTGTTTTATATGGCTCTATGCCGTCCAGCATAGGTTAAGAGACCACAAATGTCGTCAGGACTGGCCAAGCGGCTTATCAGACAGAGTAAGGGTACTTCAGCCAATACCGTCTGATGGCGCAAAACGATGCGTTGTGCTCTCTAATGCCCATCATTTTTTAATATAGAAATGCTTCCTGAACACATTCATACATGTTTTATATGGCACTATGCCGTCCATCATAGGTTAATAGACCAAAAATGTCATAAGGAGTGGCCGCCAAGCAGCTTCTCGGGACAGTGTAAGGGTGCTTCGGCCAATACTGTCTGATGGCAAAACGATGCATTGTGCCCTCTAATGTCCATCCTTTTTTATTATGGAAATGCTTCCTGAACACATTCATATCTGTTTGATATGGCCCTATGCCGTCCATCATAGCTTAAGAGACCAAAAATGTCGTCAGGACTGGCCGACAAGCATCTACTCAGAGTAAGGGTACTTCAGCCAATACCGTCTGATGGCAAAAAGATGCGTTGTGCCCTCTAATGCCTATCATTTTTTTAATATAGAAATGCTTCTTGAACACATTCATACCTGTTTTATATGGCCCTTTGCCGTCCATCATAGGTTAAAAGACCAAAAATGTCATAAGGGCTGGCCGCCAAGCGGCTTCTCAGACAGCGTGTGGGTGTTTCAGCCAAGACCTTCTGATGGCAAAACGATGCGTTGTGCCCTCTAATGCCCATCATTTTTGAATATCAAAATGCTTCCTGAACACATTCATAACACATTCATAACTGTTTTATATGGCCCTATGCCGTCCATCATAGTTTAAGAGACCAATAATGTTCCACTTATTAAGGAAGAATTGGCCGTCTTGCGGCTTCTCAGTGTAAGGCCTAGGGCGCTGCAGTCAATACTATCTGATGGCAAATCGATGATGATGATGATGAAACGTTTTTATTCAGGATAAAGTTTTAGGCATGCGAATGCCTCTCTTACAAACTGTCCTGCTACACTACAAACATAAATATACATCGAGCAACACAATAAAATATTAAAGAAACAAACAAACACAGTATCAAGAACATTTAAATGTACGAAAAGCATAAAAGACGAAAAAACAAAACAAAACAACAACAACAACAAAAAACAACAACATAATAACATCGACATAAGCTAAAGGTCATCTTATAATTAGAACATGTCTCTGAGAGTTATAATTAGAACATGTCTCTGAGAGTACAGCATTAATAGAGGAAAATTAAATCGTGGTATTAGTTTAGAAGTAAAAAGCGATAAAGGCGATCCTTAAATATACTACATTTAGAAATAGACTTAAGATGCTGGGGTACATTATTCCATGCTTTTGCACCTAAAAAGGCCAGGCTAGTTTTATATATATCTAATCTTGTTCTTGGTAGGTGGAGCGACCTGTTTCTCGTGTTTTGTCTATAATTATCTGAAAACAAAGTTCGCAAATGGAGTGGGGCTCTCTCGTGTAGAATCTTGTACATTAATACACACACATTGTGCCCTCTAATGCCCATCCTTTTTTAATATGGAAATGCTTCCTGAGCACATTTATAACTGTTTTATATGGCCCAATGCCGTCGAGCGTAGGTTAATAGACCTAAAATGTTGTAAAGACTGGCCAGCTAAGCGGCTTCTCAGACAGTGTCGGGGTGCTTCAGCCAATACCATCTCATGGCAAAACGATGCGTTGTGCCCTCTAATGCCTATCATTTTTGAATATGGAAATGCTTCCTGAACACATTCATAACTGTTTTATATGGCCCAATGCCGTCCAGCGTAGGTTTAAAGACCGAAAATGTTGTAAGGACTGGCCCGACAGCGGCTTCTCAGACATTGTGGGGTTGCTTCAGCCAATACTGTCTGATGGCAAAACGATGCATTGTGCCCTCTACTGTTCATCATTTTTGAATATGGAAATGCACTCTGAACACATTCATATTGTTTTATATGGCCATATGCCGTCCATTATAGCTTAAGAGACCAAAAATGTCTTAAGGACTGGCCGCCAAGCGGCTTCCCAGATAGAGTAAGGGTAATAGTAATAGTTAGAATAATACCGTTTGATGGCAAAACGATGCGTTGTGCCCTCTAATGCCCATCATTTTTGAATATCAAAATGCTTCCTGAACACATTGATAACTGTTTTATATGGCCCTATGCCGCCCATGATAGTTTAAGAGACCAAAAATGTTCCGCTTATTAAGGAAGAATTTGCCGTCTTTCGGCTTCTCACTGCTGGGGTGCATCAGTCAATACCATCTGATGGCAAAACGATGCATTGTGCCCTCTAATGCCCATCCTTTTTTAATATGGAAATGCTTCAATGCAATCAATGGCTTAATAAGGCAGCTTCTCAGACAGTGTAAGGGGGTTTCAGCCAATACCGTCTGATGACAAAACGATGCGTTGTGCCCTCTAATGCATATCATTTTTTAATATGGAAATGCTTCCTGAACACATTCATAACTGTTTTATATGGCCCTGTGCCGTCCATCATAGGTTACGAGACCAAAAATGTCGTAAGGATTGGCCCCCAAGCGGCTTTTTGCTTACTTTCGAACCTGGTCAAAGCGCAGATTCTTCTTACCGCATTGAAACAAGTTATGTCGTTTGAAAGCCACTTCTCTCCCTTGCAGTAATTTGTCCTTTACCCTAACGGCATAAAACGGCCTGAGACAAACCTAGGAATTTCAGTGTCGATAACTTCCAAATTTGGTCTTAGGACGATTTAGATCAGGAGCACCACATAAATGTGCATCTCTGATTGGTTCAAATGTATTTCCGAGTCTGTTCGGCTAACTTTGTGTCGGATACAACTCGCATCTTGCAAGTATGTTTATTTTGGCGGATTACAAGCTAAAACGCGTTGTTTAGATAAATCCGCAGAGGAATTTAGTCAACATGACAGACAGAGTGAGATTGAAGAAGGTGTATAATCGTAATATACATGAAAACATAACTACCCGTGCCCAGAATAGGCACAGACATCATCTGCAGCTGCAAGTCATTTCGAAAGGACCTGCGGATTTTCGCAGGTAGGTGCTCTAACGATTTAGCAAAACATAATGTGCAAATATCAGAGATACAAAGGGTGAGATCGAAGATTTTCATGATTTGTTTGTGAGCTGCTTGACCTTGGAGCAGAAGTGTGCATTCATAGAAATCCGAAATTCTGCATTCAGCGCGCAATAGAGCACTGTAGATCTGAACGATTTAGATTCAGGAATCTCACGTCTTTCGTTCCATTGTAACATCTGAATGTTTTGGTCTGATCAGAAACTATCTGTACATTCATTGTGAGACGCTCTGATCACTACTGACGAGACGTAGGCATACGTGAAAGGAATTTGCCAGCTCAAGGCGGAAACACAGATGTGCTTGATATGGATAATGAACATTGTGCACAGGTCCGTTCGTAGCGAGAAAGTGTTAGGATTTTGGCAGTACCACGTCCCGGATAAATTTTACCCAAAACTCGTATTTGCAGGAATGATAGTCCAACATCATATGCACAAGCAAACACTTAATTATATGATTTTCCTTTGTAAAAAGATCAGTGTACTTCATACACGTATTTCTTTCCCTTGTTCAAAGAGGCTACAAAGTGCACTGTGAAAAGTTCTGAACACAGGCAAGATGCAACTGTCATTGTGATGGTGTAGGTGTGATTCTGCAGTAAAGCAGTATGATCTCAATTATAACATGCAGCCTCATTAGTATGCTATGTGTTTTACATCTTCCACAACAATCACCATGAGCATGCAAAATGGGTGTGTATGAGGTGTGATGTGAACAGGCTGCTTTTTTTTTTTAAGCTATATGCGCGTTTTATGAACTAACTGATTTATATATTGTCAGATATGCAAGATGTTTAAATACTTTATTTACTTGTGGTAATCATTATGTTTTCATTACGATTTCAGTCTCTCCTATTTTAAGTAATATAACAACTGGCTATGGCCTGTGCATGCAATGAACACAGTGCAGGTGCATGTAACAAACTAGATTGCAGCTTCTGGTGCTTTAGGAACAGCACTACTCCTCAAAGCTGACAGATCTCTAAACCATTTTTCCGTCTTATATTATATTTAGCATGAACAGTTTGTATAAACTGCACGGATGTACAAGCACAATGCGTATATGCTAAAACACAAGAAAGCCATAAATGTAAACTCGTGTGAGACAAGTGTTCATGTATATTTACCCTTCCGCGTTTTAGGAATGTTGAACAATGATAGATTAGAAATGGATTTTTTCCGGCGGTGAGAAAGCCCAACGTCATCTGCTGCTACATTAAACACACACAGATACTCTTACAACGACAAAACAGCCCAGATTGGTTTTCACCAGCGAGTCACACTTTGACAAGTGCAACTTCATCTAAGTTAGGAACCTATGGTTGTGAGTATGGACTCTGACAAATATTGCCAATTACTGTACCAACCTTCTGCTTACATCTACCATACATTCTGTCTGAATACCAGTTGTCTGCGTGAAGCGTATACAGTGGAAAAGAAACAGGCATTGGGGTGCTTCAATAGTGCATCATTGCGTCTACACGAGGAAAGGTTGATTTACAATACCTAATCCACCTGGGTTTGCTTGGTGATCCTAGCGAAATAGAATGTTGTTAAAATGGTTTACTGTCACCAAGCAGTTGTGACATTAGTGCTTATTAACAAACTGGACGCAATAAGTGTGCAGACTGAGTACAACAAGTCATACTCACTAAGCATGCAAAACTAAAGCATCAGGGTGTAGGTCATAATACACACAGGGTTTCTGGAATGTTTGCATGTCTGCACTGCATAAAGGTTTTATCGTGTGAAAAACATAAGCCAACGATTTCAGGTGACATGTTAGAGCTGTGTATGATGGATAAAAAACGGCACATTGCTGAAACTAGTTTTTGCGGTTTTCGCAAAATAGTAATTTATTTATTTATTTATTTATTTATTTATTTATTTTTTTTTTTTTTTTGGGGGGGGGGGGGGGTGGTACATACTGAGGAAACAAATGTCTGAAAATGTACTTATCATATGATAGTGACATTTTACACGCAAGTTCACAAATGGGTTTATTATGGAATGTCAGTGCCGATTGTTTTAATTTCAGCTTAGTTTGGGAGCTGTGAATAGCTTCCCTTGGCTAACATACTAAATAAATGACCAAAACCAGAACATTCATATACAAATATTTTTTTCTTCAAAACCAGGTAAGATATAAAAAATCACCTCTGGCATTCCATAATGATGATATCAGTTGATATTTTGACCAAATTTGACTTTTCAGAAGCAGCAACGGTAGCCGAGCTTTGTTTCCTTAGCAACCAGGTGTACCGGTCGCTTAGTGTTCGTTGCCATGGCAACGGTGAGCATACCTGACTAAATGAGCATGTCGGAGCGTTCATGACACACAAATACTGATTCTAATGATATACAATAAAACATATGTCCATAAACCAAAACAAATGCCCTGAGGTGTCCTAGCTCGCCTTAACCTACGATGGACGGCATTATGAATGTGTTCAGGAAGCATTTCCATACCCTACACCCTACACTGTCTCAAAAGCTGTTTGGCGGACGGTCCTAACAACATTTTTGGTCTTTTCACCTATGATGGACGGCATAGGGCCACATAAAACAGTTACGAATTAGTTCAGGAAGCATTACCATATTAAAAAATGATAGTCATTAGGAGGCACAACGAATCGTTTTGCCAACAGACGGTATTGGCTGAAGCACCCTACACTATCTCAGAAGCTGTTTGGCGGACGGTCCTAACGATATTTTTGGTCTTTTCACCTAAGCTGGACGGGATAGGGCCATATAAAACAGTTATTTCCTTATTTTAAAAAAATGATGAGCAATAGAGGGCACAACATATCGTTTTGTCATCAGACGGTATTGGCTGAAGCACCATCACACTGTCTGAGAAGCCCCTTCGCGGGTCAGTCCTTACGATATTTTGGGTCTTTTAACCTATGATGGACGGCATAGGGCCAAAATGCACATATTTTGAGGGGGAAAATGTAAACAAACTCCGGGTACTTTGTTTATTTAACATTTATGGGTGTTCGATAAAAGCGCTGAGGAAAAAGGAGTATGTTTTCGCATAGAGGACACTCGGAACTGGCAGAAAATCCGGAAAACCCAAAACAGCCAACGTGACAGAGTTTTCACATTGGACTGAGGTGTCTTAGCTCGCCTTAAGAGACCAAAAATGTCGTAAGGACTGGCTTCCAAGCGGCCTCTCAGACAGTGTAGGGGAGGTTCAGCCAATACCGTCTTATGGCAAAACAATGCGTCGTGCCTGCCCTCTAATGGCTATCATTTATGAATATGGAAATGAACACATTCGTAACTAAGACCAAAAATGTTTCGCTTATTAAAGGGGCACGACCGACCTTTTTTAATGCTTTAGTTCGCAAAAAGCTTTTACTGTGATTTAGTATAGACAGTGACAACCCTATTGTCCCACCAAATGCTTTCTTTCGTCCGTTCAAAGCGAAAAGAGGCCACCGGAATCTTGTGACTGGACCCAGTGAAAAGATTGCTTCTGGTAGGCTATGGTAGCTGACGTCATAACTATTCTATATGACCTTAGGTCATCTGCATAATTATAACCAATCAGAGACAAGATGGCGGATGAACCAGCAAAGAAAGAAAGAAAGTATCAGTCGCCTCGCGCCGGCCGACAATTGACAGACTCGGAATTAAAGAGAAGAAAGAGAAAGAGAGACAAGATACCCCTAAGTAGAACTGACATCGGACAAGGGAATATAGAGCTTGGCTTGACCGCCCATCCGGAATTTGTCGCTTTCTTGCTATGTGAATCAGTAAGTAATCCGGCTACTGTCTTTGTCGATTTTCCTATAGTTCCACAAGCGCTAGTGATTTTCAGAATTCATGATCTTCAGTAGAATTTATCTCTTACTGATTTCGCAAGATTTTAAACCTGTTTTATCATAAAGTTACGAGCTAGTTCATCAGATTTTATGCTGCAAGGATCTGAAAACTACGGTGTGTGTCAAAATTGCGGCACTGACATCGCTGGTCGTGACACGTTTTTGTCTGTGCGGGCTCTCATTCACTAGGCACCGTGAACGCTGGCTCAGTCGCTTGCCGCGGAGACCGAGTCGAACAAGCCACGCCCCCAGCACAATCGTTACTCCGGGTGGCAGGTCAAGCGGAACCCGCATTGATTTTGACAGCATAGCGAGTATGGAAGGTTTATTTTACATTCTCGTGGAAAATTATGTCAAAGGGATGCCAGAGAACATCAGTACATGTGTACACTGACATGTGTGTACCCACATTGATGACCTCGTCTGCAGTATTGACCGGTTCTGCCTTGTGACGTAGGCTAGTAAATATGCACAAATTCAAAACGAGGCCGATGCAGACGATAATCTGCACTCTCGGGTACAAAAACAACACACACACACACAAAAAAAGTTAGTACACAAAGGACCTATACATAATACTTTCAGCAGTATCTGTTGCAGACAGTTTTCTGACTGTGTTGAGATGCTTAATCCTGGGGAAAATAACTTTAAAGAAGGATTGGCCGCCTTGCGGCTTCTCAGTGTAAGGGTGCTACAGCCAATACTGTGTGATGGCAAAACGATGCGTTGTGCCCTCTAATGCCCATCATTTTTTAATATGGAAATGATTCCTCAACACATTCATAACTGTTTTATATGGCCCTATGCCGTCCATCATAGTTTAAGAGACCAAAAATGTTCCGCTTATTAAGGAAGGATTAAACGCCTTGCGGTTTCTCAGTGTAGGGGTGCTTCAGTCAATACCGTCTGATAGCAAAACGATGCGTTGTGACCTCTAATGCCCAACCTTTTGGAATATGGAAATGCTTCCTGAACACGTTCATAACTGTTTTATATGGCCCCATGCGGTCCGTCATAGGCTAAAAGACAAAAAATGTGGTAAGGACTGGCCCCCCAAGCGGCTTCTCAGACAGTGTGGAGGTGCTTCAGCCAGTACCGTCTGATGACAAAACGATGCGTTGTGCCCTCTACTGCCCATCATTTTTTTTTTATAAGGATATGCTTCCTGAACACATTTATAACTGTTTTATATGTCCCTATCCCCTCCAGCATCGGTGAAAAGACCCAAAATGTTGTTAGGACCGTCCGCCAAACAGCTTCTGAGACAGTGTAGGGTTCTTCAGCCAATAGCGTCTGATGGCAAAACGATGCGTTGTGCCCTCTAATGTCTATCATTTTTTTAATATGGAAATGCTTCCTAAATACATTCATAACTGTTTTATATGGCCCTATGTCGTCCATCATAGGTTAAGAGACCAAAAATGTCGCAAGGATTGTCCCCCAAGCGGCATCTCAGACAGAGTAAGGGAGCTTCAGCCAATACCGTCTTATGGCAAAACGATGCGTTGTGCCCTCTAATGTCTATCATTTATGAATATGGAAATGCTTCCTGAACACATTCGCAACTGTTCTATGTGGCCCTATGCCGTCCATCGTAGTTTAAGAGACCAAAAATATTCAGCTTATTAAGGAAGGATTGGCCGCCTTGCGGCTTCTCAGTGTAGGCGTGCTTCAGCCAATACCGTCTAATGGCAAAACGATGCGTTGTGCCCTCTAATGCCCATCATTTTTTAATATGGAAATGCTTTCTGAACACATTCATAACTGTTTTATATGGCCCTTTGCCGTCCATCATAGGTTAAGAGACCAAATATGTCTTAAGGACTGGCCCCCAAGCAGCTTCTCAGACAGTGTAGGGGGGCTTCAGCCAATACCGTCTTATGGCAAAACAATGCGTTGTGCCCTCTAATGCCTATCATTTATGAATATGGAAATGCTTCCTGAACACATTCATATCTGTTTTATATGGCCCTATGCCGTCCATCGTAGTTTAAGAGACCAAAAATATTCAGCTTATTAAGGAAGGATTGGCCGCCTTGCGGCTTCTCAGTGTAGGGGTGCTTCAGCCAATACCGTCTAATGGCAAAACGATGCGTTGTGCCCTCTAATGTCTATCATTTTCTTTAATATGGAAATGCTTCCTGAACACATTCATAACTGTTTTATATGGCCCTATCCCGTCCAGCATAGGTGAAAAGACCAAAAATGTTGTGTCCGCCAAACAGCTTCTGAGACAGTGTAGGGTGCTTTATCCAATACTGTCTGATGGCAAAACGATGCGTTGTGCCCTCTAATGCCTTTCATTTATGAATATGGAAATGCTTCCTGAACACATTCGTAACTGTTTTATGTGGCCCTATGCCGTCCCTCATAGTTTAAGAGACCAAAAATGTTCCGCTTATTAAGGAAGGATTGGCCGCCTTGCGGCTTCTCAGTGTAGTGATGGCAAAACAATGCGTTGTGCCCTCTAATGCCCATCATTTTTGTATTTAGAAATGATTCCTCAAAACGATGCGTTGTGCCCTCTAATGCGTATCATTTTTTAAATATGGAAATGCTTCCTCGACACATTCATAACTGTTTTATATGGCCTTATGCCGTCCATCATAGGTAAAGAGACCAAAAATATCGTAAAGACTGGCCGCCAAGCGGATTCTCAGACAGTGTAAGGGTGCTTTAGCCAATACCGTGTGATGGCAAAACGATGCGTTGTGCCCTCTATTGCCCATCATTTTCGTATAAGGAAATGCTTCGTGAACACGTTCATACCTGTTATATATGGCCCTATGTCGTCCGTCATAGGTTAAGAGATAAATAAAAATGTCGTACTGACTGGCTACCAAGCGGCTTCTCGGACAATGTGGGGTTGCTTCAGCCAATATCGTCTGATGGCAAAACGATGCGTTGTGCCTCTATTATCCATCATTTTTGTATAAGGAAATGCTTCCTGAACACATTCATAACTGTTTTATATGGCCCTATCCCGTCCAGCATAGGTTAAAAGACCAAAAATGTTGTTAGAACCTGCCACCAAACAGATTATCAGACAGTGTAGAGGGGCTTTAGCCAATATCGTCTGATGGCAAAACATGCGTTGTGCCCTCTAATGCCCATCATTTTTTATTATGGAAATGCTTCCTGTACGTTTGTAACTGTTTTAAGTGGCCCTATGCCGACCATCATAGTTTAAGAGAACAAAAATGTTCCGCTTATTAAAGAAGGATTGGCCGTCTTTCGGCTTCTCAGTGTAAGGGTGCTTCAAGCAATACTGTTTGATGGAAAAACGACGCGTTGTGCCCTCTAATGCCCATCCTTTTGGAATATGGAAATGCTTTTTGAACACATTAAGGTCTTGCCGCCATGCAGCTTCTCAGACAGTGTAGGGGTGCTTCAGCCAATGCCGCCGCTGATGCAAAACAATATGTCCGTTGTGCCCTCTATTGCCCATCATTTTTGTATAAGGAAATGCTTCCTGAACACATTCATAATTGTTTTATGTGGTCCTATCCCGTCCAGCATAGGTTAAAACACCAACAATGGTGTTAGTACCGGCCGCCAAACAGCTTATCAGACAGTGTAGGGGTCAGTGTTTCAGCCAATACAGTCTGATGGCAAAACGATGCGTTGTGCCCTCTACGCCCTATCATTTTTAATATGGGACTGCTTTCTGAACACAAGTATGACTGTTTTATGTGGCCCTATGCCGTCCATCATAGGTTAAGAAACCAAAAATATAAGGACTGACCGCCAAGCGGCTTCTCAGACAGTGTAGGGGGCTTCAGCCAATACCGTCGGATGGCAAAACGATGCGTTGTACTCATCATTTTTTAATATAGAAATTGTTCCTGAACACATTCATAACTGTTTTATATGGCCCTATGCCGTCCATCATAGTTTAAGAGACCAAAAAAAAAAAAAATTCCCGCTTATTAAGGAAGGTTTGGCCGCATTGCGGCTTCTCAGTGTAGGGGTGTTTCACCCAATACCGTCTGATAGCAAAACGATGCGATGTGCCCATCAATTTTTAATATGGAAATGTTTCCTGAACACATTCATAACTGTTTTATATGGCCCTATACCGTTCAACATAGATTAATAGACAAAAAAATGTTGTAAGGACTGGTCGCCAAGCGGTTTCAGTCTCAGACAGTGTAGGGGGCTTCAGCCAATACCGTCTTATGGCAAAACAATGCGTTGTGCCTCTAATGTCTATCATTTATGAGTATGAAAATGCTTCCTGAACACATTCGTAACTGTTTTATGTGGCCGAATGCCGTCCATCATTGTTTAAGAGACCAAAAATGTTCCGCTTAATAAGGAAGGATTGGCCGCCTGGCTGCTTCTCAGTGATGGGGTGCTTCAGCCAATACCATCTGATGGCAAAACGATACGTTGTGCCCTCTAATGCCTATCATTTTTAAATATAGAAATGTTTCCTGAACACATTCATAACTGTTTTATATGGCTCTATGCCGTCCATCATAGTTCAAAGAGACAACAACAACAAAAAATGTTCCGCTTATTAAGGAAGGATTGGCCGCCTTTCGTCTTCTCAGTGTAAGGGTGCTTCAGCCAATACTGTGTGATGGCAAAATGATGCATTGTGCCCTCTAATGCCCATCATTTTTAAATATAGAAATGCTTCCTGAACACATTCATAACTGTTTTATATGGCTCTATGCCGTCCATCATATTTTAAGAGACAACTGACAACAAAAAAATGTTCCGCTTATTAAGGAAGGATTGGCTGCCTTGCGTCTTCTCAGTGTAAGGGTGCTTCAGCCAATACAGTGTGATGGCAAAACGATGCGTTGTGTCCTTTAATGCCTATCATTTATGAATATGCTTCCAGTGAACACATTCGCAACTGTTTTATGTGGCCCTATACCGTCCATCATAGTTTAAGCGACGGTCAGGGAACAATTAATGTTCCGCTTATTAAAAGAAGGATTGGCCGCCTTGCCGGCGGCTTCTCAAACACATTCATAACTGTTATATATGGCCCTGTGCCGTCCATCATGGGTTAATAGACCAAATATGTTGTAAAGACTGGCCGCCAAGCGGATTCTCAGACAGTGTAGTGGTGCTTCAGCCAATACTGTGACTGTCTGATGGCAAAACGATGCGTTGTGCCCTCTAGTCCCTAACTTCATATGGAAATGCTTCCTGAACACATTCATGACTGTTGTATCAGTATGGCCCTATGCCGTCCATCATAGGTTAAGAGACCAAAAATATCGTAAGGACTTGGCCGCCAAGCGACTTCTCAGACAGTGTAGTGGTGCTTCAGCCAATACCGTCTAATGGCAAAACAATGCGTTGTGCCCTCTAATGACCAGCATTTTTTAATACTGACGAAAATGCTTCCTGAACAACATTCATAAATAGTGCTTTATATGGCCCTCAGTCCCGTCCAGCATAGGTTAAAACGCCCAAAATGTTATAATGCCTTGCCCCCAAGTGGGTCTTTACAGGTGAAATTGCAACAAAAAAAAAGTGCTTTTATTATTCAGATCTTGGGTGTCGGTAGTAGAGTCTCAGCGTAGGGGTGCTTCTGTCAGCCTGTCCGCGCCGCTGAATCTGAATGCTGAGAGTACATGTGACGAGCTGTTAGCGCGGTTTTGGCATAAGCTGGGGGCCGCATACTATTTGACGCTTCCGGTTTCAGTGGCTGCTAAGAGGTGGCTGTTGGTCATGTTATATATTTAAATTGGGCAGTTCAGTCAGGCAGTGCAGGTCACGTTATACATTTAAATTGGGCAGTTCAGGCAGTGCAAGGACCGGTGTTTTAAAAAATAATTTTTGCCTTGTTTGAAAATTTGTAGTAGGGCTGAATGTTGGAATTTGCTGGAAATTGTGGTTACTGAGAGGAGACATATTTGGTGCTTTGATTCATACTTTGAGCTTATCCAGTGGACAATTGTGGGCCTATGTTGAGTTGCCGTTGACGTAGTGATTTGAGGGGCACGCTGATTTCAGCAGTGCTTGGGTGTGGGGTTGGTAAGGAATCGGGTTCATAGCCAAGAAATGAGACTGTCAATGTGCTGGTTTTTTTTTTTTGTTGTTGTTATTTTGTGCATGGCAAATGTGCAGCTGGTGGGCGCTAGTGTTTTTTAGGGGATTGAAATATTAGGGGATGCCTGGGACTGACTATGGCTAAGAGACTGGACAGTACGGAAACGGCACTGTGTTCCGTGGCCTGTCAGGGAACCACATGCCATATGTGACATAGAAAGAAGTACCCAACGGAGAAAGAAACACGCTTAGAAAAAACGGTACAACACAATTTATTAATATTTCGGGTAAATACCCTTTGTCAAAATAATTGAAACAAACAGAGACATTAGCCGCTACTTATCTTCAGATGCAGAAGGAATGTGGCAACTGAAGGTGACGTAAAAAGAAAAAGAAAAGAAAAGGAAAGGAAGAACAAAAGTAAAAATGACGTCAAAGAAAAAAATCGTAAGAGAAAGACTCCGAGAAAAACTAAACACGAGAGACAAGAGTGTGTGTAAGCGCGCGCAGGAGCGAGCAAATGTAAATGCGCGTGTGTGAGGCCGGGGAGAGAGAGAGAGAAGAGAGACAGCGAGAGAGAGAGAGAGAGGGGGGGAGAGAGAGAGAGAGAGAGAGAGAGAGAGAGAGAGAGAGAGAGAGAGAGAGAGAGAGAGAGAGAGAGAACGAACGGGGAGTACCCTTGGGCACGAAGTAGGCTGAGTGTCTAATACACAAAGCCAGCTAAACACCAACCCGAAGGCAAACCTTATATCACCATCGAGTTGAGGACTACCTCGGGGAAAAACGGGAGGACCCCGGGAAAAAAACCCCAGCATTTAGCATGGTACACAACAAGGAATATCGATGAAACAAAGCAAATAATCAAATTCAGTAAGAGAATAATGGTATAAGAGGAGAGTAGGTAGTTGTGAAACCATCTTCAAGGGTAACTCCAAACAAAAAAAACAAAAAAAAAAACAAACAAAAAAAAAAAACCGGGTGTGGGGGGAGAGAAAGACAAAAGAGGCGGGGGAAGGGGAGGGGGAAAGGGAAGAGAGAGAGAAAGGGGGAAGAGAGAGAGAGAGAGAGAGAGAGAGAGAGAGAGAGAGAGAGAGAGAGAGAGAGAGAGAGAGAGAGAGAGAGAGAAAACAAAAAGGGAGGGGGGGGGGGGAAGGCAAACAAACAGAGCCACCAGCCCCACCCAACAGGCACCCTCCAGCCCACGGACGAACGCACAGGCATGCGAACAAGACGACCACATACATCCCCAAGGGAATGCACATGATCGCCCCCCACACCCGCGCATAAATCCAAGGACCGGCGATCCAGCATTTCACACGCTTGGCAGTCACCTTTTTGGTCTGGATTGCATATGTGACATAGATCAGAAGCTGGTTTAATGTAACTATATCATTGAGTTTGGACTTTCACAGTTGGAAAACTGAGGAAATCATGAAAAATTTCAATTTTTCCCAAAAATCGCTGCGATTGCAGTTTTATAGGCGTTTTTGCATGATTTGCGTTGCAACACCCTGTTTACCTGCACTGTGAGCTATAGTTAGTGTGTTTGTTCATTTATATTTGTTTTACAGGTAGTCATGAGTCTGACCTTCGACCCTGAGCTTTGACCTTGACCTTGAAAGGGGTGGAGTTTGGGGCGTTCAGTTTGATAAATGCGTTAAAAAAATGCACTTTTTCAGTTATTGAAGTTGTGGGGTGGGGTGAGGTGGAGGGAAGGGGGGGGGGCGGCGGATGGTTTGGAGGGGGGGGGGGGCTTAAGGTCAAAGGTTAAGATGAAAACTACAATGAAACAGTGTCAGCATGTTCATTTCATCAGACAGCTGACCTCAGACGGTCAGAGTGAAATAAGCCGCCAAAATAGTGTGACATGAAGAAGTGTTATTTTGCATGATCTAGCTACTCTGGCTGCGTCTAAGGTGTCATTCTGCTGTAACTGTCATTAAGGATGTCTCTGGCGTCTATTCTGAGCCAAACACGAGCACTTTTATACTACGTAAAGCTCATTTGAGTGCATTGTTATGGGACCAGCAGTTGCGGCCACCAGTACAGGCTTTTACAGGAGTGTTCACAGGTTTGGCACACACATGCCTGCTGCATTTGCAACATGAGTTGAGGTCTTTTGAGACACTGACAAGTGTGTTTTATATAAAAATGAACTGTACATAACCATTTTTCACTGCTACCTCCTAAATAAGCACTCCAGACACTTGTTTGGGTATGCAGTGTGTCCCGCGTAGCATAGTTTTGGCTGTTTTGTGTAGTCTTTTGTCTGTGGGTTAGTTCAGTATACTTACTTGCCCTAGAAACACTGACTATTGCCTGCCGCCCATTCTACCTGCCGAGGGAGTTCTCACGTGTCATTTTGACTGCCGTGTACATCCCACCACAAGCGAACACGGAAGCCGCGATAGCGCAGCTGTGTGATGTTGTTACACAGGCGGAGAACTCAAACCCGGACTCTTTTGTTGTAGTCGCTGGCGATTTCAATAAAGCTAATCTTAGCAAAGAGATGCCTAAGTTTGCACAGCAAGTATCGTGCCCCACTAGAGACGGTAAAATTTTAGATCACTGTTACTCAACCATGAAAGGCGCTTACCGTTCCATCGCCCGTGCTCCACTCGGACAGTCAGACCATGCCATGATTTATCTTGTGCCAGCATACAAGCAACAACTCAAAAGTGCAAAAGCAAAAGTAAAATCAATCAAACAATGGTCACCTGAGGCAGCTGAAACACTCCGTGGCTGTCTAGAGTGCACTGACTGGGATGTGTTTAAGGAGGTAACATCAGACATTCACGAGTACACAGAGGCTGTCACTGACTACATTGCCTTCTGTGAGAGCCTCTGTATTCCCACCAAGACCTGCAAGAGTTTTCCTCAGTAATGACAAGCCATGGTTTACAGTAGACATTAAACACAAACTCCACGAAAAACATGACGCATACAAAGACAATGACAGAGAAAGGTACAAACAAGCCAGGTATGCAGTACTAAAAGCAATTAAGACTGCCAAGCGCAACTTCAGATACAGACTAGAACAGAAAATCGCAGCTAGTAACCCTAGAGATATTTGGCAAGGCCTCAAAGACATTACAAACTATAAACCAGCTTCCAAGACTGCTGATGTTACTGATGCGTCTCTTCCAGACACTCTGAATGACTTTTATAGTCGTTTTGACAAAAAGAATATGACCCCACCTCCTTCTGTGGAGAGGAGTCATACTGAGAACCCACCTTTCATTATTCTAGACGCCGATGTCAGGTGCATGTTTCAGCGTCTAGACAGCAGGAAAGCTGCCGGTCCAGATAACATTTCTCCACGCTTACTCAGAAACTGTGCGGACCAGCTCTCGGGCGTCTTTACTGACATTTTCAACATGTCTCTCTCTCAGTGCACTGTTCCTCAGTGTTTCAAAAGGTCCACCATCATTCCTGTTCCGAAAAAATCCAAAGTGTCCTCCCTAAATGACTACAGACATGTCGCTCTGACCTCAGTTGTCATGAAGACGCTTGAGCGCCTCGTCCTCCGGTTTCTGAGAACATTTACCGACCCTCTGCTGGATTGTTTTCAATTCGCGTATCGCGAAAAACGTTCCGTGGAGGATGCGGTGTCACTTGGTTTGTTTTATGTTTTACAACACCTTGAAATCCCAAACACCTATGCCAGAATTTTAATTGTTGATTACAGTTCTGCTTTTAACACCATTATTCCATCCAAATTGTACCAGAAGATCCAGCAAATCGGAGTTCCAGAGACATTGTGCCTCTGGACCCTCGATTTCCTGTTGATGAGACCACAGGTCGTTAAAATTGGTGGAAATGTGTCATCCACCCTCACTTTATCCACGGGCACGCCTCAGGGGTGCGTGCTCTCCCCTATGCTCTACTCCCTGTTTACTTATGACTGTGCTTCATGCCATGCCAGTACTAAAGTTCTGAAATTTGCAGATGACACCACAGTGGAAGGGTGCATTACAAACTCAGACGAATCCGCTTACCGTAGTCAGGTTGAGACTCTAATTAGTTGGTGTAATAACAACAACCTTGAACTGAACTCTGGCAAAACAAAAGAAATGATTGTGGACTTTAGAAAGAAACAGTCCCCTCCCCCTCCCCCTCTTGTGATCAATAGTGAAACCATTGAAACAGTCCAGAACTTTAAGTTTCTTGGCACTACCCTGTCATGTGACCTGAAGTGGGAGGAAAACACTCGCCTTATCGTCCAAAAAGCACAGCAGCGCTTGTTCTTCCTGCGACGTCTGAAAAGTTTCGGTCTCGGTGCCCACATGTTGATGCAATTCTACCGAGCTGTGATTGAGAGCGTGCTCACCTTTTCGATCACGGTTTGGTATGGTTCCATCACGGCCAAAGAGAAAATCAGACTGAGTAGGGTGGTCAAGACCGCTTCAAAAATCATAGGCAGAGATCTTCCTAGCCTGGACTCACTGTACCAGCAGCGTCTCTTACGTAGAGCACGTCTTATCTCCAGTGATTCCACCCACCCCGGCAATGAGCTTTTTCAAATTTTACCATCAGGGCGCAGGTACAGGTCCATCAGTACCAGGACCAGCAGATTTCGCAACAGTTTTTTCCCTCTTGCTGTTCACGCTCTCTCTGATCAACCGGACTAATTGGAGAGAGCGCGAGTGGCGAGTGAGAATGATTGTGTACAGTCAGTTTTTAACTGTATCAGATGTTTCTCTCTCTCTCTCTCTCTCTCTCTCTCTCTCTGTGTGTGTGTGTGTGTGTGTGTGTGTGTGTGTGTGTGTGTGTGTGTGTGTTTAGTCTTAGTAACTGACATCAAGACAAATTCCAATGTTTTTATTGTTTTGTACATGGAAACATATGGCAATAAACCATCTTATCTTATCTTATCTTATCTTAATGTTTAAATTGCACAGCTGTTTCATGACCCCTTTTGACTGTGGAAAAGATTGCAAGCAGCATATAGGCCATGGCAGCTGGTTACAGGCCTCTTCCTGCTTGTTGTCAGCAGACAACAGGGTCAATGAGGATGCCTGGGCATTGTCTTTTTGGCTGCCCTGAGATACACAAGGAAATGGCCTTGGGTCTGAAAGCTCGTTTTTCATCAATGTCAGTGTCATGGTAACCTTTTTCAGTTGTCCAGCCCACCAGAAGTCAGTTTGACTGTATTGCATGTGTGTGTAAACTTGGAAAAACAGAAAAAGTAGGTGGGCGGGTAGTGGAAAAATATGGGAAAAAAAACTTTCATGTGCCTGTGTCTCAAATGCAACATGTCTGAAGATCAGATATATTACTTGATGTACATGCCAATTTTAGAGGCATTCTGACCATATCTAGTCTGTTTTTCATGGCATCAGATATGCATGATCCAAAACATCAACAGCACAGTGAAAATTTGTAGTAGGGCTGAATGTTGAAATTTGCTGGAAATTTCTGGTTAGCTGAGAGGAGACATGTTTGGTGCTTTGATTCATACCGGCCATCCTGAGCTTATCCAGTGGACAATTGTGGGCCTATGTTGAGTTGCCATTGACGTAGTGATTGACGTAGTGATTTGAGGGGCATGCTGATTTCAGCTGTGCTTGGGTGTCCGGTTGGTAAGGAACCAGTTTCATAGCCAAGAAATGAGACGGGTGATGTGCTGTTTTTTTGTTGGTATTTTGTGCTTGGCAAATGTGCAGCTGGTGGGCTGGTGTTTTTTCGGGAATTGAAAAATTAGGGGATGACTGGGACTGACTAAGGCTAAGAGACTGGACAGTACGGAAACGGCACTGTAGTCCGTGACCTGTCAGGTGCACCACATGCCATATGTGACATAGACCGGAAACTGGTTTAATGTAACCATATCATTGAGTTTGGGCTTTTGCAGTTGGAAAACTGAGAAAATCATGAACAATTGGAAATTTTGCCCCAAAATCGTTGCGCTTGCAGTTTTATAGGCCTTTTTGCATGTTTTGCATCGCAACACCCTGTTTTCCTGCACTGTGAGCTATGTTTAGTGTGTTTGTTCATTTATTTTTTGTCTACAGGTAGTCATGAGTCTGACCTTCGACCTTGACCTTGAAAGGGGTGGGTTTGGGGCGTTCAGTTTGATAAATGCGTTAAAAAAATGCACTTTTTCAGTTATTGAAGTTGTGGGGTGGGGTCCTCGCGCATCCCTTGGGTGGTGGATAGGGGGTCCCTCGCGAGAGGGGTGCACCGAATGAAATAAGGTGCCGTGAACCAACATGGTCTAAGGGAAGATGACCCCGACAGAAAACCCCTGGTCCTCCTAGTAAGGGGGTTGGGCGTGGGGGTAGCTTCCCCACCCTGCAAATAAGGAAATAGCTACAAAAACGCTGACGAAAAGACAAACAGCAATTCCTTTCCTGGAGGAGGAAGGTTCTTCTACCAGAAGATTTATGATGTCCTGTGGTGAAAGCCGGAAGTCTTCGGAAGCCACAGGACCGAGCCGCCTCTCTCTATCCAGGGACACAACCATGGGCACATGGAATGTCAAGACCATGTACCAGAGCGGCAAGGCCGCCCAGATAGCAGCGGAAATGCAAAAGTACAACCTTTCCCTGCTAGGTATCAGTGAAGCCAGATGGACGCAGTCTGGCCAGAAAAGGCTGTTTAAGTGGGGAGATGATTCTATATTCAGGTCATGAAGAGGAGAATGCCCCCCATACAGAAGGAGTAGCGTTCATGCTGTCACCAGTGGCACAGAGAGCGCTGATGGGCTGGGAACCTCTTGGGCCAAGAATTATCACAACAACCTTTAGAACCAAGAAAAAGATCAAGCTGAACGTCATCCAGTGTTATGCGCCCTCTAATGACAGTGACGAGGAAGAGAAACAAGAGTTCTACGACCGACTCGAGAGTGCTGTGGACAAATGCGCGGAGCGAGACATCGCCATCGTCATGGGCGATTTTAATGCCAAAATAGGGGAGGACAACACCGGATACGAAGAGGTGATGGGGAGACAGGGACTAGGGGAGATGAGTGAGAACGGGGAGAGGTTTGTAGACTTTTGTGCTCTAAACAGACTTGTTATTGGAGGCAGCATCTTCCCACACAGAAGAATACACAAAGCAATTTGGGTCTCACCTGACCATACTACAGAGAACCAAATAGACCATATCTGCATTAGCAAGAAATTTAGAAGATCCCTTCAAGATGTTCGAGTGAGGAGGGGAGCAGATGTCGCCTCAAACCACCATCTGGTTACCTTAAAAATAAAGCTCAAGTTAAAGAAAAGCCGCACAGAGACAACAAGAAGACAGCGCTATAATGTGGGCCTCCTGAGAGAGACTGGAGTGAGAGAAGAGTTCAAACTGGTGCTGTCCAACCGGTTTCAAGCGCTACAGGAGCTAGTAAATGAAGAGGAAGCGGTCACCACAGAGCAGCAGTGGAAGGCAGTTAGAGAGGCGCTGAACTCAACCTGCAAAGACACCGTAGGGTTCAGGAAACACCATCACAAGGACTGGCTGTCGGCACAGACCTTGAAGAAGATAGAAGTGAGGAAGCAGAAGAAAGCAGTTGTCAACAACAGTCGCACCAGAGCAGCCAAAGCAAGGGCACAGGAGGAATACTCGGACGCCAACCACGAGGTGAAGAGGAGTATCAGGGCAGACAAGAGGGCCTACACAGACAGCCTGGCAGCAGAGGCAGAAAAGGCAGCAGGCAGCGGCAACATGAAACAGCTCTACGACATTACCAGAAGATTGTCTGGCAAGTATGGCCATACAGAAAGACCAGTAAAAGACAAGGAAGGCAAGCCTATTGCAGACAGAGCAGACCAACTCGACAGATAGGCCGAGTATTTTAAAGAGTTACTGAACAGACCCAGCCCACCCGACCCCCCAGACATCCAGCCTGCAGAGACCGACCTACCCATCAGCTGTGACAGACCCAGCCGGGAAGAGATCAGAAGAGCAGTGGCATTTTTGAAGAACGGCAAAGCAGCAGGGCCAGATGGCATCCCAGTGGAGTCTCTGAAAGCAGACCTAGAGACAACAGTAGAGATGCTGTACCCACTGGAAAGATCTGGGAAGAGGAGGTGATGCCGGCTGACTGGAAGGAGGGGTACCTAATAAAGCTTCCCAAGGAAGGCGACCTCAGCAAGTGTTCCAACTACAGAGGAATCACCTTGCTGTCAGTACCAGGAAAGGTCTTCAACAGGATCATCCTGGAGAGAATGAAGAGCTCCGTTGACCCCCAGCTGAGAGACCAGCAAGCAGGATTCAGTAAAAACCGATCATGTACAGACCAGATCGCCACTCTCCGCATCATCGTGGAACAGTCTCTGGAGTGGAGCTCCCCGCTGTACGTCAACTTTGTGGATTACGAGAAAGCATTTGACAGCGTGGACCGAGAGACTGTGTGGAAACTCCTAACGACACTACGGTGTACCCACAAAGCTCGTCCGCCTGATCAAGAGCAGCTACGATGGCATGACATGTCGCGTGATCCACGAAGGGCAGTTCACCAGGGAGCTCCAGGTCAGAACCGGTGTCAGGCAGGGGTGTTTGCTGTCTCCGTTCCTCTTCCTACTGGCCATAGACTGGGTCATGAAGATATAAATTTTTAGGGCTTAACGTCTTTTGTCCACCACGAGGGTGATTTCAAAGGGTCATGAAGAGGACCACAGAGCACAGACGAAGTGGAATACAGTGGACACTGTGGACACAGCTTGACGACCTCGATTTTGCAGACGACTTGGCTTTACTGTCCCACACTCAACAAATGCAGGACAAGACCACGAGGCTTGCTGACATCTCGTCCCAAGTGGGCCTCACCATCCACAAACAGAAAACAAAGACAATGAGGCTGAACGCAACCAGGGAAGAACCAGTCTTGCTTGCTGGCACCCCGTTGGAGGAGGTGGAGTCCTTCACCTATCTCGGGAGCATCATAGACAAAAAAGGCGGCACTGATGCAGATGTCAGAGCACGAATCGGTAAAGCCAGAGCAGCCTTTCTCCAGTTGAAAAAAGTGTGGAGTTCCAGAGAGCTGTCACAACACACCAAAGTCCTGATTTTCAACTCCAACGTAAAAGCAGTTCTCCTATATGGAGCAGAGACTTGGAGATTGACAAAAACCACAGTTAACAGAGTACAGATCTTCATAAACAGTTGCCTTAGAAGAATTTTGAAAATCCACTGGCCAGAGAAGATCAGCAACGTCAGACTCTGGGAGAGAACAGAGCAGATAACAGCAGAGAATGAAATTGGGCGAAGAAGATGGGGATGGATTGGTCACAGTCTGAGAAAGCCAGCTTCCAGTATCACTAGGCAGGCATTGTCATGGCACCCCCAGGGAAAGAGGAAAAGAGGCAGGCCGAGAAACACCTGGCGTCGAGACCTCCATGCAGACATCAAGAGACTGGGACCCACCTGGAGTAAAATCGAAGGAGAAGCACAGGACAGGAGTCGCTTGAGGTCTCTCGTCGACGGCCTATACCCGGGGAGGGGTGACAGGCGTAAGTAAGTAAAGTAAGTAAGTAGGGTGGGGCGGGTGGGGGGGGGGGTGTTTGGGTTGGAGGTGGAGCAGGGGGGGGGGGCTTAAGGTCAAAGGTTATGATCAAAACTACAATGAAACACTGTCAGCATGTGCATTTCATCAGACAGCTGACCTCAGAGTGAAATAAGCCGCCCAAATAATGTGACATGCAGAAGTGTTATTTTGCATGATCCTGCTACACTGGGCGCATCTGAGGTGTCATTCTGCTGTAATTGTCATGAGGGATGTCTCTGGTGTCTTTTCTGAGCCAAACACAAGCACTTTTACACTGCGTAAAGCTCATTTGAGTGCATTGTTACCCATAATGCAACCAGCAGTTGCAGCCACCGGCACAGGCTTTTACAGAAGTATTTCACAAGTTTGGTACACACATGCCTTCTGCATTTGCAAGATGAGTTTAGGTGTTTTGAGACTCTGACAAGTGTGTTTTATATAAAAATGAACTGTACATAACCATTTTTCTCTGCTACCTCCTAAATAAGCACTCCAGACACTTGTTTGGGTATGCGGTGTGTAGAGATGGAAAGATGGAGAATACAAGAGATTTTTTGCCGATGTCAATTTTCCTCGATTTTTGCTTACAAATCGCTCCTATAACAACACACCCCATTTTTCTAGGATTTTCTTTATTTTTTTCAGTAAAATAAAGATTTCTAAAACCAATGCTATTCATGGTTGAAGCAAAATTAACCCCTGAGCTAATTAATCTATTGATTATGTATGTGTGTACATTCTGAAATGCCTAGTTTTAAGTTTAATTATAGTTTCAAAAATTAATATTTTTTATTATAAAATGAACCAAGACGAATTACTTCTTCTAAACGATATAAACGCTGTAGAAAACAAAGACTTAGACTTGAAAAAACAATGTCTTTTGTCTGTAGTTTGTTTCAGGCAAATCAAAAGCTTATCTTGGTAAACAATACATGACAGAGGATATAGAATCCCTCATGGCTGACGAACTAATCAAGCTACATTCTAAATATGAAAATCATATCGCTTCACTAATGACTCGTGATTTAAGTCGATCTCTTGTATGTCTATACACAAAAGCAGTGAGTCACTTTCTACCTGTAGACACTGACAGTCTATCACACAACCTTGAAAGCAATCCTATTGTTTCAAGTTCAATTGGTAAATTAGCATGCGTCATGTTTTACAAGTTTGGAAATTACCTTGCACCTGTGGTAACCTTGCTTGTTACTGGTAGCCATAATTATTGATTTTTCAAAAATAAATTTTACTGCAGAAGAAAATGGACGAAACCCAGATGACTCCACAACCGAACCCTGTCTTGACACAGGTTCAAATGGTGACTAAGACTAAAAGCCCCGGTAGAGTTGAGGCTGAAAAAAGATTAGCCGAATATAACAGGCAAAAAAAAAAAAATTACAGCTTCAAGCGCAAACAGAAAAGGCTCATGTAACTGACCCACCGTCAGCACAGTCAGGACCGTCAGGACCAGTGTCAATACCGACACAGTCACTACTGACACACCCACAACAAAGTGAGAGACAAACAACCCAGTCTAACCCTGAACCTCAAACAACAAAATATATAGTTGCTGGATTTGTTGTCGGATTTGGTTATGTAGGTTACCAATTATACAAAAAATACAAACCACAGACTCGTACAGTGTCCAAAAGATCAGACACTCCAAAAACAAAACCAGAAGTCGCCACATTACCAGTAACACCCAAAGCCGTTGACCCATTTTACATGCAGTAAATAAAAATATTATTTTAATTTTTCTTGTATTAGAAAATGAGCGACACAAAAAAATTAATGAACCTTGTCTATCACTTTGCTGTGATAAGTGGACTAGCAGTAGCTTACTCTATGCTGGGAAAAAGTCTACTCAAAATGAAATCGGCAGACTTGAGTAGATTAGACTTTGAAGACAGTGCTAAGCTAATTGTAGTTGTCACAGCGTCAATTGCGACAAAAGACTTCCTCATCAAGCAGGGAATTATTCCCAAAAATGTTTCTATGTAAAATAAAAGTATGGCTACAATAGCCATTATGATTGGGGGTGCCATGGTTAATGCACTTGCTTTCAGTGGATCAAATTATCTCTTTTCCAAAATGGGTAGAGAAGAATCTGCAGAAGAAATGAAGCGTCACAATGAAGCATCTGAAAAACTTGCACAAGCGCAACAAGATTATGAGAAGCAACGAATAGAGAAACTTGATTTCATTAATGAAAAACTCAGACTTGAAGGCCATGCACAGCATACGTTTTCAAATACCGATGAGGCAATTCGTAAGTATTTTCTCGTTACAGGTGAAGATATGTCTATCCCAAAACCGAAACTAAGTGACTATTACAAACCAAGTACAGAACAAAGAAACGGAGAGATAATCTTTGTTCTAGTGGGAATGACATTTGTATATTTTACTGGACTTTATATTGCTAGAAGAAATGAACGTAGAAAATAAACTATCAAAAATATATTACTCCCCAATTGGATATTGGAAAGGAGCAACAGCTATTCAGAAATTACACGCGGCCATAGGCGGAGATGTATCACTCAATGAAATAAAACAATGGTTACAAAAACAGGCAATTGGGAGATATACCTCCCTGCTCCAAGAAAAATATCAAGACCTCATTTTGTGAACACTACCCCAAATGACACGCATCAAATGGACCTCCTGTTCCTACCACATGACACAATAAGAAAGAAACGATACAAGTACGCATTAACTGTCGTAGATATAAGGTATAAGGACGCCGAACCCATATCTGACAAAACTGCTACCACAGTTGCTACTGCTTTAACCAAAATATATAGCCAAGGTCCTTTAAAATACCCTAGACTCGTTCAGGCAGCATCTTCCCACACAGAAGAATACACAAAGCAACTTGGGTCTCACCTGACCATACAACAGAGAACCAAATAGACCATATCTGCATTAGCAAGAAATTTAGAAGATCCCTTCAAGATGTTCGAGTGAGGAGGGGAGCAGATGTCGCCTCAGACCACCATCTGCTTACCTTAAGAATGAAGCTCAAGCTAAAGAAAAGCTGCACAGAGACAACAAGAAGACAGCGCTATAATGTAGGCCTCCTGAGAGAAACTGGAGTTAGAGAAGAGTTCAAACTGGTGCTGTCCAACCGGTTTCAAGCGCTACAGGAGCTAGTAAATGAAGAGGAGGCGGTCACCACAGAGCAGCAGTGGAAGGCAGTTAGAGAGGCGCTGAACTCAACCTGCAAAGACACCGTAGGGTTCAGGAAACACGACCACAAGGACTGGCTGTCGGCACAGACCTTGAAGAAGATAGAAGCGAGGAAGCAGAAGAAAGCAGCGGTCAACAACAGTCGCACGAGAGCAGCCAAAGTAAGGGCACAGGGGGAATACTCGGAAGCCAACCGCGAGGTGAAGAGGAGCATCAGGGCAGACAAGAGGGCCTACACAGACAGCCTGGCAGCAGAGGCAGAAAAGGCAGCAGGCAGCGGCAACATGAAACAGCTCTACGACATTACCAGAAGATTGTCGGGTAAGTATGGCCATACAAAAAGACCAGTAAAAGACAAAGAAGGCAAGCCTATTGCAGACAGAGCAGACCAACTCGACAGATGGGCCGAGTATTTTGAAGAGTTACTGAACAGACCTAGCCCGCCCGACCCCCCCCCCCCCCCCCCCCGACATCCAGCCGGCAGAGACCGACCTACCCATCAGCTGTGACAGACCCAGCCGGGAAGAGATCAGAAAAGCAGTGGCATTTTTGAAGAATGGCAAAGCAGCAGGGCCAGATGGCATCCCAGTGGAGTCTCTGAAAGCAGACCTAGAGACAACAGTTGAGATGCTGTACCCACTGTTTGGAAAGATCTGGGAAGAGGAGGTGATGCCAGCTGACTGGAAGGAGGGGTACCTAATCAAGCTTCCCAAGAAAGGCGACCTCAGCAAGTGTTCCAACTACAGAGGAATCACCTTGCTGTCAGTACCAGGAAAGGTCTTCAACAGGATCATCCTAGAGAGAATGAAGAGCTCCATTGACCCCCAGCTGAGAGACTAGCAAGCAGGATTCAGGAAGAACCGATCATGTACAGACCAGATCGCCACTCTCCGCATCATCGTGGAACAGTCTCTGGAGTGGAGCTCCCCGCTGTACGTCAACTTTGTGGATTATGAGAAAGCATTTGACAGCGTGGACCGAGAGACTCTGTGGAAACTCCTACGACACTACGGTGTACCCACAAAGCTCGTCCGCCTGATCAAGAGCAGCTATGATGGCATGACATGTTGCATGATCCATGAAGGGCAGTTCACCAGGGAGCTCCAGGTCAGAACTGGTGTCAGGCAGGGATGTCTGCTGTCTCCGTTCCTCTTCCTACTGACCCCCACCCGGGTCTGCCCTGAGGGACTTGGGTGGGGTTAGGTACTTTTTAGTTCCCAGGGTCACCCTGGTCAGCCCCACAGGGTGGGTTTTCCTCTCTTTTCTGGGGCACGTGTTTCTGTCTACCCGAGGTCCATTCACCTGTATTTGCCTTTTTAAAACTCTCCCTACTGTCTGCACTGCCTGTAGCTCTTGATATTGGATGTGTGTTGCTAAATGGTCTTGGCTTTATTTAGGCCCCATGTGTTAGGTTTATTTAACGTATTTGACCGGCTGGCGACATACATTCAATGTTCTGTTTAGTTGGGGTTTTTTTTCACAAGCAGTGCAGGCACGTCCTGAGAAAGCCTTGTTGCTGTCGGGACGTTAAGCAATGTACAATCTCTTCCTACTGGCCATAGACTGGGTCATGAAGATGACCACAGAGCACAGACGAAGTGGAATACAGTGGACACTGTGGACACAGCTTGACGACCTCGATTTTGCAGACGACTTGGCATTACTGTCCCACACTCATCAACAAATGCAGGACAAGACCACGAGGCTTGCTGACATCTCGTCCCAAGTGGGCCTCACCATTCACAAACAGAAAACAAAGACAATGAGGCTGAACGCAACCAGGGAAGAACCAGTCTTGCTTGCTGGCACCCCGTTGGAGGAGGTGGAGTCCTTCACCTATCTCGGGAGCATCATAGACAAAAAAGGCGGCACTGATGCAGATGTCAGAGCACGAATCGGTAAAGCCAGAGCAGCCTTTCTCCAGTTGAAAAAAGTGTGGAGTTCCAGAGAGCTGTCACAACACACCAAAGTCCGGATTTTCAACTCCAATGTAAAAGCAGTTCTCCTATATGGAGCAGAGACATGGAGATTGACAAAAACCACAGTCAACAGAGTACAGACCTTCATGAACAGTTGCCTTAGAAGAATTTTGAAAATCCACTGGCCAGAGAAGATCAGCAACGTCAGACTCTGGGAGAGAACAGAGCAGATAACAGCAGAGAATGAAATTGGGCGAAGAAGATGGGGATGGATCGGTCACAGTCTGAGAAAGCCAGCTTCCAGTATCACTAGGCAGGCATTGTCATGGAACCCCCAGGGAAAGAGGAAAAGAGGTAGGCCGAGAAACTCCTGGCATCGAGACCTCCAAGCAGACATCAAGAGACTGGGAACCACCTGGAGTAGAATCGAAGGAGAAGCTCAGGACAGGAGTTGCGGGAGGTCTCTCGTCGACGGCCTATACCCGGGTAGGGGTGACAGGCGTAAGTAAGTAAGTAAGACTCGTTCAGGTTGATGACGGGTCTGAATTCAAAGGAGCCGTTAATCAGTTATTTGCGAAGCACGGCGTAATAGTCAGACGCGGCATTCCAGGTCTACACAGATCGCAAGCAATTGTAGAAAATTTCAACAAACAGTTATCAGAAAGACTTTTTAGTTACCAGTATTCTAAGGAACTCTTGCATGACACGCGTAACACTGAGTGGGTTAAGAGATTACCAGCGGTGATAAAAGCAATAAATAACGAAGGCCATGTAAAACCTGCTGACACTATTAAATTAAAAACAATACCCCCGGCGTCAGTGCCAGGGTCAGAAATAAAAACACTGATACCAGACACAAGTTTATTTACTAAACAGGTAAGATATTTATATCAACCTGGAGAATCAGAAAATGACATCAGACGCAGGGCAACCGACCCCATCTGGTCTACGTCTGTACACAATATAAAAAAATATTCCCCAGTCCTGATGCTTCAATATATTATTTATATGAACCAGCACCACAGAGGGCATTTGTCAGAGAAGAATTACAGATTATTCCCCCAGACACTGTTACTCATTTCAACAACTAACTCATCAATTAATTCTTCAACCAGTTCATCAGCTATTTCTTCAGATAACTTGAGCCTGTAATGTCCAGGCACATAAGCTTTTCTTTACTATGAAACACACGTTTTGTGTCCCCAACTGCCAGTGACTTTTTATGTGTTTGGATCATTTCAATATTGTGTTTGTTTGATCTCAGTTTGGATAATCAGGCATTGATGCCCCATCTAATACTCTTATAATGTTCATGACGAATGTCTTTATTTTTAATCGCTGTTTTTTTTTAATACCTTTTGCTTTCGACTGACTACCCTTCTGGTGCAGTATAGAATACATTTTTGACCTCATTCCAACGTACTCAACTATCGGCACACCATTCAGTTCGTCTTTAAACTTACCAGGCACTTTTTTTGTTTTGTGTGCTAAACAGCGGGTGGTCCTTAGGGTAGTCAGACGTGTCATACATGTGTAACTCTGTTTTCATGTTTTCATAAAAGTCTTCAGTAGGCACGTCTATGATCATAGAGTCAGTGTCAGTGTATAGCAGACGACACTCAGGATATTTTGGTTTAAAGTAATCATAATAAAATTCAAGCATCAATAGTTTTGACAATTCAAGAATTGCCATACCAATAAATACTGGCTTGTCCAGTTTAACAATCTTTTTCTTTGAGTGACACTGCATACAATGACGAATGAAACTCTTTATACCCTGTGTACTGAGGCTTGCCTGTAAGTTTAATTGCACCCAATTCAGTTGTGACAAGTCTAACATCTTTGCGGTGATGAGGATTTTCGCTTGTTGGTGATTTAAATTCCATCCTTCTTTTTTATGAGATAATAAAAATGTTTATTACCTTAACAAATCTTGACACAAGCAAACCAATGTGGTTAACTAATGGGATTGATAATCGTGACGGTAACAAGGCTGTAGCTATCCATGAAATGTTTTATAGTGTAAAATGGTTTAATGTAACAGATGAATATTATGTAATAAATAAATAATTTTAAAATTAAAGCAACTTTAAATCCAGCTAACTTGTTACATTGGAATTTCCAAAAGATAATAAGTATTTATTATCAGTTAGACTTTTATTACTACTTGGTTTTATAAAAAAAATGACATATTGCTTTTAGAAGATGGTTTATTTAAAGACGATGACGAAGATTGGTCATTAGAAAAAGATAAAGAATAAACAATTAAGAATAATAAAATAAACAAAAAACTTTTAAGGCCAAAAAAATTAAAAATAACAGGAAGACAACCTGTTCATTTGTCAGTACACACAGTGCTAAATGTTCATTTGAAAGAACTAAACACAACTGAAAATGTTCACAATGGAAAGCCTTCAATTTTGTTGAGATGCTTACCAACTGGAACTGCACCCTAATTGTATTTTTGTTTATAAAAATGAGTGCTGGTCCAAAGCCGAGAATTATTCCAATCGCGTGTCCTGTATCCTGTTATACTTCAGAAAACAATAGAGAAAAACTACAAGTGCTTGTGTATGAGAAACGGAGGTATCTTCTTACGCATAGGAAGGGCAGATCTGATGCAAAGGTCGTGTTTGTACCATCAAACTTTACCATCACAAGAGAAGCAACAATAGTATTTGAAATTATCATGAGATCTGTAACTTCTGTGAAAGAGGCAGATATAGCACAGGGAATAAAACTTACGTGGGATGAAACATTGACAGAGTCAACAAAGGTTTTTATTGCCATTAGAAAAAATGTAGATGTTTTTGAGGTTTTGAGCAGTGTTCCAGCTGTCAAGATATTAGTCGACAAAATAACTTTTGTTTTTCTAAATTTTATAAAACTAGAAAACATTGATCTTGTTTCGTTTTATTACGCCAGCAAATTGTATACTTTTGACGAGTTGCAAAATGTAATTGCTGATTAAATGAAAAATATTTGTCAATAAAAAAAATGGTGAACTTCTATCCACAACTACCGACGCTTGAGTCTGTGTCACTTGTGACACCTGATTCGCATGTGCCAATTGCATCAGAAAAAACATTACAGGCAGACGCATTCAGATTAATAAATTTTACAGAAGCAATTAAATATTTGGAAAGTGAAGAGGCGAGGTACTCACAGTGCAAAAGACGGTATCAGACCGTTTCCAATTCTGTTCAAAACACTTCAATGGCTGTTGGTGCAGTTTCAGCTGGATGTTCTGTAGGGGGTATTGTTGTGTTTGCCACAGGAATTGGAAGTTTAATTGGAATTGCAGTTGAGGGTGTTAGCGTTGCTACATGCCTGGCATGCTTTGGTTTGGAGGCCATAAACAAGAGGTTTCACATGAAATTACAGAAACATGAAGCATTGAGTACTCTTGCTGGTGCGAAGCTGAGTAGTATGAAACTTATTATCAGTAAAGCTTTGGACGACAATTTTATTGATGATATTGAATTTAAGAGAGTGCAGGATGATTTGAACAATTACAAGAAACAGAAGTCAGAAATACAAAATAAAATGCGCAGTCAATCTCCCGTGAATGTTGAAGAACTGAAGGCCAATTTTTTAGAGATGGGAAAAAAGATCTGTGTTCAGGAAACCACAGAAAAATTACAAAATCTTTTAAACAAATAAAAATCAGATTTGGTAATCGTTTATTATTGTTTCATTATACTTCGCAAAGAGATGACATGTCGCTTGCACCTAACTATTTAACCCCATCAGCTCCACCACCAGACTATTACTAAAAAAAAAAGTTTTTCATTGTCCTTGTATCTTGTCAAATATGTCCGAGTAAGTTGTGACTTAAGTCAAGAACTTACAATTTGTTATGTTTAAGTTGTTATAAGAAATTATAAGTTCTTATTTTTAAGACACTTATAACTTCTTGTGTTAACTAATTTATAGGAACTTAAAAAGTTACCTGTACAGTTAATTGACAGTTATAAGTGACTTTGGAAATTTGTTATCAAGTATCTGTAGGTAACTTACAAAATTTGTTATCAAGTGCTTATGTCAATGTTTGTGTGTGTGTGTGTGTGTGTGTGTGTGTGTGTGTGTGCATGTATGTGTGTTATGTGTCTATGTGTGTGTGTGTATGTGTGGTTATTATTTTAAAAAAAACCTGTGTTTCTGGGTATTGACGAGAACTTGGTATAAATGGTATTGAAATGTCTTTTCTTATATCTCTAATAACTAATCAATATGCACACACACACACATACACACACATATAGACAAAACAAACACACACACACAAACACACATACACACACACATAGACACATAACACACACACACACGCACACACAGACATGCACTTACTTACTTACTTACGCCTGTCACCCCTACCCGGGTATAGGCCGTCGACGAGAGACCTCCAGCAACTCCTGTCCTGTGCTTCTCCTTCGATTCTACTCCAGGTAGTTCCCAGTCTCTTGATGTCTGCTTGGAGGTCTCGACGCCAGGAGTTTCTCGGCCTACCTCTTTTCCTCTTTCCCTGGGGGTTCCATGACAATGCCTGCCTAGTGATACTGGAAGCTGGCTTTCTCAGACTGACCGATCCATCCCCATCTTCTTCGCCCAATTTCATTCTCTGCTGTTATCTGCTCTGTTCTCTCCCAGAGTCTGACGTTGCTGATCTTCTCTGGCCAGTGGATTTTCAAAATTCTTCTAAGGCAACTGTTCATGAAGGTCTGTACTCTGTTGACTGTGGTTTTTGTCAATCTCCATGTCTCTGCTCCATATAGGAGAACTGCTTTTACATTGGAGTTGAAAATCCGGACTTTGGTGTGTTGTGACAGCTCTCTGGAACTCCACACTTTTTTCAACTGGAGAAAGGCTGCTCTGGCTTTACCGATTCGTGCTCTGACATCTGCATCAGTGCCGCCTTTTTTGTCTATGATGCTCCCGAGATAGGTGAAGGACTCCACCTCCTCCAACGGGGTGCCAGCAAGCAAGACTGGTTCTTCCCTGGTTGCGTTCAGCCTCATTGTCTTTGTTTTCTGTTTGTGAATGGTGAGGCCCACTTGGGACGAGATGTCAGCAAGCCTCGTGGTCTTGTCCTGCATTTGTTGATGAGTGTGGGACAGTAATGCCAAGTCGTCTGCAAAATCGAGGTCGTCAAGCTGTGTCCACAGTGTCCACTGTAGTTCCACTTCGTCTGTGCTCTGTGGTCATCTTCATGACCCAGTCTATGGACTGTTAGTCTTTTCGTCGGCGTTTTTGTAGCTATTTACAGACATGCACACACACACGCAAACACACACGCAAACACATGCAAACACACACACATACACACTCACACACGTACGCACGCATACATATATACGTGCATGCACATGCATACACACAGACAGACAAACACAAGATCTTTATTCAGCATACATGAATATTGTAGACTCGTCCGCAGAACACCGTTGTATGACACACGATACACAGGTTGTGTACTCAAATCGGCACTGCACACTTCATCCCATTACTAAGACCGTATGACGTAGAACGTTAGAAACCGGTTCGACACTGTCGAACTCGTGGTGTCGAACTCGTTTCTAACGTTCTACGTAATTTGTTTACGCTGGATACCAGTCTGACTCGTTTCTAGTGTACAACGTCATTTGTTTACATTGGATACCGGTCCCCCAGTGGGGGACGCGTTTCTAAGGCTCTATGTCATTTGTTTACATTGGATACCACGATTTGAAGGCTTGACCAGGGCGCTGAGTGATTTATAAATCAATTATTTAGATACAAAACCAATAAACACCTTTCTTTGACAGCGTGCTACAAGTGGGCTAACCAGGGTGCTGTTTTGTAAATCAATTATTCAGATACAAAGACAAACGCCTCTTTTTGCCAGGGTGCTACAGGTATACCCTACTGTCAGTCCTGTTGCTAAAACCTATGTAAAATCTGTTTCAATTCACTTGCAAAAAGCAAGCTACTTACATGAGTGCGGCAAAAACACCTCACACTTAGTCCATAACATTTAGAACGAGACAAACAAACAAACATACAAACATGAGCTTCTGATGTGACTTGGTGATTATGGTAATTGACACACATCAGACAAAATATCACTCCATCTATTTTATGACCTGCCCGTTGATTTTCTCACTCTCAGTCTTAAAGCGACTTTACGTGTAACATGTCCGATGATTTTCTCACTCTCAGACTTACAGCCTTTTTGCGGTATGTTCTGTGATTTCTCACTCTAAGACTTAACAGTCTTTTTTCTGGTATGTTCTGTGATTTCTCACTTTAAGACTTACAGTTACACATTTTCATTTGTCTTGTTTGTGATCTGCTCGGTTGATAGATCACACATGGAATTACAGTCACATATTTTCATTTGTAATGTTTGTGATCTGATCATTGATTCTTTTACTCAGACTTACAGTTACAGTTACACGTTTTCATTTTCCTTGTTTGTGGCATGCTCGGTGATAGATCACATACACGGACTTACAGTTACACGTTTTCATTTTCCTTGTTTGTGGCCTGCTCGGTGATAGATCGCACGGGTTTAAGTCAGTTATCAAAACGAAAGTGATAAAATGTCTCAGATGTGATTCAAACAGGGTTGTTAAGACGCATTAGAACCTTTGTACAAACAAACAAACAAAAAACAAGGTTACGGACCAGCGTTAGGTATTTTCCAAAAATGGGCTATTTCCTGTATTTTCAGCATTTGTTCAATTTGCTTCCACAAACTAAACACTTTTCGGAAAGACAGTGAAAGAAAATAAAATTTGTGGTACCCCCGTAGCAGCCTGGCTAAAACGCTCAACTGATGAGCATAAGTCTTTGAAATTCCGATGTGTACTTTTAACCAATCTGTACAGCAGACCAATTCATTTTCTAAAACACGCTCGGGCAAATTACACTAGACCGACCTGGTTAACAGTAAGATTTTCTTTCTCAGCGCACTGCAGGCTACTGTGAGGCCTTTCCTTGTTTCTAAATAACACAAATTTAACACGCAATCTATCCGTCAGTGTCCTGTATACAGTCACTATATATTTTGTAACGTACGTTAGTCAGTGTTGATTCGGACAAATTACACTAGAAAATGACTGTAACAATCAGTATGCCGCAAATTAAAACAAACACTTACCGATCTCAACGTATAATTTACAAGATTTAGTGCTATCACTGGTTAAGAATTCTGAGAATAATGTCCGTCACTTTGAAACACGACTGCCTCACTCCACACATAAGGGTAGAAAGAAAGCGACCGGGTTTAATGTTTGTCAGTGTCACACACGTGTTGTCAACGGTGACTGACCTCACTATAGAGGTGCGCGTGCACATTGAGCCAGCGTGTTAGCCTTGTGTGTCGCATGACTCAGCTGATAGCGGTAGACGACCGTTGAGTTCACGTGTACATTCAAAATGTACACACTTACATAATCAATAGATTAAGCTTCAACCATGAATAGCATTGGTTTTAGAAATCTTTATTTTATTGAAAAAAATAAAGAAAATCCTAGAAAAACGGGGTGTGTTGTTATAGGAGCGATTTGTAAGCAAAAATCGAGGAAAAGTGACGTCGGCAAAAAATCTCTTGTATTCTCCATCTTTCCATCTCTTGTGTCCCGCATAGCATAGTTTTGGCTGTTTTGTGTAGTCTTTTGTCTGTGGGATAGCGAAGTAGACTTATTGTTTAAATTGCAGAGCTGTTTCATGATCCCTTTGCCTGAGGAAATGATTGCAAGCAGCATATAGGGCATAGCAACTGGTTACAGGCCTCTTTCTGCTTGTTGTCACCAGACAACAGGGTCAATGGGCGTTGTTTTTTTGGGTGCCATGAGATACACAAGGAAATGGCCTTGGGTCTGAAAGCTCATTTTTCATCAATGTCAGTGTCATGGTAACTTTTTTCAGTTGTCCAGCCCACCAGAAGTCAGTTTAACTGTATTGCATGTGTGTGTAAACTTGGAAAAACAGAAAAAGTAGGGGGGTAGGTAATGGAAAAATATGAAAAAAGAAACTTTTATGTGCCTGTGTCTCAAATGCAACATTTCCTAAAATCAGATATGTTACTTGATGTACATGCCAATTTTGGAGGCATTCTGACCATATCTAGTCTGTTTTTCATGGCATCAGATATGCATGATCCAAAACATCAACAGCACAGTGAATGCCACAACAATGCGCTTCACATAATGAGCCATAACATAAAGATGCAGTAACATTCAATGGTGTCACTTTGGGTATGACTTAGCTAGTTTATAAGGGTTGCACTGATGGCAGATTGAATGGTGTTCAGGTGGGAGAGTTTGTCATGTTATATATTTAAATTGGGCAGTTCAGGCAGTGCAAGGACCGGTGTTTTTAAAAATAATTTTTGCCTTGTTTGTAAATTTGTAGTAGGGCTGAATGTTGGAATTTGCTGGAAATTTCTGGTTAGCTAAGAGGAGACATGTTTGGTGCTTTGATTCATACCATCCTGAGCTTATCCAGTGGACAATGGTGGGCCTAGTTGAGTTGCCATTGACGTAGTGATTTGAGGGGCACACTGATTTCAGCTGTGCAACTTAGGGGATGACTGGGACTGACTAAGGCTAAGAGACTGGACACTGTAGTCCGTGACCTGTTCTCTTCAGGGCAATGTTTTTCTGTGCCACATTGCCCAAGGAGTGATGCGACATGCTGACATTGGCAGCGACCATAGTCTTCTGGTGGGGAAGGTGACATTGAAGCTTAGGAAAGTAAAGATAGGAGACACCAGAAATCAGCGCTACGATGTGGCCAAGTTGAAAGACCCAAAAGTGAAAGAAGAGTTTAGGTTGGCCCTCAGGAATAGATTTAGTGTTTTGGAAGATGAGACAGCACTGACTATTGAAGATTTCAACAGAGCCATGAAGGAAACAGGAGGGGAAGTTTTAGGATACAGAAAGAGCAGGAAGACAGAGTGGATCTCAGAAGACACGTGGGCTCGCATAGAAGAGAGAAGACAGATCAAGAAGAAACTTTTGGACACCAAATCACCAAGACTGAAGGAAAGAATATCAAGAGAATACAGAGAGAAAGATCAAGCGGTGAAGACATCAGCGAGAAGAGACAAGAGAATGCACACAGAAAGGCTGGCAGAAGAAGCGGAGGCAGCTGCAAAACAGAGAGACATGAAGACAGTATACCAGAACACCAAGAAGCTGAAGGGCGATTACGGACAGTACCACGACCTTCCAGTGAGAGCTGAAGATGGAACTCATGTCACAGTAGAGGAAGAGAAGCTGAAGAGATGGAAGCAACACTTCGAGTCCATCCTGAACCGCTCAGACCCACCAACCCTCACTGACATTCCTGAAGCGGAGGAGGACCTGGACATTAACCTCGGCAACATTACTATTGCGGAAGTCAAGCAGGCCATTCAAAAGCTGAAGAACGGGAAGGCACCTGGCGATGACGGAGTGTGCCCCGAGATGCTGAAAGTAGAAGATACGGTAACGCCGCAGCTTCTTTGTCAGATTTTTCAAAAGATCTGGGACACTGAAGAAGCGCCGAGCGATTGGAAGACCGGCACCATCGTCAAACTTCCGAAGAAAGGAGACCTGGGGAACTGTAACAACTGGCGAGGCATCACCTTACTATCCCTCACCAGCAAGATCTTCAGCCGCATTCTCCTTGAACGCATTACGACAGCAGTGGATGGCATCCTTCGCCAGGAGCAGGCAGGCTTTAGGAAAGGCAAGTCCTGCATTGACCATATTTTCGTCCTGAGACAGATCCTTGAACAGTCTAACGAATGGAATGGATCCCTCTATGTGGTCTTTGTGGACTTTGAGAAGGCCTTCGACAGTCTGCATCGAGACTCCCTTTGGAAAATCCTGCGATACTATGGAATTCCCCAGAAACTTGTCAACGTCATCAGGTCCCTGTACAAGAATTTTGAGTGCAGAGTCGTCCACAACAACCAGCTCACCGAACCGTTTAAGGTGGAAACTGGAGTGAAACAAGGATGTATTCTTTCGCCGATCCTCTTCTCAATGGCAATTGATTGGATCATGCGCCGCACCACAGAGGGAAGGAGGCAGGGAATTCAGTGGACGCTGACCTCAATGCTGGATGACCTCGACTACGCCGATGATATCGGGCTGCTGGCAAGCAGAAACCAGGACATGCAACAGAAGACACAACAGTTGACACAGTCAGCAAGCTCCATAGGTCTCGGGGTCAACATTAGGAAGACTCAAGTCATGAGGAAGAACACCATAGTGGGCGACCCAATCACCATCAATGACCAACCTCTGCAAGAGGTGGACGAGTTCACGTACCTGGGCAGCAAGGTTACCACAGATGGAGACTGCACAAGGGAGATCACCACAAGAATCAGCAAAGCCAACCAAGCCTTCGCAATGCTGAAACCCATCTGGAGGACCACAAACCTGAGCATCCACACCAAGCTTCGTATTTTTAAGAGTAACGTGCTGAGTGTCCTTCTCTATGGGTCAGAGTGCTGGAAATCCACTACTGCTACGGAACGCAAGCTGGAAGTCTTCCAGAACAAGTGCCTGCGACGGATCATGAAGGTCTTCTGGCCAAACATGATTACAAACGAGGAACTACGGAAGAGAGCAGGCGCAGACAGCATCGCTGAAACCATCGCCACACGGAGATGGAGATGGCTAGGCCACGTTTGCAGAATGTCACCCGACTTATTACCAAGGGTGGCACTGAGATGGACACCACAGGGGAAGAGAAACCGTGGGCGACCAAAGGAGACGTGGCGCCGAACCGTGGAGCGAGAGCTCAAGAACAGAGGCCTTACTCTGCAAACAGCACCCAAAATAGCAGCTGACAGACAAAAGTGGCGCTCCCTTGCCGTCGCCTCAAGCACCAGACGGCGCAGAGAGGATTGAATGAATGAATGACATTGCCCAAGGAGGCAGCAATCCTCCCACGCATTGTTTTGCATGTTGCGACCTGCCCCTCACACAATCGTCAACAGTTATCTCCCATATAGGTTGTAGAGGGTGCGATTACAGAAAGTAGCCAATCAAATGAAAGCGGGTTTGCAAAATTTCAATATGGCTGGCTAAACTGTTCTTTTTCGCAACATGATTGTAGTTAACAGTTTCTATTTATTTGCCAGTGCGCAATGACTTTGACAAAGAAAGACAGGATGCAAAAGGCCGACTGGCAGAGTAGTTTGCGCAAGTTTGTTGCCTCACAACAAGGTAATTCGTGCAGAAATCAGCAAGATTTCTTCTGTCAATCTTGCACATTACGGCTAAATCGCTGTTGATGTTCGGTAGTATGTGAAACTTTAGTCAATGTCGCTAATGATGTTATTTCAGGATTCTGTGACAGTGTTGCTGGCAAAACGTTCGTGTGTGGATCGAGAAAAAAATTAAAGCATGCTTTAACAAAGCTTTGTGTTTTAGTAGGACCAAAGGACCAAAAAAAAAAAATATCGAAGGACCATACCCAGGCTGCTGCAGCTCCTTTTTTTTTTTTTTTTTTTTTTGTTGTCATCAGTTGTAATCCCGGACTATCTTATGTAAACCTTTCTTCGGTTTTTGGCATATATGCAAGGATAGTATTACTATTAATTATTCTATGCGATTTAGAGGTTCGTTTGAGAATTTCGACCGTATTTTCCACGAAATTCGATTTCGGAACTCACGGCGGTCATCACACATCAACCGGAAGTACCAATTCGAAGTCTTTCCTCACAGACTTATTCTCCTCGTCGATGAAGGTTCACCCAGCCTACTCCACTGGCAACATCACAGGTTTGAACTGCTAGACACTTATAAACAGAGAGAAGAATGACGATATTCCCACTGTCACCGTGAGTACAACAGCCTGTTTTTTACTTAACTTTTTCCCGGGTCACGCCACGCAGCGATAGACTTCCACTTTCATGTGTTCACGATTCGCTTTCGCTTTTAGTAGCATACGACATTGCTCCCAGATAACGCGATCCACCTGTGTGTACGAGTCGACCTATCTAACAACGAAAATGTACAACCTGCAAGGTACAAGCGCACAAACGTGGTAGAATGAAGCCAAGCACCCTGGTTACTAGGACTATCCTCCATATACAGACCATCTTAGCACTGGCATTGCCTGGCCAGCAGACTTGCAGCACCTCTTGCCCACTGCCTCCAAAAGACATGTCTACTGATGACAATACTACATCACGGTACCCATGTGGCCCATGTGCCAGACCTGTCAGTTGGGAGCAGAGAGGGGTGGCGTGTGAAACCTGTGGCCAGTGGTTCCATGCGACATGCCAAAGCATTGGATCAGGATCAGGGTCATACACAGCTCTAGATGCAAGCGACGTGACATGGCGCTGCATTATATGTGGAAACCCAAACCATAGCTCTACGGCACTTGACCTCTATGGTGTTGAGCGAGAGGCTAACCATTCCAATATCGGACACTCCCTTGGCTCAGTGTCATCCATCAAAAGTCCTAGCTTGAAGCCTCTGCACTCCTCCACACCTACCAGAGCAAGTAGACAAAATAAGCAGAAATTCAGACCATTGAGGATTCTGAATGTGAATTTTCGCTCAGTAGTGGGTAAAAGAGCAGAGATAGCAAATCTCCTGGACAGCACAAAACCTGATGTCATCATAGGCACTGAGACTTGGATGGATGGAACCATCCAGAATATGGAATTCCTGCCAGCCGCATTCAGAGTGTACTGCAAAGACAGAAGTCGGGATGGAGGTAGTGTCCTACTTGCCATCAGAGAAGACATTCAAAGCACAGCACTACCAGAGCTTAACACAGACTGCGAAATAATCTGGGCAGAGCTACTGTTAGAGGGCAGGAAGCACATGAGTCATTCCACACTAATGATGACTAAAAGGGGGAATCACTGCTAAAAAAACAAATTCAACTTTAAATGTTAGCACCATTGTTAATTATTGTGTTAATATGTGTAGTTTATAACCTGTAAAAAGAAAAGCAGACCAACATACCAAACTGCCAATAGACAGGTAAATATGAAATATGTCGCTGCAGTGTAACTGCGTTACACTGTGACAGAAATTCAGCTGTGAGCAATGTACAAATCATGCAAAATGTCTTATCAATCATGGCTTACTTGAACACAACAAGGAGAAAGGTAAAAAACAATTCTTGAGTTATTAGATGCAATTTGTTTTGGAAAGAGGTATATTTTTTCTTCGCGACACCGTAACACAGTTACACCCCCATACTAAAACTTTTTTGTTTCAAACTTTAGGGTAAAAAAATATGAAACAAATATGTAACATATTTACTTTCAGTGGTCAATGACGATGCTAAAGGTAAAAGAGACAAAAACTTGTACTTGCTTTGATGTTATACAACATCAATACTAATCTGTAACTGTGTAACATGGGACACAAACTACAAAGTAACTGTGTTACACCGTGACAGAAATTCAGCTGTGAGCAATGTACAAATCATACAAAATGTCTTATCAATCATGGCTTACTTGAACACATCAAGGAGAAGGTAAAAAACAATTCTTGAGTTATTAGATGCAATTTTTGTCGGAAAGAGGTATAGTTTTTGTTCGCGACACCATAACACAGTTACACTCCCATTATAAAACGTTTTTGTTTCAAACTTTAGGGTCAACAAATATGAAACAAATATTTAACATAAAATGTACTTTCAGTGGTCAATGATGATGCTAAAGGTAAAAGAGACAAAAACTTGTACTTGCTTTGATGTTATACAACATCAACACTGATCTGTAACTGTGTAACATGCGACACAAACATACATCCATCCTCGGGGGCAAGATTTAAGAACTCAACAAATGCAAAATACTTGGGACAGTGGAAATCATTTATTTCTGACATTCATGTATTTATTCCATACACCCCTCCCCACCACCACCAAAATCCTGAAGCATCCTGACAACCCCAACAAAATTTATGAAAAGAAGTGTTGTCCACGGACGTTGATGGTGGGCGGATCCAAAAGCGTGACATCCTCCACAGAGACCCATGATAATGTCTTCAACATGGGGGAAATGTGTACTACCTCTCATGAACCTTTAAGAACTTCACCAGCGCTTCATCACCATTAGTCTCCAAAATCTGGGAAGAAAAGGCTTTTTAAGTTTTTATGTGATAAACACCAGGAAAAGATTATTAAAAACGCTAGAATGTTTACACTTAATCAAAATTCGTGCTATGGATAAAGGTAAGGTCAATGCAAAGTAAACATATGTGAAAAACGTTCTTTTTTGTGTTACATAGTAACAACATAACATGCTACATCATCTTCAGGTAACTGCATTACATGCGACTCGTGAAAAGTGTAATGCAGTTACGCATGTTAGATTTTTATGAAGTAACATGCTTTTACCCAGATTTTGCAACTTGAAAACAGCTTAAACGATAAGGTTTCTCTGATAAACGCCCCCCAAAAGGTATCTAAAGCATTATTCTTCGTGAAAACAAGCAGTTCTGTGCACTGCGTAACATGCGACACCAGCATAGTCAATGCATCGCGTCATTTAAACTAGGTATTTCTCTACAATCACGAAATAAAACATGCAGATAACCATGTAAAATAGTAGATAGGAGAATAATATGATCAGTTCCGCTTACCTTTTCTTCCAATGATGTCGTATATCCCAGGATTTGGTACCATTTCACGTTCACCACCTCAAGTCTCACTTTGTGCGTAACTGTGTAACCGCGTGTTGCATGTGTGACACGTCACACTTTATTGTTGTGTACACACTTCCATATATGGAAACCTTGGGCGAAACGTCATCAAATCATGTGCTAATATGTACCCTTGTTGTGGATGAAGGCTTCCCGCTCAGCAGACGACGGTTTCGTCATTGTTTCATTTTGAAAAATACAGCGTAACTGTGTAACATCTGCGACACCATAACTTAGAAGCCGGTCATCTCTTTATTCTGTGCATATACATTCAATGTGTGTAGTTGTACAACTTTAGTTTTTTAATATGTTAGTGATTTTCGTGGCTTTGTTTGTTCTGTGACCAGCAAGAATGACTTGTAGTTTATTTTGTATGTCCGGAGACGTGTGACGCCGCTTGTTACGCAGTTACGCTCTTTGAAAACGAAAAATTTTACAAAATCCCTTTACTGAAATAAAAGATTTCAGAAATATCAAAGAAAAACAACAACAGTTTCATAACACTGTGCGGTTAAAAGGTTAATTTACGTAACAGAAACCTCTCAAGTAGCCACCAAAGTTGCCTCCTTTCGGCGTTCCTGTTTTGCGCAGCCATTTTGAGTTGAATTTCGCTCTTTTTTCGTTCATAGTTAATAGTAGACTTAACTTTTAACAGTTTCTTTGCTTGACCTGCTTAATCAACATCTGTATAATCCCAGCAATGGTTCTGAGTGCAGTTGGTCGTTTCTTTTGGATGAGAAATGCTGTTAAGTGAGAGCCCCCTAAAAAGTCATCATCAGTGTGGAATGACTCACATATATATGGTCAAGAGTACGACTGGGTGTCTAGTGCCAGTGGTAAAATCTACACCCTCCCTCACAAAACCTGCTACAAAATTATCAGAAGTGGTCAGATCAAACTAAGGCATACATCATGTTGTAGGGAAATGGATAAGGTTTCCAGTGATACATGATTTTTGTGTGACCACAGAAGAATTTGGGACATTATCACAGTTTTTTTAAACCAAATCCGAATTATAACTTGAGAGAACACAACGTGACACATTTTACACATGCTCCATGGAACTCAGATTTTCAAAGGCATGCTGCACTATGAAAAATCACTGTTACTGTCATAAGATGTTTGCAGTGTTGGCCTAAATTACCATTGAGTTGGTGATTTTCTAGAGTGAGTTGCTTTTGCATAATTCAACCATAATATAAGAGCCTGCCTGAACATAACACGTGTTGTAAATTTTGTCAGCAGAAATCATACTACTATAACACATTTTGACAAATGGTCAATTATTAAAACTTATGTGTTATTTTATAGAGTAGAGTATGTACTTTGTTTTTATAATGAAAGATTTGTGCAAATTGTGGTTCTTAGTGATTCTTACATGGAAAATCAAATGATCCAGTTTTGAAGATTTATACTCAGAATGGTGTAAATGTTGAGTTATGTTCAAACAGTTTTGGCACTTATTAATCTCTACTAATCTGTTGTTTTTGCTGAAGACAACTGGTGTAGTGATTTATATCAAGGTTTTGAAGAGGATGCATGGGTGATAGATGAAAGAAACCCTTTATGAAGTTTACAGTTACTTATGCATCCAAATTTTGGGTGTAAATTGTTATGTTCAAGCAGTCCAGCAAACTTTATATTATTTTCTTTTCACTTATTCTGCAATAAATCTATAGTAGCACTATACTTATTTAGACAAGACTTTGATAGGCCAAAAATACCTAATTTGTTCAGTTGAAATAATTTTATTGTATTTTTTTCTGCATGCTGGCGTGTAGATGTTATGTTCAAACCAGTATGCACATTATTTTTGTTGAAGGGTAAATTTTGTTGCAAATCATATAGTAGATGATACCAACACATAAAAATAGTTATGCATATGCTGGTACACAACACATTTGAAACTCTTTTCAATTTTTCCTCGTGAACATAACTTGACACAACTTTGTGGGATGTAAAGTTACGTTCAAACATTTATCACCTAAGATCACAAGAACCACTTTATATAAAAAGCTACCAATAGCTGGAAAGATGCTGTTTACTTTTTTATAATAATAAAGCATGTGATACATTCTAGGATAAACATTTCTTTGTTTTTTTGTTTGTACAACTTTACACCATCAGTACATCACATGCATTGTGTAAAGTTATGAACAAACACCAATTTAATTTCTTTGGCCGTCCTTCAACAAAGTAGGTAACACCCTCCTTGAAGACACTATTCAGGCTTCTTCGCTTGATGCCTTCATTGCGAGGGTATCAAGCCTCAACCGTTGACCTCAATCGTGGCCTGCCACCTGCTAAAGTAGGGCTGATGATTTCTTCATGGACAAGCTTGACTCGGCTGCCTCTTCCAGCAAGCTGTTCTTCTCAGTGTCAGATGAACTGCTGGGAAAACCCAAGTCTACTGCTCTTTCTGCTGATGTCCCCTCTTCTGAACTGCCACAGACATTTTGTGATTTTTTTCACTGACAAAATCAAACTGCTGTGTGAGAACTTGGATGCTAAGCAGTGCGATCCACCCATTTTTGCTGTTTATGATGGTCCATGTTTTACAAAGTTCAAATTTGTTACAGAAAGCAACATTGCTGCCATAATTGCAAATTCTCCAACACAAAAAGTTGCATGTTGGATCCTGTTCCGACTTATTTCCAAAAGCAGTGCATCAGCGATCTTGCACCGTTGATTGCTGCTATTGTAAACAAGTGTCTGTCAGCCAGAACTGTTCCAAAATCTTTCAAACAGGCTGTTGTTACTCCGTTGCTATAAAAAAACAGGCTTGGACCGAAATACCCTGAAATCCTACAGACCTGTATCCAACCTACCATTCATTTCTAAGGTACTGGAGAAAGCTGTTTTACAACAGCTCCTGGAACACTTAGAGATGAATGGTCTGTTGGAAGTGTATCGGTCCGCCTATAGGAAAGGTCACAGCGTGGAGACAGCAGTGCTGAGTGTTCTAAATGACTTGCTTTGTAAAGCAGATGAGAGACTTGTCTCCCTTGTGGCCCTGTTGGATCTCAGCGCTGCTTTCAATACACTGGACCATTTCATTCTCCTGAAGAGGCTTGAAATCACTTTTGGCCTGCGTGAAACGGTTCTCTCTTGGTTTGAATCTTACGTTTCCGATCGGTACCAGTTTGTAGGTGTAAAAGGCATTGTCTCTAGACCTTCCATCCTGGAGTTTGGAGTGCCTCAGGGTTCTGTCTTAGGCCCTGTATTGTTTACGTTGTATTCACAACCACTGTCATGTTATTTCCAGCCATCAGTGTTCTTACCATAAGTATGCAGATGACACCAAAATCTCTCAGAGTAGTCCACCTGGGGAATTTCAGTCTGTTGAAACTGGCATCAAGTCTTGTGTTGACGATGTCATGACATGGATGTTCAGTAACAAACTTATGTTAAACCCAGAAAAAAAATAGAGTTACTGCCCGTTGGCTCAGCATCCCGGCTTCAACAAATTCACACTGAGTCTTTATGCATAGATGACACTGATATTCCATTTCAGTCTTCAGTCAAATATCTTGGTGTCGAGCTCGACAAGACTTTGAGTATGCAGGATCACGTCGGTGAAATCTGTCGTGGTGCTTCATACTCAGAGACGCATCGCATCTGTTTGACACAGTCTTTCTGAATCTGCCACTGCAAAGTTAGTGAATGCTTTAGTCACGAGCCGTCTTGACTACTGCAATTCTCTGCTTTTTGGTCTTTCATCTGAGCAGATTAGCCGCCTTCAGTGTGTTCAAAATAATGCCGCTAGGGTTGTGAAGCGCAGGCGAAAACGAGACCACCTAACCCCTATACTGAAAGACCTTCACTGGCTTCCAATCCAATCCCGCATACAGTTTAAGATTGCGACCCTTGCATACCGCCACTTTGATGGCAGTCTTCCGTCATACCTTTCCTCCAGTCCAATTACTTACTAGCCCTCTCGCTCACTGCGTTCATCGGGAGAGAAACTTCTCAAAGTTCCAAAGTACCATCTCAAATCTGCCGGTGAATGCTCTTTCAGATGTACTGCTCCTTTAATTTGAAATTCCTTACCGACTGAGCTGAGAAATGCCTCCCCCCTTACGCAGTTCAAAGCAAAGTTAAAAACTTACCTTTTCTCGCAGACTTTCATGTAATCTCTACGGTTTTACTGGCTTCCAATCCAATCCTGCATACAGTTTAAGATTGCGACCCTTGCATACCGCCACTTTGATGGCAGTCTTCCATCATACCTTTCCTCCAGTCCAATTACTTACTAGCCCTCTCGCTCACTGCGTTCATCGGGAGAGAAACTTCTCAAAGTTCCAAAGTACCATCTCAAATCTGCCGGTGAATGCTCTTTCAGATGTACTGCTCCTTTAATTTGGAATTCCTTACCGACTGAGCTGAGAAATGCCTCCTCCCTTACGCAGTTCAAAGCAAAGTTAAAAACTTACCTTTTCTCGCATACTTTCATGTAATCTCTACGGTTTTCTGTACACACCCCCCCCCCCCCCCTCCCGCAGACTCTGTGTGCGTGTGTGTGTTGTTTTCGCCTGCGCATTGAGTTATATTATAAATATGAGAAATGCACCATATAAATATCATGTATTATTATTATTATTGATGATGACTAGGGCCATAGTGGTTGGGGTTTAGACCCCAGAGACCGCTACTTACTTACTTACGCCTGTCACCCCTACCTGGGTATAGGCCGTCGACGAGAGACCTCCCGCAACTCCTATCCTGTGCTTCTCCTTCGATTCTACTCCAGGTGGTTCCCAGTCTCTTGATGTCTGCTTGGAGGTCTCGACGCCAGGAGTTTCTCGGCCTACCTCTTTTCCTCTTTCCCTGGGGGTTCCATGACAATGCCTGCCTAGTGATACTGAAAGCTGGCTTTCTCAGACTGTGACCGATCCATCCCCATCTTCTTCGCCCAATTTCATTCTCTGCTGTTATCTGCTCTGTTCTCTCCCAGAGTCTGACGTTGCTGATCTTCTCTGGCCAGTGGATTTTCAAAATTCTTCTAAGGCAACTGTTCATGAAGGTCTGTACTCTGTTGACTGTGGTTTTTGTCAATCTCCAAGTCTCTGCTCCATATAGGAGAACTGCTTTTACACAGAGACCGCTAGAGGCACCGAAACAGAAGCTGGCTCCCAACACCTTTCTCCCTCCCCCCCCCCCCCCCCTCCAACCCACCCACCTTTTTGCTGCGCACCACCAGCAACCAGCAATAATGGTCAATTGGTTGACCGTGGCAGGGAAAACAGAAGAAGAAGAAGGAGCGTCCACCCCACATCCCTTGACATCTTTGAAGAGAGTTTTCTCTTCTCGATACTACGCTCTGTTAACCAAGACTAGAGTGGTAAATGAGGGGCTGGAGCTGTGTCGGTAAGGGTTTATTCCCAGGGGCCTCTACAGTAGCCTGATTGGTCTAGACTGTTTACCTGAAAACGGTTTTATATTAAAGCAGTCTTTCTCTGCCTTCCGTTTTTCACCTCAGGAGGTAAACATGATTGTGCATTGACAACTAATCAAAATGAACACACTTGTCACATGTACAGCTTCAATGTGATTTTGAAATGCTGAGATACATTATTGTGAAAATACTCTGTCTTTCAGATGCAAAGAAGTCTCCAAGAGATGAAGGTGAAGATGAGATGGAAGAATTCACTAAACTTTATCAGGATTGGAAAGGGCTTGACAAAGGCTACAAGAATGTCCCGACCATATTCAACAAGGTAATGACCATGGTGCAGTACAGTTTGTACTAAATTATACTGTTGAGTGTTGCTGTGGCAGTCTTTCTAATACTATACATGTGTACAAAGTCTTGAGCAAGAGTAGATGACAAGTTTGTGAAATTTTAAAACTCAATAAATGAGAGTCTTCTTTTATCAAGGCCAAAGAAAACATTTAGTGTGTTCTGGTTGAGAGTAACCTGACAGACCATGGTTTGAACCTCCCAACCCAAATGAAACAAAAAAATTCAACCCCCAAGACACTTTGTACATTTTAAAAAATATTTAAGGTTGTGTTTTAATGTTACCAGAAACCAGTCAAATTGACCAATGAATTTCTCTTGGCCTAAACAATTAAGTTATTGAGAAGATTGAGCCAGAGCCTCAGTGTGGTCGGAGCAAGAACCTAGCTGTCTGTGTCAGCCCATAGTAGCATGCATTCTTTAACAAAATGTTGTGTTTGGTTTTTTTCAGCTTCCATCAGAGAAAGAACCTCTTTTACTAAAACTTAGGGAAGAATCAAGGTGGGTATTCTTCAGTACTACTGGTAGTGGTAAATGTACTATATTACTACTACTTACTAGTAGTATTCTTCTAAGAAAGTGATACATTATTGTCTTTAAATTAAAAAAAAATGATTAAAAACACAACCTTTATATTTCAATAAAGGCATGACCACAAGGTGCATGATTGTCATACTCATAGAATGATTACTAATAACAAGGTGCATAATGAATATTTTGGTTGTCAATAGAGCTTTTTTTTTGCAATGCTTCTAACAAAAAGTGGTATTAACAGCCACCACAGAGTGGTAGTAAAAAGTATTCTTACCTTTGAAACATTCTAGAAAAACATCCCGAGGATTTACTTACCTTGACACTGTTCTAAAACTAATCAATCCAGACCAAAAAGGTGACTGCCAAGCGTGTAATATGCAAAGAAGTACCCAACGGAGAAAGAAACACGCTTAGAAAAGACAGGTACAACACAATTTATTAATATTTCGGGTAAATACCCTTTGTCAAAATAGACAAACAAACAGAGAGATTAGCCACTACTTATCTTCATTGGCAGAAGGAATGTTGCCACATTCCTTCTGCCAATGAAGATAAGTAGCGGCTAATCTCTCTGTTTGTTTGTTTGTCTATTTTGACAAAGGGTATTTACCCGAAATATTAATAAATTGTGTTGTACCCGTCTTTTCTAAGCGTGTTTCTTTCTCCGTTGGGTACTTCTTTGTTCTAAAACTGTTTTCAACGGCCATCCATGATATAAAGTGTATACATCATTACATGTTTATTTGTATGCTGTCTTACTCTTTGAGCTGTGTGTGTGTGAAATCAGCTTCTCATGACTTTAAAGAAAGTGCTCACAAGCTTGAAATAAACCTTTTTTCAGTCACAGCATGGGTGTCAGAAGTGATTTTTTGCATCTGACAGACACACAAACTGTGTGGGTAGGATCTTTAATGTCTAGATGCTTTTCTTCCTTAATAAACTTTTTTTTTTTCAAAGGGCCGTGTTTCTACAGCGCAGAAGCCGTGAGTTACTGGATAATGATGAGCTGCAGGTGACACATTTGTTCCTTTTTGAGTCTCATCTAATTTATAGTAGCGACTTTTTAGGATAGGACGCAATGGAGCACTTTCAACAACATGTGCATGACATATTATGCACGCATGCCTCAAACATTGGCAGTGAAGTAACAAGATAAAAATTATGTATATCTAGTTACGCTAACCTTTCTGCAGAACGTTTTTTGTGGGAAGTACCGTGTGTGTGTAGACACAAATCTCTGGTGTTTGTGTAAATAGATTTTTTTTGCCAGACAGAATGGTTCCATCTACTGATGGAATGATTCTGTCGGGGGAGCTGGTGCTGAGTACGGGCACGCCACAAGGTTGTGTGTTGTCGCCTGTACTTTTTTCCATAACCAGCTCCAGATCAACACAGCCCTACTAAAGCTGATCAGATACGCAGATGACATGGCTCTCGTGGCCAACTTGAAAGACGAGGCCACCTTGTCACAGTATTTGTTTCTTCAAAAACATTACTGATGACATTACTGTCTGGAAGTGTCAACTACTTACCCAATTTTAGCCTAAGAACTTGTGTTCCTACACAACCCGGGAGGCACTCGGGGAACCCTAACTAGGGCCGAAAGTAGCCTCCCGTCCCAGCCCATCCGGGCACTCACCACGTGGCCCAATCACAATCAGTCGTTTCTACTTAGCTGTATGTTTCAGACGTGTTTTAGCCTATAGGTCCTGGACCGTTTTTAACGGTTATTCCCTGGACTGTCATTTTTGTGGATTACTGTGTTCCTTCGGGCTTCTGTGTTTGGATTTATGTGCCTGTACTTGGATTTCGGTGATTGTGCTTCGGGGGGACTGTGTTTTTGTGCTCTGCTCTCCGTTTACTGTTGGTACTATGGAGGTTACTGACCCCGTCACCGCACCGCAGGAGAAGTAAGGTATCGGCTCCCTCCCTCAGCCGGCCCCGGACCGGGTGCCTGCTTCTTCTTTGTTTTCGATCGGTCCGCTTCGCGCACATCTATCGTTCTCGTTCTCGCGGCCTCGCATTGCTTGCGCCCTGTCGCCTGCTATTTCTGCTTTCTGTAGCAGTAACCCTGTGCGTACCTGCCAACGGTGTGGAGCTTTTCAGTGGCCGTGTGATAATCACGACTTCTGCCTCCCTTGTGCGGGCTGCAACTCTGACCACACTTGCGCTGTTTGTGTCGCCTGGCCAGAGCAACATTGGTTGCAGCTTTGGGGATTCTATAGGCACGAGCATCCGCCTTCGACTAGTGACCGTGCATCCCTCATGGAGCCCCCCTCCGTGCCTGGCACTGTCCCCAGTCAAGCTTGCACTGACCGTGGTGATCAACAGACACGTCGGACACTTGAGCATCGCTCATCCTCCATGACTTCTACACGGACAACGCCCGCTGACTCTTACGGGGAGTCCGCTTTAGGGCCGAGCTCCTGCCTTACGGGGGCAGGCCTGCAGAGACATGCTTGGCGCAATCATTTGTCCGACAAGAGTCTTGAGAGGTCTCACCTGACAAAGCCCGCGTACTCTTCCGGGGGAGTCGCTCAGTGGGCAGCGTGCCCACCTTACGGAGGCAGGCAAGAGACCTGTGTCCCGGCGTCCACGGATTGATGACACTTTTGCAGTTTCTCACTCGGCCTCCATCCCTCCACGCTCTCACGCGTCCCGTGACCAACGTCAGAAGCATCGTCCTACTCTCTGTTCCGGCCGACACAGCCCCGACCTTCCTCGTCGTCGGCCCGCTCATCTGCTTCACGCGCTTCGGCCCCACGTTCTCCTTCCGGCTTGTCTCGGTATGCCTCCCACCGCCGGTTCTGTTACCCGTCACCTTCCCCACCTCGGCCCCGTATTTGGACTTCCGCTGACAGGGATCACCGCGGCCGCCGCTTCCGTCATCGCAGTCACTCTCCCCGTGCACGACACACGGCTCGCTCCAGGTCCCCGCCTCCCGATCATTCATTGCCCCCGTTTCGCCATCTCCAGCGGACACGACACTCGCCGGTGGCTACGGTTTCTCGTCCGGACGGGCTCCGCGCTTTTTTGCCCTCACGGACCCTCCACCGGCTCTCACTCCCTCCGCGGGATGAGGAGACTCTTAGTTTACTTCTGGAGGATTCGGTTTTGGCACTGCTCGACTTTGGAGGCCGCTCCCTCTCGCCACGCTCTGATGTGACTGATGATCCTGCGTCGACTAGGAACCCTTCGTCGTCGCGCGCGGAAACGCTTCTTGGGGCTCGTCTTATCGCGGCCTCCCTCCTGGCGGACGCGTGCCCCCCATCCCCCCCGCTCAAACGGAAGGTGTCCGCCTTTGTCGATTCAGGCCGTCCGCAGAAGAGATTCAAGTCGCTGCCTCAGCCCCCTGGCTTTCAGGATCTGCGGGATTTCTTCTCCGCTCCTCTCCAATCCAATTCCCAGGAGTACTCCTTTTTCGCGGATCGCAAGTGGCCCGCTGACCTCGACATAATAATAATAATAATACCGTTATTATATAGGCGCTTTTTCTCAATTTTTGGGCAAATCGACTCAAAGCGCCGCGAACTGAACATGGCTGTGCAGAACCACACTTTTAGTTAGGAGCGGCCGGGGGCCACTGAGTGCAAGATAAGCCATCTGTGGCAAGGCCGGGCGTGGGGGCAATTAGTCGTTAGCGTGCGCCTCTTCAGGCAGAGTGACAGAGCTGTTCATGGTCCTAGAAAGGAGTGCTCTTTCATTACCCTACGCTATGTGTACGTGCCGACAGCAGCATACTGGTGCTCGGCAGCGGAAACGCTGAACAGTGTTAGTAACTGAACATTCACAAAATGCTTTTTTTTTGCAAGAATATCATTATAACATGAGTGTAAATTTGTAGCTGATAAAATTTGCTTTCTTTTCATACTAAACATGCCCATGCTGCTTACTTCCAGCACATCTGCAAGAGCAGTTACATTTCATATTTGCAATACAATGAACATGCACTGACACAAAAAAAGCACTAACTTTCAAGCTCAATCTGTTGTGCATCTAAGTTTTCTGTGGGATGAAAATTTGATGTATCTACGCAGCATTCTAGCCTCTACTGTTATCACTTACTTGAATTCTTGTTTCTTTCCTGCTAGAGCAACACTAGCGTCAGAAAGCACTCCACTGCTGAGAAGCTGGTAAGCTGGTAATCCGTTAGGTCCATCAAGACGATCAACACAAACATGCTGATCCCAGCAGTGTTTATGCAGTACACTTGGGTTTACACGACAGTAAATTCATAACCACTAACACAACAGGTCTTAAGCACATCACACTGGTTCCTTTATATTAACACTAACACAAATAACTAGGTCTGAAGCACACCACACTGGGCCTTATATCGACACGAACACAAGTAACGGGTCTTAAGCATACCACATTGGTGGTTCCTTTATATGAACAGTTTTTAGAATTTCCCTTACAGGGATGAATACAGTTTTTGTAATTGAATTGATGATTTTCTTTTCAGTTTCATTAGGCTTTGGTAACATTTTACACAAAACGAATTTGAGTAACACAGTCCACTAGTTTCATCTACAGTGATTCCATGTATTTCCTGAAGTTCAGCTACATAGATTTCACACAGTTTTATTGGATTTTGATCAAGTGTTCGTTTTGACCTTCCTCCACATACTCTACATAGAGAATTTAACCTTTTAAAGTGAAAGGCTTCTGTGTGTGCAAATGTTTCTTGTGTATGTTTTGTTCCCGCCATAACTGTACTGTCTACTCCTTAGGCATTTGGAACAAAGGAACCAGGATAATATGGATGAGCAGACAACAGTTAGTACATGATACTACTAAACAGTATCACATCTATATTGGAGGCTATGAGCAGAGCATAAAGCACAGGGATTACACAATACACAACAGAATTCCAGAACAGAGAATGAATGTTCAAACCAACTCGGTACTGTGGGGCTCAGATAACTTACCAGCCATGTTCAGTCACACACAAACACGGTACCTATCTTTATCCTCGGATTGCACTCTTAAAAAAAACGTAACTGGAATAATACCACCAACACAGGAACCAGCACACAACAGTTCACAAGTGTGTCAAACGGTTCTATGTAGAAAATCTTTGAAGAGGAGATAGAGAACATTAAACACAGGCATAGCCACCACACATCAGCAGTCCGTTACAGAGATTAGAGAAGGAATAGCTGATATCAGACTGTGACCTACTTTAAGCCTGCTCGCTGCAGGAGCCATGCAGCAAGCATGTTGCTGGCTAAACTAAAGAGTGGAAAATCCAGCGTTCTGCACAGCCGTGTGAAACCCAACACGCACACTCACGTAACAGACACGGATTTACGCCATTTAAGACAAACACAGTACAAGACAGGCGAAGGGCCAGCTCAGCTACTGAAGTTACAGAGATTTTGGATCGCTTGTATTTGAAATTTGTAAAGTGGCCTGAAACCGGTACCAAAGTACATCGCGTTCCGCCATTCCTGGTATGCGGGACATTCCCAATATTTCCACTGTCCTCTTCCGATGTTAGACCCTCAGGCTGTAGCACAGCTTGGCGGCAACAATCAGATGAGACACACCTTCCCTCGTGGTTTGGATAAGACGGCGTCACTTGTGCGGAACTCCTTGGCATGTGGGGGTTTTCTGGAGCTACTCACGCAAGCTTTTATTCGTCGCATTCAAGACTCCTGGCATGCTTCGCCGCTCCTTGGTGATCTCCTCGCCCTAGCGGTCGCGGCGAACCGGACAGCTTATCACTCTTCGGTCAACGCGATGGTGGCCACTGCTAACTGTGACCTCATGCGTCGTGATGCCGTTCTGCAAGCCTGTCGTGGATTGCCCTCTGATCTGAAGACACGGCTGCGTCGCGCTCCTCTCGGTGGCCACCTTCTCTTCGGTGAGACTTGGCAGCAGGTGAAGGATGGCAATTTAGACCGCTGGCCCAGCCGCGTTACCACCTCTTGCTTTCACGCCGCCCGCAAGGCCGTTGGTCGCGCCCTGCAGACCTCCAGACCCTCTTTGTCTCGACTCCCCAGCATTTTACAGCCGCATCTTCGTGGTCCCGAAGCCGGACGGAAAGTGGCGGCCTATCATCGATCTCTCGGCTCTGAACAAGTTTATCGTGGCTCCGACTTTTCGCATGGAGACCGCCCGGACCCTCCGAGCCGCAGTGCAGCCCATGGACTTCGCGGTCAGCCTGGACCTCTCCGATGCGTATCTCCATGTCCCCATGCACCCGGCCTCCAGGAGGTATCTCCGCTTCGCTTTCGATGGCATGATCTACCAGTTTCGAGACCTTCCGTTCGGTCTCAACCACAGCCCGTGGGTTTTCACTCGCATCATGGACGCCGTCGTCACCAAGGCTCGGCAGTCATCGTCCAGTCCGATCTCAAACTACTTAGACGACATTCTCCTGTGGAATCCGTCGGAGTCTGCCCTGAGGATGGACAGAGACGCTCTACTCCTGTTGCTGTTTCGCTTGGGGTTCCTGATCCATGCGTACAAGTCGGACCTCTCGCCTTCCCGCCGGTTTATTCATCTTGGGAAGGCATTTGCGACCAACATCAACGGAGTGTGTTTGCCGGAGCCTCGGATCCAGAAGTTGGCCTCCCTCACCGCTCAGGTTGCCCGGGCGGAGTCCGTTCCCGCCAGAGTCTGGCTGCAACTTATTGGCCTGATGAATGCAGCGGCGGATCTCCTGCCTCTAGGTCGTCTTCACTCCCGCCCGCTTCAGTTACATCTCCTGCTTGATTGGCGTCCGTCCTCCGGCGACATCGATGCCCTGGTGCCGGTGCCTCCAATCCTTCACCCACACCTACAGCGCTGGATGGACACGTCTTTTCTAGCCTCGGGAGTTTCTCTCGCCTCACCGCCCCCTCAGCTTTCGCTATGCGTGGATGCAAGTCTCTCCGGATGGGGTGCACACCTGCTCCCGAGCTTCCAATCGACGTCCGGCCTCTGGACGCCGGACCTGGCGGACAGACACATCAACTGGCTCGAGCTGCAAGCAGTTTGGCAAGCGCTCATTGTGTGGGAAGTCCACCTTCGCCACCAGACGCTTCTTGTCCTGTCGGACAACACCACTGTAATCTCCTACCTTCAGAAGCAGGGAGGTACACACTCTCCTGATCTGTGCATTCTCCTCTACCGCCTGATGCGCTGGTGCGAGGACCGCGGCATCTCCCTCAGAGCTCGACATATCCCCAGACACTTGAACGTGTTGGCCGACTCCCTCTCTCGGCACGGCCACGGAATGGACACTACACCCGGACATCTTTCAGATGATCTGCACTCACTGGGAGACGCCCATGATCGACCTATTTGCCACGCGGTGGAATCACCAGCTTCCCCTCTTCGTCTCCCCGATTCCAGACCCTCTGGCCTGGGTTGTCGATGCGCTCCCCATTCCGTGGGACAGGCTCATTGCGTATGCTTATCCCCTGACGGTTCTCGTTCCCAAAGTCCTACTCAAGCTCCGAGGTTGCGACGCGATAGTGTTCCTGGTCGCTCCGTTCTCCTGGACCAGGTCTTGGACCACCGACCTCCTCAGTCTCGCCACAGGTCCACCTCTTCGTCTCCCCACCTCGAGGACTATGCTCAAGCAGGCCGCCAGGTGCTTTTCCACCCGTGCCCGGAGCGGCTCCTCCTTCACGCCTGGAGATTGTGCGGCAAGCCCTCACCGACAGAGGCTTCTCGGGTGCTGCTGTGGAAGCAGTCGCTTCAGCCCGTCAACCTTCGAATCGGCGCATTTATGAGGGCAAGTGGCAAGTACTCCAGTCATGGTGCGATGACCGGCATCTCTCTCCCCTCGCGAACTTCTTCCTCTGGCTCTTTGGAGACCTAGGCCTTGCCCCCATCACGATCCGAGGATACCTGTCCATGATTGCTGACACTTACCGTCATCTCGGCCACCCAGACCCTGGCGCATGTAAAGATCTTGCAGACCTAATGACACATTTTGGCCTGCAGCGCCGGGTTTCCCACTCCCCGATTCCTCGCTGGGACCTACCCTGGGTCCTAACGTGGCTTAATTCGGACAGGTTCGAACCCCTTTCCCTGGCTCGCTTCGCTGATGTGACACGGAAGACATGTTTCCTTTTAGCCCTTGCCACGGCGGCCAGAGTAAGCGAACTACACGCGCTGTCGGCGAGTTCTACCTGCCTCCTGTTCCGGGCGGATGGCTCTGTGCAATTGCTCACCGACCCTGCCTTCCTAGCCAAGACCAGGTCTCCCTTGACTGCACCATCGGTCATAACTATTCGGCCGTTAAAACATGCGAATTTTCCTCGGGAGACCCGGCAACAAGATCCTGTGCGCGCCTTAAGCGTTTACCTACGCAGATCCAAGCCCATCCGTCGCAGACGGTCACGCCTCTTTCTGCCTTTGGCCCCCGGCAGAAATGACATAACAGCTCAGACGATATCTTCCTGGCTACGTTGGGTCATACGGTCCGCCTATCAGGACCTTTCCCACGACGGTGCGAAGAGGCTCAAGATCCGCGCACATGAGGTTCGCGCCATGGCCGCGAGCGTCGCCTTCGATCGCAACTGTGCTGTTCGAGACATCGTGGCCGCAGTGGGCTGGCGCGCAGAATCAACATTCGCCCGCTTCTACCTCAGGGATCTGTCGGGCCAGCGAGACAATCTCGCCCTGGTGGGGGACATCGCCGCAGCGCAACACTCCCTCCCGGTGCCGGAAGCGCCGTACGTACGCACTTAGCTAAAATTGTCGGGAGTTTGGCGACTGGGTGTGTGGTTCTGTCGTATGCCCTTTATGGCGGTAACTTGGGCGCGGCACCCTCCACCTTTTCGCCATTCTTCCAGACAGTAATGTCGTCGGTAATGTTTTTGAAGAAACAAATTAATTTTTCTTTAAAATATATTTTTTCGAAAAATACTTACCAATGACATTACTCGGAGGACCCTCCCACCTGCCCCGCTTGCCGCTGGTAAGCTAAGTATCATGACTGATTGTGATTGGGCCACGTGATGAGTGCCTGGATGGGCTGGGACGGGAGGCTACTCTCGGCCCTAGTTCGGGTTCTCCGAGTGCCTCCCGGGTTGTGTAGGAACACAAGTTCCTAGGCTAAAATTGGGTAAGTAGTTGACACTTCCAGACAGTAATGTCATCGGTAAGTACTTTTCGAAAAAATATATTTTAAAGAAAAATTAATTTTGCAGCTGTCGATGACGTTGCCCAGTGGTTTGATGATGGCTTGCTACAGCTGAATGTCGGGGGGGGGGGGGGGGGGGGGGGGAACTGAAGAGATGGTGCTGGGTGAGGGGTGGGTAAGGGAGGGTAAGAACTTGTTAAGTAAGCCTCTGAAAATCAAAGACCAGCAGGTGGGGATGGTTCTCGCCTTTTTAGTACCTGAGCTTTGACAGCAACATAACATTGACAGAAAATGCTGATCATGTGTACAAGAAAGCCCAGCAAAGACTGTACCTTCTACGTAAACTGAGGAGTTTCAGTGTTTCTCCGGACATCCTGGTGACTGTGTACAGGTCTCTAGTAGAGAGTATCCTTGCCTGTAACATTGTCTCGTGGTATGGCCACCTGACTGTTAAGGATAGAGCACGGCTGTCTAAAGTTGTCAACCAAGCCAGCACAATTGTTGGTGTAAAGCTGCCACATCTGTTGGACCTGTATCACCAGGCTGTCCGAAGGAAGGCTGTAGAGATCACGGTTCACCACAGATCAAACACATCCTCTCCATGGCCAGTTCCAACTGCTGCCCTCGGGACGCCAGTACAAAGTGCCGCTGCCGCGAAGGAATGTGTACAAACGATCCTTCGTGCCATCGGCTGTCAGTGTGTTAGGCCTGATGTAATTTATGCACTGACAAATAAGAATGCGGTTTTATATATTTGTTTTCTCAAAACACATTACCGATGGTATTACACTTAGGAAATGGCTCTTAGCTAGCCTAATTTTAGCCAAATTTTGGTTGTGTCCGTATAAGGGGGGTGTTGGCAGGAGTGGGGCGCCATAGACCATGCCCAACCCGAATAGCCTCCCCTTACTCACATCCGGTACAAGATTACCCAGCATACCCCAGTTTTAGTTCTTAGCTGGCCGAGTTCGGTTGTGTTCGCTTCGAGCTCCGTTCGGTTTTGACCGCTCGTTTTCGACTTTGGATGCCTTGCTTCTGCACTCAGCGGCTACTAGTCTTCGCCTGTGCCTTTCTTCACCGAGCCTGGCGGTTTCTGGTGACGGGAACTTTGCAGTGGGGACTGAGTCTTGCCTAAGCGCGGCTTCGACTTTGCTGCCGGCCGGTCGGACTTAGCGGCGAGCTGCCTTTGCATCGGGGTCTTCGCTTCGCTGGAGAGACGTGGGTTGACTCCTTTCCTGACATGGACAGGTAATATCTCGGTGCATGCCCTCGACCGGCGCTCTGGGTGGGAAAGAGCGCCGAGCGTCGGCACGTGCGGTGCACTCGATTCGTTTTTCGAGTAGGATCGACACATTTCGCGGGCGGTCTTTTATTGCGTGGCCTTAGAGGCCACGCTCGCTCGTCCTTCATTATGCTATCTTGTTCCAGATACAAGTTTCGGACCTGCACGAGGTGTCGTGATTTCCAATGGCCCTCGGACGAACAGAGGCTTCCTACGGCGGCCATGGGTGCTACCGAGACAACCCGCAGACCCTCAACCAGTCGAGTTGCAAGGGTAGATGACGAGCGCTGTGTGACGGGAATGACGACAACCTTCTTCCTTCCGAACTTGACGAAGCCCCAGCTGGCAGGGTGCTTCCTCGGGGTTTTTCACCTCCTAAGGACGGCCCCCCTTTCACCGTTCAGGACTATCTCACCATGATCGCCGACTCCTACAGGCGATTTCGCTCATCAGACCCGGGTAGCTGCAAAACCTCACTTTCAGAGGCTCCCTTCGCTTTGGAATGCCCAGCTGTGCTGCGCAGGGACCAAGTTCTACCTTGGGGGCTTACGGGATCTCAACCTCGTCTGTTGGAACCCGGCACATGACGCGCCTGACGGATGTTTCAAGGAGGAGAGCTTCAGGGCAGTCCTTGACTCAACCTCCAGGCTCAGTACTATGCACGCTGTCCACACACCCGGGTGGCTGGCAGTGCCAGTCGACCGGTTCATGCTACAGCTACCTGAAACATCTGCCTGGACGAGACGCGGCCTACATGACGGCGACAGTTGTTTCGCCCTGCGCGTGTTGGACGCCACCCGGGAGTACAGACTTCAAAACCCGGTGACAGCCTTACCTCTTCCGGGGTCAGTATCCGTACGCGCTGTTGTCACACACACACAGATGGCTGGCAGTTACGGACGGAAGGCGCCGTGCAACTACTAACGGTACCAGCCTTCAGGGCCAAGTCGTGGTCGCCTTGGCTGCCCTACAGTCTATGTCTGTCCGCCCGTACGAGTGTCAGATTCCACTCAGTAGACCAGACAATAGGAACCGGTGAGAGTCTTCCGTGTGTACCTGCGCCGGACCAAGCTGGCGCAGGGGACGCACACACCTGTTTTCTCCCTCTGTCCACAGGTAGACGTGACATCTCAGCCCAGACCTGCTCCTCCTGGTTCCGGGGAGTTTTCCGCCCGGCCTTCCAGGATGTTGACCTGTTGATGCCACATGTTGAACATCGCGGCGCACGAGGTCAGAGCCATGGCCGCAAGTTCCGCTGCGACAGCACCGGTGCAGTCAGAGACTTGTGGCGGCTATGAGATGGCGAGCGGAGTCCACTTTCGCCCGCTTCTACCTGAGGGGCCCCTCCTCCCAGCGACAGATCCTCTCGCTGGTGGGAGACACCGCAGCAGCGCAACACTCCCTCCCGGCGCCCTAGGCGCCGCAGGTATCTTAGCTAAAATTATCGGGAGTGTGCTGCAGGAGGGCGAGTTTGTGGGCAATGTTGTTGGCAGTAGGGGCGCTATAGCGGCACCCACCTCCTCTTTGGGATTCTTCCTAAGTGTAATACCATCGGTAATGTGTTTTGAGAAAACAAATGAATTTTTCAATTAAAATGCATTTTTTTGAAAAATACTTACCGATGGTATTACTCGAAGGTCCCTCCCTCCGGCCCCGCTTGCCGCAGTTCGCTAAGAACTAAACTGGGGTATGCTGGGTAATCTTGTACCGGATGTGAGTAAGGGGAGGCTATTCGGGTTGGGCATGGTCTATGGCGCCCCACTCCTGCCAACACCCCCCTTATACGGACACAACCAAAATTTGGCTAAAATTAGGCTAGCTAAGAGCCATTTCCTAAGTGTAATACCATCGGTAAGTATTTTTCAAAAAAATGCATTTTAATTGAAAAATTCATTTTTCAATTATTAATTATTTTAAATCCATCGCATTTAGTGTGAGTGAGAGAGAGTGAGGGACCAGGGGCTGGGAGGGATCCTCATGAGCCGCCCTATTGCTGGAGGCTGGTGATGGTCCTTTCTTCTGACACAAATCAAAAGCTGTGATAAGTTGTTATAGCAAGGGATGGTACTGTGATAGAGGGAGTGGTGATAATGTGATTCAAAGTGATCAATATAATGTGATTCAGCAAGTATTATAGATTCTAACAGGTGTGGGGAGGGATTTTATTTAAATATGTGTTTAATTGCTTGTTCATGTTTGTGAGCCGAAGACAAATTTCCATTTTATACAAATATACTTAATGGACAATAAAGATTTTTGAATTGAATTTGAATTTTGAATTAAACTTGAGGAAATAGCTTTATCAAGGTGTGTTTGAGAGAGCATCCGAGCATATTTAAATTGGATGGCTATGGTAATTGATGAGAAAAGTAGCTTTTTATATTCACTGAAAATTTGTAATCAGATTGTTTGGAGAGATGAATTTGTTAGCGAGCTTTGTAACTCTTCAATTTGTTCATAAAAAATAATTTTTTGTCAGAATTGAGAATCCTCAACTTAGGAAAAAGATTCAGATGGTGACGTAAAAGCACCAGACATGTTAGTGTTATGCAGTATTCCTTAACTGACACAAAGCAACAGACACATCTATGTTAAACATGAAAGGTGAATTCAGATCAGGTTGGCTGAGCAAATTTATTTTTGTTAATTCTTGCCATGTGATGGATTCTTTCGTTCATTCAGAGACTATGGTTTTTGCTGGACAAGCACCATACACCTCCTCTTCATGGGGAAGAGCAGATGATCAGTTATCAGGACTTCCAGCTCGTTGCTGCCGAGGCAGGACCGAAATGCCAGTGGGTGTTTTTGTGTAGTATTGCTTTGTCTTGCTTGGGTGTTGGTAGTTTTCTAAGCCAAGTGGTCACTTAAACGAGGGTCACACTTGCAGAAAAAAACCCTGTGTTTTATACACAAAAAAATCGGCCCGTGTGCAGTTTTCTGGAAGGTATGCGTTTGCTATACGCAGAAAGGTGTCTTTGGTTAGAATGAAATGTGTTTGGCACTGCTAAAGTATCTGGCTAGTTTCCTTAAAAGTTGATCAACAGGAAAATGGAAAATGTTTGCTAACGTTTTTACAGGTCTAAGATGCGTTGACAGAATTAGGGCATGAGTCGGCGATTCAACATTCAGTGTGTGTGCTGAGTGCTAAATAACACAGTTGCACATCTTCAGTCCAGGTTTGGGAGTTAGTTACCATGCATGGCTTTCCCAGATCGGCCGCTTAGTTTGTTTCAGGCGAGCCGAGAAACTGGGTCACAGCTGGTGTCGGTGCACTGAGGCAGTGAGTCTCCCAGCTGTCAGGCTGGCTGATAAGCTGGTTTACTGATAAGCGCAGTACAGCAGGGAAAATGACAGTCTTTTGTCTTTCGTGACTTTCTTATTTACTGTGACAAACCAATAGCCAGCAGGATAAGGTGGAAATAAAGAGAAAAGAAAGGATTTCACTGTCTGTGTTGAGTTTTGTCACAAAATAGATGAAGTTCCAACATCAATAACACAAATATGATACAAACAACATCAAAACGGACTTCCATGTGTATGACTTACCAGATCAGCGATACCATGAAAGGGGTCGGAGAGCGGAAGGTGATAATGAGGTCACTGTTAGTGCCAGTACTCCCACAGGCACGATGCCGTTGCACGGATCTGTCTATACGATTACACCGCTGGACTTGCAGTTACAATTTCACCACTGGACACACAGTTCTTTGGCACTACTTTCAGTTTAACCCCAACACCCTACAGCAGGAGATGGATCGACCATGATAATTCAAGGGTAGTGCCAGATTAGCTTTGCGCCTGATGTCGCCAAGCTAATCTGGCACTACCCTTGAATTGTCCATCTACTACAACTGGTATTCGGTCGTTAGATGACATCTCCAAAATAGTGAAATGCGGCCATGGGGTTAAATGGGTTAAAGAAAACTGTTCTGTGGTAAACAAGATGATATCACTCTTGGATAGTCTCTCGGGACAAAAATGTTTAATGCAGAAAAGTCTTTCAACATGAACAGACCATCAAAGCAGCACAGAATAAACAAATTCAATACACCTACGCACATCAGTCTGCTTGGCACACCAAAACAACCTCTGACCAACTTATTGATTCAGTAAAAATAAGAAGGAAAAAAAAAGATTGGCTTCAATGTCTGACAAAAAGTGGTATAAATCCGATGTTTTAAGACCATTCACAAAATTAGAAAACGCACAAGAGAGTATGACACGTATTCCCATGACTGACTACCTGAATGTTTTTATCCAACTAAGAACCCCGCAAAAAGAATCTCTAGCTGTGGTTAAAATGATGCTAATTGCAAGGAATGCATGTTGGATACCACTTGTCTTCTGGCTATCGTCTGTTAGTGTTCCCTTCTCAGCTCCCACCTCTCGGCCTCTTACAAACAGATCATTTAGTGTGTCAGTGAGATCATTTAGTGTGTCAGTGGGCCGTATGTCTGCAGCCTTGTTATAGATACTAATGGTCAAAACTTAAGGGCCACTTTTTATCGCACACGCACCGACAACACCACACAAATAATGTAACAATACTTGGAGTCGGTACTTTGCTAATTTATTCCGTAACAATTTAATTTATGTCTTGAGTAAATCAATCAATTGTAACAACAGCAGTATGTTGGAATGTTCACCCACCCCTCATTTGAAAAGTCACACAAGATTGGTCCAGTCAGTTGCGAGTGTACCCACCGTTTGCAGCCAAGCATTCAATGCATTGTTGACGCATGGAGTTCACCAGGGTTCGGAGAACATCTTGTCGGATCGCAGGAACTGAGTCGGCTGGGGGACGCCTTGAGGTGGGGGGTGGTTGCTGACTACAAGTTGCCCCAGCATGTCCCAGAGGTGCTCGATGGGAGCCAGATCAGGTGAACGAGCTGGCCACTCAATAGTCATGATGCCTCGTTGCTCAAGGTACTCGTCCACCACACGGGTGCGATGAGGTCGAGCGTTGTCGTCCTGCAGAACAGCATTGTCGCCTATGGCTTGGAGAGCTGACTGGATGAGGGGCTGCACAATCTCGTCCCAATAGTGCAGTCCTGTCAGGGTGCCTCGGATGATGTGGAGGGGGGGTCCAGCCTTCCCTGCTGAAGCCTGCCCAGACCATGACTGAGCCTCCTCCGTAGCGATCCACCTCTTGGATGCATCCATCTGTGAATCGCTCGCCCTGGCGTCTCCAACATCGTTGAAGGACACAGTCTTCTTCTTCTTCTCGAATGCCGTCACACTTGGAGTTTGGCTCTCAAAATGAAATCTGTGTTCTTCTGTAGCACCTCCACAGGCCCGTACAGTTTCTCTTGTAGAGTGGTGGGCTTCTGCCATATCTCCCCCCTCAGCAGCTGGTTGTGCCCACAGTCCTGGAGGATGTGCTCTGTGGTCTGCTCTGCTTCTCCACAAGGGCACAGGGGAGATGACACGAGGTGAAGAAGGACACAGTAAACCGTGACACATCAGTAACAGAGCCTGAGTCCACTGGAGTGTGTTCCACCTCACATGTTGATGACACCAGGCAACCCGGGCTCTGCAATGAGCTGGAGTGAGGGGTATTCTCACTGCTGCTCTGCATGAAGCCAGGTCAATTTCGCGCAGACGTCGGCAGACAGCAGGGGCGTCCTGAGCAGGGGCATCGTTCTGCCCTTCCAGTTTCTTGGAATTGTGCCAGCAACCTCTGGATCACTGAATGGGACACCCCAAGACGTCTCCCAACTTCTCATCCGGAAATTTCATCCTGCAGCCATGCTAGTGCCCAGTCTTGATCTACTGGCGTTAGGCTTCGTCGTGGTGGCATGGTTAGGAAAGTGACAATTATCCCCTACAGTACCGGTATTTGTAGCGAAACAGAAGTGCTCAGTGTTCACGACTGACCCCTTTAGCACGTGCATCATGACTTTACCAAGTTTTTCCACCTGCCTGCCTTTGGTACGCTTGCCAATATCACACAGCTATTCACAAAAACTGAAGATATTTCATGTACATTTGACATGTTAGTGGAAATTGATGAATTGTTGTCTATTGTTCCTTGTACAGCCTAAGGTCAACTTTTAACCCATTTGGATCAAAAGAAAATTGTATTTTATTAGCGTACTTGTGACAATAAACAATATCACAAAAAAGTGGGGTGGCCCTTAAGTTTTGACCATTAGTATATGTACAAAGAATGTAATGTCTGACTAAGTGCTTTGCTGTAGATGGACATTACAAAAAGACTTAATGAAGTACATGATAGAAATGAAAACATTTATCCGTGCTACTACTTCGTGTCTGTGGGAGTACTGGCACAACAGTGACCTCATCACCTTCCACTCTCCAGCCCCTTTCATGTTATCTCTGATCTGGTATGTCATACTTACGTTAGGCATGTTACTTCTAGCACATGCAAGTCCGTTTAGATGTAGTTTGTATCATATTTGTGTTATTGATGTTGGAACTTCATCTATTTTGTGGAAAAAATCAACACAGACAGTGAAATCCTTTCTTTTCCCTTTATTTCCACCTTATCCTGCTGGCTATTGGTTTGTCACAACTATAGTGTGTTTGGTGTCAGTGTGTTGGGCAGAATGTCCTCGTTTAAGCAAGTTTTGCATCACACACTTGAACGGTAAATAAGAAAGTCATGAAAAACAAAAGGCTGTCATTTTCCCTGCTGTACTGCCCTTATCATGAAGCCAGCTTATCAGCCAGCCTGACAGCTGGGAGACTCGTTGGCACCAGCTGTGACCCAGTTTCTCGGCTTGCCTGTAACAAACTAAGTGTGTAGTACTAGCGCTGGGCCAAACAACCGTGCATGGGGTCACACTTACGCAAAAACCTGCATTTTATACACCCAAAAAACCGCCTACACACAGTTTTCTGGGAGGTATGCGTTTGCTATACGCAAAACGTTGTCTTTGATTAAAATTAAATGTGTTTGGCATTGCTAAGGTATCAGGCTGGAATGATGACTAGTTTCCATAAAAGTTGATCAACAGGAAAATGTTTGGGAAAACTGTTCAAACACGGTCAAAGGCGGTGACGGAAAGAGGGGTTTAGCTATCTTAACTTACTGCCATTGAACAATTACAGAGACTGTCACAGCAGCTGTTATATTATGATCTTTTATCCTTTTCTTCCAGCACTGCGAATAAACACATCTGATGATTAGATGAAGTTGCTTTTTGCTGAAGTTCCAATAACCAACAACGGTTTAACAGAACTAAGACATTTTGACAAGTTCAGGCACGAATCTGCAATTCAACATTCAGTATATGTGTGCATGTGTTCATATCACGTTGAACTAGAATCAAAACTGATTGAGAGAAATTTCACCAGGAATGTTGTTCATATTTTTTAAGCCAGCACAGTAATTTCACTAAACCACACAACAACATGTCTCCTCTCAATTTTGAAATGATCAAACCAAGTGAGAACACTTTCTGCAAAACCCTTATAGGCGAAATTGCACCGTTGCTAATGGCTTTGTGCAGCACAGTACTCTCTATGTATGTGAGAGAGAGGACTGATACTTTCAGATACCTCCACACACAGATAGTAGCCTAACAAAGGAAACTCTCCGTGACAATATCATCTAAGATGATCTTAGACTGTCGCTGGCATTGTCTTGAAAGACTATGCAATACTTGTAAATATTTTAGTAAGTCTACACCATACACATTTTTTAGGCAGAATTATGTTTGGCATATGCAGTTTGAGAAAAGTGAGTGCGACACCTGTAATACATGGTGTCTGTGGCAATAAGACCATTTATATAGTTGTCACCTTGGACAGGCACTTGTGCTCTTCAGCTGATCATCTAGACAGATGTGGTTCAAGGTTTATTTTACTTGTGACGATTTGTACAACATAACTAAAGTTTATTTAATAATTCATTTTTAGGGTTTAAGAGTAAAATATAAAAATAAGTTAGGGTCAAGATGCTTTGAAACAAGGTCATTTGTTTCCTCAAAATAGCCTACCGGTGGCATTACTATTAGTAAGATACACATAGCTTATCGATTTCAGCCTAAGACCCTTTGCATATAACTATGCAACAAGGGGAGCAACTCTTGTGAGGTGCTAGATCACCACCTGAGTGGCCTCCCTTGCCTGTGGCCTCCCCTCCTCCCATATAATTGTGCATGCGCAGTACCGCCTCACCAGTCTCACACTTAGCTTCTGTCAGATAACGGTTACTCAGCCTTCAGTGTGCTTTTGTTTTTGGTGTTTTTTTGTTTTTTTTAAATTCTCTTTCTCCAATGACGAGGTAAGGCCTCGGGTACTGTCTCCTGCTGGCTAGAAAGAGCTGCCAGTCTTCGACATTCCCTGGGAATTTTATTCTTTGAAAATTATGCAGTCGCGGTGCGACCGGTCGTTCGTTGCAACCGTTGGTCCACTTGTGATTCTTGCTTTTAATTGACCCTTTCTCTCTTGCAGTATGCAAGTTCGGACCTGCCAGCGCTGTGGCAATTTTCAATGGCCCAGCAAAGCACATTCCCTGTGTTTACCTTGCTCCGGTTGCTCTTCCATGCGGACTTGTACCATGTGGTGGGAGGAACTGTGGTCCCAGTTGTGGCTCTTTTATCAGCGGGAGCACCCTCCTGGTGCCTGTGACCCGCCTGTTCAGGCATTGGGTGGTCCGTTGGCGGAGAATCCCCTCCCGCCCGTGGGCCTCCGGTCGCCCCCCCGGACCCTGACGTGCGGCTTCGGAGACTTTGGTTCATTCCTTTCTCCGTACCCAGTCGGTCCTACCGTCCGCCCCGACAGACCCTTTAGTGTCTCACTGTACCATTCCCGCCCGCTTGTCAGATCATGATGGGCGGAGGCCGCTGACGTTCTCCCCTCCCCCCCCCCCTCCCCCGCTACAAGTAGCCTTTTGGTGGTGGGGACCTCTCACAAGCTCTAGTCAGCGTTCGACACGAAAATCCTTTCCCGCCCACTCGTACTATTATTTCTTCAAAATCGGTACCGATGGTATTACTGAGAGGAAGATATACTTAACTGACAATTTCAGTCTCCAAAAATTGTTGTGTGTTGCCACACAACCAGGGACGTACCTCTAGCAAGCAGTTACCTAATCCCCCGAGTGTCCTCCCTATCCTTGGAGTAACCTCCCTTCCAAATCTCACGAGAGGCCGTTATTTCCAGTTCATACTTGACTGCCATTTTGTTTAGATCCTTCTTTCTCAGTCTCCCGTTATCATCGTCTTTTTTGTCCATTCTTCGGCCTTGTTTGTCTTAACAAGGCCAGGTAAGGCCTCGGACATTGCCTCCCGCGATGATTGTGGCGAATTGGGCAATTTCCATGGATTTGCGGCATTTTGCCGTTCGTTTCGACTTCGTCTTCGATTGTCGGTTTTAACGGTCGTCTGCTCGGTTACGTAGCCTCTGGGCTACGCGCGTTTCATTTCCGCTCTGTTCACTGTTGCAGTTTTCTTCTTAAAAAACGTGCCCCAACTGTAAAAATTTCCAGTGGCCTAGTAACTTACATCCGTGCTGCCTGCCTTGCTCGGGATGTGCATCGGACCACACTTGTGATTTTTGTGCTTCGTGGGAAGAAGATCGCTGGTCCGAAATGTGGAAATTCTACCATCGTCAGCCCCCTGTACAGTCCAGCGAAGCTCCTCTTTGCCCTATCACCACCAGCTCTGCCGCTATCGGTGTTTCTTCTCTGCAGCTCTTTGCCACTCAGGCGCGGGTGTCGGACACCTCCCCTCCCGCTGCGGGTGGTTTTACACCAGGTGAGAATGTACGCCCCCGCTCCTATGAGCGTATTTCGCAGCCAGCCCCGCAGACCCGGCCTTCTAAGACGGGTCTCCAAAGGAGGCAACCCCATCATTTGGGGGAGGAGACAGCGACCATCGGCAGTCCCTGGCGCGTGCCCTCTCCAGCCAGACGTGACTTTACTCAATTGCACTTTTCCGTCGCAAAAAAAAAAAAAAAAAAAAAAAAAAAATCAACAATTGTTGTCACATCACGACTTGTTGCTTGGCGCTTTGGCTCAACCACTGTCTCCTCGCGCCCTGGTTAAAAGCCAGTCACCGCGCAACTCAGCCAGCTCCGCAGACTCAGCCTTCTAAGACGGGTCTCCAACGGAGTCAAGCCCATCATTTTGTGGAGAGGAGACGGCGACCATCGGCAGTCCCTGGCGCGTGCCCTCTCCAGCCAGACGTGACTTTACCCAATTGCACTTTTCCGTCGCAACTTCAACAATTGTCGTCACATCACGACTAGTTGCTCGGCGCTTTGTCTCAACCACTGTCTCCTCGCGCCCTGGCTAAAAGCCAGTCACCGCGCACTCATGCCACACTTGGTACGTCCTCTCGGCGTATTTCTCACCCCTCCCGTCGGTTTTATTCTCCTATTGCAGACGTTTCCCTTCGGGATCCTACACCATCGTCCGTCCCCTGTCACCGTGATCCCTGGGTTTCTCCTGCCCCCCCCCCCGTCGCTTACGACTCGCCTCTCGACGACAGGTGGATCCCCTTCGCTTCGAACGTCCTTCGCAGTGCTGTCGACGCCACCTTCATCGTGCTCCAGAGGGGGGACAGTCCTGGTCCTGTTCCCGTTCTCCTGCTCGTCGCCCGCTTTTGCCTGAGAGCTGTCAGCATCTGCCCTCTTCCTTACGGCGTCGTTCTTCTTCTTATTCTTCTTCATATGACAGTAGGAGTTCTCGGCGAACTGGGCACCTGGACTCCTCATCCGTCCCTCGGCGATCTTCTCTCCGGCCACCGCGCGATCGTTACTCTTTCCAAGGGTCCTGTTTCCCCTGGCGCTTGGCCACGCCGGTTCAAGAGGATGTTCTTAGCCTTCATCCGGTGGATTCTGCTTTCGACCTTGGGGTTTTGCCGCACCTTTCTCCGTCTAGAGTCCTTTACCCGCGGACTCTCAGCACAGCTGTTCTCCGTCCTCGGACTGTTTCACTCCGGGTGTCGAGACTCAACGGTCCTTGGACGAGGCCTCCGACCTCATTCTTCGCTCTCTTCCCCCAGACGCCGATGATGCGGCGGATTTATGGGCTGACGGGCCGAATTGCCTCCCTACAACTCCTCTGAAGCGAAAGGCGTCGGCTTCGGTGGATGTTTCCCTTCAACCTAAGCATTTCCGATCTCTTCCGCTACCATCTGGCTTTCGAGATCTGGCGGAGGCGTTCTCGGCGCAATTGCCTATTGGCAGTTTCAAAGAGCCTCTCTTCTTTTCTGATACTAAGTGGCCTGAAGGCGTAGACATTCGCTTCCACCAACGTTGGTACGCAGGTCACTCTCGGGCTTTTGCGTGCCCTTTGCCTTAGCTCGATGATGCGGCGGATTTACAGGTGGGTGAACGCCGCTTCGCCTTTGCCCGGGTCCCTCGCGGTTTTGATAAAACTGCCGTCATGATCCGCAACACGCTGGTCTGCTCCAGCTTCCGCGATCTCGCTACCAAGGCGATGGTACGCGCTCTTGAAGACCATTGGTATCTACATTCTACTGTGCCGCTGCGAGAGATACATTCTCTTTCGGTGGTGGCTAATCGGGCCTCGTACCATGCTTCTGCAAATGCGATGGCTGCCGCCATCAACTGTGATTTAATTAGACGGGATGCAGTTCTAGCTGGTTGTTCTGGGTTTTCTTCGACAGTCAAGGCTCAGCTCCGCCAGGCGCCCATCGGCGGTACTTTGCTGTTTGGCTCCACTTGGCAAGCCGTGAAAGATACGCATACGGACATCTGGCCCATGGCTCACCATCTTCTCACTGTTCCCGACGACCCATGGCTCCTTTCTACCATTTCGGAGCGTCTTCACCTCTCGCTTCTTCGCCCTCCTCTTCGCCGCTCCCCGCTTTGGACTCGGGTTCCGAACGATCCCGTCAAGGTGACGGCTTTAGAGGACGAAGTGGCTTCCTTGCTTCTCAAATCCGCCACGGAATTCGTCTGGCGACAATATTCTCTGGCTTTCTACAGTCGTCTCTTCATCGTCCCCAAGTCGGACGGAGGTTGGCGTCCGGTGATAGACCTTTCCGCTCTCAAAAAAAAAAAAAAAAAAAAAATTTGCCAGCTCCGTCCTTTCGTATGGAAATGACCCGCGCCCTGCGGGCCGCCGTCCAACCGATGGATTTGGCTGTCGGTCTGGATCTTGCCGATACATACCTTCATGTTCCTATACACCCTTCTGCTCACCGATACCTTCGCTTCGCCTTCCACGGAGTGGTGTATCATTCCGGGCGATGCCCTTCGGCCTCACTCTCAGTCCCTGGGTTTTTACCAGGATTATGGATGCGGTGATTTCCCACACACGGAGGTCGTCTCTCAGTCCGTCCTCCCACTGCCTCGACGATCTTCTTCTCCGGAATCAAGTTGCGACCTGCTTGACCGCCGACAGGGACGCCCTGCTTTCCCTTCTCCATCGCCTCGGTTTTCTAGTCAACTTCGGCAAGTCGGACCTATCGCCATCTCGCCATTTTCTCCACCTTGAAATGGAGTTTCAGACCGACTTGAGCTTGGTGCGCCTACCCCAAGCTCGGTTCGACAAGTTGGTTCTTTTGGCCTGTCGGATGTAGCTTGCTTCCGCGGATCCGGCGAGACGGTGGTTACAGTTTGGGGTCTCATGAGTGCTGCGGCGGACTTGCTTCCCCTTGGCTGGCTCTACTCGCGTCTAATTCAACTTCATCTCCTCCTTCTTTGGCGTCTGTCTTCGGGAGATTTGGAGGTTTGTGTTCCGGTGTCGCACTTAGTTCAGCCGCATCTCCTTCGGTGGACGGATTCCGCGTGGTTGGCCTCGGGGGTTCCCCTCGCGTCCCCGCTTCCTTCCCTGTCGATCTGCACGGATGCCAGTCTTTCCGGTTGGGGCACTCACCTGCTCCAGGACTTCAACACCACAGTGGATGTTTGGTCACCGGATTTGGTGTTCAGACACATCAATTGGTTGGAGCTGAAAGCAGTGTGGCTCTGATCTCTTGGGAACCACGTGTGACCAACCAGGCAGTCTTGGTTCTCTCCGACAACACGACGGTTGTCTCCTATATTCAGAAGCAGGGCGGGACCCGTTCTCCCTCCCTTTGCATTCTTCTGTTCCATATTCTGGTGTGGTGTTGGGATCGGGGCATTTCGCTACAGGCACATCACATTCCGGGACGGCCGAATGTGCTGGCAGATTCCTTATCTCTTCATGGCCAGTGTCTCCATACCGAGTGGGCTCTTCGCCCCGACCTTTTTCAGATGATTTGCCGGCACTGGGAGACACCCATGATCGACCTGTTTGCGACGAGGTGGAACGCACAACTTCCCCTCTTTGTCTCCCCTGTTCCAGATTCTCTTGCATGGGCGGTGGATGCTCTCTCTATCACCTGGGAGGGTCTCTTGGCCTATGCGTACCCTCCGTCTGTCCTGGTACCCAGGATTCTTCTCAAGCTCAGAGGCTGCCATGCAGTCCTGTTTCTGGTGGCAACGTTCTCTTGGAACAAGAACTGGACCACAGATCTCCTGAGTCTCGCCATGGACCCCCGCTATGGCTTCCAACACTTACCACGTTGCTAAAACAACCCTGGCAGGATCTTTTCAACCTTGCCAGGAGAGCCTCCTCTTACATGCTTGGCGATTGTGCGGCGCGCCTTCACCGCTCGAGCTTTCTCGGATGCAGCAGTGGCGGCTATTGCTTCAGCTCGATGACCTTCCACCAGGAAGGTTTATGAAGGTAAATGGCAGGTTTTTCTATCGTGGTGTGGGCCGCGACACCTCTCCCCCACAACTCTGACTATGCCCCAACTCGCGGAGTTCTTCTTGTGGCTCTTCGAGGATCAGGGCTTGGCACCCATCACCATTCGAGGTTATCTTTCTATGGTGGCTGACACTTACCGCCATTTGGGTCGACCCGATCCGGGATCTTGCAAGGACCTCGCTGACCTCATGATCTCCGGCGACCAGTGACACGATCACTATTCCCACGTTGGGACCTTGCGTGGGTGTTAACATGGCTCAACTCTGCTCGTTTATTGAACCGCTGCACTTGGCCCGGTTCTCAGACTTGACGAGGAGGACCTGCTTCCTGCGGGCCATAGCCACAGCTTCTCGCGTGAGTGAGCTCCACGCTCTCTCCGTACTTCCGTCTTGCCTACAGCTCCAGGCTTACGGCTCGGTTCAACAGACAGCAGGATCCGGTTCGGGCGTTAAAAAAAAAAAATCTATCTCCGCCGGTCAAAGCCCTTACGGCGGGGTATTTCCCGCCTTTTCTTGCCTTTGGTTCCGAACCGGCACGATATATCCGCCCAAACAATCTCCGCTTGGCTGCGTGGAGTTATCCGTTCTGCTTACATTTACCTCTCGCCTGCGGGAGCGACGAGGCTGCGGATTCGGGCACACGAGATCCGGGCTGTCTCCGCGAGTGTCGATTTCGACCGTAACTGCGCCATGCAGGACATTGTGGCGGCTGTGGGCTGGCGGGCCGAATCTACTTTCGCCCGTTTTTACTTGCGTGACCTCTCCAGCCAGCGGCACAACCTGGCTCTGGTGGTTGACGTTGCCGTGGCTCAACACTCCCTCCCGGCGCTGGCGGCGCCGTAGGTAACACTTGACTGAAATTGTCGGGAGTGTGCCCCGGCCAGGGGTCTAGCTAAGCAGTTACCTGGGGGTATTGACCCTAGAGCGGCACCCTCCCCCTCTTTTTAATTCTTCCTCTCAGTAATACCATCGGTAACGATTTTGAAGAAATAAATGTATGTAGAAGAAATAAATGTAAAGTATGTTTGAAGAAATAAATGTAAAATAAATTTTTTCGAAAAATACTTACCGATGGTATTACTCAAACTTCCCTCCCACCTTCCCCGCTTGCCGCATGTCAGCTCAAATAGAACTGGAAATAACGGCTTCTCGTGAGATTTGGAAGGGAGGTTACTCCAAGGATAGGGAGGACACTCGGGGGATTAGGTAACTGCTTGCTAGAGGTACGTCCCTGGTTGTGTGGCAACACACAACAATTTTTGGAGACTGAAATTGTCAGTTAAGTATATCTTCCTCTCAGTAATACCATCGGTAAGTATTTTTCGAAAAAATTTATTTTAAAGAAAAATACATATTTACTGGTTCCGCCCCCCCCGCTAGAGATAGCCATTTGGTGGTGGGGGCCTCTCACAGCTCTCGGTGGAGGTCAAGACGTGATCGACATCACTCAAAGCGCTCCTTACCCTCACGTGCTTCTTCTGGGCTGAGGGCAGGCTCCTCACATGCTTCTTCTGGGCTGAGGGCAGGCTCGCGCTGCCGTGTCCCCTCGCCCTCTGAGGTCCACCGCCGTTCCAGACCCTCTCTGGTGCCTACTTCCCCTGCGGGGACGTGCTACCGCTTTTCTGGACATGTTCTTTCTGTTCGCTCCCATGACCGTCTCGCCTGCTATCGGCAGCGCTCCATCTCACCCTGCAGTCGCCGCCATGACTCCCACCATCGGAGGAAGATGCGCGACGTCATCTCTCTCTACCAGGCACTGGAACAGTTGGAGATGGGTCACCCTCAGTCCCAGCGGATTCTACATCCAGCCACTTCCTCATGGCACTGCCACACTGCTACCCGTTTGCCACACGCGGGCCATTCGTTTCACCCGAAATCGCCCGATGGTTACCTCAGTACGCCTCCTTGCGTGATCCTTCCTATCGCTGCGGAGGACATCCTTAGCATCCATCCGGAGGACTCGGCCTCAGCCCTTTGTGTCTGGGACTCCTGTTCGTTAGCACCCCTTCTCTTCAGTCCGCCCTCAGCGTCCCGGGAAGAGATTCGGCTCGGAACCTCGATGAGGCCGCTCGTCTGATCTCCCGCATCTTGCCTCGGGACATGTGTCCACCATCCCCGCCGCTCAAGAGAAAACCTTCAGCCCTGGTGGATTCTCACCATCAACCTAAGCGTTTCAAATCTCTTCCTCAGCCCCCAGGGTTTGGGACCTCTCTGAGGCTGTCAACGATCATCTGCGGCATGGTAAGTTGCGGGGAAAGCGGTTTTTCTCTGACACTCGGTGGCCACCGGGCATGCACATCAGGTTCCGCCAATGTTGGTACGCTGGGCATTCCCAGCCTTTCCTTTGCCCTCTCCCGATCCTTGACACCGAGGTGGAATTGCAGGCTGGTGGTGCGCAGGCGGCGCGGAAGTGGGTACCAACCGGTATCGAGAAGACGGCAGCCTTGGTCCGGAACTCCCTCACTTGTGCGGGTTTCCTCGAGCTGGCGACATAGGCCGTGGTACGCTGTATGGATGAGGACACAGGGCGCTCCAGTGCGTCTGGCTTTCCCGACATAAGCGCGCGGTGGCTACGGCAGCAAATTGGGCGGCATACTTTGCCTCGGCAAACTCCTTAGCAGCGGTGGCGAACTGTGATCTTATACGCTGAGATGGGGTCCTGAAGAGTTGCACGGGCATCCCTCCTGCAGTCAAGACCCAGCTCTGCCAGGCTCTGGTTGGGGGATCCCTCCTGTTTGGCCCTACGTGACAGTTGGTCAAGGAGTCTGCTAAAGACCTGTGGCCCCGTGCCCCTCAGATCAACCGTTCCCGGTTTCAAGCTTCCCGCAAGGCCGTGGGTCGCACCTCTGCTCTTGCTTCGCTTCCCGACGCTCCTCCGCACCCAGCGAACAGTCGTTCTTCGGTCACCCGTGCACTGCCCCACCCATCCATTCCTCTTGGCCTCGGAGGGCCAGGAGGTCTGGACGAGGGCGGGCCCAGTGACTCGCCGTGTCGGCCACTGCCGATGTTGTCCGGGTCTCCTGTTGGCGGGAGGCTTGCCTCGCACAGCGACCAGTGGCGGTCGCTGTTACCGGACGACCCTTGGGTTCTCTCTACTGTTGTGGAAGGGCTGCGAATAACGTTTCGTCAGCCTCTGTGCCGTGCCCCGCTATGGACTCGGGTCCCTGCTGACCCCGACAATGCTGCAGCGCTTCAGTGCGAGATCATGGCTTTGCTCCAGAAATCCGCCACGGAGGTGGTCACTCGGCACGATTCGCTGGTCTTCTACAGCCGACTTTTTGTGGTTCCCAAACCAGACGACTGGTGGTGCCCGGTCATAGACCTGTTAGCATTAACCCTTTCGGCCTGGCAAACCGCTAGAGCGGTGTCAGGTGTTTCGTATCGTGTGCCCGGTGACACGCGAGCCTCGCTGCACACGTGGTGACCTCGCCCTTCGCACTGACACATCCTGTTTACACTACAGGGTCCTGAGAGTGTGCACTTACTTTCGTCTGTGGTATGCGGTCAGTTTTTTGGCGCTAGCATGGGAATTACGGTTGAAATGGCAAGTACATGTGTAGATATTTGGAGTGATAAAATTTTGTGCTTGGAGATGTGGTTTCAAAAGCAGATAGCTTTGATGTATTGGGACATGTGTGTCCACTTACCGCGTGGCAGCATAACCATCTGTTGGCAGTGTCAGTTGGAGCGATCAACGGTTGAGGCACTGACAACGACAATGACTTGCAGCTTGATTCTGATGCTGAATTTGGAGGTTCTAATTGATATTTCGTTCTTTTGATGCCACACCTTGGTGCACCTGTAGGTGACTCTGTGCCGACACCAACGACACAAAAGGTCACGTGTAGTATGTGTATAGTCTTTACAACACTTGTACTTCCATCCGATCGTGTATGAGACACAACACAGACACACTAATCATCGTTCGATGCCGCTTATTACATGTTGTCTTTTTTTTTTCCATTTTGCATGATGATGAGGATGAGGGTGATTATATGATGATCAGTGGCAGGTGTAAACATTGACATCTGGTGACAAGGTAGGGGCCTTACAGTGTATCGGCATGCTGGAAATAAATGGCCGCTAATGAGTAATGTGTCACAGTAAAAGATGCCCTATTGATGCATGTTCAGTAACAGCGACCTGTCATGCACGAAAGACTTTTTTTCAAGTTTATTGTCACCTGTCACTATTTTTGTCTCCAGGCATTACGACACATGTGACAGAGTGGTCAGATCCATAAAACGGTAGTCCATCCAATGGCAAATCAATACATATATTCTTTTATGGGGATATCTGTTGTAAATTTTTTTTTTACAAATATTTTACAGTGCACACCCATTTTCAACAGAAATTTCTCAAATAAAGTCGGGGCTGAAGGGTATATAGACTTTTTATTTACACAGGGCTGAAGAGTTAAACAAGTTAATTTCGGCTCCTCCCTTTCATATGGAGACGGCGCGGGCGTTGAGGGCCGCCATTCAGCCCGTGGACTTTGCCATCAGCCTCGACCGCGAGGACGCATACTTTGACGTCCTCGATCACCCATCGGTGCACCACTACTTGCGCTTCGCCTTCCGGGGAATGGTCTTTGGATCTGGGCACATGAAATCATAGCGGTCTCGACGAGTGGTCGCCCTCGACTGCAACTGCGCTGTAAAGGACATTATCGCGGTGGCCAGCTGGCGGTCAGAATCCACCTTCGCCCGTTTCTACCTGAGAGACCTCTCGGGTCAACCAAACACCCTGACCCTACTTGGAGACGTCTCTGTGGCTCAATACTCCCTTCCAGCACCTGGAGCGCCATAGGTAATACTTAGCTGAAATCGATAGGAGATTACTCCGAGTTCTTTTTCTCTAAGCATGTGCAGTTGCACGGCTGGTTGACGGCACCCTCCTCCTGTTCGTTATTCTTCCTAATAGTAATGCCATTGGTAGGCGATTTTGAGGAAACAAATGAATTTTTCTTTAAAATGTATTTTTTCTAAAAATACCTACCGATGGCATTATTCCGATGACACTCCTACCTGCCCCGCTTGCCGCTAGTAAGCTAAGAGTAAGACTGGCGAGGGAGTATATGGGAGGAGGGGAAGCCACTCGGGTAAGGGAGGCCACTCAGGTGGTGAGCTAGCACCTCACAAGAGTTGCTCCCCTTGTTGCGTAGTTATACGCACGCAGACTTCCCCCCAGTCACACGTACAGACTCTCGCACAACAGACGCATACACCGCCACTGACTCAGTCGGGCGCATTCACGCGGTAAAACTCAACACACTAGCTTTCTTTCTACTATGGGTCTTTATAAAAGTAAACACTAAAAGATCACTCAAAAGCTTATGTACACCACATCTTCCCACTACAAGTACATCAACACCACATACACATACACAATGTAAACGCCAGGCTAGGTAATTGTCTCTGACAATCCAACCTGTTTGCTCGTGTTCTCGCTTGGTAACGTTCTGTCCTTTCACGTCTAGACGTGTAAGTCTTCTGTTGCATGCTTCCGAGTCATCCTGTTTCTCGTACCGTGGACATCCTCCTGACTTCCCTCCGTAGCGCAGTTCCTGCTGACCCGGGTGTCTTGGCACCGGTCGCTCACTCCCTGAGTGAAGAGATGACCTCACAATAGGTCCCTCGGCGGTAGCCTCTGTTGACCGACGTCACGTCGCTCCGCTCCACCACAAGCACTCTGCACAATAAAGTCCTAATATCATAACACTTGCTAAACACACACATATTGGATGATATGAGATACATTACGTAACCTGGCTGATACACATAACTCACACGTTCATTCACACACACACATTCTTCATAACCTGAACTACTTTCGTAACGCCCCATAACTCTGTCACTACGTTCACTACGTTGAAACAGACTATAACATAACACTCGCCATACATTATTCCATACACTGGAAAAGACCATACTTAACCACATACTGCCTTCATAATGACTTAGGCATACACCTCACATTCCTTAGTTATCCATCTCGGTAAATAACTACATAGAAAATCACTTTTTATCTCAACGAATTTCAAACCAACATAACTGAACCAAACCCATCAACGCTACACAACCGAATAACTCTTACTAACACATACTATTTTTAGCTTGGCAACTATCAATAATACAAATAAACATACCTGAATTCTAGGTTTCAGAGTCTTGGAATACGGCTAGTGTATCTGACATGCATCCGTCCACAATGACAGCCTAGTCCACACTGACTATTTAGACCTCTGATAGACTGAGCTCTCACTAAAATCCCTGTGCAAAACGTTTCCCTACGATTTCACGTGGGCTTCGTGCCCACACAGAATATCTGTCACAAGGCAAACTGCTGACAAAACCTACCATACAAAACCCTCTGTGTGAACCCTATGCGTGAGCATAGTTTCATCACAGGGGTCTTAGGCTGAAATCGATAAGCTAGGTGTATCTTCCTAATAGTAATGCCATCGGTAGGTATTTATCGAAAAAATACATTTTAAAGAAAAATACATTTTTTTATAATGAAAGCAAGACTTAAACTTTGTGACCTGGTTGTAAAGTGAAACTTTAGTCTTTTTGCAATATGTTGTTCACGTGAGGTTATCCTATTTTCTTCCAGGCCATTTTTCCAAGCCACTGTGTTCAGCAAACTTTTACAGACAGACCCCTTTGGCCGTGTGTCTATCATGCAATTTTTTAACTATGTCATGCGCAAAGTGTGGTTACATCAGACCCGCATTGGCCTCTCTCTGTATGATGTTGCGGGTCAGGGCTACCTCAAGGAATCGGTAAGTCCCATTTAGATTTAATGTAATGATTTACATTTTGAAAATGTAATTTATAAAACCCATTGTGCATGTGCATGATAGAGCCAACGGTATTGTAAAGACAAAGCGGTACCAGTGACTGCATGCACATGATGGAGCCAACAGTACTGTAAAGACAGAACACTACCAGTGATTGCATGCACATGATGGAGCCAATGGTACTGTAAACACAAAACTACCAGTGACCGCTTGCACATGGAGTCAACGGTATTGTAAATGCAAAAAACTACCAGTGATTGCATGCACATGATTGTGCCAACTGCACTGCAAAGACAAAACACTACCAGTGATTGCATGCACATGATGGAGCCAACGGTACTGTAAACACAAAACACTGCATGCACACAATGGAGCTAATGGTATAGTACATGCAAAACACTACCAGTGATTGCATGCATATGATGGAGCCAACGGTGCTATAAAGACATGATAGAGCCAGCAGTACTGTAAAGACAAAGCACTACCAGTGGCTACATTCACATGATGGCGCCAACGGTACTGTAAACACAAAACACTACCAGTGACTGCATACACATGATGGAGCCAACAGTAATGTAAACACAAAACACAACCAGTGACTGCATGCACACAATGAAGCCAACGGAATTGTACATGCTAAACTGTACCAGTGATTGCATGCACATGATAGAGCCAGCGGTACTGTAAAGACAAAACACTACCAGTGATTGCATGCACATGATGGAGCCTGCGGTATTGTAAAGACAAAACACTACCAGTGACTGCATGCACATGATGGAGCCAACAGTAATAATAATAAAGGTAATTTGTATAGCGCCTAATCACCAAGGTGCTCTAGGCGCTTTACAATCACAGTAATGAAACGCAAAACAAAATACAAAAACAGGCACATACAACAACAAAAATACATTGATTTAAAAGGAGCAGAAAACTCTCTCTCTCACATATACGCACACACACACACACACACACATGATGAGCCGGCAGACAAAATGGTCTTTACATATATGCAACAAAGAAAAGGTGTTTTTTAAGCTTGGATTTGAAAATGGAAAGAGATGATGAGTGACACACATCAGCTAGGAGAGCGTTCCATGTAATGGGACCAAAATACGAAAATGCACAATGACCTCGAGTGACCTTATTACGTCTAGGGATACGGAAAACACGAGTGTCTGAAGCAGATCGTAGTGAGCGGGACGGTGTATACAGCTGGACAAGATCAGATAAGGAGGGGCAGAACCAGAAATGATGCTGAAACAAATAACACAGACTTTATACTGAATTCTGTATGAAACTGGCAGCCAGTGCAAATCAGCTAGTAGAGGCATGTGTTCACATTTCGGTACACGAAAAATCAGACATGCAGCACAGTTCATGACTCTCTGGATTTGGTCAAGAAGATTTTGCGGAACACCGGACAAAAGAGAATTGCAATAGTCTATTCGGGACAGCACAAGGGAGGTAACAAGTGTTTTGGTAACTTCAACAGTCGGCAGATATCAAACGGTGCTGATCCCTCTGAGTTCAATGAAGGCAAGCTGGCAAACTTTCTTCACTTGTTCCTTCATTGTCAGCCTGTTGTAAAAAATGACACCCAAGTTACGGGCCGAGCTAGAAAAGGAGATGGCGCTCTCGCCCACCATCATTGACTCGGGAAGATCAGCACTGCACGTAGAGGAGCACGTCATTCGGAGGGACTCAGTTTTGTCACCGTTCAGCTGGAGCTTGTTCTGTGTGGTCCACTTCTGAACATCACAAATACAAGCCTCCATAGACTGCACCATCCGATTAACATGTTTGCGAAGGGAGTGTTTGTACAATTCTGTATCATCTGCATATAAATGATAAAAAACAAAGTGACGCTCAATGACATGCGACACGGGCTGTGTATACAAAGTAAAAAGAACAGGCCCCAAGACCGACCCCTGTGGAACGCCACAAAGCAGCTTAACAGGGTGGGACTCAAATCCTGCCACTGAAACCATCTGCAAGCGACCAACAAAGTAGGATTGGAAAAATTTCAGTGCAGTGCTTTGAATGCCAGGGTCCATATGGTCTGTGAACATAAAGTTGTTAAAAAATGACAAGGCTTTTTCAGGGCCCTGGAAAGTCTGTCAATTTCAGTCCTTTTCCCTAAAGTCTGTGAAAGTTTGTAAAAAATGACAAAGTGCTGGCAAACTTTTTTCTGCTTCTTTTTTTTTCTCCCCCAATTTGTGACTATTCCATTGCGAACGATCATGCTGACACTTGTTGCAAGTGATCGATATTTAGCTCTGGTCATAAAGTGACTGCATGGCCTTTCTGCCGAACATTCTGATTGGTTGTTTATGCTTCTATCGAGCTTTTTTATTTTGGTATCTCTTCATGCATTAGGCACGAAAGCTTCAAATGAACTGCTGATACAGAGTGATCTAATTAAAGTATTTAAACCTTCAGGCTTTAGTTTGGGTTTGTGAAACATTTATGAAAAGTTTGTGAACTTCATCCATGCTTTTCTGTACGGACCCTGAATGCCAAACACATCACGAAGGCGGGCAAGTAGAATGTCATGGTCAATGGTATCAAACGCTGCGCTCAGATCGAGCAGAGTCAGAACAGAGATTAGATCTTCATCGCTAGCAGCAAGTAGGTCATTCACAACACGCAGCAATGCTGTCTCCGATCTATGACCAGACCTATATGCTGACTGGAACACATGCCACAGACCATTATTCTTGATATGGTCCAGAAGCTTTGAAAAAAAAGGTAGGTTGGATACGGGTCTGTAGTTTTTCAAACTGTTGGGATCAAGTGAAGTGCTTAACAATTGCAGTTTTGAAACAGGTAGATACAGTGCCATGCAAGAGGGACTCGTTTACAATAGCTGTAACAACTGGTACAATTGCATCTTTACATTCAAAAAGAAGGGACGAAGGCACAGGATCTAGCTCACAGGTCTTGAGAGACATCTTACTCATGGTGTCTAGCACTACCTTTTCAGTCACTGGGCTGAAGCATGCAAGAGGAGTGCCAGCAAAACACTTAGATTCAAATGAGCAAGATGTCTGAGCATCATCATATTTGTCAATGTTGTCACATATTGTTCTGACTTTGGAACAGAAAAAGCGAGAGAACAGTTCTGGGAGATCGCGGATTGGGTGTGTGCTGGGCAGTTGAACAGATTGCTGTAAACACAAAACGCAACAAGTGATTGCATGCACATGATGGAGCCAACAGTACTATAAAGACATGATAGAGCCAGCGGTACTGTAAAGACAAAACTCTTCCAGTGACTGCATGCACGTGATGGAGCCAGCGGTACTGTAAACACAAAACACTACCATTGACTGCATGCACATGATGGAGCCAGTGGTACTGTAAACACAAAACTGTACCAGTGACTGCATGCACATGATGGAGCCAGTGGTACTGTAAAGACAAAACTGTACCATTGACTGCATGCACAAGGGGTCTAAGCCACAAGGCGAAGGACTTACTTACTTACGCCTGTCGCCCCTACCCGGGTATAGGCCGTCGACGAGAGACCTCCAGCGACTCCTGTCCTGTGCTTCTCCTTCGATTTTACTCCAGGTGGTTCCCACTCTCTTGATGTCTACTTGGAGGTCTCGACGCCAGGAGTTTCTCGGCCTGAGTAAAGGCGAAGGATGACCATGATAATTAAGAGAAGATGCCAAGCTAATCAGGCACTGCCATTGAACTATCATGGTCATTCCATCTCCTGCAGCTGGTGTGTGATCATCTGAGGACACTGACCTAGGTGTGAATGAGCTAACTCCTAAACTTGTGAGCTGTTTGCGTCTGGATGTGAAATGTCTTTAATGATAACTCTCTGTCATTGCGCTTTTTGTCATGATGATTCCTGCAGCGACAAAAAGTGTTACCCACAGCCAAAGGGTCAAAACTACCCTTTGTGATAGATTTTAAGTCTGTTCATCAGAATTGTGATTGCTATTCAAAAGAGATCCTAGGCAAAACGGCTGTAGCAAAAGATCTCAGGCAGACTGAGACAGCTGTAGCTTGTCCACAGACAGCTGTGCCCAAGCCAACTAAGGCTAATGTCGGCCCAAGTACCTTACTCTCATTCACTTTGGTTTTTGTTACCTATTTGCAGGATCTTGAGAACTACATCCTGGAGTTGATCCCTACCCTTCCCCAACTGAGCGGTCTGGAACGCTCATTTTATTCTTTCTATGTGTGCACGGCTGTCCGCAAGTTTTTCTTCTTCCTGGATCCTCTGCGCACAGGGCGCATCAAGATTCAGGACATCCTGGCCTGCAGCTTTCTTGATGATCTCTTGGAGGTTGGTAATGGCCCTTGGGTCTCCCAGCTTTTATGGTGATTTATTTCCCACTACTTGTTTGTAGTGTTTTGATCCCTTAACACTTGGCTGCCGGAAGCGCTTTTTTGGCTCACGTGCGAAGCAAAAATGTATTTGTTTCCTCAAAAACATTACCAATGACATTACTGTCTGGAAGTGTCTACTACTTACTCAATTTTAGCCTAAGAACCTGTTGTGTTCCTACACAACCCGGGAGGCACTCGGGGAACCCTAACTAGGGCCGAGAGTAGCCTCCCGTCCCGGCTCATCCGGGCACTCACCACGTGGCCCAATCACAATCAGTCGTGATACTTAGCTGTAGTGTTCAGACGTGCATAGCCTATAGGACCCGGACCGTTTTAACGGTTCTTCGCTGGACGATCCCCTTTTGGATTACTGTGTTCCTTTGGACTTGTGCCCTCTTATGTGCTTGGATTTCGGTGACTGTGCTTGGATTTCGGTGCTTGTGCTTCTGGGGACTGTGTTTTTCATGCTCTCCTCTCCGTGGTGTTTTTCGGTGGTGGAGTGCGGTCTTCGCGTCGTGGGCCCTAAGGGACTTCTTCCGCCGCCGTTTTGCGGTTGGTACTATGGCGGTTCCTAACCCCATCACCGCAACGCAGGAGAGGTAAGGTATCGGTCCCCGCCCTCAGCCAGCCCCGGACCGGGTGCCTGCTTTGGTTGGAGGTCTTTGTTTTCGATCGGACCGCTTCGCGCAGATCTATCGTTCTCGCGATGCTTGCGCCCGGTCGCCTACTATCTCTGCTTTCTGTTGCAGTAGCCTCGTGCGTAACTGCCAGCGGTGTGGAGCTTTTCAGTGGCCGTGTGATAATCACGAATTCTGCCTCCCCTGTGAGGGCTGCGCCTCGGACCACACGTGCAGTCTGTGTAGCCTGGCCGAGGCAACGCTGGTCGCAGCTTTGGGGATTCTATTGGCGCAAGCGCCCGCATCCGGCTGGTGACCGTGCATCCCTCATGGAGCCCCCCCCCCCCGTGCCCGGCGCTATACCCAGTCGCGCTTGCACTGACCGTGGTGATCAACTGACACGTTGGACACTTGAGCCTTGCTCTTCCCCCAGGACTTCTACCCAGACTACGCCTGCTGACTCTTATGGAGAGTCCGCCTTAGGGCAAAGCGCCTGCCTTACGGAGGCAGGCCTGCAGCGCCGTGCTTGGCGTGGTGTTTTGTCCGAAAAGAGTCCTGAGCGGTCTCACCTGAACGTGCCCGCGTACTCTTACGGAGAGTCGCTCAGTAGGCCAAGTGCCCGCCACGGACTGATGACCCTTTTGCAAATTCTCACTCGGCTGCCAACCTTCGTTGCTCTAGCGCGTCCCGAGAAGAATGTCAGACGCATCGTCCTGCTCTAGGTTCCGGCCGACACAGCCCCCGGCCTGCCTCGTCCTCGTCACGTTCATCTACTTCGCGAGCTTCGGCCCCACGTTCTACTTCGCGCCTGTCTCGGTATGCCTCCCCCCGAAGGTTCTGTCGCCCGTCGCCTTCTCCACCTCGGCCCCGTATTCGGCTCTCTGCAGACAGGGATTGCCGTCGCTGCCTCTCCCGTCATCGCAGCCGCTCCCGTCTTCGCGGTCACTCCCGTCATCGCGGTCGCTCTTCCCGTGACAGGCACGCAACTTGCTCCAGGTCCCCACCTCCCGATCATGCTTTGTCCCCGCCTCCGCTTCACCCTTTCAAGCGGACACGACGCTCGCCAGTGGCTACGGTTTCTCGTTAGGACAGGGTCAGCGCTTTTTCTCCCTCTCGGACCCTCCACCGGATCTCGCTCCCTCCGCGGGATGAGGAGACTCTTGGTTTACTCCCGGAGGATTCGGTTTCGGCTGCCGCTCCCTCTCACCGCACTCTGATGTGACTGATGGTCCTGCGTCGACTAGGAACCCTTTGTCGTCGCGCGCGGAAACCCTTTTTGGAATTGATGAACTGCTTGTCTTATCGCGGCCGCCCTTCTGGCGGACGCGTGCGCCCCCCCCCCCCCCCCCCCCCCCCCCCGCCCGCTCAAGCGGAAGGTGTCCGCCTTTGTCGATTCGGGCCATCAGAAGAAGAGATTCAAGTCACCGCCTCAGCCCCCCTGGCTTTCAGGATCTGCGAGATTCATTCTCCGCTCATCTCCACACAGATTCCCAGGAGTACTCCTTTTTCGTGGATCGCAAGTGGCCGGCTGACCTTGACATCGCGTTCCGCCAATCTTGGTATGCGGGCCATTCCCAGTCTTTCCACTGTCCTCTTCCCATGTTGGACCCTCCGGCTGTAGCACAGCTTGGCGGAAACACTCGGCTGAGACACGCCCTCCCTCGTGGGTTGGATAAGACGGCATCACTAGTGCGGAACACCTTGGCCTGTGGTGGTTTTCTGGAGCTACTCACGCAAGCGTTTATTCGTCGCATCGAAGACTCCCGGCAAGCATCACCCCTCCTTGGTGATCTCCTCACCCTCGCAGTCGCGGCGAACCGGGCGGCTTATCACTCTTCGGTCAATGCTATGGTGGCCGCTGCTAACTGTGACCTCATGCGTCGAGATGCCGTTCTACAAGCCTGTTGTGGTTTGCCCCCCGATCTGAAGACACAGCTCCGTCGCGCTCCTCTTGGTGGCCACCTTCTCTTCAGTGAGACTTGGCAGAAGGTGAAGGATGGAAATTTAGACCGCTGGCCCAGCCGAGTTACCTCCTCTCGCTTTCAAGCAGCCCGCAAGGCCGTGGGTCGCGCCCTGCGGACCTCCAGACCCTCTTAGTCCTTCATTCCCGCTCATTCCAAGGCGCCTCGCAGGGCTCCCGCTTTCGGCCGCGCTAAACCCGTTAGGACTTCTGCCCCCTCCTGGCCCAGGCCTGCCCCGCCGCTCTGGTCGTGGGCGCGGGCGGATCCCCTGACTCCCTCCCACTCCAGTCCCCACTGACCGCTTGGGGGTCTCCGGTCGGTGGGAGGCTGACCCTTTGCAGCGACGTATGGCGGTCGCTGCTGCTGGACAACCCCTGGGTCCTCGCCACCATCAATGAGGGTCTCTCGATTTCCTTTCGTTTGCCTCCGCCGTTGAGACGATCCCCATTGCGGACAGAGATTCCGTCCGACGAGTTCAAAGCCTTTGCCTTGCGCGGAGAGGTCGACTCGCTTCTACAGAAGGCCGCCACGGAGATAGTGTCTCATCACGACTCACCAGCCTTTTACAGCCGCATCTTCGTGGTTCTGAAGCCGGACGGCAAGTGGCGTCCTGTCGTCGATCTCTCAGCACTGAACAAGTTTATTGTGGCTCCGCCTTTTCGCATGGAAACCGCCCGGACCCTCAGGGCTGCAGTGCAGCCCATGGACTTCACGGTCAGCCTGGACCTCTCCAATGCGTATCTCCATGTCCCCAGGCACCCGGCCTCCAGGAGGTATCTACGCTTCCATTTCGACGGCGTGATCTACCAGTTTCGGGCTCTTCCGTTCGGTCTCAACCTCAGCCCGTGAGTTTTCACTCGCATCATGGACGCCGTCTTCGCCAAGGCTTGGCAGTCGTTGTCCAGTCCGATCTCAAACTACTTAGACGACTTTCTCCTGCGGAATCCGTCGGAGTCTGCCCTGAGGATGGACAGAGACGCCCTACTCCAGTTGCTGTTCCGTTTGGGGTTCCTGATCCATGCGGGCAAGTCGGATCTCTCGCCATCTCGCCGGTTTATTCATCTTGGGATAGATTTTGCGACCGACCTCAACAGGGTGAGTTTGCCGGCGCCTCGGATCCAGAAGTTGGCCTCCCTAGCTGCTCAGGTAGCCCAGGCGGAGTCCGTCCCTGCCAGAGTCTGGCTGCAACTTCTCGGCTTGATGAATGCAGCTGCGGATCTCCTGCCTCTCGGTCGTCTTCACTCCCGCCTGCTTCAGTTACATCTCCTGCTTCATTGGCGTCCGTCCTCCGGCGACATCAATGCCCTGGTGCCGGTGCCTCACATCCTTCGCCCACACCTACAGCGTTGGATGGACACCTCTTGGCTCGCTTCGGGATTTCCTCTCGCCTCACCACCCCCTCAGCTCTCGCTCTGCGTGGATGCAAGTCTCTCCGGGTGGGGTGCACACCTGCTCCCGAGCTTCCTCTCGTCGTCCGGTCTTTTGACGCTGGACCTAGCAGACAGACACATCAACTGGCTCGAGCTACAAGCAGTTTGGCAAGCACTCATCGAGTGGGAAGTCCGCCTTCGCCACCGGACGCTTCTTGTCCTTTCGGACAACACCACAGTCGTCTCCTACATTCAGAAGCAGGGAGGTACCCACTCTCCCGATCTGTGCATTCTCCTCTACCGACTGCTGCGATGGTGCGAGGACCGCGGCATCTCCCTCCGAGCTCGACACATCCCCGGACACGAACGTGTTGGCCGACTCCCTATCTCGGCGCGGCCAACTACTCCACACGGAATGGACGCTACACCCGGACATCTTTCAGATCTGCGCTCACTGGGAGACTCCCATGATGGACCTATTTGCCACGAGGTGGAATCGCCAGCTTCCCCTCTTCGTCTCCCCGATTCCAGACCCTCTATCCTGGGCTGTCGATGCGCTCGCCGTTCCGTGGGACGGGCTCATTGCTTATGCTTACCCCCCCGACGGTTCTCGTTCCCAAAGTCCTACTCAAGCTCAGAGGTTGCGACGCGGTCGTGTTCCTGGTCACCCCGTTCTCCTGGAACAGGTCTTGGACCACCGACCTCCTCAGTCTCGCCACGGGTCCCCCTCTTCGTCTCCCCACCTCGAGGACTATGCTCAAGCAGCCCCGCCAGCCGCTTTTCCACCTGTGCCCGGAGCGGCTACTCCTTCACGCCTGGAGATTGTGCGGCAAGCCCTCATCGCCAGAGGCTTCTCGGGTGCAGCAGTGGAAGCAATCGCTTCAGCCCATCGACCTTCGACTCGGCGCGTTTACGAGGGCAAGTGGCGAGTGCTCCAGTCATGGTGCGATGACCAGCATCTCTCTCCCATCGAATTGACTACTCCACAACTCGCTAACTTCTTCCTCTGGCTATTTGGAGACCTAGGCCTTGCCCCCATCACGATCCGAGGATACCTGTCCATGATTGCTGACACTTACCGTCATCTCGGCCACCCAGACCCTGGCGCATGTAAAGATCTCGCAGACCTGATGGCACATTTTGGCCTGCAGCACCCGGTTCCCCGCTCCCTGATTCCTCGCTGGGACCTACCCTGGGTCCTGACATGGCTTAATTCGGACAGGTTCGAGCCGCTTCCCTGGCTCGCTTCGCTGATGTAACGAGGAAGACATGCTTCCTTTTGGCCCTTGCCACGGTGGCCAGAGTAAGCGAACTACACGCGCTGTCGGCAAGTTCTGCCTGCCTCCAGTTCCGGGCAGATGGCTGTGTGCAATTGCTCACCGACCCTGCCGTCCTCGCCAAGACCAGGTCTCCCTTAACTGCGCCCCAGGTCATAACTATTCGGCTGCTGAAAAATGTGAATTTTCCTCAGGAGACTAGGCAACAAGATCCTGTGCGCGCCTTACGCATTTACCTACGCCGATCCAAGCCCGTCCGTCGCGGACGGTCACGCCTCTTTCTGCCTTTGGCCCCCGGCAGAAATGACATAACTGCTCAGACGATATCTTCCTGGTTACGCTGGGTCATACGGTCCGCCTATCAGGACCTTTCCCAAGACGGTGCGAAGAGGCTCAAGATCCGCGCACATGAGGTTCGAGCCATGGCCACGAGCGTCGCCTTCGATCGCAACTGTGCTGTTCGAGACATCGTGGCTGCAGTGGGCTGGCGGGCAGAATCAACATTCGCCCGCTTCTACCTCAGGGATCTGTCGGGCCAGCGAGACAACCTCGCCCTGGTGGTTGACATTGCCGCAGTGCAACACTCCCTCCCGGTGCCGGACGCGCCGTAGGTCCGCACTTAGCTAAAATTGTCGGGAGTTTGGCGACTAGGTGTCTGGCTCTGTCGTATGCCCTTTATGACGGTACCTTGGGCGCGGCACCCACCACCTTTTCGCCATTCTTCCAGACAATAATGTCATCGGTAATGTTTTTGAGGAAACAAATTAATTTTTCTCTAAAATATATTTTTTCGAAAAATACTTACCGATGACATTACTCGGAGGACCCTCCCACCTGCCCCGCTTGCCGCTGGTAAGCTAAATATCATGACTGATTGTGATTGGGCCACGTGGTGAGTGCCTGGATGAGCCGGGACGGGAGGCTACTCTCGGCCCTAGTTAGGGTTCCCTGAGTGCCTTCCAGGTTGTGTAGGAACACAACAGGTTCTTAGGCTAAAATTGAGTAAGTAGTAGACACTTCCAGACTGTAATGTCATCGGTAAGTATTTTTCGAAAAAATATATTTTAGAGAAAAATTAATTTTTCTTTAAAATAATTTTTTTCTGAAAAATACTTACTGATGGCATTACTGATTGGAAGAGATACTTAGCTTATCAATTTCAGCCTCCAAAATTGTGTGTTGCTACACAACCAGGGACCTAACTCTAGCAAGCAGTTACCTAGTCCCCTGAGTGGCCTCCCTATCCTCCGAGTAGCCTTCCTTCCTAATCTCGCGAGAGTCCGTTAGTGCCAGTTCTATCTTAGCTTACTGGCGGCAAGCGGGGAAGGTGGGAGGGAAGTTTGAGTAATGCCATCGGTAAGTATTTTTCGAAAAAATTTATTTTAAAGAAAATACATTTATTTCTTCAAAAACGTTACCGATGGCATTACTGATAGGAAGAATTGCGAAGAGGAGGAGGGTGCCGCCCAAAGCTCTACCCCTATGTAATTGCTTAGCTAGGCCCCCTGTAGGTGCACACTCCCGACAATTTCAGCTAAGCGTTACCTATGGCGCATCCAGCGTCGGGAGGGAGTGTTGCGCCGCAGCAATGTCCCCCACTAGGGCCAGGTTTTGTTGCTGGCCTGAGAGGTCTCTAAAGTAGAAATGGGCTAAAGTAGATTCGGCCCGCCAGCCCACAGCGCCACAATGTCCCTCACGGCGCTGTTGCGGTCGAACTCTGCGCTCATGGAGACAGCCTGGACCTCGTGCGCCCGAATCCGCAGCCTCTTTGCTCCCTCTGTCAAGAGGTCTTTGTATGCGGATCGTATGACTGCGCAGCCAAGCGGAGATCGTCTGGGCGGATATGTCGTTCCTGCCCGGAGCCAAGGGCAGGAAGAGGCGTGAACGTCCCCGCCGTAGGGGCATTGACCGGCGGAGGTAGATTTTTTACGCCCTGACCGGATCCTGCTGTCGCACTTCCCGGGACTGGTCACGGCCCCGCAGTGGACGAAGAGTGGTCGGTTGAGGGGCGGCTGAGGGGAGACTTTGGCCAAAAAGGAAGGACTAGTGAGGAGTTAAATCGATCCGTTGGTCTGGAGCTGCAGGCAGGATGGGTACACTGATAGAGCGTGGAGCTCACTCACTCCAGAGGCTGTGGCAAGAGCCAGCAGGAAGCACATCTTCCTTATCAAGTCGGAGAACCACACCAAGGGCAGAGGTTCAAAACGATCAGTGTTGAGCCAGGTTAACACCCACGCAAGGTCCCATCGTGGTAGCAGTGAGCGGGTCACTGGCCACTGGAGGAAAAAGTGATCCATGAGATCGGCGAGGTCCTGGTAAGCCCCTGGATCTGGCCGGCCCAAATGGCGATAAGTGTCAGCCACCATAGACAGATATCCCCGAATGGTGATAGGCACCAGGTTCTGATCCGCGAAGAGCCACAGGAAGAACTTGGCGAGCTGGGGCATAGTCGAAGCTGTGGGGGAGAGGTGTCGAATCCCGCACCACGACTGTAAGACCCGCCATTTGCCCTCGTAGACTTTCCGGGTTGAAGGTCTTCGTGATGAAGCGATAGCCACCACTGCCGCATCCGAGAAACCTCAAGCGGGGAGGACACGCCGCACAGTCTCCAGGCGTGTAATAGGAGACTCTCCGGGCAAGGGTGAAAAAGATCCTGCCGTGGCTGCTTCAGCATCATGCGCGGCGTGGGAAGCCGACTCGTGAGATCTGTGGTCCCGTTCTTGGCCCAAGTGAACGGGCCTACCAGAAACAGCACCACGTTGCAGCCCCCGAGCTTCAGGAGTATCTTGGGTACCAGCACGGAGGGAGGGTACGCGTATGCTAGTAGACCCTCCCAGGGAATGGAGAAAATAATAATAATAATTACGGTATTTATAATGCGCTTATCTTATAATAATTATAACTCTAAGCGCACACTCACAACTCGCGCACGCTTTAGACAATGACTCGCGTACCACAAACAGTGAAATACATTACGACGGTCAGCTTGGGGTGGGGAGTGCGGTGATATAGTGCTAAAACTGTTGAAAGAGGTGAGTTTTGAGGGCGGACTGGAAGGAGGAGAGAGAGTGTTTCTGACGGAGAGAGAGTGGGAGAGTGTTCCAGATGGATGGACCGTAGACGGAGAAGGAGCGGGGACCGAAAGTGTTAAGTTTGGTGCGAGGGATGTGGAGGCGGAGAGGGTCGGAGGCAGAGCGGAGGGAGCGGGAAGGTGTGTAGGGGTGAAGTGAGTTGGAGAGATAGGCAGGAGCGCAGTTGTTCAGGGATTTGTAGCAGAGAGACAGAACTTTGTATTGGATGCGTTGGGGGATGGGGAGCCAGTGAAGGAGTTTGAGCAGGGGTGTGATGTGGTCGGATTTTTTCTTTCTGAGGACGAGGCGGGCAGCATTGTTCTGGACGCGTTGGAGAGTGAAGATGGTGGAGTGAGGGAGACCGGAAAGGAGAGAGTTGCAATAGTCGATGCGAGATAAGATGAGAGAGACAGCAAGTTTGGTGGCAGCTTCGGTAGTGAGGTATTTTCTGATCTGACTGATGCGGCGAAGGTGGAAATAGCATGCCTGGGTCGTGGCGGAGACGAAGTTGGTCATGGGCAGAGAGGAATCGAGGATGACGCCGAGGTTCTTGGCCGAGTCAGAGAGGGAGATGGGGGCGCTATCGAGTTGAAGGTGGAGAGAGGGAGGGAGCTGGGAGAGTTTTTGGCGAGTGCCTACCAGCATGGCTTCCGTTTTGTTGTCGTTCAGTTTCAGCTTGTTTGCTGTCATCCAGTTTTTCACGTCTTTGTAGCAGTCAGCCGTGCGAGTCAGTAGTGACTGAGTGTTGTCAAGTTTGTCTTTGTCTTGCAGTTGTGAGTCGTCAGCGTAGAGGTGGTGGTGTATGCGGTGAGACTGGATGATGTTGGACAGAGGAGAGGTGTAGAGTGTGAAAAGGACCGGGCCCAGGACGGATCCCTGTGGAACTCCGCAGGAGAGCGTTACCGGGTTGGAAGAGACGCCGTTGATGGTGACGGACTTCTGTCTGTCAGAGAGGTAGGAGAGAAACCAGGAGTGAGCAGAGTCAGTGATGCCGAAGGAGTGGTGGAGTCGGTGGAGGAGGATAGAGTGGTCTACAGTGTCAAAGGCGGCAGAGAGATCGAGTAGTGTAACAAGGGAGATGTTGCCAGAGTCAGTGGAGAGAAGCAGCTCATTTAAGATATGTAGAAGGGCTGTTTCAGTGCTGTGATGTTTGCGATAGGCAGACTGGAATGGACTGAGGAGGTTGTTGTCGGTGAGATGGAGGTTGAGCTGGTTGAGAACAACCTTCTCAAGAAGCTTGGACAGGAAAGAGAGATTGGAGACTGGGCGATAGTTCTTGAGTTCGTTTGGGTCGAGGTTGTGTTTTTTGAGGAGAGGACGGACGATGGCGGACTTGAAGATATCGGGGACGGAGCCGTTTTCTAGAGATGCGTTGATGATGTCGGTAATGAAGGGTAGAAGTTTTGGAAGGCCGTCACGGTAGAGAGAAGCTGGGAGGGGGTCAAGTTCGCAGGTTTTGAAGGGCATGGACTTTATGGTCTTGAGGACTTCATCCTGAGAGACGGTGCGGAAGGACGAGAGGGGAGTGCCGGAAAAGGTGGGGTCGGGAGGGCAAGGCGGAGGAGGCAGGGTGTCGAGTGTGTCGCGCAGATTTTGGATTTTGTCCGAAAAATAGGTAGAGAAAGCAGACGGGAGTTCTTCTTTGCTGTGTGTGTTGGGGAGAGGAGAGTCTTTAGAAGTGCCTAGGAGTGTGTTCATGGTGGCGTAGAGGGTTTTGGAAGAGGTGGATTCCAGGATTTGGTTTTGAAGGTGTTTGCGTTTAGATTCGGAGATCATTTTGCAGACTTTGGATCTGGTTGTTTGGAAGATCTGTCTGTGAACGGTGAGGTCAGATGAGCGCCAGAGGCGTTCCGCTTGTCGGCGCTCGCGCTTGGCCTCAGCTATGTCATCAGTGAGCCAGGGGGAGGGGAGTCGGTTGGGTATGGAGCAGGTGGTGACAGGGGCATGGGTGTCTAGAAGTTTTCGAAGGGAGGAATCGAAATGGGATGCAAGATCGGGAGAGGGGGTGGGGTCCGAGAGAAGGTCGACAGCTTCGTCGAAGAAGCTCTCGCGGTTGACAGATTTTAGTTTGCGGCGAGAGACAACGAGCTTGGTTTTTTTCGGGGGAGGTAGATTGAGGGAGACGAGAATAGCGAAGTGGTCAGAGGGAAGCACAGAAGAGGTGTCAGAGTCGAGAAAGAGTTGATCGGAGGTGCGGGTGATGATCCAGTCGAGGGTGTGGCCAAGTCGGTGGGTGGGTTTAGTGATGTGTTGTGTAAGATTGTGGTTTAAAAGTGACGTGCAGAGGCGTTTTGTGTCAGGGTGGTCGGGTTTGTCAAAGTGGAAGTTAAAGTCGCCTAGAAGGATGTGTTTTCCGGGTCGTGTGCTGTAGTGTTCGAGGAGGAGGTCGAACTCGGTGAGGAACATGGAGTTTGTGAGTTTGTTTTGAGAGCTTGGAGGGGGGCGATAAATACATGAGAAGATGAGGGACTGGCCAGGGAGTGTTGCTACGGCCTCGACAGATTCAAAGGAGGGATGAGCAAAAGGTAGAGACTGAGAGAAGGAGAGGTGAGTGGAAAGACAGTCCCTGTAGATGATGGCAATGCCACCCCCTCTGAAAGCGCGCGGGAAGGAGGCCAGGCGGTAGCCACTCAGAGTGACGCTGGCGATGATGGGTTCGTCGCCAGCCGAGCGGAGCCACGTTTCGGTGATCACGACAATATCTAGGTCATTGTCTAGAATGAAGTCGGAAATCACGTCAGCTTTGCCATCTTTGCAGACAGACTGGGCATTAAATAGACACAGTTTTAGGTTGGAAGAGACAGCAGAGGGAGAAGAAACGGACGAAGAAGAGGACAGAGGAGAGGGAGGGTAGGGAGGGGGGAGAGAGGATGGAGGGGGGAAAGAGGAGTGAGGGGTGGAGTGGGGAGGAGGAACAGTCGGGGAAGGATAACCGGGTAAGAAAGAGGATGCGAGAGGGGGGTGGGGAGAGGGGGAGGAAGGGGAGTAGAAAAAGATGAGGAAGAGGGATGGGGAGGGTGACGGG
>BTPG01000004.1:96506375-96606914 GCA_036245525.1 Semisulcospira habei
GTCTTCTGCCCATGCATTCAGCTTATCTGCCGCTAGCTGCATTCTGTAGGTGGCAGTACTTGCATGCTCCTCCTTGCACCAGATCACAAGGTCGTCTGCGTATAGGGCAGCTTTGATTCCCTTGGGCATCTCAGACACCAGATCGTCGATGAAAAGAAGGAAGAGGGTAGGTGAGAGGACTCCTCCTTGCGGGACGCCATGACGAAGGAGGAATTTTTTGCTTTTGGTCTGGTCGACGCTGACTCTTGCCCTGCGGTTGAAGAGGTAGGAGCGTATCCTCTGGAACATGTTACTGGACACACCTTTTCTCAGCAGTTTGACAAGCAGCCCATCTTTCCAGACCTTGTCAAAAGCCTTCTGAAGATCAATCCAGGTTACAAAGACCAGCTTCTGCTCCTGGAAGGCATCTTCAACTGCCTGTGCCAAGTGATGATTGTGGCGAATTGGGCAATTTCCGTGGATTTGCGGCATTTTGCCGTTCGTTTCGACTTCGTCTTAGATTGTCGGTTTTAACGGTCGTCTGCTCGGTTACGTAGCCTCTGGGCTACGCGCGTTTCATTTCCGCTCTGTTCACTGTTGCAGTTTTCTTCTTAAAAAACGTGCCCCAACTGTTAAAATTTCCAGTGGCCTAGTAACTTACATCCGTGCTGCCTGCCTTGCTCGGGATGTGCATCGGACCACACTTGTGATTCAGTTTTGTGCTTCGTGGGAAGAAGATCGCTGGTCCGACATGTGGAAATTCTACCGTCGTCAGCACCCTGTACAGTCCGATGAAGCTCCTCTTTGCCCTATCACCACCAGCTCTGCCGCTATCGGTGTTTCTTCTCTGCAGCTCTTTGCTACTCAGGCGCGGGTGTCGGACACCTTCCCTCCTGCTGCGGGTGGTTTTACACCAGGTGAGAATGTACGCCCCCGCTCATATGAGCGTATTTCGCAGCCAGCCCCGCAGACCCGGCCTTCTAAGACGGAGGCAACCCCATCATTTGGGGGAGGAGACAGCGACCATCGGCAGTCCCTGGCGCGTGCCCTCTCCAGCCAGACGTGACTTTACTCAATTGCACTTTTCCGTCAAAAAAAAAAAAAAAAAAAAAAAATCAACAATTGTCGTCACATCACGACTTGTTGCTCGGCGCTTCGGCTCAACCACTGTCTCCTCGCGCCCTGGTTAAAAGCCAGTCGCCGCGCAACTCAGCCAGCTCCGCAGACTCGGCCTTCTAAGACGGGTCTCCAACGGAGTCAAGCCCATCGTTTTGGGGAGAGGAGACAGGACCATCGGCAGTCCCTGGCGCGTGCCCTCTCCAGCCAGACGTGACTTTACCCAATTGCACTTTTCCGTCGCAACTTCAACAATTGTCATCACATCACGACTAGTTGCTCGGCGCTTCGTCTCAACCACTGTCTCCTCGCGCCCTGGCTAAAAGCCAGTCACCGCGCACTCGTGCCACACTGGGTACGTCCTCTAGGCGTATTTCTCACCCCTCCCGTCGGTTTTATTCTCCTATTGCAGACGTTTCCCTTCGGGATCCTACACCATCGTCCGTCCCCTGTCACCGTGATCCCTGGGTTTCTCCTGCGCCCCCCGTCGCTCGTGACACGCCTCTCGACGACGGTTGGATCCCCTTCGCTTCGAACGTCCTTCGCAGTGCTGTCGACGCCACCTTCATCGTGCTCCAGAGGGGGGACAGTCCTGGTCCCGTTCCCGTTCTCCTGCTCGTCGCCCACTTTTGCCTGAGAGCTGTCCGCATCTGCCCTCTTCCTTATGGCGTCGTTCTTCTCCTTATTCTTCTTCATATGACTGTAGGAGTTCTCGGCGAACTGGGCACCTGGACTCCTCATCCGTCCCTCGGCGATCTTCTCTCCGGCCACCGCGCGATCGTTACTCTTTCCAAGGGTCCTGTTTCCCCTGGCGCTTGGCAACGCCGGTTCAAGAGGATGTTCTTCGCCTTCATCCGGTGGATTCTGCTTTCGACCTTGGGGTTTTGCCGCATCTTTCTCCGTCTAGAGTCCTTTACCCGCGGACTCTCAGCACAGCTGTTCTCCGACCTCAGACTGTTTCACTCTGGGTGTCGAGACTCTACGGTCCTTGAACGAGGCCTCCGACCTCATTCTTCGCTCTCTTCCCCCAGACGCCGATGATGCGGCGGATTTATGGGCTGACGGGCCGAATTGCCTCCCTACACCTCCTCTGAAGCGAAAGGCGTTGGCTTCGGTGGATGTTTCCCTTCAACCTAAGCATTTCCGATCTCTTCCGCCACCATCTGGCTTTCAAGATCTGGCGGAGGCGTTCTCGGCGCAATTGCCTATTGGCACTTTCAAAGAGCCTCTCTTCTTTTCCGATACTAGGTGGCCTGAAGGCGTAGACATTCGCTTCCGCCACCGTTGGTACGCAGGTCACTCTCAGGCTTTTGCGTGCCCTTTGCCTTAGCTCGATGATGCGGCGGATTTACAGGTGGGTGAACGCCGCTTCGCCTTTGCCCGGGTCCCTCGCGGTTTTGATAAAACTGCTGTCATGATCCGCAACACGCTGGTCTGCTCCAGCTTCCGCGATCTCGCTACCAAGGCGATGGTACGCGCTCTTGAAGACCATTGGGATCCACACTCTACTGCGCCGCTGCGAGAGATACATTCTCTTTCGGTGGTGGCTAATCGGACTTCGTACCATGCTTCTGCAAATGCGATGGCTGCCGCCATCAACTGTGATTTAATTAGACGGGATGCAGTTCTTGCTGGTTGTTCTGGGTTTTCTTCGACAGTCAAGGCTCAGCTCCGCCAGGCGCCCATCGGCGGTACTTTGCTGTTTGGCTCCACTTGGCAAGCCATGAAAGATACGCATACGGACATCTGGCCCATGGCTCACCATCTTTCTTCTCTCTGTTCCCGACGACCCATGGCTCCTTTCTACCATTTCGGAGCGTCTTCACCTCTCGCTTCTTCACCCTCCTCCTCTTCGCTGCTCCCCGCTTTGGACTCGGGTTCCGACCGATCCCGTCCAGGTATCGGCTTTACAGGATGAAGTGGCTTCCTTGCTTCTCACATCCGCCAGGGAATTCGTCCGGCGACAAGATTCTCTGGCTTTCTACAGTCGTCTCTTCATCGTCCCCAAGTCGGACGGAGGTTGGCGTCCGGTGATAGACCTTTCCGCTCTCAAAAAAAATAAAAAAATAAAATAAAATAAAAATTGCCTGCTCTGTCCTTTCGTATGGAAATGACCCGCGCCCTGCGGACCGCCGTCCAACCGATGGATTTGGCTGTCGGTCTGGATCTTGCCGATACATACCTTCATGTTCCTATACACCCTTCGGCTCACCGATACCTTCGCTTCGCCTTCCACGGAGTGGTGTATCATTCCGGGCGATGCCCTTCGGCCTCACTCTCAGTCCCTGGGTTTTTACCAGGATGATGGATGCGGTGATTTCCCACACACGTAGGTCATCTCTCAGTCCGTCCTCCCACTGCCTCGACGATCTTCTTCTCCGGAATCAGGTTACGACCTGCTTGACCGCCGACAGGGACGCCCTGCTTTCCCTTCTCCATCGCCTCGGTTTTCTAGTCAACTTCGGCAAGTCGGACCTATCGCCATCTTGCCATTTTCTCCACCTTGAAATGGAGTTTCAGACCGACTTGAACTTGGTGCGCCTACCCCAAGCTCGGTTCGACAAGTTGGTTCTTTTGGCCCGTCGGATGTAGCTTGCTTCCGCGGCTCCGGCGAGATGGTGGTTACAGTTTTGGGTCTCATGAGTGCTGCGGTGGACTTGCTTCCCCTTGGCCGGCTCTACTCGCGTCCAATTCAACTTCATCTCCTCCTTCTTTGGCATCTGTCTTCGGGAGATTTGGAGGTTTGCGTTCCGGTGTCGCACTTAGTTCGGCCGCGTCTCCTTCGGTGGACGGATTCCGCGTGGTTGGCGTCGGGGGTTCCCCTCGCGTCCCCGCTTCCTTCCCTGTCGATCTGCATGGATGCCAGTCTTTCCGGTTGGGGCACTCACCTGCTCCAGGACTTCAACACGACAGTGGGTGTTTGGTCACCGGATTTGGTGTTCAGACACATCAATTGGTTGGAGCTGAAAGCGGTGTGGCTCGCCCTGATCTCTTGGGAACCACGCGTGACCAACCAGGCAGTCTTGGTTCTCTCCGACAACACGACGGTTGTCTCCTATATTCAGAAGCAGGGCGGGACCCGTTCTCCCTCCCTTTGCATTCTTCTGTTCCATATTCTGGTTGTGATGTCGGGATCGGGGCATTTTGCTACAGGCACATCACATTCCGGGACGGCCGAATGTGCTGGCAGACTCCTTATCTCTTCATGGCCAGTGTCTCCATACCGAGTGGGCTCTTCGCCCCGACCTTTTTTCGGATGATTTGCCGGCACTGGGAGACACCCATGATCGACCTGTTTGCGACGAGGTGGAACGCACAACTTCCCCTCTTCGTCTCCCCTGTTCCAGATTCTCTGGCATGGGCGGTGGATGCTCTCTCTATCACCCGGGAGGGTCTCTTGGCCTATGCGTACCCTCCGTCTGTCCTGGTACCCAGGATTCTTCTCAAGCTCAGAGGGTGCCATGCAGTCCTGTTTCTGGTGGCAACGTTCTCTTGGAACAAGAACTGGACCACAGATCTCCTGAGTCTCGCCATGGACCCCCGCTATGGCTTCCAACGCTTACCACGTTGCTGAAACAACCCTGGCAGGATCTTTTTCAAACTTGCCAGGAGAGCCTCCTCTTACACGCTTGGCGATTGTGCGGCGCGCCTTCACCGCTCGAGGTTTCTCGGATGCAGCAGTGATGGCTATCGCTTCAGCTCGACCGCCTTCCACCAGGAAAGTTTATGAGGGTAAATGGCAGGTTTTTATATCGTGGTGTGGGCCGCGACACCTCTCCCCCACAACTCTAACTATGCCCCAACTCGCGGAGTTCTTCTTGTGGCTTTTCGAGGATCAGGGCTTGGCACCCATCACCATTCGAGGTTATCTTTCTATGGTGGCTGACACTTACCGCCATTTGGGTCAACCCGATCCGGGATCTTGCAAGGACCTCGCTGACCTCATGGCTCATTTTGATCTCTGGCGACCAGTGACCCGATCACTACTCCCACTTTGGGACCTTGCGTGGGTGTTAACATGGCTCAACTCTGCTCGTTTTGAACCGCTGCACTTGGCTCGGTTCTCGGACTTGACGAGGAGGACCTGCTTCCTGCGGGCCATAGCCACAGCTTCTCGCGTGAGTGAGCTCCACGCTCTCTCCGTACTTCCGTCTTGCCTACAGCTCCGGGCTTACGGCTCGGTTCAACAGACAGCAGGATCCGGTTCGGGCATTCAAAAATCTATCTCCGCCGGTCAAAGCCCTTATGGCGGGGTATTTCCCGCCTTTTCTTGCCTTTGGTTCCGAACCGGCACGATATATCCGCCCAAACGATCTCCACTTGGCTGCGTGGAGTTATCCGTTCTGCTTACAATTACCTCTCGCCTGCGGGAGCGACGAGGCTGCGGATTCGGGCACACGAGATCCGGGCTGTCTCCGCGAGTGTCGATTTCGACCGTAACTGCGCCATGCAGGACATTGTGGCGGCTGTGGGCTGGCGGGCCGAATCTACTTTCGCCCGTTTTTACTTGCGTGACCTCTCCAGCCAGCGGCACAACCTGGCTCTGGTGGTTGACGTTGCCGTGGCTCAACACTCCCTCCCGGCGTTGGCGGCGCCGTAGGTAACACTTGACTGAAATTGTCGGGAGTGTGCCCCGGCCAGGGGTCTAGCTAAGCAGTTACGTGGGGGTATTGACCCTAGAGCGGCACCCTCCCCCTCTTTTTAATTCTTCCTCTCAGTAATACCATCGGTAACGATTTTGAAGAAATAAATGTATTTTTCTTTAAAATAAATTTTTTCGAAAAATACTTACCGATGGTATTACTCAAACTTCCCTCCCACCTTCCCCGCTTGCCGCATGTCAGCTCAAATAGAACTGGAAATAACGGCCTCTCGCGAGATTTGGAAGGGAGGTTACTCCAAGGATAGGGAGGACACTCGGGGGGGGGGGGGGGGGGGGATTAGATAACTGCTTGCTAGAGGTACGTCCCTGGTTGTGTGGCAACACACAACAATTTTTGGAGACTGAAATTGTCAGTTAAGTATATCTTCCTCTCAGTAATACCATCGGTAAGTATTTTTCGAAAAAATTTATTTTAAAGAAAAATACATTTTGACAAGAAATATTTTTTCTCATTTTACTATTCACAACTTCAAAGCCAAACTTGCTACAGAGATACCTGATGGTAAGACCTATCTATGCATACTAATTTGGATGAGCCCTCAGAAAAGGTCAAGGAGGTTGACAAATGTGTATAAAATGCCAATTTTTGATAGATTTGTAGTTATTATCAACATTTTGGTAAACTTGGCAATATTTTGACAAAATTTGTTTTTTCAAATACTATTTACAATTTTACTGTCTTCTCCTGTCTCTAGCTGCGAGATGAGGAACTGTCTAAAGAGCTGCAGGAGTCGAACTGGTTTTCTGCGCCATCTGCACTTCGAGTCTATGGCCAGTACCTCAATCTGGACAAAGACCGCAACGGCATGCTCAGCAAACAAGAGCTTGCCAGGTACTCGTAGCAGTAGCACCTTGGCGTTTAAGCCCTGATGTATGAGATGGAAAAGATGGCTCAATCATGACAGTTCAGACGGTGGTGCCAGATAGCTAGATAGAGGTGCCAAGCTATTTGGCACCACCCTTGAACTGTCATGATAAGTAATCAATCCAGACCAAAAAGGTGACTGCCAAGCGTGTAATATGCAAAGAAGTACCAACGGAGAAAGAACACGCTTAGAAAGACGGTACAACACTTGTGTGTACCGCGTCTTTTCTAAGCGTGTTTCTTTCTCCGTTGGGTATTCTGTCATGATAAGTGCTTTATAGGGGATAACTCCAAAATTTGGGTATTTGCTCTAAAGGCTTACTGTTAAACAATGAAGACTCGTCATGTCAGCCTTCATTGTTATAACAAGTGTACAGAATTAGGCTTGTGTACATGCTGAGTTACACATAGAGGAAGTGTCAGTAACTGTACCCACAGACAAAGAACCACCCTTGCAACAAAACAAGAAATGTTTTCTTTGCTGCTTACTTCAGATGTTGAGGGTACTACATAAAAAAATTGGAAGAGTTATCGCCCTCGGCTACCTTGGAGGACACAGGGTTTCATGAGTGGTGAAAATAACTGGACACACTCTGAGAAACAAATTTCCTATGAGATGTATTGTGTGAACTGTTGTGTGGACTGCTTATGCTGTTTGTTAATTGCCGTAAAAGAAATTTGACTTGCATAATTCACTAGAGAACCAGAACTTTCGGTACAAATCAGTTTCTTAATAGATCTTATTTTATTCAATGTAAATTGTTTTCAAACCATTTTTGGGAGCTCCAGTGGTTTATACAGGGATAAAGAACACCCGTATGGGTCATTCTCTGAAAAGGTGGTCAGCTGAGGGTGAAACAGTTTGAGCAATCAAAATCAATTTTTGTGTTTACATATTTACCCATTTTATAGGCTAGACTTGTTCTTCTGATAATAAAGAGATAACATGCATAAGCCATACCTTTGCATTTTGTTTATCTTAAGTTTGATGCCTTTTTATGCCTAAAAGCTTGAGAATGAACGAGGTCGATATGTGACATAGCTCATAGTGTGTGACAAGAACTTGTTTGATCAGACAAATTCACTGCTTTAAATTTAACAAACTGTTTTGATTGGTTATATAAACACTGTTACACAATACCATTCATACATTCTATACCTAGCAGCCGATTTTCCATAGTTTAATTGCATGAAACTTTTTGTCCGGTGGTTGTTTCAGTCAGCTCCAACTCAGACCGATCAAATTTTTTCTCCCGTACAGTGCTTACACACAGCACGAACTACTTTTACACATACAACCGGAAATTGTGTCCATGGACCCTTCTGTACACACCGAGTTTGCTTAAATCTTCAAGGAAATAATGCTAATGAATGACCTTTAAAAAATGCAGTCGAGTGTTGGGTATGTTTGAGTATCAACCGCTGGAACAAAACGATATGTCCCGCGGCTATAACAAAAGGTGTGCACTATTTTGTTATTGTATTCATACGCATGTTCCGGCGGAAGTAGCGTAAAGTGCATAAAAGTGCGGGAAAGGGCCTTTGTTTACTCAAAGCCATTCACTGAAAGTGTCGGGTCCATGAACACCTTCTCATATCAAGCGCGGTGCGCGTGCAGTCCTCCGAACAGTAAATAGCAAGAATCATGCAATTTAGTCATTGTTTGCCGGATTCTTCATTTTTTTTCTTTTAATAATGTTTATTGAATGCTTCAGTGATACATTAATTGTTTATTTGTATCTAAATGGACATTTGAAGAAGGAATCGGGACAAATCTTTTGCTGTTTTACAAATTATACTAGATGTTCTGCTCATGGGTTTGTGCAATGTGCGTGTGTGTGAGCAAGTGTGGTTTGGGATGCGTGCGTGGTTCATCTATAAACAGAAATCACTGATAGATAAACAGGCGTTCAGCAGAATTACAGAATATTGTGATACATACAACATAATTCACTCTAGATGTCTACACACCTCAACCGTACATCAGTTTCAAACATGACAATTACATTGTCTCGTTCCATAATAGAATCTGCTGACACACATCTTTGCAATAAGTATTATGTGATTGAGTATCCTGACTGATATCTGTCCGATTTGGTCTGGCTTATAACCGAATAAGATATCAGTTTCAGACAGCTTTACACTTTCACCAGGAAGCTGAAATATATAATTAGCAACATGTGCCCAAAGAGGTCGAAACCTGAAACGGTGGCAGAAAAAATTCTCAGTATAATCAATCTCACCGCAAAAATCACATCAGTTACTATTTTTTACACCCATCTTATTAAGTAGTATATTTCTAGGAAATATGTTATGGAGAATTTTCCAATGCAATAGCCTTAGCCGTTCTTCACATGTACAACATTTTGCTACATTCCAATGCAGATCATTGATATGTAGGTTACATTTTTTATACCAAAAGGCTACGGAGCAAGGCAAACCGCTTTTTGTGCGTGCTATCAGTGAACGGAAGTATTTTAAGTGCGTGTTTGCATGATATGCAATGCGTTTTCCGTGTCGTGTTGTGTGTTGTAGGTTGCTCGTGCGTGTAATGCGGTGTGCATTGCTCTGTATTTAAACATTCTCTGAGGTTTGTGTCCAACTAGATCACACAGCAAATAAAATGAGATTATTTCTCCTTCTCTCCATACATCTCTCACAAAAACAAACTGTGCGTTAATCCAATCATGAAAGAATAACACGTCCCATTTGTACGTAATGTTGTCATTATTCCACAGGCACTGATCTGCAAAGTTTGCATGGTGATTGGTCAGAAAATAACTTGTCTTTATGTTTCAGCCAACACAACAATACCTTCCTCCAAAAAGTTGATTGTATTAATCCAACACCCTTAAATTTCCTTGGCTTAACGTTTGCTAAAAAACACGGTAATTTACTTCCAAGCCTAGAAAAAGTATGCTGTGGTATTATTTCCCATGTTTTACAGGTTTCACTTTGTAGTCTTGTAGCCCAACTTAAAAGGAAGGACTCCTGCATATCATGTATATTAACCATATTAAGACCACATTCGTCTAAAGGTTTACATAAGACATTTCTCTTTACCTTCTCGAAGGCCCTTGTGTTAGTATACTTTTTCTTCCACAAAAATCGGAAGAAGACAGAGTTAACTTTTTCAAAATATCATCTGGAGCCACCATGGGGTATACAAACTGTGACAGTAAGAACGTTTGTTTCTTCAAAAACGTTACCGATGGTATTACTGATAGGAAGACATACTTAGCCTGTCAATTTCAGCCTCCAATATTGTGTGTTGCTACACAACCAGGGATGTAACTCTAGCAAGCAGCTACCCAATCCCCTGAGTGGCCTCCCTATCCTCCGGATAGCCTCCCTTCTCAATCTCGCGAGAGTCCGTTATTTCCAGTTCATACTTCCCTTCCATTTTGTTTAGATCCTTCTTTATCAGTCTCCCCGTTATCATCATCTTCTTTGTCCATCCTTAGGCCTTGTTTGTCTTAACATGGCCAGGTAAGGCCTCGGACATTACCTTACTCAACGATTGTGGCGAATTGGGGCAGTTTCCGTGGATTTGCGGCGTTTTTGCCTTTCGTTTCGACTTCGTCTTCGATTGTCGGTTGTAACGGTCGTCTGCTCGGTTACGTAGCCTCTGGGCTACGCGCGTTTCCTTTACACTCCGTTCACTGTTGCAGTTTTCTTCTTAAAACGTACCCCACCTGTAAAATTTCCAGTGGCATAGTGATTTACATCCGTGCTGCCTGACTTGCTCGGGATGTGCGTCGGACCACAAGTGTGGTCTTTGTGCTTCGTGGGACGAAGATCGGTGGTCCGAAATGTGGAAGTTCTACCGTCGTCAGCGCCCCCGTGCAGTCCGAAGCGCCTCTTCGCCCAATCACCACCAGCTCTGCCGCGATCGGTGTTTCTTCTCGGCGCTCAAGGTCTCCGGCTCCCAGTCCCATTCCATCACAGCAATCCCGATCTTCTGTGCCGGGACCCTTGCAGCTCTTTGCCACTCAGGCGCAGGTGTCGGACACCGTCCCTCCCACGTGGGTAGTTTTACACCAGATGAGATTTACGCCCCCGCTCACATGAGCGTATTTCGCAGCCAGCCCCGCAGACTCGGCCTTCTAAGACGGGTCTCCAACAGAGGCAACCCCATCATTTTGGGGTGAGGAGACATCGACCATCGGCAGTCCCTGGCTCTCCAGCCAGACGTGACTTTGCCTAATTGCATTTTTCCGCCGCAACTTCAACAATTGTCGTCACATCACAACTTGTTGCTCGGCGCTTCGGCTCAACCACTGTCTCCTCGCGCCCTGGCTAAAAGCCAGTCACCGCGCACTCGTGCCACACTTGGTACATCCTCTCGGCGTGTTTCTCACCCCTCCCGTCGGTTTTATTCTCCTTCATTGTCTCCAAAAAGAAAGAAAAGAACGCGGCGATTACCAGTCCCGCGCACCCGATCTACAGAGACGGGTCACTCGCAGCGACTGTCAGTCCCGCGCATCCGCTCTACGGAGACGGGTCACTCGCGGCGGCTGTCAGTCCTGCGCATCCGCTCTACGGAGACGGGTCACTCGCGGCGACTTCCCCCTCTCCCTCGGGGGATGGGACACCGACAACCGAAAGACCCTGGCGCGGTTACCGATCAGCCAGGTGTGGCCTTGCCCACGTGCACTTTTGCGCCTCAGCGTCGCCATAGGTCGTCACACCACGACTCTGCACGGCGCTGCGGGGATCCCGGTGTCCCCCTGCGCACCGGCTCAGAGCCGGTCACCGCACATCTATCGATCAGACGAGCATACTTCTCGGCGCCTATCTCGCCGCTTTCGTCTGCTGGATTCACCTTCCTCCCCGGACGTTCAATCTCGTGGTCGCCCTCAGAAACGGACAGATTTTGACCACCCTGTTCCTTGCGATTTATCGGTCGCTTGTCGGCCGCGACGCTCCCCTCTCGAACGGGTTGATTTGCGTCATCCTGTTCTGCCTTCCCCTCTACGCCACGGCCGAGATCTTCTCGTCCCGGGACGGGAGCGGTCCCGTTCACGGGTTTCTTCCCGCCCCGTAACGCAACGTCGACTGCTTCCGGAGAACAGACCCCTCAGTCCCTTCCCTGGGAGGCGTCGGTCTTCTCCCTTTTCACCTTCTGCTTCCTCCGGGGACAATCCACTCACTCGGGGACGTTAGCGTGGTCCCTCCTCACCCACCCTTCGGTGGAGTCCTCTGTCCGTTCCCCTTCATGTGGACAGTCGTGCGGCTCTTGTATGTCACGCGCTCTCCGATATTCCGCATACTCCTCGACAAGTACAGGTGGCTATTGCTGACGACGTTCTCATTCTTCACCCTGATGATTCCGCCTCCACTTTCGGAGTTGTTGGATTTTCAGGCGGATGGTGTTGCCGCGCCGCCCTTTCTCGGGTTTCTCGGCCAGGAATGGGCCTATACGTGCCTCGCTACCTATGGATAACAAGCTTGCGAGCTCAGTCCCCCCTCATATGGAAATGACATTTTAACCGTGGTCCTGAAATTTTAACACTTTCTTATATATTGTATGAATTCATGTCTCCCCACAGCAAAGGACCGTTGTTGTTGGTTCTTACTCTCATTTTACTTTATTTTTCACCTCGCTGCATCTGGTAGGCCCTGGGCCAAGCGCAATATTAGATTGCTCCACCTTATCGGATTGGTACATACTATAGGCCCTGGGCCTCGAACTGAAATATAGCAACAACAACAACAAAATAAAAAATAATAATAATAATTCATACATATATTTCCTCTTTCCGGTTAGTGCGACCTTGTAGCATTACTGCTATAGTACAACCCACAGTTCACCAGCTCGTCCCTGATCATCTCTGATGCCATAGGGACATTAAAAATTAACTAATAAACGAACGTTCCCCCTCAAGGCCTTTGTGGGTCTCATGCACGCCTCTATGAATCGGAGTACCCGGCGGCAGACGTGGGGGAACCACCCTTAGGCGGCGACAGCTACCTTTTGCTGTATGCTGGTCAGCCAACGGCCGTACCATGTTGAATACACCGGTTTTCGTCTGGATTTGGATTTCAAGATATTACAAGAGCTCTCCGTGCCGCGGTCAGGCCCATGGATTTGGCTGTCAGTCTCGATCTGGCCGATGCATACTTCCATGTGCTCATTCATCCTTTGGCTCGCCGTTACCTGCGCTTCGCCTTCCGCGGGGTGGTTTATCAGTTCCGGGCCATGCCATTCGGTCTAAACATCAGTCCCAGGTCTTCCCCAGGATCTTGGACGCAGTGGTCGCACACGCTCGGCGGTCCTCTCTCAGTCCGACCTCGCACTACCTCGCCGATCTGCTGCTCCGAAATCAGGTCGAGTCCCGCTTGTGCACCGACAGGGATGCGCTACTCTTCCTTCTTCACCATCTTGGCTTCCTGGTCAACTTCGGCACGTCGGACCTCTTACCATCCCGCGGTTTTATTCATCTGGGTATGGATTTTCGGACCGACTTGAACCTGGTACAACTTCCTCAGGCGCGGATCGAGAAGTTGGCGACTTTGGCTCTGCTGATGTATCGTGCCATGGCTGCTCCAGCGCGGATGTGGTTGCAGTTGTTCGGCCTCATGAGCGCTGCCGCAGACTTCCTTCCTCTCGGTCGACTGTACACACGACCACTTCCACTTCATCTACTTCTCCTCTGGTGACCGTCTTCGGGGGATTTAGAAGCCCGCATACCTGTGTCTTCCCTGGTCCGTCCATATCTCCTCGGGTGGACAGACCCCTCTTGGTTGGCGTCAGGAGTTCCCCTAGCATCCCCGCTACCCTACCTGTCGATCTGCACGGATGCCAGTCTCTCTGGTTGGGGGGCGCTCCTCCTCCCGGGCTTCCACGAGACAGCGGGCCTTTGGCCACCAGATGTAGTGGGCAAGCATATCAACTGGTTGGAGTTGAAGGCGGTTTGGCTCGCTCTCATCGCCTAGGAGACACACGTGTCACACCAGGCGGTCTTAGTCCTCTCCGACAACTCGACTTTTGTGGCGTATATTCAGACGCAGGGCGGGACACGTTCTCCCTCTCTGTGCATCCTTCTGTTCCAGCTCCTCGTGTGGTGCCGGGATCGGGACATCTTGCTGCGGGCGCGTCACATTCCGGGACGGCTGAATGTGCTGGCGGATTCTCTGTCCCATCCAGACCAACTTCTCCATACCGAGTGGACTCTCCATCCCGACCTTTTTCACATGATTTGTGTCCACTGGGAGACAACCATGATCGACCTGTTCGCGACTACACAACTTCCCCTCTTCGTCTCTCCCTTTCCCGACCTGCTTGCGTGGGCAGTAGACGCTCTCTCCATTCCTTGGGAGGGTCTCCGGGCCTACGCGTACCCTCCCTCGGTACTGATACCCAAGATTCTCCTCAAGCTCTGAGGCTGCAACATAGTGCTGTTCTTGGTTGCCCCATTCTCTTGGAACAAGAGCTGGACCACAGATCTCCTGAGTCTCGCCACGGATCCACTGCTCCGGCTTCCAACGCCACGCACGATGCTGAAGCAGCCTCGACGAGATCTTTTTCACCCTTTCCCAGAGAGCCTTCTCTTACACGCCTGGAGGTTGTGCGGCGTGCCCTCACAGCGCAAGGTTTCTCGGATGCAGCAGTGGCAGCTATCGCTTCAGCTCGACGCCCTTCCACCAGGAAAGTTTATGAGGGAAAATGGAGGGTTTTCCAGTCTTGGTGCGGTACTCGACACCTTTCCCTCACCGCTTTGACTCTGCCTCAGCTAGCTGAATTCTTTCTGTGGCTCTTTCCGGATCAGTCCCTGGCGCCCATCACCATTCGGGGATATCTTTCTGTGGTGGCTGATACGTACCGCCATTTGGGACTTCCAGATCCCGGTTTTTGCCGACCTTATGGCTCATTTTGACCTTCAGCGACCTGTGACGCGCTCCCTACTGCCTCGATGGGATCTTGTGTGGGTATTAACATTGCTGAACACTGCTTGTTTTGAACCCCTGCACTCGGCGTGGTTCTCTGACTTGACTCGAAAAACGTGCTTCTTGCTGGCTCTAGCCACTGCCTCTCAAGTGAGTGAACTCCACACTCTCTCAGTACACCCGTATTGCCTGCAACTCCGGGCCGACGGCTCTGTCCAACTCCTCACTAGTCCTTCCTTTTTGGCCAAGAACAGGCTCCTTTCAACCTCCCCTCAACCAATCACTATTCGTCCATTGCGGGCCCCACATACGCTCCAAGACGTACGCCACCAAGACCCGGTCAGGGCGTTCAAAATTTACCTCCGCCGGTCGAAACCCCTACGGCGAGGACGTTTACGCCTCTTCCTGCCCTTATCTCCGGGCAGGAACGATATTTCTGCTCAGATGATATCCGCATGGCTGCATGGAATCATCAGATCTGCTTACGGAGACCTCTCGACGGAGGGAGCGCAGAGGTTGCAGATTCGAGCTCACAAAGTCCGGGCTGTCCCCACGAGCGTCGCGTTCGACCGCAACTGCGCCGTGAGGGACATTGTGGCGGCTGTGGGCTGGAGGGCCGAATCTACTTTCGCCTGTTTCTACTTCCGTGACCTGTCCGGCCAAAGACAAAACCTGGCACTAGTGGGGGACATTGCGGCTGCTCAACACTCCCTCCCGGCGCTAGATGCGCCATAGGTGATACTTAACTGAAATTGTTGGGAGTGTGCCTTTGCAAGGGACCTAGCTAAGCAGTTACCCCCAGGTGAGTTTTGGGTCGGCACCCTCCTCCTCTTCGCCATTCTTCCTATCAGTAATACCATCTGTAACATTTTTGAAGAAACAAATGTATTTTTCTTTAAAATAAATTTTTTCGAAAAATACTTACCGATGGTATTACTCGCATTTCCCTCCCACCTTCCCCGCTTGCCGTCTGTCTGCTAAGATAGAACTGGTAATAACGGACTCTCGCGAGATTGAGAAGGGAGGCTATCCGGAGGATAAGGAGGCCACTCAGGGGATTGGGTAGCTGCTTGCTAGAGTTATGTCCCTGGTTGTGTAGCAACACACAACAATTTTGGAGGCTGAAATTGACAGGCTAAGTATGTCTTCCTATCAGTAATACCATCGGTAAGTATTTTTCGAAAAAAATTATTTTAAAGAAAAATACATTTTTATTATATACAATTTACCAGATATGCTTAAATTTTGTTTTAACCATCTTGTTATTGTTCGTTCAGTATTCTCTAGCCTAACTGTCCATTTTTCTAGTATACTAGAGGCAGGCATATTACTATTAAAATGAATCCCCAATATCTTTATTTGTGTTTACCATTTTAGATTTTATTTATACATAGCTTCCGACTTATTTTTGTTCATTTTCAAAGCTGATATTCTGATAAACTGTCTATTACTTCTAGTACTCTTTCAAGATCACTTTTATTGTGTAGGAAACACTAATATGGTCGGCATACATGGCCAGCTTTAAAAATTATCTGGGGTTTCCAGCAAAGCGTATCGATTCTAGATAATGTGATTCCCCTAATATTGGGATCAGCCCTTATTTTTTTATAGCCATTATTTCAAGAGCAAGAACAAAAGCCATCGGTGGAAATGAACAGCCTTGTCTTATTCCGGAGTCTGCTGAGAAGAACTGGGACAACCATCTTGAGTAATTTATGCAACGTTATGTGTTTTTGGTGATTATTTCTACCTACTTAATGAAATTTTCACCAAACCCAAACTGTTTGAAGGACCAAAGTATAAATTCTTAAGAGACAGAATCAAACGCACGGGAATAATCCGGTGCTAATAAAATACCAGTTTTGTTTGTGTCATTAACATGATTTATAACGTCATCAACTAGACGATTTAGGTCACGATTTCCTGCCTTTAATAAAGCCTGCTTGATCTTCATCAACAAGACTACTAATAACTGTTGACAAACGTTTCGCTAGACATTTTGCTAGAATCTTATAATCCGTGTTAGTTGAGGATATTGGACGCCACTTACTGAGGCTGTCCCTTGACAGACCTTTACCTTTGTGTATTAGCGTTACAACAGCTTTCTTTTGTAAGGAAGACATTTCACCACTTTCATAGGCTTTTCTTAAAGACACTGTCACTAAATGTTTAATTCATGACCAAAATAACTTATAAAATGAGGTTGTTAAGCCGTCAAGTCCTGGAGCGGACCCGTTTTTGATGTTTTTAACGCTCGTCGCGATTTCTGACTCAGTTATTTCGTTTTCAAGAGCTTCCTTTTGCGTACCTGATAATTTAGGGATACTGAGACCTATCGGCCTCGTCCTTGTCAAAATGATCTTTTTACTGAAAACATCATTATAAAATTCAAATTGTTCTTGCATGATTTCATTCTGTGATATTATCGTTCTGCCATCAGCAGCGATCAGTCGGTCCATAACTTTTAAGTTTGCGCTGGATTTTTCTAGATTTAGAAAGTAGCGCGTATTTTTTCCTCTTTTTCAAATTTTTTTTCTCGTGAGCGAGTTTGTGCTCCTTTAGCTTTATTAATTTCGAAAATTTCGAGCTCACGTTTAAGCCGTTCTCTCTCTCTTGTAATAAGATATCATTACTGGGATTATTTACTATTTGTTTGTTTTCTCAAAAAACTCTTACCAATGACATTACTATTAGGAAGGTACACTTAGCTTACCGATTTCAGCCTAAGCACTCGTTGTGTACACTACACAACCAGGAAGGCGACCCCCAAGGAGTCATTACCAAGAACCCTGAGTGGCCTCCTCTGCCTTCTTATCCGGTCACGTGCTTGGTAGTATCCTGCTAGTCTTTACGCTTAGCTCATCGTGAACGGTTGTGTTCAGCCATCAAGGATAGCTTCAGCTGTGTATGGTTGGATTACCGGTTGTGTTGGTGCTGTGACTTCGTTTGGATTTCTCTTTGTGGGGGTTACTTCTGGTGGATTACCATAGCAGCCTTACCTTTCTGGGGGGTTTACCTAGCAGCTTCGCTGGTTATGGCAAGGTAAGGCCTCGGTTAATGCCTTTCAGCCGGGGATTCTCCCTGGCAGCGGCATTCTGTGTGGGTTTCCGTCCGCGACTGGTCGTTAACACGGGGCCTCTTCCAAGAGGCCTCGCGCTCCCGCGGGTGCATATGTCTGCTTCTGTTGCAGTGCGCAGGGGAAGAAACCGGCTCCGGGTGCGGAGACTTCCAGTGGCCCAGTGACATACACGGTGTCTGCTTCTCTTGTTCAGGCGATGCCTCCAGGCGGGCTTGCGAGGCCTGCGCCCCATGGGGCGGTGGTCTCGGCTGTGGGCGTTCTCCAAGAGACAATGACCGACCTGGTCAAAGCTGCCACCCCCACCACCCATGCATTTTGCAACTCCAGGTCTCCACAGGCCTGCCCGCTCAGGCCTACCCGGCACCGGCCTCCACGTGGCGTGGGTGGGTAGTCCCCTCAGTCCCTGACTGAGTGGGCTAGCAGACGGGTGCCATCTTTGTCCAGGATTAGGACTTGATGTCAGCAGATATGTTGTTCAGTCAGTTTTTAAGGAGCTGTGCTAACCCAGGTCTTACCATGTTGGATTGGTCCTTAAAAATACTCATGAGCTTTTGGTCCTTTGGATCCCAAGTGTTTGCCGTGCTTGGAGACCCGTGTCGGGGGAGAAGAGGATCCTGGTGGCTGAAACACTCCACTTCGGCCTTGACTTCTGCCTAAACGGGAGGCTAGTCGTACCGGCCTAGTCAATCGGCTCTTGTCACGTCGAGCCCTATCCCCCTGTTGACATGCGGGTTGTTATACGGAGCACCATGCTATAGCCTCTGATGCTGATTAGGTGCTCTACGCCAGTATTCCCCTGCATTCAACAGTGTGATAGAAGGCGGTGGCTCAAACGGTTCAATCGGGCTTACCCCCTTGAGTATATCTTTTGGGCAGTCTCCATTGTGCGTCGGCTGGAGACCCGCCGACAATTGCACTTTCCCTTGTTGGGCTCGGTGGCGGGCGGGGATCCCCGGGGGATGAATATCTCTCATACTATAATATGGAAAATATCAAAAAAACAAAACTGGCACCAAAGCGGCACATAGCCACTGACATTGACCTTGAAAATGATAGCGACTCCGATTGTGGGGAAGCGACGCCTCAGGTTTCGGCCGTCTGGCCTCGCTTTCTCATTATCCACAGCAAAGTTAAAGAGAAGCCTGTTTCCAAGCTGCACCCTTTCCTGGTAGGGGAGACCCTCAGGAACCGTGTTGGCAGGCCTGAGGCCCAGCGCCTCAGGTCTGGTGACTTGTTGGTAGAGTGCCGTACTCGGGCACACTCCAATGGGCTACTGAGGCTCTCCTCCATCGGAGACACTCCAGTGGAGGTCACTCCCCACAAAACAATGAATTCCTCTAGAGGAGTGATTAAAGATCAAGCATTGGCCGAACTGTCTGAAGATGAACTTGTACGGAACCTTAAGTCACAGGGGGTGACCTACGTCAGGCGCTTCATTTCCAAACGAGGTGGTAGGGAGATCCGTCTCCCTACCATCATCCTGACGTTTGGCACCCCCACAGCTCCTACTACCATCTGGGGAGGTTACTACTCCCTAAAAGTGAAAAAGTACGTCCCTCTCCCCCTCCGGTGCTTTAAGTGCCAAAAGTATGGCCATGGGCAGAAGACATGCCGCCAGGCAGAGGCTCTATGCGCCCGTTGCACTAAGCCCGGACACTCTGCTGAGTCCTGCACAGCCATCCCCCTGTGTGTGAATTGCCAGGGGGCGCATATGGCTTCGGACAAGAAGTGCCCTCGTTGGATCTCCGAGTGCAGGATTCAGCAGGTGCGTGTGGAGAAGGGGCTGTCCTTTGCGGACGCAAAAAAACTGGTTGACGGTCCTGGTGCAGCTGAGGCTGCGCCAAACTCAAATAACAACTTTGTGTATACTTTCAGTGCTGCGGTGGTAGGCAAGCGCCCCACCAAAGACTTCTCTTGTCAAACCCCAACTTCTTGGTTGGGGGCGGAGCCTCGGATCCTCTCGCCCCTGGAGAGTAACCCTCCTCCGGTGGTGACGAGGAGCCAGGGAACGCAGAGGGCGGACGCTACCGGTCCGGTGGCACCGCCTTCTGCTGCCCCTAAGCCTCAGCCCCCACCCAAACCTGCTAGTTTGTCAACGCCAAAGGTTTCTGGCTCTGGTCAGCCTTCTAAGGCCGCTAACTCTAGCGGCAGGACCGCTGCCCAGGACCAGAAGTCTAAGAAATCTATGGGACCGCCGTGCGCACGGGCCCAGAAGGGGAACACTGATGTCCCCCTTCAAAACAAATATGCTGCATTGGAGGAGCAGATGGAGGGAGTGGAAGTTGCCGATGCTGCGGCAGCTCCACCCCCTTCATCTCCTAAGAACCAGAGGAGGCCCGGGAGCCGGCCCCCCTCTGTTTCTCCGACTCCTTCCAAGGCAAAGGAAAAAGGGGGGAAAAACTCCGCACCCCCAGATAAGACATAATCATGGACTCTCTGCTTCAGTGGAATTGTCGTGGTTTTCAAGCTAACTTTGAGGAATTACGTCTTTTAGTCAAGTGCTATAACCCCTCAGTAATATCTCTTTAGGAGACTTACCTGAAGACTTCTGACCCTGTGTCCTTTAATGGTTTTAACGTTATACATAAAGGCTCTGATTCGGAGAGGCGCTCGGGTGGAGTGGCTCTTCTCATTAGTAGCCAAATTTTATGTAGCCCCGTTAGCGTCGACACCTGTCTTCAGGCTGTCGCAGCTCGGGTTACCTTGAAGAAGACCATAACCATATGCAGTATTTACCTGCCACCATCCCTGCGGGTCTGTAGTAATGATTTTTTTAATTTAGTTGATCAACTGCCCCCTCCCTTTATTCTCATGGGGGATTTTAACGGTCACGCTCACCTTTGGGGTAGTGACCACTATGATGGCAGAGGTCAGATGTTAGAAGATGTTTTTTCTCAACTTAACCTGTGTGTCTTTAACGATGGTTCACCTACATACTCTAACCCCGGTTCAGGATCTAGTTCTGTTCTAGACCTCACTGTGTGTGATCCTTCTCTCATGCTGGACTTTGACTGGAAGGTTCACGATGACCTGTGTGGTAGTGACCACTTCCCAGTAGTCCTGTCATCGGTCAGCTGTGGGGAGGATCCGCCGGTGGGGCGCTGGAATCTTAAGAAAGCTAACTGGCCTCTGTTCGCCTCCCTCTGTCAGTCTCGTATTACAGAGGAGGTGGTCATGTCATCTGAAGAACCTATTTCTTTTACTACAATTTTGTTGGACGTAGCGGGTGAAACCATCCCTAAAACTTCCGCATCAGTCCCTCGAAAGCCGAGAGTACCATGGTTCAACGAAGAGTGCCGCAAGGCCCAAATAGTGCGCAAATCTGCTCAGCGACGTGCTTTCCGTAATCCGTCGCAAGTGAATATTTTAACCTTTAAAAGACAGAGGGCGAAAGCCCGTTACATTTTTAAACGTGAACGCCGTGTTTCCTGCAGACGCTTCGTCTCATCTTTAACTTCTCGGACTCCGTCCCAGAAAGTATGGAAGGCTGTTCGGAGAATTAGGGGCAGGGGTGGCTCGGCTTTTGTTGGCCATCTTAGAGATGGTGCCAGCTTGGTTACAGATAAAAAAGCTGTGGCCAATTTGCTTGCCTCCACCATTGCCCATAATTCAACGGAGCATTATTCACCTTTCTTCCAGAGAGAGAAGGAGAAGCGAGAGGCTCGTATTTGTAATTTTAAGTCCGATAACTCAGAAGACTATAATGTCCCATTTACATTATCAGAATTGCAGCAAGCTTTGCAGAAATGTAATGACTCTGCTGCTGGCCTAGATACCGTCCACTATCAATTCCTAACGCATCTGCCTGAGAGGTCACTCCTTGTACTTCTCAAGGCCTTTAACCATATCTGGAGAACTGGTCATTTTCCGCCGTCTTGGCGCCAGGCTGTGGTTGTACCGATCCCCAAGCTGGGTAAGGATCCTTCCGACCCGGGCAACTACCGGCCTATCGCTTTGACATCATGTTTATGTAAAACTATGGAGCGCCTGGTCAACGCCCGCCTGGTGTGGCATCTTGAGTCACAGGGTCTCCTCACAGACCTCCAGTGCGGTTTCCGGCGCTTCCGTAGTACAACTGACCATTTAGTCCGCTTTGAATCATTTATTCTAGATTCTTTTGTCAACAAGCAGCATGTCTATGCAGTTTTCTTCGATCTTGAGAAGGCGTATGACACTACCTGGAAGTATGGCATAATGTCTGACTTGTTGGACATGGGTTTTAAAGGGCTCCTGCCCGTTTTTATTCACAATTTTTTGACTAACCGGTCGTTCCATGTCCGTGTGGGCTCCACCCTCTCCGACTCCTTTGAACAGGAGATGGGTGTCCCACAGGGCAGCATTCTATCTCCTGTTTTATTTAGTATTAAAATTAATAACATTGTAAAGGCCATCAAGGATGATTCTGAATGCTCTTTGTTTGTTGACGACTTTGCTTTGTGCGCACGTGGTCGAGGACTTGCGTCCCTTGAGAGGCGCTTGCAGCTGTGCGTTGATCGCATCCAGCGGTGGGTGTCTCTCAATGGATTCAGGTTCTCGCCCTCCAAGACTGTTTGTGTGCATTTTACTAACGAGACGAAATTTTTTCCAGAACCTAGCCTGAGCATTGCTGGAGTGCCAATTAAGGTGGCCGAGGAGGCAAAGTTTCTGGAAGTCATTTTTGACAAAAGACTTACCTTCCGCAACCATATTAATTACCTTAGAACCTCTTGTCAGAAGGCTCTCGACATTCTTCGTGTCGTCGGTCGTACTGACTGGGGTGCGGACCGTACTGTCTTACTTCGTCTGTACCGGGCCCTTGTTCGGTCCAAATTGGATTACGGCTCTGTGGTGTATGGCTCAGCTTCCAAGTCTGTGCTACAGCGTCTGAACACAATTCACCATCAGGGTCTGCGGATATGTCTTGGGGCCTTCAGGACGTCTCCAGTTCCTAGTCTGTATGCCGAGGCAGGGTAGCCTTCTCTCAAGCTCTGCCGCATCCGCCTCATGCTCAGCTACGTTCTGAAACTGAAGGCCCATCCAGACAATCCTGCCTATGATTGTGTTTTTAAACCATCGTTTGCAGAGATTTACGATACCCATCCGGGAGCTGTCTGTCCACTTTCTTTCCGTGTCCGACCTCATCTGCAGGCGGCCGGATTGGACCTGGACAGAGTTTCGGAATCCCTGCAACACATCACTCCACTTTGGCTCTTACCAGTTCCTGACATCTTGCTGGACCTGACTGCCCACAAGAAAGACTCTACTCCACCACCCATATACCAACAGAGCCTCAATGAACTGCTTTCAATTTTTCCTGGCTATTGTCGCATCTATACCGATGGGTCAAAGTCTGAGGATGGGAGAGTGGCTGCGGCCGCAGTGTCCTCTCGCCATCCTAGACGCCCATTTAAGCACCTCCTCCCAGACCACTCATCTGTATTTAGTGCGGAACTGCAGGCGGTTCTGCTGGCACTCAGGCATGCTTATCGATCTAGAGAAAGGAACTTCCTGATTCTGTCTGACTCTCTTTCTGCCCTGCAGGCCCTTCAGGGCACGGGAAATGACCACCCACTGCTGGTGCAGATCAGAGAGCTCCACGCGGACTTGATGAAGGAATATTATGATATCATTTTTATTTGGGTGCCAGGGCATGTGGGCATCGAAGGCAACAGGATCGCAGATTCTGCTGCCAACGATGCCCGCAATGACCCTGTCCCTGACACACAGACTGTTTATAGTGATTTTAGACATGTGGCTAGTGCGTACATAGCCCGTGAGTGGCAGTCCGAGTGGGACAAAGAGGAAGCTAACAAGCTGCATGAAGCCCTTCCTAAGTTGTCCGACGGTCTACCTTATCGCTGCGGCAGCCGCCGTGAGGAGACGGTCCTGGCTCGGCTCCACATCGGCCACACGTATGTTATGCACTCTTATTTACTTAAACAGGAGGAGCATCCATGGTGTTATGCCTGCGACGAGCAGTACTCTGTTCAACACTTTTTGTTGTCTTGTGCTGATCTAATCGACACAAGGTATAAACATTTCACGGCAGACTCCTTGAAGGTTTTGTTCCGGGATGTGCCCCCGGACAATATCTTCAGTTTTCTGAGAGAGTGCCATATTTTTAATAAGATTTGAGCGTTTATAGATTATGATGTTTCTATTATTTTGACCTTTTTGAGAGTCTTCCGACGTTTTCTTTAAAGACCTGTGCGACATTTTAGCCTGACATATTTTTAAGGTATATTTACATCATGTCTTAAGACCTTTCTTTTATTCTGGCTGACCAGATTTTTACCCTTCCCGCCGTGAGATGGCCTTAGTTGCCTGCTCGGCGTTAAACCCAAATAACTAACTAACTGCCCGCTCAGACATGGTGGGAGTATCTTCGCGGGCCGCTGCGGACGTCGGGCTCTGCTGACCCCTCCGGTTCCCCAGACCTTGCCTCCCCGCTCCGACAAGGTGAGCCTGTCTCGCAACTACAGGATGTTTCTCCTGGTCCAGAAGAGCCCTCAGGACCCGTGCCACTCCGATGCGTCCGAGCGGGGCTGGCGGCGACCTCAGTCGCAGGAGACGCGTTGTCCTGACAAGCCCACAGGAGACTTGCCCCCCTGCTACGATGCGTCTGCGCGGGGCTGGCAGCGACCTCAGTTGCCTCGCTGCGCGGTTGTGGAGCCTTGCCCCCCCCCCCCCCACTCCGATGCATCTGAGCAGACTTGACCCCCGTTCCGACAGGCCCGAGCGGGGCCTGGCAGCGGCTTCGGGCTCCCTGCAACGCAGCGGACTACAGTACACCCAGGCCCAACGGCCATACCACATTGAATATACCGGTTCTCGTCTGATCACCGAAGTTAAGCAACGTTGGGCACGGTTAGTACTTGGATGGGTGATCGCCTGGGAACACCAAGTGCTGTTGGCGTTAAGCACCCACTGGGACCTCATGCTCAACAGGACACAGTCGATGGCTGTGGTAGCCCCGCGACAAAGATTCCATTCGATCCCCGGGCTCTCACGTCTCCAACGGTCCATTGAGATCCCCCCTTTTGGCCATCGGCGGACGCTACAGAGGGGATTCCCAACCCTGCCCGCGGGATCCAGGGCGTCTCTCGCCTCTCCGTCTTCCCCCTCCCCCCCCTCCCCCCCACGGCTTTACCAGCCAGTGCTGGCGCCTAGCACTTAGTTCGCTTCCAGCTGCTAGAGAGATAAGGCGCCGCGAGGTCAAATTCCACTCTCGCCCGCTCATTCTATTTATATCACACTAGCGACTGAGCGGTACACCGGGTGACCGGCGCTCTGCTGCAATAACAACTACCTACTGGTTTGTATTCATAACACATCTCTGCCTGAAGTGACTGTTGTGGAAGCAACATCGTTCAAAAGTTGAAATTCTCACCTACACACTGATACCAAACATGACAACATTACGACTTACACTTGTGTAGCAGGTTATGGTGAAAATAAAGGGAACGAGAATTTGTTGATGTACGATGTCGGTGTTTGTTGTGAAATTGACAAAGTTCCCACAGCCATAACACGAAAACGCTACTTTTTCCAACGAAACACACTTGCATGCATAAGGGTCAGCATGCCTACAGTAAGTATCACTTACCGGATTTTGGTTTCATGGTGGGGGACGGAGGCAGGAGGGTGGTTAATGAGGTCACTGACAGGTCGCGTGTTGTGCGGTACACGGCGTGACCGGCGCTCTGCCGCTATAACAACTACCTACTGGTTTGTATTCATAACACAAATCTGCCTGAAGTGACTGTTGTGGAAGCAACATCGTTCAAAAGTTGAAATTCTCACCTACACACTGATACCAAACATGACAACATTACGACTTACACTTGTGTAGCAGGTTATGGTGAAATTAAAGGGAACGAGAATTTGTTGATGTCGGTGTTTGTTGTGAAGTTCCCACAGCCATAACACGAAGACGCTACTTTTCCCAACGAAACACACTTGCATGCATAAGGGTCAGCATGCCTACAGTAAGTATCACTTACCGGATTTTGGTTTCATGGTGGGGGACGGAAGCAGGAGGGTGGTTAATGAGGTCACTGACAGGTCGCGTGTTCTGGCATTTCTCGCCTGCAGCCGTCTCGGTACTCCACAGACTGCTATTGCCATCCCGAAATCCGATCAGTCCATAACAGGTCACAATATTCAACAGTGTTTTTAAACATACCTTGAGGTTTAACACATTTTCTGACGCACTAGACATAAGAACCGAATACCGAGTTTCTGTTCACAGATACACAACTCCAGCGCCGTCTATGCGAGAATTTTTTTCTGTTTGACTACTGGAGGAATGACGGAGTGGAGGACGGGTGACACGAGTGTCATGTGCTCGGTCATGAGCAGTCTGAGTTTTTCCTCCTCTGTCTGCAAGCCATATGTCCTGCTCTTTAGAATGTTAATGGTAGCGTGACTCTCTTCACCTCCCTGCTCACCATGAAGCGCCAAACCAAATCCCCACTTTGTCATAAATTCAACGCAGTGACATTCCAGGATATGTTGTTTCGGAATGATGCTACTGGCTGGAAAAGTACTTCGAAAAAAACGCATGTAGTTTGCAATCTTGTCATTGATGTCTTGCATTGATTCATTCTTGCTCTTTACCGGCATTTTGTGAGAAACATTAGCATGAACTTGTGAGTAAAGGTCGTTCAGAATTCGGAACTTTAAGGATATGTCATGCGCTGCTGCATGAAGTTTAGGATCATCTGTCAGCTTCAAAGTATTGCTGATAACACTATCACCAACATCAGTCAACACATCATACTTCAAGTAACGGTGGCAGTGGTTGCCCACAAACGAACGGCCATGGTATGCTTGCATGAATATCTTATTCCTCTTTAGTGCTTCGTCAAGGCCAGAAGTGACAGGCCCGCACAGAAATGGCAACTTTGTCTCTTCTCTCAGAGCTTCTATTTTGTCCTCGAATTCTGCTACCCGCTGCATCTTCTGCTCACGTCGTTCATCAAAATTCTTTGCACTCTCATTGTGTCTCTTGTCGCTCAACACTGCAATACCCTCGGTCAGCTGTTTTCTTTTTTCCAGTTCTTTGATGACTCTTACTTCTGAAATGTACTTTTCAAAAGGTGTGTTTTCATCATGTGCCTCCTTTCCCTCGGCCAGTCTTTCAGCAATGGCTTTATCAAGTTCATGGCATTCTTGCTCAAGGAGGGAATGATGTTTTTTTACTATACCTAACAGAAGATGGAGGTAAGGTGGTGCCGTTTGCGAAATCTCAACATCAAAGATTGGTTCATGTACAACATTGTTGTAACCCTTGGCATTTTTTGTGTCTCCTCCTGCACGAATGTATCGCCTGTAATCCCTCTTGCCTACCCGGCACCGGCCTCCACGTGGCGTAGGTGGGTAGTCCGCTCAGTCCCTGACTGAGTGGGCTAGCGGACGGGTGCCATCTTTGTCCAGGATTAGGACTTGATGTCAGCAGATATGTTGTTCAGCCTTTTCACTGGTCCGGTTTTTAAGGAGCTGTGCTAACCTAGGTCGTACCATGTTGGATTGGTCCTTAAAAATACTCGTGACTTTTTGGTCCTTTGGATCCCAAGTGTTTGCCGTGCTTGGAGACCCGTGTCGGGGGAGAAGAGGATCCTGGTGGCTGAAACACTCCACTTTGGCCTTGACTTCTGCCTAAACGGGAGGCTAGTCGTACCGGCCTAGTCAATCGGCTCTTGTCACGTTGAGCCCTATCCCACTGTTGACATGCGGGTTGCTATACGGAGCACCATGCTATAGCCTTTGCTGCTGATTAGGTGCTTTACGCCAGTATTCCCCTGCATTCAACGGTGTGATAGAAGGCGGTGGCTCAAACGGTTCAATCGGGCTTACCCCCTTGAGTATATCTTTCGGGCAGTCTCCATTGTGCGTCGGCTGGAGACCCGCCGACAGTTGCACTTTCCCTTGTTGGGCTCGGTGGCGGGCGGGGACCCCCGGGGGATGAATATCTCTACTAATATAATATGGATAAAACAAAAAAACCAAAACTAGCACAGAAACGGCATATAGACACCGAATTTGACCATGACAGTGATTCAGACTGTGAGGAAGCGACGCCTCAGGCGTCGGCCGTATGGCCTCGCTTCCTCATTGTCCATAGCAAGGTGAAGGAGAAACCAGTTACCAAGCTGCATCCTTTTCTGGTGGGGGAGACCCTCAGGAGCCGTGTTGGCAGGCCTGACGCCCAGCGCCTCAGGTCTGGTGACTTGCTGGTGGAGTGCCGTACTCGGGCACACTCCAGCGGGCTGCTGGGGCTCTCTTCCATCGGAGACACTCCTGTGGAAGTCACACCCCACAAAACTATGAATTCGTCAAGAGGCGTAATCAAAGATCAAGCTTTGGCAGAACTGTCAGAAGATGAACTTGTAAGGAACCTTAAGTCTCAGGGGGTGACTTGCGTCAGGCGCTTCGCTTCCAAGCAAGGTGGTGGGGAGATCCGTCTCCCTACCATCATCCTGACGTTTGGCACCCCCACCCCTCCTACTACCATCTGGGGAGGTTACTACTCCCTGAGAGTGAAAAAGTACGTCCCTCTTCCCCTCCGGTGCTTTAAGTGCCAAAAGTATGGCCATGGGCAGAAGACATGCCGTCAGGCAGAGGCTTCATGCGCCCGTTGCACTAGGCCCGGACACTCTGCTGAGTCCTGCACAGCCACCCCCCTGTGTGTGAATTGCCAGGGGGCGCATATGGCTTCGGATAAGAAATGCCCTCGTTGGATATCCGAGTGCAAGATTCAGCAGGTGCGTGTGGAGAAGGGGCTGTCCTTTCTGGATGCCAAAAAACTGGTTGAAGGCCCTGGTGCAGCTGCGGCTGCCCCAACCTCTAACACCTCAGTGTATACTTTTAGTGCAGCGGTGGCAGGCAAGCGCCCCACCAAAGACTTTTCATGTCAGACCCCAACTTCTTGGTTGGGGGCGGAGCCTCGGCTCATCTCGCCCCTGGAGAGTAACCCTCCTCCGGTGGTGACAAGGAGCCAGGGAACGCAGAAGGCGGACACTGCCGGTCCGGTTGTGCCGCCTTCTGTTGCCCCTAAGCCTCAGCCCCCACCCAAACCTGTTAGTCAGTCAACTCCAAAGGCTTCTGGCTCTGGTCAGCCTTCTAAGGCCGCTAACTCTAGCGGCAGGAACGCTGCCCAGGACCAGAAGTCTAAGAAATCTATGGGACCGCTGTGCGCACGGGCCCAGAAGGGGAACACAGATGTGCCCCTTCAAAACAAATATGCTGCACTGGAGGAGCGGATGGAGGGAGTGGAAGTTGTTGTTGCTGATGCTGCGGCAGCTCCACCCCCTTCCTCTCCGAAGAACCAGAGGAGGCCCGGGAGCCGGCCCCCCTCTGTTTCTTCAACTCCTTCCCAGGTAAAGGAAAAAGGGGGGAAAAACTCCTTACCCCCAGATCAGACTTAATCATGGACTCTTTGCTTCAGTGGAATTGTCGTGGTTTTCGAGCTAACTTTGAGGAATTACGTCTTTTAGTCAAGTTCTATAACCCCTCAGTCATATCTCTTCAGGAGACTTACCTGAAGACTTCTGACCCTGTGTCTTTTAATGGTTTTAATGTTATACATAAAGGCTCTGATTCGGAGAGGCGCTCGGGTGGAGCGGCTCTTCTCATTAGTAGCCAAATTTTATGTAGCCCCGTTAGCATCGACACCTGTCTTCAGGCTGTCGCTGCTCGGGTTACCTTAAAAAAGACCATAACCATATGCAGTATTTACCTGCCACCATCACTGCGGGTCTGTAGCAATGATATTTTTCACTTAGTAGATCAACTGCCCCCTCCCTTTATTCTCATGGGGGATTTTAACGGTCATGCTCACCTTTGGGGTAGTGACCACTATGATGGCAGAGGTCAGATGTTAGAAGATGTTTTTTCTCAACTTAACCTATGTGTCTTTAACTATGGCTCACCTACATACTCTAACTCAGGTTCCGGATCTAGTTCTGTTCTAGACCTCACTGTGTGTGTTCCTTCTCTCATGCTGGACTTTGACTGGAAGGTTCACGACGACCTGTGTGGTAGTGACCACTTCCCAGTAGTCCTGTCATCGGTCAGCTGTGAGGAGGATTCGCCGGTGGGGCGCTGGAATCTCAAGAAAGCTAACTGGTCTCTGTTTGCCTCTCTCTGTCAGTCTCGTCTTACAGAGGAGGTGGTCATGTCAGCTGAAGAACCTGTTTCTTGTTTTACTTCTATTTTGTTGGAGGTTGCAGGTGAAACCATCCCTAGAACTTCCACATCACTCCCTCGGAAGCCGAGAGTACCATGGTTCAATGAAGAGTGCCGCAAGGCCCAAACAATGCGCAAATCTGCTCAGCGACGTGCATTTCGTAATCCGTCGCAAGCAAATATTTTAACCTTTAAAAGACAGCGGGCGAAAGCCCGTTATATTTTTAAACGTGAACGCCGTGCTTCCTGGAGACGCTTCGTCTCATCTTTATCTTCTAGGACTCCGTCCCAAAAAGTCTGGAAGGCTGTTCGAAGAATTAGGGGCAGGGGTGGCTCGGCTTCTGTTGGCCATCTTAGAGATGGTGCCAGTTTGGTCACAGATAAAAAGGCTGTGGCCAATTTGCTTGCCTCCACCATTGCCCATAATTCTTCAACAGAGCATTATTCACCTTTCTTCCAGAGAGAGAAGGAGAAGCGAGAATCTTGTGCTTGTGATTTTATATCGGATAACTTGGAAGACTATAATGCCCCTTTTACGTTTTCAGAATTGCAGCAAGCCATGCAGAAATGTACTGACTCTGCTGCTGGATTAGATACCATCCATTATCAGCTCATAACACATCTGCCTGAGGATTCACTCCTTGTACTTCTCAAGGCCTTTAACCATATCTGGATAACCGGTCATTTTCCGCCATCTTGGCGCCAGGCTGTGGTTGTGCCAATTCCCAAGCCGGGTAAGGATCCTTCCGACCCGGGCAACTACCGGCCAATAGCTTTGACATCATGTTTATGTAAAACTATGGAACGCTTGGTCAACGCCCGACTGGTGTGGCATCTTGAGTCACAGGGTCTCATCACAGACCTCCAGTGCGGTTTCCGGCGCTTCCGTAGTACAACTGACCATCTAGTCCGCTTTGAGTCTTTTATCCGAGATGCTTTTGGCAACAAGCAGCATGTCTATGCAATTTTCTTTGATCTTGAAAAGGCATATGACACTACCTGGAAGCATGGTATAATGTCTGATTTGTCGGACATGGGTTTTAAAGGGCATCTGCCCGTTTTTATTCACAATTTTTTGTCCAACAGGTCGTTCCATGTCCGTGTGGGCTCCACCCTCTCCGACTCCTTTGAACAGGAGATGGGTGTCCCGCAGGGCAGTATTCTATCTCCTGTTTTATTTAGCATTAAAATAAATAACATTGTAAAGGCCGTCAAGGATGATTCTGAATGCTCTTTGTTTGTGGACGACTTTGCTTTGTGTGCACGAGGTCGAGGACTTGCGTCCCTTGAGAGGCGCTTGCAGCTGTGCGTTGATCGCATCCAGGGGTGGGTGTCTCTCAATGGATTCAGATTCTCGCCCTCCAAGACAGTCTGTGTGCATTTTACTAACCAGACGAAATTTTTTCCAGAACCTAGCCTGAGCATTGCTGGAGTGCCAATTAAGGTGGCTGAAGAGGCTAAGTTTTTGGGGGTCATCTTTGACAAAAGATTGACCTTCTGCAACCATGTTAACTACCTTAGAACCTCTTGTCGGAAGGCCCTCGACATTCTTCGTGTCGTTGGTCGTACTGACTGGGGTGCAGACCGCATCGTCTTACTTCGACTGTACCGGGCCCTTGTTCGGTCCAAACTGGATTACGGCTCTGTGGTATATGGCTCAGCTTCCAAGTCTGTTCTGCAGCGTCTGAACACAATTCACCATCAAGGTCTGCGCATATGTCTGGGAGCCTTTAGGACATCTCCAGTTCCTAGTCTGTATGCAGAGGCAGGGGAGCCTTCTCTCAGGCTCCGCCGCATCCGCCTCATGCTCAGCTACGTTCTGAAGCTGAAGGCCCATCCAGAAAATCCTGCCTATGATTGTGTTTTTAACCCGTCGTTTGCAGAGATTTACGATGCCCATCCGGGAGCTGTCCGTCCACTTTCCTTCCGTGTCCGACCTCATCTGCAGGCGGCCGGAGTGGACCTGGACAAAGTTTCGGAATCTCTGCAACACGTCACTCCACCCTGGCTACTACCAGTTCCTGACATCTTGCTGGACTTGACTGCCCACAAGAAGGATTGTACTCCACCAGCCATATACCAACAGAGCCTCAATGAACTCCTTTCAATTTTTCCTGGCTATTGTCGTCTTTATACGGATGGGTCCAAGTCTGAGGATGGAAGAGTGGCTGCGGCTGCAGTGTCCTCTCGCCATCCTAGACGCCCATTTAAGCTCCGTCTCCCTGACCATTCCTCTGTATTTAGTGCAGAACTGCAGGCCATTCTGCTAGCACTCAAGCATGCCTATCAGTCTCGGGAAAGGAACTTCCTGATTCTGTCTGACTCTCTTTCTGCCCTGCAGGCCCTTCAGGGCGCGGGAACAGACCATCCACTGCTGGTGCAGATTAGAGAGCTCTACGCGGACTTGATGAAGGAATATTATGACATCATTTTTATTTGGGTCCCAGGCCATGTGGGCATCGAAGGCAGCAGAATCGCAGATTCTGCTGCCAACAGTGCCCGCAGTGACCCTGTCCCTGACACACAGACTGTCTATAGTGATTTTAAACCTGTTATTAGTGCGTACATAGCCCGCGAGTGGCAGTCCGAGTGGGACAAAGAGGAAGGGAACAAGCTTCATGAAGCTCTTCCTAAGTTGTCTGACAGTCTACCTTTCCGCTGCGGCAGCCGCCGTGAGGAGACTGTCCTTGCTCGGCTCCACATCGGGCACACATATGTTACGCACTCTTACTTACTTAAACAGGATGAGCGTCCATGGTGTTTTGCCTGTGATGAGCAGTTTTCTGTTCGACACTTTTTGCTGTATTGTGCTGACCTAATTGACACCAGATATAAACACTTCACAGCAGACTCCTTGAAGGTTTTGTTCCGGGATGTTCCCCCGGACAAAATCTTCAATTTTTTGAGAGAATGCAATATTTTTAACAAGATCTGAGCATTCATAGACTATGTGAATTTTTTTATTTGCCCTTTTTGAGAGTCTGTAGACGTTTCTTTTCCAGACATGTGCGACATTTTAGCCTGAGATTTTTAATCTATATTTACATCTTGTCTTAAGACCTTGCTTTTAGTCTGGCTGACCAGATTTTTACCCATCCCGCCGTGAGATGGCCTTAGTCGCCTGCTCGGCGTTAAACCCAAATAACTAACTAACTGTAATCCCTCTTGATGTTTTTCAGAGTTCTTTGTTTCACTTGTACTCGCTCATGTGGAGCTTTTTGTAGCTGACTTTTCGAAGCTGTGCACCAGAGACAAGGGTGGACCCCTTGTGCTCCTGAGAGACCAAAAAGTTTGAGGAGAAAATCATAATCTCCAAACAGAAATACACGTATCTGTTTTTCTTTCCATTTCATGGTTTGGAGAACCGACACCTGCTCTTTAAACGGCTGCAAAATTGTTTGAAGATTTTCATGACTGTCTTTACAGTTAGCCATACACACCAAAAACGTATTGTGTTTAGAGTTAGGGTTTTGGAGATTAGCAACTTGAAGCATTGTTTTATAACTGTTACCGCCATGATCTCCTCCTAGTTTTATCCAAATTTCATCTTTTGGTATTTGTTCATGCCATTCAAGAAGATTTGCAGCTTCATACTTGTCAAGCAGTTCAGGAACAAAATGTGTGAGATCTTCTATGTATGCGACAGGCATTTTCTGGCTTTCCTTCTTGTTTGTGACTTTGTTTTCAAAGGTCAGATTCTTTTGTTCAATGGTCACTCTGCCACAGAGTGCTTCCTTCTGGGCCTGCCTTTCCTTTCTTTCACTTTCAAGGTTGACACCAATACTTCTCATGAAGCGTTTATATGTTCTGTACTTGGACCAGCTTAATCCTAGATTGGTTCTCAGCGCAATACCCTGTTTTCTACAGACATACACGGATCGCCGATGGCCTGCTCTGTCTAATATTGCAATCATTTTTTCATTTCTTTCTCGTCTTAACTCGTCAGCTATTTGTTCAGCTTCGTCCACCTCTGATCCGCCAGACATATTCGCTCTAGCACGGGCTAGCACCTTCGACCTTCTTTGTATTACGGCCGATGATGCCACTGTTGTTGGTTTTCTTGGTTTGGGTATGTGCATAAAATACAAAGGCTGTCCTCCAGTCACCCCACCCGGGTCTGCCCTGGGGGACTTGGGTGGGGTTAGGTATTTTTTAGTTCCCAGGGTCACCCTGGTCAGCCCCACAGGGTGGGTTTTTCTCTCTATTCTGGGGCATGTGTTTCTGTCTACCCTTTGTCCATTCACCTGTATTTGCCTTTTTAAAACTCTCCCTACTGTCTGCACTGCCTGTAGCTCTTGATATTGGATGTGTGTTGCTAAATGGTCTTAGCTTTATTTATGCCCCATGTTGTAGGTTTATTTAACGTATTTGACCGGCTGGCGACATACATTCAATTTTCTGTTTAGTTGTTTTTCACAAGCAGTGCAGGCACGTCCTGAGAAAGCCTTGTTGCTGTCGGGACGTTAAGCAATGTACAATCAATCAATGTCCTCCAGTCTTGCCATGAATTGTGGCATCAGCTGATTCATTAAGCATTGTGCGGTTTAGTGCCGTCTGATATTTTTCTTCCTCCTTTGTCAGTGGCATCTGCAGTTCCTGGATAGGTCGAAGGCTGGGTCGTTTGATATGTGGAGATGTGGCTATATCGACACCCGTTCTTTCAATGGGTGAAATGGCTATTTCATGCGTCCGCTTTGCTGGTGGAGATGGGGTCCACACTCTTTGTAACGGCGACGTTTGAGCATCGACTGTGCATGGTGTTTTACGGGGAGTAGACGTCGGCGGAATAAAAACTTGTATACCACTATCACCTTCATTAGTGCTGTTATTAGTGTCGGTGTTATGAGTGTCACATTCCGCGGATTGAAATGATCGTTTCTTTTCATGCCGCGAACCCCGCTTCGCTGGTCTTCCTCCTTTACCTAGCTGCATGAAGTGAACACACGCGACACATCCTTCAACACTCGTATTTGGTTCGAACTAGGTCCAAATGTGTTGTGATGAGGCAATATCAGACGCCGCATTTCGCGTTGTCCCCTCGGACACACGTGTTTCAATCGAGTCTATCCGTTTCATCCGACAATAGCAACTCCTACACATTGTTTTGGAGTGCATCATGTCTTTGTCTTCCTGGATATTAATTCCATAACACTTGTGAATTAAGTGTTCATAATTGATACAAAGAAATGACTTTTTATCCGTGTATCTCTTTTGTGACCTCTCGCCACATATTCTGCACAATGCATTTACTCTCATAGCATGTAACACACCTGTGTGTACACAGACTGTACGTGTTTCGTCAGACTCCATCATGATCAAAAGTTAAATCAAAAGTACATTTACAAGGTTGACTGTTAGTGTTACACTATTTCCCAAGAAAGAAACGTGGCTATCTCCTCAATAGTATCCGTGTAACTAAGCCCTCTCTTTCCCCAATTTCAGGAGTGTACACCAAGGCGGATGTCTGGAACTTGTCTGTCGACACTTGTCAGTGACCTCATTAATTACCCTCCTGCTTCCGTCCCCCACCATGAAACCAAAATCCATTAAGTGATACGTACTGTAGGCATGCTAACCCTTATGCATGCAAGTGTGTTTCACTGGGAAAAGTAGCGTCTTTGTGTTATGGCTGTGGGAACTTTGTTAATTTCACAATAAATTCTCGTTCTCGTACATCAACAAATTCCCGTTCTCTTTATTTTCACCATAACCTGCTACACAAGTGCAAGTCGTAATGTTGTCATGTTTGGTATCAGTGTGTAGGTGAGAATTTCAACTTTTGAACGATGTTGCTTCCACAACAGTCACTTTAGGCAGAGATGTGTTATGAATACAAACCAGTAGGTAGTTGTTATTGCGCAGAGCGCCGGTCACGCGGTGTACCGACAGTATCAGGTGCGATATAAATAGAATGAGCGGGCGAGAGTGGAATTTGACCTCGCAGCGCCTTATCTCTCTGGCAGCTGGAGGCGAACTAAGTGTCAGCTATGGTAAAGGCGTGCCCCCGACTTTCCCCGCCTGCCCGGCCCCCGCACATTGTTCAACGGCTCGGGAGCCAGCTCGGCCATCGCCTTCCCGGCGACGCGGCTCTTCCTCCGGAGCGGGGTGGCCTTGTGTCGGGTGCCACAGCCGCACCCCCAGTCCCCGCTGGACCCCGTATCGGAGCGGCCGATCGTTTTGTCACACTTCCAGGGATCGCTCACCCTCTCGGACAGGACATCCTCTCCCCCGGCGTCTGAGCCCTCATGGGAGTCGCCTGACATAGTGCTCAGCAGCGGACCAGGACCGGCGTGGATCACACGGCTCCTAAACCCCCCCCCCCTCCCCCCGGTCCTCCATTCGTCATTGGTGCAAGTGGTCTCCTGACTCCAGAGCTCTTATTTCAGTCAGCACCCGGAAGACTCCGCCTCGGCCCTGTTTCAGGGTGATCTTTGTTTCCCATCCCCCAGCGCTCGGTCTTCCCCCTCTTCTCCGTCGGCCGTAGTAGCTCCGATTCCCATAAGACTCTCCGCTCCCAGGATGAGGCTGCCCGGCTGATTTCATCCTTTCTTCCGTCAGACGCTTGCCTCCTGTCCCCTCCCCTCAAGAGGAAGGCGATGGAGATGCGCCTCGGCAGACCAAGCGGATCAAGTCCCTCCCTCAGCCTGCCAGCTTCCGGGACCTCTCAGAGGCATTTTGGGTGCACCTCCTTCGGGGCACCCTTGGAGACACGGGCTTCTTCGTGGACACCAGATGGCCGGCCAGAATGGACTTCAGTTTCCGCCAACGGTGGTACGCGGGTCACTCACAAGCTTTCTCCTGTCCCCTCCCCTCACTGGTTGCGGCGGTGGTGTTGCAGGCAGGAGGCCGCAGGGCTGTACCGACTCGGTGGCCACGCAGACTGGACCAGCCTGCTACCCTGATACGCAATGCCTTGGCCTGCGCAGGCTTCCTAGGGCTGGCTACACAGTCTGCTTTGATGTGCTTGGAATATACTTGGGATCTTTCATCCTCAGTGTCCTTCCGCGGCATTCACTCCGTGGCAGTGGCGGCGAACCGGGCAGCGTACCACACCTCAGCCAGTGCCATGGCGGCAGCGGCCTACTGCGCCCTGTGGTGTCGAGACATCCTGCTGAAGTGCAGCACCTCCCTTCCCACGTCAGTGACGACACGGCTCCAACAGGCACCCTGCGGACCTCCAGACCCGCCACCTGCCTTCCCAGAGGCTATTCTTCCTAATAGTAATGCCATCGGTAAGAGTTTTCAGAAAACAAATGTATTTTTCTCTAAAATGTATTTTTTTGAAAAATACTTACCGATAGCATTACTTGGAGGACCCTCCCTCCTGCCCCGCTTGCCGCTAGTGAGCTAAGGCAAAGACTAGGGGGATACTACCAAGCACGTGACCGGATAGGGAGGCAGGGGAGGCCTGGAGTCACCTCCCTGGTTGTGTAGTGTACACAATGAGTGCTGAGGCTAAAATCGATAAGCGAAGTGTACCTTCCTAATAGTAATGCCATCAGTAAGTATTTTTCGAAAAAATACATTTTAGAGAAAAATACATTTTTCTATATCATCTAATCGTTTCAAAAGAATGATGTGTCGTGTGTGTAATGTTCTCTTTTTCGATTTTTCACAGGCAATGCAGAATGGATCAGTGTCTAACATATCACCGTTGACTGTGTTTAGGAACGTATTCATTTGGTCAATAAAATCTTCATCTTTAATTAAAGTATCATTAAATTTCCAATAGGAAGATCCTCTATGTGTGTAAGTTTAAACTTCATACAAACATATCTATGATCTGATTGAGCAGAGGTGTGTATATCACAAAACAAAGTACTATCAGCCACAGTATCAGATACCAGGATATAGTCCAGTCTCCTAGCTATAAATGGAGACTTTCAAACCCACGCAAACTCTTTTGACAGAATGATTCAAACGCCAAAGATCGTTTAATTCACAATCGAAAATAAAATTTCTAAACAAATCCACTTCTCTCTTTTATTGTGTTTCCCACCGCTGATAATATCCAGCTCATTATTAACAACACAATTAAAATCTCCCAAAACAATTATATGGTCTACCCCATTTTGATTTACAATTTTCGCCAAGTTTGTAAAACATTGTCGGTTTTCATATGCGTCGTTGGGAGCATATACATTTGTATAGCATGTATTATTATTACACACAAAAAATGTCTTCTCCTCTATAACAATTTCAATGGACAGAATTCTACTTTCTTTACTAACACACTTAATCTCATAATATGGAAAGTTCTTTCTAATCAGAATAACTTGGTCCATACTGTGTCTAGTGACACGTATAATAAATCTCGCCAACCCATTCCCTCTCCCACTCCGCCTTATCACCGTCTACAATATATGACTCTTGAGCACAGACTGTGTCATATTTCTGATTCCGTATGTTGTGGAAAAAGGGTTTTCTTTTTGTTTTGTTTCGTAATCGATGTATGTTTATGGCATTACTACATATTGTTATATTTTCCATATATTAAATTATTATGTGTAATTGGCGTTAGGAACACAGTCCTTAATTGTAGTTTATTAATCATTGTCCGTGGGCGATGCCTAAGTCAAATCCCAACAAGTCCAAGAAGAGCGCAGAACTAATTGTGTCAGGTAGGTAGCTTGTTACCGCCGTCGTCACACATCTCTCCACTCTGCTGCTTGTCCCCCCTGACACGGATAAAGTACACCAAGCATCAGTCAGTTTGGTTTGTGTAGTCTGTGCTCCGTCAAGGTCAGAGGCCAAACGTGTCATTTTCCCCTGGCTCTGCATAGTATTTGGAGAGTCTCGTGCTCGTTTACCCGGCGTGTGAGAATGGGCTGTCGCTCACCCCTGTGTGGCCCATTGACCTACTGCGTCGTTCGAGAAGTGGAGTCCCCGCCCCTGTGACGTCACACTGTGCTGAGGACGCAGAACCAGAGTTTAGAGTTTGTCTAGTGTCTTGTCTAATTGGCACAGCTTGAGCCGAAGGGGACAGCTCAGACTGTGACAGGTTTTCAGTGTCCATCACTACCGCAGACTAGCCGGAGAACCCAGGTGTCTCCAAACGACACTGGGGATGCCCTCCTCTCTTATGTCCAGCTGTCTTATGTCCAGCTGTCTTACACACAATGCAGACTACTGGGATACTGCATAAGGCACTCGTGTGACCTTGCTCGATACATTGGTTGCAAGACACTCTGGGACTTTTGTTCCACATGATACAAGGTGGCCTTGAAATTGCCTATGTCTATTTTGCTTGGCAGAGGGCGATCTGGCACTTGTATGTACACGAACTGGCGACCTGTCTTTCTCCATGTAGATAGAGGACCGCAGAATACAACCGAGCTTGATGATGGCTCCTTCAATGTCAATGTTATTGTAGGACAGGGGGATATTGCCTATGATCAGTTTTGTTGTTCGTTTCTGTCCCTCCCCATCTCTCAACATAGCAGGGTTTATATCGGAACATAGTATGGTGTGTCCCTGCAGCGAGAAACCATCAATGAGAAGCTTTGCACGTGCATCTGTTCCCTTGGGGTACAGTCGCCACATCTGGCCTATTTTTTGGGCACCAAGAATGGTGTCAAAGCCAGTTTTCTTCTCTGCAGCACCACAGATTTCATGTACGGAATGTCTGGTTCTGTATTGGAGGGAGCTTCTTGTCATAGAAAAACACTGGCGGCCAGCAGTAGGGCCCATCAGGTAGGAAGCCATGATAAAGGGGCACGAAGCTAGGGCGTACAATGTAGGTCACCCCAGTTTGAGGATATATGCCAAACATACTCAGTCAGCTCCGATGAAATAAAAAGGCGAAAAACAACATCCACCATGACACCACTGTCCAGGTAAGGTTTCCTCCTGATACCAGGAAGGCTGGGAGATGACCATTGCTGCAGGCTCGGTAGAAAAGTCAGAAATTGCAGAAAATATCCCTCTGCGTGTCAGCCAACCTCGACTGGCTTCTTCTTCTCGAACGCCGTCACACTTGGAGTTTGGCTCTCAAAATGAAATCTGTGGTCTTCTGTAGTGCCTCCACAGGCCCATACAGTTTCTCTTGTAGAGTGGCGGGCTTCGGCCATATCTCCTCCCTCAGCGGCTGGTGGTTCCCACAGTCCTGGAGGATGTGCTCTGTGGTCTGCTCTGCTTCTCCACAAGGGCACAGGGGAGATGGCACGAGGTGGAAGCGTCTGTGCAGGTGGAAATTGAGTCGGTTGTGCCCGGTCCTCAGACGAAAGATGGTCACCTGCTCTTGTCTGGACAGCTGATGGTAACTGTCTATGGGCCGTTGTGGTGGTCTGTACACAGACTTAATGATGGTCTTCATCTCTGTGAAGCTGACTCCATTTTCATCTTGTTCTTTCTCTGCGCCCGCTTTTGCCATTCTGTCAGCTTCTTCATTGCCGTAGATGCCACAGTGTGAAGGGATCCACTGCAGCACCAGTCTGGTGCACTTGATGTTTTGCAGTGCCTCTTGTAGACGTGGCAGTTTGCTTGCTGTTGCTGCCTCAAGGACAGACATGGCATCAGTAAGGAAGACAATCTGGGCATCAGGGTCTGCAGTGCCACTAAGGGTGTTAGCTGCGTGGACCAGGGCTTCCACCTCGGCTCTGTAATTTGTGCAGTGAAGGCCTGTTGGTACTGCCTCTGCCTGCCATTTTCCGTTTGGGTACTGAATGTACACCCCAGCCCCTCCATCCTGAACTGCATCTGTGGCTGATCCATCGGTGTATGCCCGTATCCATGCTTCCTGGGGATACTTTTCTTCGAGCATGGCCAGTGTCAGGGCTTTCTTGCTCACAGTGCTGTGCTCATCTCTGGTGGTGATGTAGGGTACCGTGGAAGAGAAGGTGATGTTTTCTGGCTTACTTTCCCAAGGTGGAAGGTCGCTAGCAGGATTCAGAGCCTCTACCTGCGCAGGCAGCTTTGCCTGGTGTTTTCTCTGCAGTGCTCTCGTCTCCTTCACAAAGCTTGATCTTTTCAGTCTCCCTGAGGTTGGTTGTTTCATCCTAGCGTTCATAGGGTGGTCTTTGGAAGACTTGATCTTTGTGGACTGTATCAAGGCTTTGCAATCTCTTCTCATGCGCAGGGGTGGGATGCCTGTTGTCTCTTCCATCTTTTCAATTGGTGTGGATCTCATTGCGCCGGTGATGATACGCAGTGCCTGGTTCTGAACTCTGTCAATGGTCTGCTGGTGTGACTGGGCTGCCGTCAACCATGCATTAGATCCGTACTCAAGGTGTGGTCTCACTGTGCCTTGATATACATTTTTGAGGATTCATGTGGCTGTATATGCATGGTACTGTGGTTTATTAGAGTGCGCTGTGCAGCCCAGTACCTCCGTCTTCAGCACTCGGGGGTTTCTGTCGGGGTTACCTCACCCTTAGCTCCTGGTCAAAAGGCCTATCCTGGGAGCACAGGATGGTTTAGTTTTGGAGTATCCTTCTCCTAGATGGATTGCCGACCAAGGCTTATGGGTCCCATCTACTCAGGTTTTTCCTCGGAGTTTTCCTTCTCGAAGGAGATCTGCCAACCAAGGCTATCGAGCATCCCTGCCCGGATTTGTATAGGGTTTTCTCCCCTAGCCTTTGCCTCTCCCAAGGCACCCACAAGGCAGTGGGGCTATTTACCCATAGCTGGGGATCTGGTTCATGGGCATCAGGGCTTGTCCACACATCGATGGGCCTGCATGCCGCATGTCTGGGGGCCAGATCTCCTCCGAGTCCTCTGTAGTTCAGCCCGAGTCCGTAAGGTGCTCGGTTACCATGAGTCACCACGAGGAGGCACTACATGAGGCTTGTTGTTGGAGAGGCTGTGTACTGGCAGGGAGAGACTGACATGTTCTGCTCCCCTTTTCGCAAAACTGCTAGCCAGCGGTGGGAGCTGAAAGCGAGAGCGACAAGCACAGACGCTACACTACCACACTAGACGCATCACAACAACCATTTGACCCACACCTCGACTGGCAACCGGAAGTGTTGCCGGATTCTTCATAGGTCATGTGCTTCTGTGACACGAAGGTTGATTTGGAACATGCTGTGCAAAGATTGTACGCCCTTCATGGTGTACGAGTTCGAAGAAATGATGTTCGGTTGATGCGTGGATGCAACAACACACTCATGACTAGTAAATGCGTCTTGTGTCCGTGAAGCAACCGCATGAATGTCTGTGTACCGACCATTAATGGCTTGTTTCTTTTCAATATAGTACAGACACAAGAGTAAAATTTGAATTTTCTTGCATTATTTTTCGCCTGTGAGCATTCTTTATATTTTAATCCATTTTGTGCGCAGCTGCAATTTAGGTACTTGTCATAGAAAACATCTAAACATTGTTCACTGCCCACTTTTTGTCCACCATGCTTTAAGAAGCCGATCCTGCAGCCAAGGTATTTTCAAATCTGTAGCCCAAAAATGTTTAAATACACTATATATAATAAGCTTGATTCAACACTCCTATCATGCATTATTTAATTAAGCTTGTTTAAAGGCACTGTTTGGTGTCCATGTAGCAACCTCCAAAGATGCCAGGTCACATTAATTATTTGTGGCTCACACAAAAACCACTGTGTCTGAACTTTTTTTTTTGTTCCTCATACATTGGAGGGACAGTAGGAGTACATTATACCACATTACTGGACAAATTGCAGGAAGTTTGATTTTGGCTCCTTATGTCACACACCCCACCCGGGTCTGCTCTGGGGGACTTGGTTGGGGTTAACTACTTTTTAGTTCCCAGGGTCACCCTGGTCAGCCCCACAGGGTGGGTTCTCCCTTCAATTCTGGGGCATGTGTTTCTGTCTATCCTTGATCCATTCACCTGTATTTTCCTTTTTTACACTCTCCCTATTGTGTGCGCTGACTGTAGCTCTTGATATTGGATGTTTGTTGCTAAATAAATGATCTTAGGTTTATTTAGCTTTTTAGACCGGCTGGCAACATACATTCAATATTCTGTTTAGGTTTTTTTCACAAGCAGTGCAGGCACGTCCTGAGAAAGTCTAGTTGCTGTCAGGACGTTGAGCAATGTACAGCTACAACTACTCCTTATGTCACACATTCTGACCACCTTTTCAGAGAATGACCCATATCCATTTGATCAGGTAAATATGGCCGCTACCCTAAAAATTAACACCTTTTTGAGTTTCATGTCTCTAGGTTATGTTGATTATTTAAGTGCATTTGACAAAGGAAAAGTAGGTCAAGACCAAACAGGCCGGATTTTCATTCACATGGATGCTAGTGACACTTCAAGCTGGTTGGTTTTCAGGTGTCCTCTGCAGATGCTCCCCATTTCACTTTCAATATCCCATGATGGTAGGGTCACTGATGATGACATAAGTCATCGATGTCAGATTTTAATGAGGCATAACTCACCTCACAACATTCACAAAATTAATGATGTCAAAATAACCCGGAACAAAGCATACTTACAAAGAAAAACAGTACGGTGAAAATTCACGTTTTTATTGCCTCATGGTTTACACTCAATGGTGCACCATCTGTATGACCCGTTCATCCCATGACAGTTCAGGTGTAGCGCTATTATGATATTGGCTGTGAGAACTGTAGTGGACTGTAATTTTTTACTCCTGAATTTCACAATCTCAACTTTAGAGCTCAGAGTTTGCCTTGTGTTTTTAAAGCTGATGGTTTAACCCTTTCAGCCCGGCAAACTGTTGTAGTGGTTTGCGATCTCATATACCATTCAGGCCGGCAAACTGTTGTAGTGGTTGGCGGTCTCATATACCGTTCAGGCCGGCAAACCACTACAGCAGTTTCAGATTTTCGTATCATGTGCCCGGTGACGCGCGAGCCTCGCTGTGTGTGCGGTGACCTCGCCTTTCGCACTGACACGTCCTGTTAATGATATAGGGTCACGATAGTGCACACATTTCTTTTTGCCTGTGGTATGCGGCCGGTTTTGTTTTGCTAGCATGGGAATTACAGTTGAAATGGCGAGTAGAAGTGTAGATATTTGGAATGATAAAGATTTGTGCTGGGAGACATGGTTTCGAAAGCAGATGGCTTTGATGTATCGGGATATGTGCCCACCTACTGCATAGGCAGTGTAACCAGGTGTTGGCAGTGTCAGCCAGAGCGATCAACGGTTGTGGCACTGACAACGGCATTGCCTTACAACCTGATTCTGATGCTGAGTTTAGAGGATCTAAATGATATTACGTTATTCTGATGGCACACCTTGGTGTACCTGTAGGTACAACCCAAATTGGTCACATGTATACTGTAGTTCGTGTTGAGCCTTTACAACACTGGTACTTCAATCCATTTGTGTAGGAGACACTACGCATACACACTGATCATTGTCTGCTGCTGCTTCTTACACGTTTTTTAGACCGTGGATATATCGTATTGGCAGGTGTAGAAAATGACAACCGGTGACAAAGTAGGGGCCTTATAATGTGTGGGCATGCTGGAAATGCATAGACACTAATATGTCACAGTGACGGGCGCCCTAGTTATGCATGTTAGCTAACAGCGGCCTGACATGCACAGAACACATTTTTTTCAAGTTAATTGTCAGCGGTCACTAATTTTGTCACCAGGCATTACAACACATGTGACACTGTGTTGTCAAATCTATATAATGGTGGTCCATCCATTGGCAAATCAATGCTTAGATACTTTGTCGGGATATTGTAGTAAACTGTTTTTTCACCAATTTTCAACAGTAATTTCTTTTTAAAAAAGTCAGGATTGAAGGGTATGTAGTCTTCTTATTTACTCAGGGCTCAAAGGGTGAGGACATTGGTATGTATTTAGGTTACTTTTCATGTTTACTTTTCATCAGTAGATGATCTGTACCATAGAGCTGTACGAAGGATAGCTGCTAGCATTGTCAGTGATCCTCGTCACCCACTATCTGATCAGTTTCAAATGCTACCATCAGGCAGACGTTTCAACATGCCACTTGCCAAAAAGAATGTTTTTAAAAAGTCTTTTATTCCAACTGCTGTCTCGATTTTGAACTCTCGTTTATAACGCAGCGATAAGTATGATCTACTTAACATTACCTCCCATCTTGTGACAGATTGCTTGTGATAGATTGCTGCAATGATAATTTGTTTCATCGAAAAACATTACCGATGGCATTACTGTATGGAAGTAGCACTTAGCCTATCAATTTCAACCCAGGGATCGTTGTGTACAGCAACGCCACCGGGGAACCCCCGAGTGAGCTGTACCAACGTCCCTGAATAGCTTCCCTTTACTGAGTAGCCTCCCTTACCTTATACGGCACATGCTCAGCCGTTACCAGTTTTCGAGCTTAGCTTCCGGTTATGTCGGTTGTGTCAGCCCAAACGGCTCCCTTCTTCGGTTTTCTTTTTGGTTTTTCTAAGTGTGTAGCAGTACAGTCTTGATTACTGTCATCGACGGGAGTACCGGAGTTTTCCGCACAGGCAGCGACTTTGCTCTGTGGATCTTGTTTGCTTCGTTTTTGAAAGAAATTATCATCGCGTTTCGTATTCCGACAACGTGACCATTGTGTTCCTTTTCCGCTGTTCCTTTGTTCTGTCTGTTGCAGAATGCAAGTTCAGACGTGTCGGCGTTGTAAGGATTTTCAGTGGCCCACTGATAATCACTCCGTCTGCCTACCGTGTTCTGGATGCTCCTCATCTCGGACGTGCAACGTGTGTGCCTCGTGGCGGGAACTTCAATGGTCGCAGTTATGGGGTTTTTACCGCAGGGAACGACCCGCTCACCCCCAGGACCCACGCTTGCAGACGGGTAGTCTGCCCGTCAGGAACACCCTTACTGCTGCTACGCCTTCTGCCATCACCGGCCCACGGCGTGCGTTGTCAGATATCATGGTGTCCTTGAACCGCTCGGACCAGCCGCTTGCTCTGCGCCCGGTCTTCTCACCGTTGGCGGGACGTCATGACCGAGGTGAGAGGCGCCCTTGTGCTCAGCGGTCACGCGACCGTCCCCCCTTAGCGAGCACACGCGTGAGTACAAACCATTTATTGTCTTCCTTCACTCGACCTTCCGCGGCGGTTACAAGTACCGCTCCTCGGCGTCTTCGGTCGCCCTCTCCCCCGGACACTCGCCGTTTTCGTTTTTCCGCCTCGGCCCGCGGGGGCGCGGCGGCCTTCCAGCCTCCTTCTTTGGACCATAATTTGACTTCCTCGGCTCGGCGCTCTAACTCTCGGGACCGTCTCTCCCGCCCGCGCCACTGCCTTTCCACGCCTCGTCGTTCTCGGCAGAATTCTTCTCCCCGCTTTTGTCCCGTCTATCTTCGCGGGACCATCGTCGTTCTCGCTCGCGTCTTGCGCGTTTTGCGGTGGGCTCTTCTTCCCCTCATGTTCTTCCGTTGACTAGGGGGGGGGCTCGCGTCCTTCTGGACCCGATCCCTCTCTACGCCGCCGACCTCCGTCGGCTTCCTCTCTTTGCCGAGACTCCTCTTTACTTGCCTACCGCTCTCCTTCCTCGCGCTCAAACGTTCATCAGACTGTGGCCTCCCGTGATGACATTCTTAGCTTCCGCCGTGTGGTCTCTTGGCAATCGCTCTTACTCTTCTGAACGTGAGGGAGCGGCCCTTTCACCTTCCGCCCGTGGCACTCTGGGGTCCAATGTGTGTGCGGCCTTAGACTCGGCTTCTCGACTGATTTCCAGCTTCCTTCCTCGGGACGTATGCCCTTCGTCCCCTCCCATCAAGCGGAAATCTTCGGCTCTCGTGGATGCCCACCTTCAGCCCAAACGTTAGAAGTCGCTCCCTCAACCACCCGGTTTTCGCAGCCTTACGGAGGCCTTTAATACGCATCTCGGACAGGGACATCTTGGCGACAAGCATTTTTTCTCGGATTTTCGATGGTTGGAGGACTTCGATCTTACCTTCCGGCAGCGTTGGTATAATGGCCACTCGCCCTTCTTTCTCTGTCCCCTTCTGTCTGTAGACTTGGACGCGGAAGCCTTTGTGGGTGGCCGGGCAGCGGTTCAGCGTATCTTGCTTCCTGGCCTGGATACTACGGCGGTTCGAATTCGAAATACACTCGCGTGTACCGGTTTTCTGGAACTGGCGACTCGGGCTATTGTTTGTTGCACTGAAGAGTCTGGGTGCTCTAACGTTTCTCAGTTGGAGGATATTCGCACCATTGCTACAGTGGCCAATCGGGCAGCTTACCACGCCTCTTCTAACGCCTTAACGGGCGCGGTTAATTGTGATTTGATGCGTCGTGACAGCCTTCTTCGTTCTTGCCCCGGCTTACCCCCCTCTGTTAAGACGCAGCTCCGGCAGGCCCCCATTGGTGGGTCGCACCTCTTTGGCCCGACTTGGCAGCGGTATCCTGAAAGGACCTGTGGCCCATCGCTCCTAGAAGTGACCGCCGTCGCTTTCCTCCCAACCGCAGGTCCGGGGGTCACGCCCTGTGGTTTCCCAGACCCACCTTCCGTCCCCCAGCGGGAGCCTCGTCTCGTTTTGGTCGACAGCCCCAGTTCGGTCGACAGCCCCAGTTCGGTCGACCCCTCGAGGCCCCGTCCTCTTCTGCCTCCGCTTGGCCTCGCCGTTCTCGGCGGCCTGGGCGTGGCCGGATCTAATGACGCTCCCCCGTCTCCGCCCCTGGCGGGAGGTTAGCCCTGCACAGCGCCGAGTGGCGGTCGCTGCTGCCAGACGACCCTTGGATAACTTCTGTCGTTTCGGACGGTCTGCGTCTGACTTTTCAACCCCCCCTCCCCCCCCGCTCCGACGCTCGCCCTTGTGGACTCAGTCACCGGCGGACCCGCTCAAGGCGGCCGCTCTTCGGCTGGAGATCACGGATCTACTCACAAAAGCTGCGACGGAAGTGGTGACGTGTCACGACTCGCCTTCTTTCTACAGTCGCCTCTTTGTCGTGCCCAAACCAGGCGGCAAGTGGCATCCAATCATCAACTTGTCGGCGCTCAACAAGTTTATTTCGGCCCCCCCCCCCCCCCCCCCCCCTTCCGCATGGAGATGGCGTGGGCGCTTCGGGCCGCTGTCCAACCTCTCGACTTTGCTATCAGTCTCGATCTCATGGACGCTTACTTCCACGTCCCGATCCACTCGTCGTCGCGGCGCTTTCTCCGCTTTGCCTTCGAAGGACAGGTTTTTCAGTTCCGCGCCCTACCCTTCGGACTCAACCTCAGCCCCTGGGTATTCACGAGAATTATGGATGCCGTGTTGGCCAGGGCCCGTCGGTCGGCCTCCAGCCCCTCGTCCAACTACTTGGACGACCTCCTGCTTCGGAACCAGGACTCCATCGCCCTCGCGACGGACAGAGACTCGCTGCGGGATCTCCTTCGACACCTAGGCTTCCAGGTCAACAAGGGAAAGTCGGACCTCTTGCCATCTCGTCGGTTTATACACCTAGGCATGGAATTTATGACCGACCTCAACACTGTGCGTTTGCCCGAGCCTCGCGTCCACAAGTTGATGGATCTTTCTCCGATGGTGTACATTGCCGAAGCGGTGTCAGCCCTGACCTGGCTCCAGCTGCTCGGTCTCCTGAATGCGGCGTCAGATCTCTTGCCCGTAGGCAGACTGTTTACACGACCTCTCCAGCTTCATCTGCTCTTACATTGGCGCCCCCTCCTCGGGCGACGTCCACGCCTTGGTACCAGTCCCCCCCTTGATCAGGTCCCACCTCCTCCGTTGGATGGACCCAGAGTGGCTTCGGACGGGTGTTCCTGTTCTCCCCCCCTCCTCAGCTTTCCCTTTGCACCGACGCCAGCCGCTTGGGTTGGGGCGCACATCTCCTGCCGAGCTTTGCTTCGATTTCGGGACAGTGGCCGCAGAACCTCTCGGACAAGCACATAAACTGGCTGGAGCTACAGGCTGTCTGGTTGGCGCTCCGTCATTGGGAACTTCGTCTCCAAGGCCAGGACGTGTTAGTGCTGTCAGACAACTCGACGGTAGTCTCTTACATCCAAAAGTTGGGAGGGACTCTGCATGCTCCTGTACCAGATGATGCTTTGGTGTCGGGATCGTGGGATTTCTATCAAGGCTCGCCACATCCCGGGACATCTGAATGTGTTGGCGGACTCCTTGTCCCGTCGGGGCCAACCTCTCCACACCGAATGGTCCCTCAGTCCGGAGATTTTCAAGATGATATGTGCCCGCTGGGAGACTCCCTCCATCGATCTCTTCGCGACAAGGTGGAACAAACAACTGCCAGTCTTTGTGTCTCCCATTCTGGATCCCCTCGCGTGGGGAGTGGATGCCCTGTCTCTTCCTTGGGACGGCCTCGTGGCCTAAGCCTATCCCCCCACGATTCTGATTCCCAAGATCATTCAGAAGCTCCAGGGTTGCAACGCGGTCCTCCTCCTGGTCGCCCCATTCCAATGGACCAAGAGCTGGATGACCGACCTGTTGAGCCTCGCCACGGAGCCCCCCGTGACGCTCCCGACGCCTCGCACGATGTTGAAACAGCCCCGACAGCCCATTTTCCACCCGTGCCCGGAGAGGCTAGCCTTACATGCCTGGCGGTTGTGCGGGCGGCCCTCGCAGCACAAGGTTACTCGCATGCAGCGGTGGAAGCTATCGCTGCAGCCCGCAGACCCTCCACCCGCAGGGTATACGAAGGGAAGTGGCGCGTCTACCAGTCCTGGTGCACAACTCGACGCCTTTCCCCCACGACACTGACTATGCCACTCCTCGCCGAATTTTTCTTATGGCTTTTTGAGGACCAACACTTGGCGCCCATTACTATACGGGGATACTTGGCTATGATTGCCGACACTTACAGACATTTGGGGCGTGAGGACCCAGGCTCCTGTAAAGATCTTTCGGATCTGATGGCCCACTTTGAGCTCCATCGTCCGGTCCCGCGCTCGCTGGTACCCCGCTGGGACCTTCCCTGGGTACTAACGTGGCTCAATTCCGCACGCTTTGAGCCCCTCCCTCTAGCCTCTCTGGCCGACCTTACCAGGAAGACTTGTTTTCTCCTTGCTCTCGCCACAGCAGTGCGAGTTAGTGAGCTCCATGCCCTTTCCACAGAGCCCGCTTGCCTTCAGTTCCGGGCGGATGGCACAGTACAACTAACCCGGCCTTTCTCGCCAAGAACAGGCTCCCCTCGGCCAGGGCACAGGTGATCACCGTCCGGCCGCTGCCGGATGCTTCCCAGTCCCAGGACTCCCGCCAACAGGACCCTGTTTGGGCCTTAAAGGTATACCTCTGACGCACAAAACCTTTCCGGAGAAATCGCTCTGCCTTTTTCTGCCCTTATATCGTGGCAAGACGGACATTACTGCACAGACTATCTCTTCATGGTTGCGGTGGGTCATACGCTCCGCTTATGAGGAGCTTTCCCCCGTAGGGGCCAAGCGGATGTGAATTCGGGCGCACGAAATCAGAGCTGTATCGACCAGCCTCGCCTTTGACCGCAACTGCGCAGTCCAGGACATTGTTGCCGCAGTCGAATGGAGAGCTGAATCCACCATTGCACGTTTCTATCTACGCGACCTCTCCGGCCAGCGGGACAACCTGGCTCTGGCGGGTGACGTCTCGGCGGCTCAACACTCCCTGCCGGCGCGCCATGCGCATTAGGTACACTTAGCTGAAATTGTGAGGTGTTGATCCCAGACTTTTTCACTAATGCGTCCACAGTCGCGGGGTAGTTGGCGGCGCCCTCCTCCTTTTCGAGATTCTTCCATACAGTAATGCCATCGGTAATGTTTTTCGATGAAACAAATGTATTTTTCTCTAAAATATATTTTTTCGAGAATATACTTACCAATGGCATTACTCGGAGGACCCTCCCACCTGCCCCGCTCGCCGCCAGTAAGCTAAGAGCGAAAACTGTTAACGGCTGCGCATGTGCCGTATAAGGTAAGGGAGGCTACTCAGTAAAGGGAAGCTATTCAGGGACGTTGGTACAGCTCACTCGGGGGTTCCCCGGTGGCGTTGCTGTACACAACGATCCCTGGGCTGAAATTGATAGGCTAAGTGCTACTTCTATACAGTAATGCCATCGGTAAGTATATTCTCGAAAAAATATATTTTAGAGAAAAATACATTTTTCATGATATGTTCTTGTAGTGTTTGTTAATGTCTTATATTGTTGTTTCATGACGAGCTGAAAGGCACATTTCTGTCGTGCCTTGACTCGAACAGACAATAAAATTGTATTGTATTGTTTCAGATATGGGACGGGCACTCTGACAGATGTGTTCTTAGATCGAGTTTTCCAGGAGTGTCTGACCTATGAGGGTGAAATGGTGAGTCTCAACACTCTCTCTCACTCAGTCACTGTACATTGGTGTGATGCCCACACTGCTGTACACTCACTCTCACCCAGTCACTGTACGTTGGTGTGATGCCCTCACTGCTGTAACTCTCACTCAGTCACTGTACATTGGTGTGATGCCCTCACTGCTGTAACCCTCACTCTCACTCAGTCACTGTACATTGGTGTGATGCCCTCACTGCTTTAACTGATGATGCCAGTTTGATTTGCAGGTAGAATTCAAAAGAATTATTGATGTATTTATTGTGAGGCCAACACTGGTGTGTTTGATAATCCACAGAGAGGGAATATATATATGCAGCTCACAGAATTTATAACTGTTTGTATGGATTTCTAGAAATTCAGAATAAAAAGTATAAATACACATATTAGCCTCTTCACTGCTGAGATATAGTGAACATAATCCCACTGCAAGATCCTCATGAGCCCCCGCAGTTTGAGAGGACTCGTGAGGATCAATGCCTCTTTGTCCACTTTGTTTCCTTTGCATTTAGAATTAAGAACGATTTCAGAAATACAATACAGTACAATACAATAATTACAAATACAATACAATACAATAATACTTTATTAATCCCTCATAGGGAAATTCACTGTCTGCCCATACAACACATGGCATCATCATTCACGCATTCAATTAATTAAATAACCTATAACTCTCAGTTACAGAGATGAACTGTAACAGCCGTACTGTAACACTCTTGGCATCAGAAACACTTATGGTGGATTCCCCCTGTGCTTCTGGTGTCGGTAATGTTGCAGTGAACTACTGAAAGGGCTAGTACTAAAGAACTAAAGAATGTTGACAGACACTACCTACTGATATTACTGTTGAAAAAGGTAACAGCCTGAGGGACAAAAGAGTTGGCATAATGTGATGTACTACTTTTGGGTACTCGAAGTCTGCCACTTCTTATACTTATACTTTGACTGCCCGCAGAACTCTAGTACTATGAAACTAATGGATCTTTTGAGTGTTTTTGACCTTGAACAGTCTGTTCGTCAGCCAACTCACAAGCATGGTCATACTCTTGATTGGCTACTACACCGACCAAGTGATAATTTAGTTCAGTCTACTTATGTGTCATATGCACTTGAGTCTGATCATTTATGCGTGATTGCTGATCTAGTTGTTTCAGTGCCACCCTTTCAGCCTGTATTTGTGCAAAAACGAAACATTCGTGCTATTGATCGCCTCGCTTTCAAAGCTGATTTGCATGAATATCTTAGCAAACACCCTGATCCCTCTGCGGGACAGTTGAACTCGGGTCTGAGATCACTACTTGACAAGCATGCTCCATCTACTCGCCGTAAAGTGTCATGTCGGACATCCTCACCATGGTTCAGCGCCGTGGGAGGCAAGCTTCTCGCTGCAAAGAGAGAGCGACGACAAGCTGAGAGACTATGGCTGTCCACGGGACTTACCGTACACAAGCAGATTTTCAGCGCTGCTAAGAAATATGTAACTCGTCTGGTACTCGTGGCGAAGACAGCTTTCTTCAATGCCAAGATTGCAGCGTGCACCACCAGCAAGCAGCTTTATAATGTAACCAACAAACTGACTGCTAGAAGGGATCCATCTCCACTCCCGACCATTTTCTCACCATTAGAGTTGCCTGATCAGTTCTCAAATTTCTTTAATGAAAAAGTTCAGAACATTCGTGATAGACTTGATGGACTTATTTCACAGTCTCCATCGCAGTATGACGTTCCCTTTTCTGGTCAGTGTCTCTCGTCCTTCAGACCTGTCAGTGATCAGGAACTTCATGCTGTGCTGAAGAGAACTGCACAAAAAACTTGTAGTTTAGACCCACTTCCTATTACATTGCTGTACGAGTGTATTGATGTTGTGCTTCCAGTCATGACCAACATTGTCAACGAGTCCCTGAGGTCTGGTATTTTTCCATCGGATTTCAAGTCCGCCATTGTTAAACCTTTGCTAAAAAAGCCCTCTCTAGACCCTAACAATCTACAGAATTACCGCCCTGTCTCAAACCTCCCTTTTCTCTCTAAGATCGTTGAGAAGGTTGTGTTGTCGCAACTTCTCGACCATCTGAACCTGAATCATCTTAGTCCCAATCAGTCTGCTTACCGTGCAGGTCATTCCACTGAAACTGCGCTTGCAAAAATTCTTAATGACCTCCTCGAGGCTCTTGATGATGGCAAAGTATCTGTTCTCGCACTGTTAGACCTATCTGCTGCCTTTGATACGATTGACCATGACATTTTGCTACAACGTCTCTATTCTGTGTATGGCATTCATGAAACTGCTTTATCGTGGTTTAGATCATATCTGACTGACAGAACTCAGTGCATAGTTGTTAATGATAAACTATCCAGCCCATCCACCGTGCGCTTTGGCGTCCCACAAGGTTCAGTTCTTGGACCAGTCCTCTTTACCCTGTATGTTCAGCCAATGGCCAGTGTCTTTAACCATTTCTCTATATCACATCATGCATTTGCAGATGATACTCAACTCCATGACTCATGTTCACCTGATCAGATTATGGACACAATCGAGATCCTTCAGGAGTGCGTCTTGGATACTAAGATGTGGATGACTTCAAACAAATGACAGTTGAATGACGGAAAAACTGAGGCCATGATAATTGCTTCCCCGAGGTTGACGAAGACGCTGACACTCCCCCCGTCATTACAAATCTGTGGTGCCACTGTCCCCTTCTCCCCCCATGTAAAAAATCTGGGTGTCACACTTGATAGTAGCCTGTCCATGCGCCTTCATGTGAACAACGTTTGCAGATCCGCCTATACTGAACTGCGACGTATTGCTTCAGTCCGCCACTATCTGACACCTGAAGCAACTAAAGTACTTGTCTGCGCTTTTGTTTTGTCTAAATTAGACTATTGCAATGCTCTTTTGGCTGGCTGTTCCCAGTGTCTGATTGGCAAACTCCAGAAAATTCAAAACTCAGCTGCTAGGTTGATTCTTAGAGTCCCTAGATCAGATCATATCACACCCCATCTGTCTGCCCTACACTGGTTACCTGTAACGGCTAGGATTCAGTACAAAATTTCATGCATGACTCACAGTTGTATTACCTGTTCCTGCCCACACTACCTTGCCTCTCTTCTCCAGCTGTATACGCCCTTGAGACAGAATTTGCGCTCTGCTGCCGACTCTCGAGTTTTACGTATCCCTCTTGTCAAAACAAAGTCGTTTGGTGGGAGGTCATTCAGATACCAGAGCCAAGTTGTTTGGAATGATCTCCCACGCGAACTGAGATACGTGGATTCGAGAGAGGCATTCAAGCGTGCCCTAAAGACCCATATGTTTTCTGTCAGCTACAAATGACTTTGTCACACACCTGTCATGTTAAAGTCATCTCTATCTATTTATAGAAGTAGTGTGTGTGTGGGTGTGTGTGTGTGAATGCCAGTATGAGTCCATGAGCGTAGCACTTTTGAATGGTGACTTCATAGCTTGTTTACAGAGTGCGTTGTATTTTGTTTTTGTACTTTTTGTTAATTCCATTTTTGTAATTAGTTATTTTTTGTACACAGTATATAACTCAACGGACACAGAGATTACTCCGAACTGAGGCAGTCGCTACAGCTCCAAAAACACATGGCCCCACGAGCTCCTTAGCATCCGCGTTATCGCGGAATTGTTTATATTACAGCGGACGGCAGGCGAAGCCGTCCCGTTTCTCACTTTCCTTTTTTGTCCCCTGTCTCCTTGACTGCGTGCGCAAAATAAGGTGAATTTGTGTGAAATCATTGAAAATTCACATCAACTTCATTTAAAAACAAATGAACTCTAGCATTTTTTAGTGCGTGTACGGGTTAGCGCATTTTTTTGGGAAACAATAGGCGCACAGGCCTCTTTTCGTGTTTGTCCTTGCTAAACTACAACATTCTTAGAGAGAGAAAGAGAGATGAAATGAAACTTTATTAAGAGAGAGGAAAAAAAAAAACCAACAACAGCCTAGTGATAATAAAGTGTAAAAAATGGTTATAACTAAATAGTGTATACACGGTATAAGTGAAGACACAGTCATACTATCCGTGAACTGAAAAACTCGAAAAGCTTTTGGTCAGGCATGGAGCCGCAGGAGCCAAAGGGAGGGGAGGAAATACGGTCGCAGCGGGTTTGATATGTGCCAGATATCTCTCACGACAGCTTGATGATAACTGACTCGCACCCACACTTGCCGGAATTCAGGGACCTTTTTTCTCTGTCCGTTGAGTTATAGACTGTACATTAGTTTTTGTTAAGCGCCTAGAGCTCTAATCTGAGGTTAGGCGCTATACAAGTACTCATTATTATTACTTCGTTTGATACGTCTGCTGTCAAATTCATATCTAAGTGGATGTGTTTTGTCATCAAGAATGTCAGCCAGTTTGTTTGTAAACTGGTCCTCATCGCCCGTGATGGACGCACATCATCAATCTGTCTGTTGTACAGTGTGTCCAAGTATCTTGTGCTCTACCAATCACCCTGCTCGCTTTCCTGATTACTTTGTTAAGACGATCTTGATCTCTTTTACATAAATTTTAATACTTGTAGGACTCTACACGTTCAACTTCTGTTCCCTTGATGACATCAGGATCGGGATAATGTTTGTTTTTCCTGAAATCTATGATCATCTCTCTTGTTTTGCCAACATGTAATTCAAGATAGTCTCTATCGCACCACTCTACAAAGTCGTCGGTTTCTTGTCGATAGTGTCTGTCATCCTCATTCGTAATCTGTCCTGTCGGTGCCGTGCTATCAGCGTATTTGTCCTTGACACGCAATCTGTGTCACTGGCAGTTAAGGGGTTAAACATGCTCATGCCACCTCATCCTCCCAAAACAAAGAAAATAACATTCCGTTCAAATCATATAGTATTAACTCAATTATTTAACTCATTTACTGATTTAGCCCCAACACCCTGCATCAGAAGATGGATTGGTCATGATAATTCAAGGGCAGTGCCAAGCTCATATGGCACTACACCTATATTTGAATTGTCATGATCGCACCATCTCTACAACTGGTACATCATCCTCAGGCAAAATCTCCAAAAGTTGGGAAATGTGGCGGTGGGGTAAAATGGGTTAATCTGCTGATGGTGTCATTCCAGGACTACAAGACATACCTGGATTTTGTGCTGGCCATGGAGAATCGTCGAGAGCCTCAGGCTTTGCGCTATCTGTTCCGCATACTGGATGTGCAGCACCAGGGATACCTCAATGTCTTCTCTCTCAACTTCTTCTTTAGGGTGAGTCGCATGATGCTTGTAGCATTTGTGCAGACCATCACAAGAATAGAGTTCTAGTTCTTATTTGCAGCTCAAAGTTGACGAGAAAAAAACAATTATTTACAGTTGAACCTATAAATAGAAGGAGACAAAAGAGATGTACTTGCCTAAAGCAGGGTCCTCTAAACCCATTCAGCCCTGACACAATACAACAGGACTCGGAGAAATCATCAGATAGTTTATTTGTGGTGCCTATTAGCACCAAGATATTCAGGAACCGTTGTGTAACTATCATGGTCAGTCTTTCTCCTGAACTGGCATGTAGACATCAACTTGAGAACAACTTGAATTGTTTCATTTCAGTTTGACAGTTGATTGTGTTACAATAATGTATTTGTATTGCAGGTAATACAGGAGCAAATCGGCTACATGGGCAGGAACCAGTGTCGTTTATAATATTATATTTGTATTGCAGGCAATACAGGAGCAGATGCGGCTACATGGGCAGGAACCAGTGTCGTTTCAGGATGTGAAAGATGAGATCTTTGACATGGTCAAACCTTCAGACCCGCTCCGCCTCACACTGCCAGACCTCATTAGCAGGTAACACACTTTGTTATCTTACAGACTCACTCCGCCTCACACTGCCAGACCTCATTAGCAGGTAACACAATTTGTTATCTTACAGACCCGCTCCGCCTCACACTGCCAAACCTCATCAGCAGGTAACATACTTTGTTATCTTACAGACCCGCTCCGCCTCACACTGCCAGACCTCAGGTAACGGACATCAGCAGGTAACACACTTAGTTATCTTAAAGAAAGATGTAACAGAGACTGAGGCAGACTCCGTGAAATCTGTACAGGGCTAACGTGTTTCAGGCTAGGCATCGAAATCGGGCTTTTGACAATGTCTTGAGCTGGAAATTTAAATGTACATATTTCTGCTGCGTAGGTAGCTCTCTGACTCTTGTCCAGGTCTCCTATCCAAGTGTTGGGACCTGTCAGTTGAAGGGAGCACTTACCTCCCTCCTCCATTGCTTTTTCAGTGGAAAAGTAAGGTTTGGCCTACCCGTGCCCTCTTTCCCCAGTAAGCAAGGTCCTTGGACTCATGACAGCCGCAGTGTGCCTGCTCATGGCTGTGCGCGGGCCCACTGCAGCCGTCGTGGGGCCAAAGGTGTTTTGCTACTGGAGTCTCACTCATCTACTCACAAAACAACCCCATCCCAACACCAACACCCCCTGCCCCACCCATCCACACACACAAACACACACACACACACACACACACACACACACACACACACACACACACACCTTCAATTTTCCAGCCTTTGGTTTTCCAATTTTGCGCAGTGTTGGCTCTGTTGTCCTGACAGTAGAAAATCATAGTAAACCATTTTAACAAAGTGTCATTTGTTACCAGCAACAATTTTAGAACCAAAGAGTTTATGGCAGAATCATCAGTTAACCCTTATCATTCGGAATACTTCAGTGTGTGAAATAAGTTTGACTAAAATAGTGTAAGGGTAGTGCCAGAATAGCCAGAACTAAAGCCATTGGTCTTTATCCTTATCTGTAAGTACTATAATGTAGCTTGCATATGGCAGGGTACAAATTTGAAGCTTTTAGCCTCAGTATGATATGGGTTAAGCATTAAATATATGTTTTAAAAATGGGTTGTAGCAATGATTCCTGCAGGAATGATTGTGACAAAAACCGCTACCAATGGCCAGAGGGTCTGGACCTGCCGCATGCGTATACAGGACAAATGAAGTTAGCCCTCAAGACATAACATAACACATTTGGCATGTCTTCAAACTCGAGCTTAACATCATTTGCAGCATATCTGTATGTAACAAATCTAAAATGCGTTGATGCACAGGTACATCTTCTTACAGATTATTTGCATAAGAATCATCATAATCTGAACTTTCTTGGCTAAAAGTAAAAATTGCAGAGTACATATTAGTGTCAGTGCACCCATACTTGAATGTAGGTCCATAGCATACTGTATGACTTGGATGTGAGTGCACCCATACTTGAATGTAGGTCCATAACACTGTACAACTTGGATGTGAGTGCACCCATACTTGAATGTAGGTCCATAACACACTGTACGACCTGGATGTGAGTGCACCCATACTTGTATTCATAGTGAGTTATGTAGGTCACTCCAATAAAACAAATTCCATAACGGAAACTCTCTATATTATTAGGTCGGATTGATTATCACAGAACTGTTGACAAGGTGTAGTGAAACTCCCAGTTTATACGTCCTGAAGTCTTTGTTTTGTCATATGCTTGCAAACCAGATAGGTGAGGCTAGCAGCTGGTAGAACAGTACACATACCAAGGGGAATTACTCAGCGCGGGGGTTTGGGGGGGGGGGGGGGGGGGGAGGTGGGAGCTGGGACCAAAAGGTCATGGGTTCAAACCCAGCTGGGGTCAAAATTTGTTCAGACCTCTTTCCGGTGCCCCGTCTTTGAAATCACCTTCGTGGTGGACAAAAGACGTTGAGCCCTAAACGTTTAACATTTTTAACTCGGCGCTGGATATACAAACAGTTAGATCCCCTGCCCCCGCCTATCAGGCACCCAATCACCAGCCCACAGAAAAATATGCAGGTAAAGAACAAGACGATCATATACATCCCTTTAAAAGATGCATCAGGTCTAGCCTTTAACCCATGTCTTTTTAGGAACTTAGGAAGTAGGCAGAAGAAACACACATACACAAACAAGAAGGTGCACTACTAAATGTGATCGGGTAAATACCCTGAAGTCCCACAGTAGATGCACAACAATGTAACGATACAAATTTTGCCTTGAGTTACAGAATACTCCCAAACCAGATAGGTGAGGCGGGCGCTGGTATGTACTGTTCTACCAGCGCTCGCCTCACCTATCTGGTTTGTGAGTATTCTATAATTCGAGGTAAAATTTGTATCGTTACATTGTTGTGTTTTATCTTGTGCATCTACTGTGGGATTTCAGGGTATTTACCGGACCAAATTTAGTAGTTAAAGGCTAGACCTGATGCATCCTATTTAAGGGATGTATATGATCATCTCGTTCTTTACCTGCATATTTTTTTGTGGGCTGGCGATTGGGTGCCTGATAGGCGGGGGCAGGGGATCTAACTGTTTGTATGTCCAGCGCTGAGTTAAAAACGTTAAACGTTTAGGGCTCAACGTCTTTTGTCCACCAGGAAGGTGATTTCAAAGATGGGGCACCGAAAAGAGGTCTGAACAAATTTTGACCCCAGCTGGATTCGAACCCCATGACCTTTTGGACGAGACTCGAACGCTCTACCAACTCAGCTCCCCAGCTCCCCTCAGCGCTGAGTAATTCCCCTAGTTAAAGGCTTGACCTGATGCATCCTATTTAAGGGATGTATATGATAGTCTTGTTCTTTACCTGCATATTTTTCTGTGGGCTGGTGATTGGGTGCATGATAGGAGGGGGCAGGGGATCTAACTCTTCGTATGTCCAGCACTGAGTAATTCCCCTTAGTATGTGTGTCATATTATATGATTGAGATGTGAACGCAGAAACACCGCTCTGGATGCGTACAAACCCAGTGTGCAGTGAAGGTGACAATTGTTTTCTCAAAACACATTACCGATGGTATTACAACTAGGAATGGTTTCTTAGCTAGTCTAATTTTAGCCCAAAAATTGTTGTGTACGAGTACTGTCATGATGGCAGGAGAGGGGCGCCATAGCCTAGGCGGAAGCCTCCCTTCCGGTTCAACCACGCATGCGCTCAGCGCTTACTACTCCAGTCAGTTTCTTTGCCTTGTGAACTTTACTCACTTGTTGACCACTCGGCTGCGTGCCTGCCTCGACCGGTGCCCTCTCGCTTCGCCCTCGGCTAGCCTAGTAGACTGGATAGATGTTGTTCACTACCTGCGCTGGCAGTGCTCTTCCTTCTTCGCTGACCGGTGGTGGGAGAAGGGAGAAGAAGAAAGGTGTACGTCAGTGGCTCGTCGTTTGGACTGTTCTTCTTCGGTGGAACTTGTGTTCGGGTTCCCTCTTGTGAGCTTTTGGGCTTGGACGCTTTCGTGTGGTTATAGGTCTGGCTGTGGGAAGAAGTTTTAAGAAGGAAGCCATTTCTCGGACGTTATAGTGCCTTGTGAACTTTACTCACTTGTGTACCGCTCGGCTGTGTGCCTACCTCGACCGGTGCCCTCTCGCTTCACCCTCGGCTAGCCTCGTGGACTTTGGTGGATGTTGTTCACTTCCTGCGCTGGCGGTGCTCTTCCATCTTCGCCGACCGGTGGTGACTGTCGTCGCTGGGTGCTACGCTGTTCACAGACCGGGAACTGACGGGAACCGGTTCTTCGACGCCATTTTGGTGGGACGGCGCCCGGCCTTCTCTGGTGATCTCGTCCTTTCGTATCTTCCTCTTTATGGCAAGGTAAAATCTCGGTCACTGCTTCCGTCCGGCGCTCAGGGGAAGGGTAGAGCGCCATGCGTCAGCATACGCCGTGAACTTTCTTCGTATCGTTTCCGCGGTTCGTATTGCGTGCCCGCGGCGGCACGTTCGCTCGCTTTTCATTGTAACACTATGTTTTGTAGTTGGCAAGTCCATACCTGTACTAGATGTGGACAGTTCCAATGGCCGAGTGATGGACATGATGTTTGCCTTCCTTATTCCGCCTGTACTTACTCCAATCCGTGCCTGGTCTGCGCCCCCTGGCTGGAAGAGCAGTGGGCCCAGCTATGGAGCTTTTACAGCCGGGAACAGCCGACACCAGAACGGATAAGGGGTTGCAACACCGGTGAGTCCCATAGTGGCTATTACCGGGAGACAGGACAGTCAACGTCGCAGCTTAGGCCGCAAGCCCGTCCTCCTGCACCGGCAGGGCCAACAGTACCGCTTAGTGGCCACCGGCCGGTCGCAGTTCCTCGAGCACCGAAGAATAAGCATCGAGACAAACCCCCTTGTCACGACTAGGGAGGGACAGACGAGATTGAAAGACAGAATAGAGGTAGAACCCCCAAATGTCCCGACTAAAGAGAGATAGACGAGAATAAAGGTTAGGAGTAGAAGAGAAGAACGAGATAGATAAAGGACCCTAGCGTCTTGCCTCAAGACAGGTTACAGCTCAGCACAAGTAACACAACACATTTACTTTACACGTACACTCAATCTTTATTACTAATACACTAACTATTCCCCCTTTCCTTCCTTCCCACACTTCCCACCGACACTTCCCCTCCCTGCCCCCCTACTCCCCTCCCCCTCCCGAAAAAAACAAAGAAAGAAAAGAAAAACAAAAGGAAAAAACTAAACCAAGGTTAATACTACTTCCGCAGCATCAGCATTGCATCGAGTGGTGGAAACAAACACTCCCCCACGCTACGCAGCACTGTTGCTCCACAATAACAATAAAAAGTCAGGTTACAGCCCTCCGAACTGACGGCTGAAAACCGTTATTTACAATATACTGTTCATATACAAGAATCATGTAACTACACCAAGGCAGAGTGATTGACGGAAAGCTGAATAAGAATCTGACCACCGTGGTAAGTCGACGAACGCCTGTGGATCCCTCCCGTCCGGCTTCCTTAACGGTCGTACAGTTTCGCGGGTCTTCTCTCTCTCTCTCTCTGTCTCTCTCCGTTTCCCTGGCGCGAGGTCTGGTTGCAATGGCGACACGGCGGCTTCGGCAGTACAGATGACCGCGCCCCTTCCACACCGACACTCGGTCCAGCGAGGCGTGGTTGGTCCTTGTGCCCGTCGGCCCTCCAACCGGTCCCGACCCCGAACGTCAAAATGCAAAACAAAAGCAGAAGCCTAAACGGCCCCGTAAGTAACGTAAACCAGTGGGTCCTAAAACCAGCTAACCTCCCATACCCACCCTGCTTGGTTTACAAAAACACTACCACTAACCGTTCAAGCACTCGACCTTCACCCATGTGACACGTTATTTCCAAACCAAAAATTACACAAAAACCAAAACAATGAAAGTTCTCAAACATTAATGAAAAAAGCCTTCCTAACATTCTCTGCATTTTCACACCAGCCAATACAACATTTCACTAACACATTCCACTAACCAATGCAACATTTCGCTAAACAGTTAAAAATAACTAATAATTACAGAACCAAACAATAACGCCGACACAATACTTCCCTCTAACTCCTATAACAACCATAACATGACAAAACATCCGCACGCGGGATTTTTAACGCACTTACCTCCTCTGCGACCCGTCACAAACGCCGACACCCGAAGGCACAATAACCCCAGTCTCCGGCCTCCAACGACCACGGGACTGGACCGGCGCTGTGTCACTGACTCTCACAAACGGTCAGCCACTGACTACCAACAGTCAGCTGGGCAAGACAACCTGGTCTAACCGAGTACAGCTGCGAACTAAACTATTATTCCCTTGCTACCGACAAGGTAAACTCGGCAGTGAACACACTACCGTATCCACTAGCGCGCCCCGCACGTGCAAAACAAGGAACACTAACCCGTCTCTACCAACATGAAAACAACTCACTATTCCTACACTGACCGGTGCTTCGGTACTTTCGACTACCACTGTCAAAACAGTCACTAACCGTGACACCCCTTTTCGGCACAAGGTTGCCCCGCTGGTATCGCCCACCGACCTGACTAGTGGTCTGGCCAGCCGACAGAACAGTCTACGCCGCGCCGGCAGCGCCCACAGCACTGGATAGCGGCCTCTGCCCGGTTACGCTGTTTTCGGCACCACGAGCCCTTGTTCAGGAACAGGCTTCAGCAACGCTCTGGACAGGTCCTTCGCACACCTCGACCAGAAGAGTGGACGCGCCGGACGCTCTCCCGCTCTTCAGCTTACGATACGCAAGACGCTGCTTTACTTCGGGAATTTCCTCCCCGGTCTCGTTCTGATCGCCGCCACTATCCTCGCCGCCGATCGCGCTCGAGGGACGGGTCACCGCACCGACGGTCTACGTCCCGTGCTTCGCGTGCTGGCCGGTCTTCTCGGACGTCTTACAGGTACGACATGCCTTCGGTTGGTCATCACTCCAGGTCGCGCCCCCCCCCCGAACTTGGCATCATCCTCGGTTAGAGCGCGCCTGTCTTCTCCTCTGCGCTCTAAACGTTCATCGTCCTCGGTGAGACGCCTCTTTCGACGACGCTCCCGTTCAGGAGTTCCTGCTCCCGCCGCAGCCGCTCCCCATGGCAGAGAACTACTTTTCGGTCCCACGCGGCTGGCGGTTTAAGAAGCGAATAAGGACTCCTGGCCAGCCGACCTGCTCCACCCTCCTTTCAGCCTACCCGCAGGACGCTGGTTCGCACCCTGCCACCCGTCCCATGATCGCTATAACCAGGCGCTGTAACTCGGAAGCACCTTCGCCCCAGGCGGGACTACGGGACCAGTGTGCGACCGCTCGCCCTTCATGGAGCCTGGAACGACTCTCCGCCTGTTCGGCCTCCCGATTCCTCGCGGCCTCTAGTAGTGTTTGCGGGCAATTGCCGCGTTATGGTTGGCTGTGTGTATACATTATGAAGCGCTTAGAGCCTGTTAGGTAAGTTCAGCGCTGTATGTTAATGTTCATTTGTTATTCTTTGTAGCTTCTGCGGACGACAGGGTCCCACCGGGCCCCCTGGGCCTTGGGATGTTGTATCCCCGGTCCCAGGACGTCGCTCGTCGGCCCTGCGGAGGCGGCGCTAGACTACGCATACCGAGCCTCCTTGGATCTTCGTTCCGCGCAGCGAGGATTGCAGACGCCCGCCACTCGCCGCGGTTAGGGGACTTTCTGGTTCCCAGTCATCGCCTTCTGCTTGGCGTGCCACTCCTAGGCTGTTGTCTTGCCTGCTGCCACTTCTTGGGAACTGATGCTTCAGGATGCCTCATGTGTTGCGTCCTCGACCTCCCGACCATTAGGAAGCCGCTATGACAGACGCCGCGTGCTCTCCACTCTGTACAAGTTCTTCGCCGCTCCGTCCTTGCGCGTGGAGACCGCTGAACCGTCGCGCCACAGTGCAGCCTACGGAGTTGGCCGTCAACCTGGGGCGGTCCGATGCGTTCTGCTCGTCCCCAGGCTCTCCCTCTCCAGGCGTCACCTCCGCTTCCCTTCGACGGCGTGGTACTCCTGGTCACACGCTTCCCTTGGTGTCAACTTGCAACAAGTTTATCGTAGCTCCACACTTCCGCATGGAGACAGCTCGGGCTCTTCGTGCCGCGGTGCAACCCATGGACTTCGCAGTCAGCCTGGACCTATCAGATGCGTACCTTCACGTCCCCATGCAACCAGTCTCCAGACGATATCCACCCTACGCGTTCGCAGGTGTGGTCTTGCAGTTCCGCGCGCTTCCTTCGGCCTCAACCTCAGCCCTTGGGTCTTCACTCGCATCATGGATGCCGTGGTGGCCAGAGCTCGTCGAACGTCCATGAGCCCCACGTCCAACTTCCTGGACGACTTGCTGTTGAAGGATCAAGCTGAGTTCGCCTTGGAAGAGACCGAGATGCCATGCTTCAACTCCTCGAGACGCTGGGCTTCCTGGTCCACTTCGGCAAGTCCAACCTCGTCCCGTCGCACCGATTCGTACACCTGGGCATGGAGTTCTGCACCGGCCTCAACTTCATCCGGCTGCCGGAACCCCGCATCCAGAAGTTGGCGAATCTAGCTTGGCAGGTTTCCCAGTCGACTACGATCCCTGCCAGGCAGTGTCTTCCGCTCTTGGGTCTGATGAGTGCCGCAGCAGACCTGATCCCTTTGGGGGCGTCTCTACTCCCGTCTGCTGCAGTTGCATCTTCTCCTTCACTGGCAGCCGACAACCTCCTTCCGCGAGGCTCCGGTTCCGATCCCAACTATGCTCCGCCCTCACCTGCTGCGCTGGGCAGATACCTCCTGGCTCGCGACAGGAGTGCCGCTGTCCTCGCCTTCCCCCACCCTCTCCCTCTGCGTCGATGCGAGACTCTCCGGTTGGGGAGCACACCTCATTCCGTCGTTCGAGACTGTCTCCGGCCTGTGTCCTCTGGATTCGCTGTCCCAACACATCATCTGGTTGGAACTGAAGGCGGTCTGGCAAGCCCTCCTTGTCTTCTACATCAGGAGCTCTTGGTGCTGTCAGACAACTCCACGGTCGTCGCCTACATCCAGAAGCAAGGTGGGACCCGCTCTACCAGGTGCTGCGGTGGTGCGAGGATCGGGACATCCCTCTCCGAGCGCGTCACATCCCCGGTCATCTGACTGGGCCGACGCGGTCAGCTTCTCCAGACCGAGTGGTCGCTGCATCCAGACATATTTCGGATGATCGGCTCAACCTGGGAGACTCCCATGATCGACCTCTTGCCACGAGATGCAATCGACAACTCCCGCTTTTCGTCTCTCCAATTACGGACCCCCTGACCTGGGCAGTGGACGCCCTCTCCATTCCTTGGGAGGGTCTGGTGGCCTACGCCTACCCGCCGATGGTGCTCGTCCCCAAGGTACTACTCAAGCTCAGAGGGTGCAACGCGTTCCTGTTCCTCGTGGCGCCGTTCTGCTGGACCAAGTTGTGGATGACCGACCTCCTGAACCTCGCCACGGCCCCCCCCCGCTGCCGCTCCCCACCCCGTGCACGATGCTGAAGCAACCACGGCAGGCGCTTTACCTCCCGTGCCCAGAGCGTCTCCTCCTCCACGCCTGGAGGTTGTCCGGCAAACCATCATCGCTAGAGGCTTCTCAGGTGCGGCAGTGGACGCGATCGCTACAGCCCGCAGATCCTCGACCAGACGAGTCTACGAAGGCAAGTGGAGAATACTCGGCTCCTGGTTTGTCGACAGACGCCTCTCCCCCTTCGATTTGACACCCTCAGCTGGCGGATTGTTCCTCTGGCTGTTCAGTGACCAGCGGTTGGCGCCCATCACCATCCGCTGCTACCTGGCCATGATCGCTGTCACGTACAGGCATTTGGGACGACCCGACTCGGGTTCCTGCTAAGACCTCGCCGACCTGATGGCCCACTTCGGCTACAACGTCCCACTCTGCGTTCCCTGGTGCCTCGATGGGACCTGCCTTGGGTGCTTACCGGGCTCAACTCGCCTCGCTTCAAGCCGCTCCAGCTGCGAGATTACTGGACGTGACACGGAAGACTTGCTTCCTCTTGGCCCTCGCCTCACTCTCCAGGGTCAGCGAGCTGCATGCCCTTCGGTGCGCCCTGCCGGTTTTGCAGTTCCGGACGGACGGTTCGGTTCAACTGCTACCCGACCCGGCCTTCCTAGCCAAGTCCGGATCCCCTTTGGCTGCACCTCTATTGGTCACCATACAACCATTAAGAGAACCAGGCTCCACCTGTGAGTGCAGGCTACAGGACCCGGTGCGAGCGTTATGTGGGTACCTGCGCCGGACCAAGCCATGTCGCAGGGGACGCACCCGCCTATTCTTTCCTCTGTCCACAGGTAGAAACGACCTCTCAGCCAGATGATATCCTCCTGGCTTCAACACCAGAACGGATAAGGCGTTGCAACACCGGTGAGTCCCATAGTGGCTATTACCGGGAGACAGGACAGTCAACGCCGCAGCTTAGGCCGCGAGCCCGTCCTCCTTCCCACGCTTCTACCTGACGGATCTCTCCGGCCCCGCCTGTTGCAATTCCGGACAGACTGTTCGGTTCAACTGCTACCCGACCCGGCTTTCCTAGCCAAGACCAGATCTCCTTTGGCTGCACTTCCTTGGTCACCTTACGACAATTAGAGACACAGGGTCCAACCGTGGGTCCAGACAACAGGACCCGGTGTGAGCCTTACATGGGTACCTGCGCCGGAACAAGCCGCTATGCAGGAGACGCACCTGCCTATTCCTTCCTCTGTCCTCAGGTAGACGTGACATCTCAGCCCAGACGATATCCTCCTGGCTTCGGTGGGTGATACGATCAGCCTACCACGACCTCGCCCCTGATACAGCCAGACGCATGAACATCAGGGCGCACGAGATCAGAGCCATGACTGCAAGCCTAGCGTTCGTCCGCAGCTGTGCTGTCTAAGACATTGTGGCGGCCGTGGGCTGGCGAGCGGAGACCACCTTCGCACGCTTCTACCTGAGGGACCTCTCCGGCCAGCGCCAGAACCTTCGCTGGTGGGAGACATCGTGGCGGCGCAACTCTCCCTCCCGGCGCCCTAAGTATCTTTGCTAAAATTAGAGGGAGGTTGCTTGAGGAAGGTGACTCTAGCAGCTTCGATGGCAGGGGGTAGGGGCGTTATAGCGGCACCCGCCTTCTCTTCGGGATTCTTTCTAGTTGTAATACCATCAGTAATGTGTTTTGAGAAAACGAATGTATTTTTGTTTAAAATAAATTTTTGGGAAAAATACTTACCGATGGTATTACTCGAAGGTCCCTCCCACCTGCCCCGCTTGCCGCTGGTCTACGCTAAGAAACTGACTGGAATAGTAAGCGCTGAGCGCATGTGTGGTTGAACCGGAAGGGAGGCTACCCGGCTTCCGCCTAGGCTGTGGCGCCCCTCTCCTGCCATCATGACAGTACTCGTACACAACAATTTTGGGGCTAAAATTAGACTAGCTAAGAAACCATTCCTAGTTGTAATACCATCAGTAAGTATTTTTCAAAAAAAAATATTTTAAAGAAAAATACATATTACCACTATTTGAAGCTGAAGCCATAGTGGCCTCTCTTTCTGAGGAGCATGCATGTGAGCCTGTGACAAAACATTGTGCATGTAACAACCGACATTTTTAGTCGAGAAAATTAATTCTTTTTGTGATTCCGCTATGAAGACATTGTTGTTGGAACACTTACATTTCTCACAGAGTTTCCTTTTCACCAAAATAGACTAATCTATAGATGATTTTCATGTGTATGTCTAATAATATGTCCAGTTTGACAACAAACATTTTTCTCTACCGAGTGACAGGAAAAAGTTCTTCAGTCATTGTCCTTAGATGAGATAACAGAAATACAGATGACTGAAGAACGGTTTTGGTAAAATGTGGTAATCGCATGAAGAACTGTGTTTTTGTTATTTAAATTGACTGTGTATGTCCACCATAACAACAAACACTGATTGTTACAGAAAACTTAATTTCAAAAGGAATAATATACTCTATATACTTCCACCTATGAGAACAGGTTATACAATTAATTTCTTTTGAAAGAGAATAATTAAAAAAAGATAAACTGACTTAATGTGATTATATTTATCAACATATGCCCACCGAAACAACCAACATTTTCAGAAAGGGCCAGATTTAATTATTTGTTGCTGGAAGTTATCTGTTTCTGCAGTCACATTAATTAATTTCACATGCCCACATGCCAGATACATCAAAACTAACCAGTGCCTAAAATGAGCCTATTTTAAAGACATCTCGGTTGGTTGTTACTTTGGGCATTTCTGTTGGTTGTTACTTTTGGTACAAACGGCCTTTTGCCACAGGCTCATGTGCATTTCATTATTTTATCTTTGTTAGCAAGACACTGCCTTTGTCTTTTGTGTTTCAGTGGTAAAGGTGACACGGTGGTCAGCATCCTGATTGATCTCAATGACTTCTGGACCTACGAGAACCGCGAGTACCTGGTGCCGGAACTCAGCGACGAAGGTGCTACATCATGATGGCCAGTAGTCAGCTCTCTCTGCTGATATTACACTGTTCTACTTTGGTGTTCATTACCAGAAATGTGTCTCTGCATGCCACAGTGTTATACAGCTCGCATGTGGTCCGGCAGTTCACTGCAAGTCACTGTCAGTTAACACATTTAGCCCAGAAAAACCAGAGCAAGATACATGTCAACCATGATAGTTCTAAGGTGGTGCTAGAATAACTTAGAGCCTATAGGCACCAAGCTATTTTGGCACCACCCTAGTACTATCATGGTTGACCTATCTCTTGAATTGTAATCAGGATTTCCTGCAAGGATTGAAATTTGTCTGTCATTGGGATGGACAGCATTAGAAAAAATCCGTCCCAGGCACTCTACAGTCTATTGTGTACTTTAAACACGGTCAGGATATGTGCATCAATACCGATCGCAAAGCTGCACATGTGCACTACCAAACGTCCAAGGGAGTGTGGTGGGGTGAGTTTTGTGTCGTCATGTAACTTTTCAAACATCACAACACTGTAAACATTCATGTGTGGGACTGACACAAAACTCTTCTCTGTCTTCCTTATGCCACTGGATGCTTTTTTTCTTCTTAAAATTTGTCCATCCTGGTGACAGATGACCTTCCATCCTTTCTGTCCCTGTCAAAATTTATCCGCCAAACACGAAAAATTGTCATTAACAGAGAGCCAGAGGATGCCTACAGAATTGGAAATTTCTTCCTTAGGGCTCAATGTGTTGTAGTTCACGGTGACATTACTGCAAGTTTAAACTTTCACGGTTTGTTCCTGACATGGCAGGAGTGTGTACCAATGTCAGAGTTAAAATGGAAACAGCATATATCTGTGTGGCTTTTTGGCTCACATGTGATAGCAAAAGTGAGTCTGTGCTCTGGGCCAATGGCCGTCCGCAGTAAACTTTAATGTTGGCGAAGCCGCAATCTTCGAATTTGACCCATGGATACTTTGTGGCAAGATCTTTCTAAACATTATGTTTCAGTGACCTCTCTCAAAGGTCAAAGTCACATGGAGTCAGGAAATATGTCAAAAATAGACATTTGGACCAAAATAAATTTCTCAAATACTATTCACAACTTCAAACTCAAACTTGGTGCAGAGATACCTGATGGTAAGACCTTCCTATGCATACTAATTTGGATGACCCCTCTGAAAGGTAAAGGATCACAAGAGATCAGGAAATAGGTCACAAATAGCCTTTTTTGACCAAAAAATTGTTTTTTCAAGGTGAAGGAAATCAGAAAATGTGGAAAATTTCTCTTTTTTTTTTCTTTTTATTTTAAATTTTAATTTTTTTCAGCATTTTTGCAAAAAAAAACTTTTCAACCAATTTTAGCAGTAAGGTAGTTGATGATAATACCTTTCTATGTGTACTGATTTGGTTCAATTTGGTTCACTACTCACAAAGGTCAAGGGGTCATGGAAGGTTGACAAAAGTGAAAAATGTATAAATTTAGAGACAGTATGGATTTCACAGGTATAAAAGTCAACCCTTTTCTTATTTTAGAACACTAGGACACTTGCTTATTTCAGAGACCTGTCAGAAAGGTCAAGGTCACCAAGGTCAGATTAATTACATTTGAGACCATTTAACACAAACTCTGGTAACACAAAATTATGTTAACACAAAGAATGTTTAGTTTCCCTGGAATCCCTTTCCTTCACTTCCCAGGCTTCTAGAAGTGATTTTTTTTCAATTTCACCCTTTGCAGTTCTTGTTATCAGGATTTGGCTGTATGTGGATCTGTCATACATGTGAGCCGTAAATGCATTGCCATTCTTGTTTTGTGTGTGTGTGACGTCGCTGACATCAGGTTTGTAATTGAAAATGTTGGTCAGAAGAAGGACGTTGTCCTGTTGTGTTACATTTTGCATGCTGCGTTCATTTGAGGTGTTCCGGAGCCAGAGGAAGGAGGAATGTGTGCATGTGATTGATATTTTTCCATCTGTCGTGGCTGTTGACTGATTGGGATTGTCAAAATCTAGACCAAAAGATTGACTTCCAGTCGTATAAAATGAAATAAAAGAAAACTAAATATGGACCAAAGGGTGTAAAATGCAAATCAAATCCCATCAAAGGAACAAACATGTTTAGAAAAGACAGTCACATTGTACAACTCAATTTATTACATTTTCAGATGAAACACCTTTTTCAAAATAGACATTTACTCATTTGGCCCCAACACCCTACAGCAGGAGATGGATTGATGATGATGATGATAATTCAAGGGTAGTGACAAATTAGCCTGAAGGCGCCAAGCTAATCCAAAATGTTGGAAATGTGACTAGTGGGGTTAAATGGGTTAGAATGTGGTGAGATGCCAGCTGGCATCTGACCAAAGAAAAGATAACTAAAGCATCATGTAATCAAAAGGAAACTCCCCGTACAAAGAGTGGTTCAAAACCCTTTCTGTACAGGAAAAATTAACACACAATCTTTCAGATCTTAGATCCTTCCTTCTGGAAACATTGTCTTCATTTTCTCTGTACAAGAAGAATTTTCAACCACTCTTCTTAGTTCCCTTTTCATACGAAACCCTCACGGCAATATGTTTGCTCTATTATTTAATAGTGTGTATTTCTATTTTGAAATTTAATAAAATAAGGAAAAAAAAACCAAGAAACACATTGCAGAATACATAAGACAAAAATACGTTATTTTAAGGATTTGTTCCTAAGCATGTTCTTTATTTGTTGGTTATTGAGTAATTTGAACTGTGCTTTTCAGGCTCTCGGCCATGCATTTTTTTTGTATTGCTTTGTTTTTGTATCGCTGTTTATGAACAGACAGCCAGCGTGAGAGGGGAAAAAGGAAATGTTTTTGTTTAAAGCATATGTTTGCTGTCGACTATCACAACTGATTTTTTTTTTTTTTTTAGAGGGGGGCATAAACTGCCAAATTGATTTCAGCAAGGTTTTGTAGTGCTGTTTTATTATAGGTTTAAATATTGTATTGTGTTTCAATTACATGTGTGAAAAGTCTGTGTTCTTAATGAATAATGTATGTCTCGGTGTGTGATTTTGGACCTTGTCCTTTCAAGTAACAAGGTCCAAAATCAAACAACAGTATACATGCAAGCAGTTTCAAAGTTTTGTTTCTATGTAATTTTTTTCAAAACTGCTTACAAATGTAGTGATCATTTTTCTACATTTTGTTAATGAAATTAGTTGCAGTAGTACCTGTAGGAACCTATGTTATAACACACAGTGTAAGAGTGTAGCCCTTCGGCTGCCCATGGCATTTGCAGGACTCGCCTCCACAAAAAGCTTGTTTGACCAGTGTGTGTGTGTGTATATATTTGTCAAGTGCGTATTTTTTAATTGTGATGAGATGACTCGTACATATTAACTCATTTAGTCCCGATGCACTGCAGCAGGTGATGGATTAACTGTGATAATTCAAGGGTAGCGCCATATTAGCTTGGTGCCTGATGGCACCAAGCTAATTTGGTACTACCCTTGAATTATCGTGGTTGATCCAACTCCTGCAACTGGTTCATAGTCTTTGGGTGATATCTCCCAAATTTGAGAAATGTGGAGTTAAATGGTGTAAGTCGACTTGTACCATACATATACATTCACCAAACACAAAATGGGAGCAATGTTTTCCAAGGCAGTTTGTGTGTGTCAGAATCTTGTTACCAATGAAGTGCAACAAAGGAAGACTTTATCTGTATGTACGTTTATCATATATATGCACCAAGTACGGAGGGGTTCTTATTTGCATGTACATTTATCCTCTGCACCAAGGACGGGAGGGGTTTGGTCGGCACATTTGTTGTCATGCACGTGCTAGTCTGTGACTGGGACCTTAGGGCCAAGAATCGTCAGGCCAAAATAGACGGACCAGCACATGCTGTGGATATTCATCTCAAATGCTTTTAACTCCACACTGCCAGTGGTCACACATTGTATTTAGGATATCATTGTAAATTCAACATCAAAGCTGTCTAAGTGAACATGGTTACTTACAAAGTAATTTCAGCAAGAGGCATAGATCATCATGAGCCCCCGCAACTGCGTGGTCTCATGAGGATCTATACCTCTTGCAGCTGGATGATGTTGAGTTTCTCTCAGCATTGGAGGAGTGAAGTGGGTTGAAATGTGCATTGCTTTGAAGGACGTTTTTACTCTGTGTCTTTGGCTTGATGTAATGTACATGTTTGCGTCTGGTAAAAAATGTGAATGAAATGAAACTTTATTTGTTTTCTCAAAACACATTACCGATGGTATTACACTTAGGAAATGGCTCTTAGCTAGCCTAATTTTAGCCAAATTTTGGTTGTGTCCGTATAAGGGGGGTGTTGGCAGGAGTGGGGCGCCATAGACCATGCCCAACCCGAATAGCCTCCCCTTACATCCGGTACAAGATTACCCAGCATACCCCAGTTTTAGTTCTTAGCTGGCCGAGTTCGGTTGTGTTCGCTTCGAGCTCCGTTCGGTTTTGACCGCTCGTTTTCGACTTTGGATGCCTTGCTTCTGCACTCAGCGGCTACTAGTCTTCGCCTGTGCCTTTCTTCACCGAGCCTGGCGGTTTCTGGTGACGGGAACTTTGCAGTGGGGACTGAGTCTTGCCTAAGCGCGGCTTCGACTTTGCTGCCGGCCGGTCGGACTTAGCGGCGAGCTGCCTTTGCATCGGTGTCTTCGCTTCGCTGGAGAGACGTGGGTTGACTCCTTTCCTGACATGGACAGGTAATATCTCGGTGCATGCCCTCGACCGGCGCTCTGGGTGGGAAAGAGCGCCGAGCGTCGGCATGTGCGGTGCACTCGGTTCGTTTTTCGAGTAGGATCGATACCTTTCGCGGGCGGTCTTTTATTGCGTGGCCTTAGAGGCCACGCTCGCTCGTCCTTCATTATGCTATCTTGTTCCAGATACAAGGTTCGGACCTGCACGAGGTGTCGTGGTTTCCAATGGCCCTCGGACGAACACGAGTTTTGCCTACCCTGCTCCGGTTGTGATTCAACCCAAACCTGTGGCGCTTTTACTGCAGGGAACGTCCGAGGCCTATACAAGACCGGCCGACCGTGACGACCAACGATAAGGAGAGAACCAAGTCAGTAACAGGGACTTCGTTGTCCCGCAGAGACCATTCCAGGCCTAGCAGAAGTAACCTGACAGAGGCGACCGGAGGTCCGAAGGTGGGACCCTTGTCAGTAATAGGGACTTCGTTGTCCCGCAGAGACCATTCCAGGCCTAGCAGAAGTAACCTGACTGAGACGACCGGAGGTCCGAAGGTGGGACCCAGGTCAGTAATAGGGACTTCGTTGTCCCGCAGAGACCATTCCAGGCCTAGCAGAAGTAACCTGACTGAGACGACCGGAGGTCCGAAGGTGGGACCCATGTCAGTAATAGGGACTTCGTTGTCCCGCAGAGACCATTCCAGGCCTGGCAGTAACCTGGCAGAGACGACCGAATGTAAGAAGGTGGGTGCCAAGTCCGGAACAGAGACTTTGTTGCCCCACGCAGAACGTACAAAGCCTGCCAGAGAGCGCCTGTCAGAGAAGTCTAGAGGTTACAAAGGGACTTCGTTGTCCCACAGAGAGCGTATGACGCCTATCAGAGATCGCCGGGCACTGACGTCCGAGATTAACACGGTGGAACCCAAGTCAGAAGCGGGGACTTCGTTGTCCCACACAGAGCGTACGACGTCTATCAGAGATCGCCGGGCACTGATGTCCGAGCTAACAAGGTGGGACCCAAGTCAGAAGCAGGGACTTCGTTGTCCCACAGAGAGCGTACCACGCCTATCAGATCGCCGGGCAGTGACACCTGGCAGTGACAAGGTGGGACCCAAGTCAGAGCAGTGGCTTTGGTGCCCCACAGAGAGCGTTCCACGCCTATCAGATACCGGGCAGGGACGCCTGACAGTTACAAGGTGGGACCCAAGGCACAAGCAGTGGCCTTGCTGTCCCACAGAGAGCGTGCGACGCCTATCGGGGATCGTGGACACGGAAGCAGTGGCTTGGTTGCCACATCCCTTTTACAAAAGAGATAAGTAGTGGCTGATTCTCTGTTTGTCTATTGACAAGGGATATTTACCTAAAATATTACTAAATTGGGTTGCTACCTTAGTGGCTTGGTTGTTCAGACCTGTTTACCATACACATTCGGCGTATTGAAGTACACAATTTTGCTTTGGGGTACACATACATATACACGTTTATACACTAAATACACATTTTGGAGAAACTGACAACTCACTGGCTTGTGCATAAATACACATGTGAGTCCAAAGTACACTATTAGTCAGTTCAAAATACACGACTGCACCCGGGGGTAAACGGGTCGGCAAGTTGTCACTCAGAGAGCGTTCGGCGTCTATCAGAGCTCGCCTGACAGAGCCGCCCAAGAGTCACAAAGGGGACCCAAGTCAGAAGCAGTGACTTGCTGTCCCACAGAGAGAGTATGACGTCTATCAGAGATCGCCGGACAGAGACGCCCAAGAGTAATAAGGTGGGACCCAAGTCAGTGTCAGTGACGTTGTCCCGGACCAGTAACGCACACGATACCTTGTTATGGACTCTTTGTCAGCAGGAGAGGTACCTGACAACCTCTACTTGAATGGCTAAACCAATGATTCTTCCGCCGGCCCTGTACCCGTACTCTCACGGGACCCGGCCTCGAGAGTTGCCCGCTCCACTGTCCTTCCGCAGGCCAGAGTGGACAAGCAACAGGTGGACAGAGCAACAAGGTGGGCCCCATGTCAACGGCGGTGACCTAGGCGTCCCGGCCCAGTACGCTTGTAATCGCTGACTGCGGAGGGCTGGCGTCGGCTACCGAACCTACGACGCTTCCAGTCCCGGGCCAGACGACAATTCATAAACAGGACATGCGGTAGCAACTGCTCGGCTTCTCAGGACAGTGACTAGTGTCTGTGAGAGCATGTTGGTGCGGTAGCGAACACGTACGTTTATCGGGGTGCGACACGGGGGTTAAAAGGCTGCTTTCCCAGCGGCTCAGCGGTTCGCTGGGACGCAACACCTCTTATCCTTAGAAGGTTGGATTCCTAGAACCTCTAAACCGATTACTTAGTTCGGAAATGGAGATGAGAAAACAGAGGGGTATTCTGTCTCTCATATTTTAATTTACTTAAATAACTTGATTATCCCTTAAGGGCAATTACAATCAAATAGTACTCGTGCATTAAGCATTGATTAATTTATTTTTTGTTATTATTAGGTTGGGCGCCCTCGCCCGGGCTATTCACCGGCTTTCTAGGGCTTGTGGCGACCGCAAGGGCTACACGACTGCTACACTTCGCACTACAAGATCCCGGCTCAGTGATGTTGGGCCACGCCTCGCCTCGACCATGCAGACGAGAGCCGCTCTAGATGCAGTGCAGAAGAGACGACCTCACGATGGGATCCGGGTTCCGGCATTCGCTCACGATCTTCAGTTCCCCTTCGGAAGCAGGTGCTCACCTCACAGAAACCAGGGGTAGGAGAGGAACAGGAGACGATGTCCCAGTTCCTTGGCGCGCTACGCAAGAGAAAGACAGGCGCTCCGAATTATCGCCACCGTTCGGGGACTACGTTGTTCCTTCCAAGTGCGGGGTCCGCCTTCGTTGGATCGCCGCCGGCCGGAGTTCCCCGGACTTCGGAGGGGTTGGACTTCCCTTCTCCTGCGTGCGGGACAGACGGTTCCCGCTGGACGCCAGAGGACGTCGTTCGCTGTGGCTGGACGAGGAGAGCTTCTCTACGTCGCTACGCTCGCAGTTCCGAGAGGTCTTGCGATCGCCGTCTACTGCGGGGATTTCAGGAGAGTCTACTCGGGCCTGGGACGAAGCAGGTCCCCTCATCGTGTCCAAGCATTTCAAGTCCCTTCCCCTCCTGGTCGGCTTCTGTCTCCACTTCAGGTCGCCGGGGGAGGCGCTGGTGGCTTCAGCTTGATCCTACTTCTTCCGCTGCCGAAGGTTGCAGCGTCCATCCTAAACGATTACGCGCGACCGAGTGATAGAGTCGGCCACGCAGGGCACCGCGCAGTGGAGAACTTCTTGGCCTCCTGGGCAGTCCGACAAGGAGGCTTCCAAGGACTGTTGCTCAGCTGATTCACGCTGATTGCACCGCCAGATGTAGCAGTTTTCTTAGAACACTGGGGACCCCTCTTCCGCGGAGGCGCGGTTCGTCTGCTGCACCGGCTTGGGTGACTTACATCCGAGAGACGGAGGCGGCGTTGTGACGCCAACGGCACAGTACTGTGAATGTCCGTGGCAGCATACTCCAGGCGAGCGAGGGATAGAGGTCAACGCGGGTGGAGGACTGGTCCGACAGTCTTCACGGCGGGCGCTGTCTTCATCGGGGGTATGCACACAGTTCAGATTTAGCTCCGGCTGAGATGAGTTGCTGCTAGTCGCATCTTTCTCACGACGGGGTGCTACTCTTCGCTTGGGCCTGGCCATAGTCAGCGGTGACCATGCACCCTTCTCGCCTCCTTAGACGACAGCTTCGGGACCTAGCGGAAACGTTCGCTTCCCTGGGTGGAGGCGACTTGGAGTTCCGGCAGGCTGCGGCGCCGGACCGGAGCGGATGGACTTGCCCTCGGTTGTGCCTTTGTGAAGTTACCCATTCGGCGCTGTGGATCCTGCGGCCGGGGGCGCAAGTACCGGGAGTTAGACGGGACAAATTGGCAGGAATTAGTTCCTGAGAGGTCGTTGCGCTCGGGCCTGTGGCAGTATGGTCGACGCAGCTCTTACTCTAGACGGTGGATTGGAGCACGATCTTCGACTCTACACAAGTGCCTCGTCATCTGGGCAGTTGCCAGACAAAGACCTGAGAGCAGCGGTGCGTCTCCAGGACCTGGGACAACTCGAGTTTTCGTAGTCGTAACCAGTTGGCAAGCCGGGCGGTAGGCTGGGATCATGCCCACTTCGCTGTGGACTAGAGGGCCTACGCTACGGGACAGGTACTACGTGTTTTCTTCGCGGGGATTCCGTCGAAGATGGAGTGCGTGGTCGTCCTGTTCGAGTGGGACTCCCAGTAGACGGGAGCAGGACAGTGTAGGAGGGACTCTCAGTACCTTCTTCAGCTCTCTTCGGACGGATGACTTGCTAGGAGATCACCGTTCAACCTGACACCTCTTCTGCTTGGAGAAGGACGGCGTAATTGGGAGAGGCTAGTGCGCGGGAGGCCTGCCGCGCGGGGAGGCGTCGCTGTGGCCAGATCTTCCAACTTCACTGCTCGCTATCGAGATTGAATGCCGAATTATACGCTTGGTTGTCCGCCATTACTTGTGTTGCAGGTTGGTGGATGTAGGTGCGCACCCGGAGATTGGGCAACAAGCCCTCTTCCACAGAGGCTTCCTACGGCGGCCATGGGTGCTACCGAGACAACCCGCAGACCCTCAACCAGTCGAGTTGCAAGGGTAGATGACGAGCGCTGTGTGACGGGAATGACGACAACCTTCTTCCTTCCGAACTTGACGAAGCCCCAGCTGGCAGGGTGCTTCCTCGGGGTTTTTCATCTCCTAAGGACGACCCCCCCTTTCACCGTTCAGGGCTATCTAACCATGATCGCCGACTCCTACAGGCGAGTTCGCTCATCAGACCCGGGTAGCTGCAAAACCTCACTTTCAGAGGCTCCCTTCGCTTTGGAATGCCCAGCTGTGCTGCGCAGGGACCAAGTTCTACCTTGGGGGCTTACGGGATCTCAACCTCGTCTGTTGGGACCCGGCACATGACGCACCTGACGGATGTTTCAAGGAGGAGAGCTTCAGGGCAGTCCTTGACTCAACCTCCAGGTTCAGTACTATGCACGCTGTCCACACACCTGTGTGGCTGGCAGTGCCAGTCGACCGGTTCATGCTACAGCTACCTGAAACATCTGCCTGGACGAGACGCGGCCTACATGACGGCGACAGTTGTTTCGCCCTGCGCGTGTTTGGACGCCACCCGGGAGAACAGACTTCAAAACCCGGGGACAGCCTTACCTCTTCCAGGGTCAGTATCCGTACGCACTGTTGTCACACACACACAGATGGCTGGCAGTTACGGACGGAAGGCGCCGTGCACCTACTAACGGTACCAGCCTTCAGGGCCAAGTCGTGGTCGCCTTGGCTGCCCTACAGTCTGTCTGTCCGCCCGTACGAGTGTCAGATTCCACTCAGTAGACCAGACAATAGGAACCGGTGAGAGTCTTCCGTGTGTACCTGCGCCGGACCAAGCTGGCGCAGGGGACGCACACACCTGTTTTCTCCCTCTGTCCACAGGTAGACGTGATATCTCAGCCCAGGCCTGCTCCTCCTGGTTCCAGGGAGTTATCCGCCCGGCCTTCCAGGACGTTGACCTGTTGATGCCACATGTTGAACATCGAGGCGCACGAGGTCAGAGCCATGGCCGCAAGTTCCGCTGCGACAGCCCCGGTGCAGTCAAAGACTTGTGGCGGCTATGAGATGGCAAGCGGAGTCCACTTTCGCCTGCTTCTACCTGAGGGACCTCTCCTCCCAGCGACAGATCCTCTCGCTGGTGGGAGACACCGCAGCAGCGCAACACTCCCTCCCGGCGCCCTAGGCGCCGCAGGTATCTTAGCTAAAATTATCGGGAGTGTGCTGCAGGAGGGCGAGTTTGTGGGCAATGTTGTTGGCAGTAGGGGCGCTATAGCGGCACCCGCCTCCTCTTTGGGATTCTTCCTAAGTGTAATACCATCGGTAATGTGTTTTGAGAAAACAAATGAATTTTTCAATTAAAATGCATTTTTTTGAAAAATACTTACCGATGGTATTACTCGAAGGTCCCTCCCTCCGGCCCCGCTTGCCGCAGTTCGCTAAGAACTAAACTGGGGTATGCTGGGTAATCTTGTACCGGATGTAAGGGGAGGCTATTCGGGTTGGGCATGGTCTATGGCGCCCCACTCCTGCCAACACCCCCCTTATACGGACACAACCAAAATTTGGCTAAAATTAGGCTAGCTAAGAGCCATTTCCTAAGTGTAATACCATCGGTAAGTATTTTTCAAAAAAATGCATTTTAATTGAAAAATTCATTTTCCAAGGATAAAAGAATAGGTGCGCAGACCTTTTTTCATTCTTGTCCTTGCTACACACATGGGGTTAGCAAGAGGCACAAGATTGGAAGGAGCCCACACTGGCGGCAGGGACTCGGAAGAATCTGTATTTACCTGAAGGTGGATTGCATTAACCCCTTCACTGCTGAGAAAAAGTGAAAAGACATAGATCCTCATGAGCCCCTGCAGTTGCAGGGGTTGATGAGGGTCCAGGCCTCTTGCTGACACCACTTTGTATCTATATGCCTTGGATAGTTTGGGCTCTTGCTGTCTTTGCCTTTGAATGAACAGATTTCACACAGTCTGTGTCCAGTGGCGGTAAAGGGGTTAACAACCGGTACAAGCTTGAGTGCAGGTTGTTACTGTAGCCTCATTGCACTGTCATAGTTTTGATGGACCATTGTTGTCATAGTTTCATGTCTTGGTAACTGTGCAAGTGTACCGAATAGCAAAAGAAATGCAACATTGCTGGGATCATCGGAAATACTGGAGTGTTTCTGATGATTCCAGCAGTCACATTTCTTTTCCTTGTCAGTATGTTAAGTATTTGTGATGACCAGCCATTGTGATCACATGTTGCATTGTGTTAGCTTGAGAAATGGCGCATCTTCAGTGTAATCAAATTGTAAAGTGTGCAGCGTTTTCAGTATTAATCACTTCACTGTCAGGAAAATGCAAACATTGTCCAGCTGCAAGAGGCAGAGAACATCATGAGCTGCCAAAGGTATTGGGGTTCCTGAAGTTCTCTGTCTCTTGCTGGCCCCATTTATAGCCGTGCTCTTTGGACGATGGGTTATTTGGTGTCGATTGCCATTTTCAAAGGTGTTGTTCATATCTGCTGACTTTGTGCATGGTGGCCCAAAAGCTGTGTATGTCAAATATTGCAGTGCTGCCTATGTTTTGCACCAAGGGACCAGGTTATGTTTTTTACTTTACCCAAACTAGCCCCGACGCTCAACAGCAGGAGATAGATCGACCAAAATTCAAGGGTAATGTAAGTTTAGCTTTGTGCCATCAGGCGCCAAGCTAATCTGACACTACCCTTGCATTATTTGGTCAATCCATCTCCTGCTGCTGGTACATAGTTGTTAGATACCACTTTTAAAATGTTGGAAATGCAGCCTTGGGGCTAGACAGGTTCAGGAGATACTGTATATACTGCGGAGTGGTATATGCTTTCATGACAATGTGGTTTTGGGCTGTAAAGTGGATGATCTACCTAACCAGTATGGTGTTGGATTTTTTGGCTCACGTGTGAAGCAAAAGTGAGCATGTTCTCGGCCAGTGGTCATCCGGCCAGCATCAGGAAATATATATTAAAAAATAGCTTTAATGACTAATACTATTCACAACTTCAAACCCAAACTTGGTACAAAGATACCCGATGGTAAGACCTTTCAATACATACTAATTTGGGTTGGTCCCTCGGAAAGGTCAAGAGTCACAAGAACTCAGGAAATAGGTCCAAAATAGCCATATTTGGACAAAAGATGTTTTTTTTTTTCAACTTCAAAACCAAACTTGGTACAGAGATACCTGATGGTAAGACCTATCTATGCATACTAATTTGGATGACTCTTGGAAAAGGTCACAGGTCATAAGAGGTCGGCCATTGTGTATAAAATGCCCAATTTTTGATTGAATTATAGTCAACATTTTTGCAAACTTTTCAATCAAATTTGGCACAAAGGTAGGTGATAAGACCTATGTATACTAATTTAGTTGAATCATCGCAAAAGTCAAGGGGGTTTGACAGATGTGTGAAAACTGATTAAAATTTTAGAAATGTGTGGATCGGTCATACACGTGAACCATAAGGGCTTTGCCTTTGTTTTTTTCATTCAATTGACCCTCAAAAACGAGCGCTTTTTCTGTTTGTGGAATGTGGTTTCAGGCAGTTTGACAACTTGATGTGTGTTTTCTCTTTTTGGCTCATGTGCGAAGCAAAGTGAGTCTGTTCTGGGCCAGTGGTCGTCCGTGGTAAGCTTTAACTTTGGCATTTTCTGAAAGACTATTCAAGCCACAGTCTTCAAACTTGGCCCAAGGATACTTTGTGACAAGACCTTTCTAAACATACCAATTTCACTGACCTCTCACAAAGGTCAAGGTCACAGGGGATCAGGAAAATCTAAAAAAAATGGTATTTGAGAAAAAATAAATTATGTCCAAAAAAAGCTATTTTACAAAAGATGTTTTTTCTCAAATATTATACACAACTTCAAACTTGGTGCAAAGATACCTGATGGTAAGACCTTTCTATGCATACTAATTTGGTTGATCCTTCGGAAAGGTTAAGGGTCATATGAGCTCAGGAAATAAGTAAAAAAAATAGCCATATTTGTTTTGTCACAATTACTATTCACAACTCCAAACCCAAACTTGGTACAGACATACCTGATGGTAAGACCTATCTATGCATACTAATTTGAATGACCCCTCGGAAAAGGTCAAAGGTCATAAGAGGTCGACGTGTATAAAATGCCAATAATTTTAGTTGTCAACATTTTTGCAAACTTTTCAATCAGCTTTGGCAGAATGGTAGCTGATAGACCTTCCTATGTATCCTAATTTAATTGACTCATTGCAAAGGTCAAGGACGTTTCACAGATGTGTGAAAACTGATTAAATTTTTAGAAAATATGGATTTTGTTAGTGCAGAAGCCATCCCTTATTGTCAGACGTGTGGATCGGTCATAAGGGCTTTGCCTTCTTACATTTACATCACATTGTCATGCTGTTTACAGTTTAAATCATCGTTCATTTGCACCAGAATTCATATAAAAATTCACACATTGACACATTCTGCTAACAATTGATGTTGATGCTTATGTGTATGTGGTTTTATTTGTTAGAAAGGAACTAGTTATTGTAGCGCTTCCAGGGTCTTTAGTTGTAGCACTTGATGTGTCTAGGCATAGTCACAAGTATGATTAGATCATTCAAGGCACCCCACATCAATGGCTGAAAAGTGTTTATAGCGTTGCTGGCGGCAAAGCTGTACGACACTTCCAGGGCTATTGATGTGGTGTGCCTTGAGCGAGTTGGTTTGTGCTGGTGTGTGATTGTGGACCAATGTGGAAAAGCCAGTATGTGCTAGTCTATCACACAGTTAATGTGTGTCGTATCACTTTCTGCAAGAGTATAGGGTAAAGCGGGCTCTTAACATACTGCATTGTTCCCGAATGCTGCTCGCAAACACTTGCTAGCAAAGACTGTTGACAAACAGTTTGGTTTTTAATATATTGTCTCTCTGTGCCAGTTATATGACCTCTCTTTGGTCATAGTCACCTCCATGTTGCATCTTGTAGCTTGAACTATGTGAAAGGACTTACATCCCTCTAGCACTTTTTCCAGCCATTCAGGATCGTTTCTGTGAGCTGTCAAACAGTTGTAGGGAGAACAAGATGTGCCAAAAGTGTGCCCATGTGTGATGTAAAGAAAGAAGAAATCCAACCACATCATTCCCCTGCTCAAACGTTTTCACTGGCTCCCCATCTCCCAACGCATTCAATACAAGATCCTGTCTCTCTGCTACAAATCCCTTAACAACTACGCTCCTGCCTATCTCTCCAACTTACTTCACTCCTTCCCGCTCTCTCCGCTCTGCCTCCGACCCTCTCCGCCTCCACAGCCCCTGCACCAAACAGCACTTTCAGCCCTCGCTACTTCTCTGTCTGCGGTCCATCCGCCTGGAACGCTCTCCCTTCTCCTTCCAGTCCGCACTCATAACTCACCTTTTTCAAAAGTTCTAGCACTCTAACACCACCACACACCCCACCCCTAGCTGACTGTCGTAACGTATTTGTGGTATGCGAGTCATTGTTAAAATCGTGCACATATGTGCGCGAGTTGTGAGTGCGCGCTTAGAGTTATAATTATAAGATAAGCGCATTATAAATACCGTAATCATTATTTTTATTACATAATTTTCAGCAACATGTTCCCAAACAGTTGTTCAGTTATATTAAGTGCTCATTCAACGAGTCTGACGGTGATTGATGCTAATGCTTGTGTGTGCGTGTGGTTTGCAGATGAGGCACTAGCTATGTGGTGCCATGGTGACATGGGTGTTGTTATTGGTTACCACGCTGTCTCCAGACCTTGCATCTCGCCAGGCTCACACGTCTGTACTTGCCTCGTTCCTGTGTATAGCACAAGATAAACAAACAAAAATTAGAAGAAAATCAGCTCAGCGTAGGTTACTGTCTTCGTAAGGCAGCACTTTTCTACCCCGTGAAGGCAAAAGATGTCAAGTCCACGTTGGGGATAGCAAAATTGTCATTGTACATCAACATACAGTGTACTTCAGTCAAGATCTCACTTTCGCAAAATGGTCTTGTCTTGTGCGGTCACAGCACAGTTTTCTTTTAAGAAGTACAGTCACAATCTTATCATCAAAAAGAATTAACCCATTTAGCCCCAATTCCCTACAGCAGATGATGCAATGACCATGATAATTCAACGGTAGTGCCAGATTAGGTAGTAAGTATTGCCATCGGGCGCCAAGCTAATCTGGCACTATCCTTAAATTATCATGGTCGATCCATCTCCTGGAACTGGTACATAGTTGTTAAGTGACACCTATAAAATTTGGGAACTGCGGCCTTGGTGTTAAATGGGTTAATGCTCAGCAGTCACTTGTTGCCTCATGCATGGGAAAAGACTCTCCACAAGACACCATTTAGCCCCAACACCCTACAGCAGGTGATAGATCCACCATGATAATTCAAGGGTAGTGTCAGATTAATTTGGCACCTTCAGGCGCCAAGCTAATCCGGCACTACTCTTGAGTTATCATGGTGGATGCATCTGCAACTGGCACATACTCGTTAGGTGACATGTCCAACATTACGGAAGTGCAGCCTGGGGGTTAAGTGGGTTGGAGTCTGTGAATCTTGCACAGTGATAGTTTTTCTCTTACATAATTTACTCTAACAAGCAAGTTTTGTGTGACTTTAGCTACAGCCAAATTTGGACAAATTTGTGTGCATGTAATGTATCGCACTGAATGTTGGACATTCAAGTAATACCGAGACGGCGCTATTTTGCACTGCCATGTTTACTGATGTGACCAAATGCACAATGTATGGTGCGTGAACATCCCATGTTAGTTACATTTGTAAGTGGTACATTTGTTTACACTTCTTAAACCATAAACTGAAGCTTTTAAGTTTGAGTGACTTTTAAAATCTAGTGCACTGTAACTTTTCGGAAATCAGTCACATATTTGTATGATTTTAACCCAGTATATCCTGAGGTGAAAAAAAATTTGTGTATTGTCCCTATTAAGACTATGTTTTAGATTAGTAGATAGATCAACCATTTTAGTTCCAGGGTTGGTGCCAGAATAGCTTTGTTTCTCTAGACACCAAGCTATTTTTAACCATCACTATTAAATTCATTTCATGCGATAGCGTATCAGGATGATCAGGGTTTTATATAAAGCGGACAATGTGTGTCAGTCTGCCAGTTTATAAGAACACAATATATGTGCACACAAAGACAAAGTCCACATGCTGGTAAGCCCATGTGCACATACATATTGGCTCATTCAAGGTGCCCCACATCAACAGTTGTGGAAGTGTTGTTTAGTATTGCCGCTGGCAAGTCTATAGACACTTCTGCATCTGTTGCTATGGGGCGCCTTGAATGAGTTAGAACAATTACAACATATCATGTACATCTGATTAGCTGGGTTTTCTCTCTACCTTTCCAATATAATACATGGTCTTTTTGACATGGGCGTTTTTCTTGGTTCTGAAACTATCGTAAATGTAGTGTTGAAACCTTTTTTGTGTTCTGATTCACATTGTTAATGCATTGGCTGGTTAACAGAACAGACTAGTGCCTGGCTAGATATTGTCGCATCTATTGCCATCCTGGTTGTAATGCAATGTACAGCTGTTTGATGAAATGGTGAAATAAATGTTAGGATATTTTTACCAAAAAAAAAAAACGCCATCTCAGCTTCTATCCGTACATCTCGATCCTATGCAAAACGCAAAGCGGGCAGGCGTGTCAAAAGTGCCCGTTGATTCAATATGTTTCATGTATTTCGGTTTCTTGGAATGAACCATCTCAGGAACGGTCAGGTAATGCTCATGAGCCCTGCAGTCACTCGTTGCCTCTTGCACGGGAAGAGACCACAAGTAGCCCCGACGCCAAACAGCAGGTGATAGATCGGCCATGATAATTCATGGGTAGTGCCAGATTAGCTTGGTGCCTCCTTCAGGCGCCAAGCTAATCTGGCACTACTCTTGTAGACTACTGTGAGGGAAGACTTCACAGTTGAACTCGCTTCAGACGTGCCGCATCCCTATAATAAAGTAATAAATGAAAAGAAAAGTGGAGACTGCCACAGTCTGCCGACGTCTGCGCGAAATTGACCTGGCTTCATGCAGAGCAGCAGTGAGAATACCCCTCACTCCAGCTCATCGCAGAGCCCGGGTTGCCATAGGCGACAATGCTGTTCTGCAGGACGACATCGCTCGACCTCATTGCGCCCGTGTGGTGGATGGAGAACCTACTAAAAAGGGGGAAGGGGTTGCAGTCGATATTGTAATAAAAGAAAAGGGGAGAGACGGTGCTTTTACCTACTTTACTTTGTAACCTTCCTAAAATATTAGCACTGGCAGTCTCCCCTTTTCTTTTCATTTATTACTACAATATCGACTGCAACCCCTTCCCCCCTTTTAGTAGGTTCTCTCTTAGGGTGCAAGTAATGCCGAGACGACGCTATTTTGCACTGCCATGTTTACTGATGTGACCAAATGCACATCGACAACATGAAACACTGCCTGCAAAACCAAAAAGCCAGGCTTGACGAGATGCAGAACATGGGTCATTCTCATGATGCAGTGACATTCTTGGAGCCATCTGGAGCACCCCAATTTAGGAAATGGAGGACATTGGAGCCACTGGAACGCAGAACAGCACACACGATGAAGAGACTTACTAAACACCGACAGCACTGGAGACTACAGGAGCAGACCAAGAACCGTCAGAAACGCCCAAGTCTGAACCGCCAACTGAAGGTCCTGCAAAGGGCTAAAACTGATGTCCTGAAACAAAACTGAGAATCTCCGACATTTCTGTACACACAAGCTTGAAACTTGGCCAAATACTTTTCTTAAAGGGGTGGCTAAGAGAGCCTTCGAGCATATTGTAATTGAATGTCTCACTGACAAACAACCGTTTATAGGAAGTCGGTTGACCCAGATTGCAGTCCCGGCGTAATTTTTGTCATATTTACTTGAAATTTTGGATATAGCTAGTTTGGAGAAAGGCGTTGGATGAGTTTGTTAGCTTTGTATCCTTTCAACTTCTTTAGTAAATTTAATTCTTTTCAGAAAAGAATTAAAACTCTAAACATGACGCAAATCTCTCGCGCCGCGTGCTCTCTCTCTCTCTGTCACACAAACATGCGCGCATGTCCAGGAGGCATAGATACTCAAGCGCCCTCTGGGCGCATGAGGATCTATGCCTCTTGGAGATGTTTGGAGCGCGCACGCACTAACACGCACATCGACGAGCTTTCAGAAGAGCGTGCAAGTGACCCGTGTACTTAGTATATCATGTAAAGTCAACCTGCTTTCACACAAATTTTAGCAAGACTGAAATTGTACCGTGAAGTTCTAGTTTTGTCACCATTTTCTCAAGCCGATGAAGCGAAAGTGAAACTCGTATCACGTAAAATATAAAATTACGTAAAAACTAAAACTTACGTCATGACAAATGACGTTTGACAAACCAATGACGCGTATGTCCTGCGCCCCTTATAGAGCTCAGTGGCGCATTGGCAGATCTGCGAGACTTTTTCAATAGGAGATGTTTCAACATCAGAATCAGGACAAAGACAAAAGTTAGACACTTGACAGCGAGGACAGCTCTCATATAGAAGGGACTTTGTAGGTTATGGTTCATCCCATCTTGTTTAAATTAATTCCCAGCATAGACGTAGTACTCGCAATCTTGGGTTTGGGTTTTTTTTTTTTTTTTTTTTTTTTTTTTTTTTTTTTTTTGGGGGGGGGGGGGGGGGGTTTGCATAACACATACACACAACACAACCAAAGTTACAAATTGCTTACAGAGCCTACACAATAAATATACTACGCATAACTTTCGACCCTAATAAGAAAGCACATAATGTTCACTTATAATCTATAATATATGGAGTAAGAAAGAGAGGGTTTCCTTGTGCTATCATAATAGCAGGAAAAGCAGCTAGTGTACAAGAGTATTACAACTACGAGGTAATTTCTGAATACAGGGACCAATGACGATTAAATATCTCTAATTTTCCGTTCATTACATATGTATGTTTTTTCTACAGAATAGCGGTATTTAAGCATCAGCTTAAAATGCACACAATTTGGAAAAGTAGTTTGCAGTCTCGATTTGTATATGTGAAATTTTGCCAATAAAAAAATTAGGTAAAACACCTTATCTGTAGCAATATTTTGCTGTCTACCAAAAAGTACAAATATCTCAGACAACTTGAGGAGAGAGTGGGAAAGTGATTACATGTATCTTTTAACTAGTCGATTAGATCTGTCCAGGACTGGACATGCCCACAGTTCTAGAAAACGTGTGTTAAGGTTTCTTCCTCATTTCCACACAAGGTACAGACAGATGAATCCGACAATCTTCTAAAAAAAAGATATCTTTTCGTTAGAAGCATTCGGTGGATGAGTGTGTTTTGAAACCAACGTAGCAGAGGATCAGAAGTAGTTTTTTATATGGCCGTACAGAATATTTTCTCCCGCTCTAAATGAGTTTTAAAGTGCTTGCTCCATTTTTCTACACAGATGGGATTTGCTCTTAGTTTGTCAGCCGTTGATAAGTACTCTTGCACCCTTGGCAGATAACTTTCCAAGCACAAGTGTCCGAGATGACTAATGAACTATCTGCGTCGATGTTGACACATTTTTTGTTGTTGTTGGTATTCTCTAATTGCTCTAATAATCTCAGCATACGTCAGAAAGTGTGTGCTTATATCAGGATATTTTACCTTGAAGTCTTCAAAACTTAAAAAGTTTCCATCATTGTCCAAAAGATCTCTAACTTGAAAGATCCCATTGTGTACCCATTCGGAGACATGTACAATTTTTCTATCAAGCACAATATGTACATTATAATGAATACATTCATTTGCAAAATCACTAAAACTTGCACTTATTGTACACTTTTTTTTATAAGGTCTAAGAACATCAAAACAAAAACTTGTTATCTGCACACTTTTCCATCAGTATATTTGCAAACTCCCCTCCGAGCTGAAAATCTTTACAAACCTAGCATATGACAAGTACAAAATCATTTTCACAAGAGGGTCATTAGAGTACAATCTTCTCGGCCAGCTCGCCTTCATAGATGAGAGGAATGAGTAAATATCGACCATTTTGAAACCACCTTGCTCGAAAAGGGAACAAGCTTGAGATTTGTTAACCTGTCCCCTTTTATTGGTCAACAAGAACGAGAAAAATAATGCATTTACTTCCATCAGAAAAGTGTCTGATGAATCCGGAATATTCAAAAATAAGTGTACAATTTTGGACAATGCAAGGGTTTTATGACGATCACTTTTCCATAAGGTGTAGGGTCCCTTCTCGACCAGACTGAAATAATCTTCCTAATTTCTATTTATTTTCATAGTTTATTTCCACAACATCTTCAGTATTAGTAGAACAGTTTACTCCCAAAACTGTAAATATACTTGGGTTCTACGATAGATTCAAATTTTGCATAAAACGTTTATTTAAATTTTTCCTTGACCCAACCCATATAACATGCGTTTTGTCTTAGTTTATTTTCAGCCCTGACATAACAGCAAACCTTTCAAGGGTTTCTATGCATTCACAAAAAGACTTTTCATCGTCGTCCAAACACAAAGTGGTGTCGTCTGCAAACTGGGACAACAGAATATTGATATTTTCAATATTGATAACTTTAATATTCTCATTTTGTCTAATCATAATGGATAGAACTTTTGCCACAATTAAGTACAAGTATGGCGATGCGGGGTCCCCTTGCCTGACTCCTCTGCCTACACTGAACCATTTAGAGTATCGTCCATTTAAGGAGACGCAAGCACTGATATCTGTGTAAAATGTTTTAATCCAGTGTTTGATACTGGGACCGAAGCCCGCCACTCTACTCAAGAGAAACTGTACGGGCCTGTGGAGACGCTACAGAAGACCACCGATTTCATTTTGAGAGCCAAGCTGCAAGTGTGACGGCGTTCGAGAAGAAGAAGAAGAAATAAATATAGTGCTTTAGCAATAAATGACCACGACACACTATCGAAGGCCTTCACAAAGTCTATCAGGAGAAGAAGGCCAGGGATATGATGTTTCTCTGTTGCTACTAGCACATCGTATAATAGTCTGATATTCTCTCCAAAATACCGCCCTTTTAGGAAGTCTTTTTGATCATCATGTACGAGGCCAGGAAGGACAGACTTCAAACGTTCCGCCATGCAGGCGGAAGCAATCTTATATGATGTATTTAGTAATGTTAATGGTCGTCAGTTTTTAATGTACTTTTTATTCTTACCTTCCTTAGGTATACTATAAGTTATTGGTCGGAGGGGTTCGCTACACGGACCTTTGCAGGCCTGAGGGAGGTCAAAGGAATCGTTGTACCCCTCAGGCCTTCGGGGTACAATGACTCCCTTTGACCTCCCTCAGGCCTACAAGGGTCAGCGAAACCCCTCCGACCAATAACTTATAGTATACAAATAACGTATTTGTTTTCATTCCTCCACTATTTTCGTAAAAGAAATCAAGAAGACATCTTGCGACCTGGATCACGCCAGACATGACTGACGTCAAAGGAATATACATTTATACATAATAGACTTACGACCATTTAAAATATGTCATGACGTTGCCGTCTCCAGTACTGAGTGTGCTTGTTGTTTCGAACAACACTAAGTAACTTTGTACTGTAGAACGTTTGGCGATCTTTTACAAAACAAAACTGGCAACCACGATGCGTCATCGAGAGGGCTACAAAACGTCCGCCATTTTTCGCTACAGGGGTTTTTATGTCCCGGTCGCATGGTACGGTTTGCGCTAAAGTGACTGGTCGTGTGACTTATGGAGGAAAACAAATGTTATTATACCCTGCCTTTGGGTTATTGTCATGTGCCCTACTTCAAAAGCATGGTTAATAGATCTAACCAAAAACGCACCGATATCATTTCAGAAAAAAATTATAAAATTCGTTAGTAAAGCCATCCGAGCCTGGACTTTTATTTTGCTTCATGTTTTTTTTTAGAACGTACAGGGCTTCTCTGGCTAATATTGGACCTGCAATGCCATCACTCTCATCTTGTGGTAAACGTGGAGCAGTAACAATAGATGGCAAGTCAGCATCTACCACCTTATTAGGTTCATACAATGTTTCATAAAAACACTTTGTTTTTTCAATTATTTGCTGAGGATCAAAAATTAATTCACCGTTGTCCTTCTCAATACAGCTCATTAAATTATGTGTGTAATGTCGTTTCTCAAGGTTACAGAAGTATCTCGTTGCTCTCTCACCCTCACAGGTCCACCTGGCTCTCGAACGAACTATCATGCCATCAGTTTTCTTATTTCTAATAGTTTGTAGTTCATCTTTTAATGTCTGGAGACCTTGTGAGTTAACGTCGGGCTGTAGTCTGTTCTTACTACGGGTGGCATCCGCGAAATATACTGATGTCGCACACACACTGTAAACCATGGCTCCAGACTAAACTAAACAGTTCTATAGTCTATTTTTCATTTAAAAACAAAAAGTTATGGAAAAAAGGAAAAGAGAAATCAGTGTACACATACTTGCAATAGCTAACCATTATTGATCTACAGGCTGTGTTCGTTGGTTCATCTCCATTGGACTAAGTTTACCAAACTCAAACATCAGAGCGTGTACATTGAGCGGGAAAAGGAAAATCACTAGCAGGCGTGCGAACGCAGTACATCATGCTCCTTGGGCCTGGATCCAGTCGCAGATTTGAAAAGGGCAGACATGCGTACTGATACAAATATACGTGTATGTAACCAGTATCAAGTAGCCCTAATGTTATAGTCCGTTCCTACACTTTCGACTGCAACCCCTTCCCCCTTTTTAGTAGGTTCTCTCTTAGGGTGCATGGAGATTTAGCTCTAGGTGGAGGCATGGAATGTATGCCCCTGCAGAAACCACAGTAAAATGTGGTCTTCTTTGCAGGTAAGCAGAAGCTCCTTCTCTTCCTCCAGTATTGCCGATGGTGTGCTGAAGAGGTCGCCAAGACCGAAACAGCTGTCCACACCGGCTCAATATCTGGACCCCCACTTGGGGGACCTAGATTTAAATTTCCATGCACCTAGGGGCTGGAACAGTGGGATATGTGATACGCCCCCCTTTGGGGGGGCTTCCATATGCATTGCTTATGTCTCTTACTTAGCGCCCCCTCTTTCCTATCTTTTTTTTTTGTGTGCTTGGACCAAAGTAGATCTATGATCATTGGTCTATCATGCACACTTCTCTCCCTTGACAGTGCTTTTCCTACTCACTTGGTAGTTTTTTCTAAATTACAAGCACTGGCAGTCAACCCTTTCGGTCTAGTTTTTTTTTTTTTTTTCGTTCCTACACTGACCGGCAACACCTTGCCATTAATGTTAATTCAGGTGATTCAAAATGGAGAAGCTATAGTCTTAATTTTATTCATTATTAGTTGCACGGAAAATGTACATAATTTGACACATGCAGTTCAGATAAAGGTATTGTCTGCTCCTATAAAGACGTGTCCACTGAACGATCGCAGGCGTGCGCTCAGTACGTGTTTGATCTAAAGTGGCTAGTTACACTAAAAAAAAAAAAAACCTGCCGAAAACCTTGCATTCCCAGTCAGCATGTTAGGCATGTTTATACTGACCGAATCATCATCATCATCAGTCCCTTGCCCGAACTGGGCGTTGGGGGGACTGAAAGGCAGCAGCAACAGACAGTGCTCTCCACTGAGTTCTATTTTGGGCGGTGTCAAGCAAGTCTGGCATCTCGAGTTCGGTCCATTCTTTTATGTTTGCGTATACTGACCGAAGGGTGATTTTAAAGTCAATTTACACATGGACATGAACAGCAAGTGTATCTTGTGCGAGGTGTGTGTTGCCTATAACCCTTCCCCATCCAGCGCCAAGCATGAGAGCTGGCGCAAGCGTAACGACCCGGCGGTACTGCCAGAGGGGCACCAAGCCACTCAGACACCATGTGGTGTCTGAGTATTACCGAGCCGTTAGAGTCGCTCCGACACCTCTCACATGTTATACATACAGTGTCCAGCATGGGTTCGGCACTGGAAGTGAGGGAGGTAAGCATGTGGAATGTCGACATGAGCGTTGACCGAAAGGAAGAGCCAGGTCTTAAGGGCTGGCTTAACTGGGCGAGACAAACCCGAACCATGTCTCGGCGAGACACCCGAGACAGTCAATGCGAGATACCCGTTCCACCCGGCGTTTATTAGGTTCGGCGAACTCTCCGAGACAAGATCAGACGTGCCGAACCTAATAAACGGGTGGAACGGGTATCTCGCATTGACTGTCTCGGGTGTCTCGCCGAGACATGGTTCGGGTTTGTCTCGCCCAGTTAAGAGGCCTGTGGTCACGACAGTAGACCACCTCTGGCCCCTGACCCAGACCATAGATGTATTTCTATTGATTTGCAGTAATAATAATAATAATAATTACGGTATTTATAATGCGCTTATCTTAAATAATTATAACTCTAAGCGCGCACTCACAAGTCACGCACGCATGCGCACGCTTTAGACAACGACTCGCGTACCACAAATAGTGAAATACATTACGACAGTCAGCTTGGGGTGGGGAGTGTGGTGGTATAGTGCTAGAACTGTTCAAAGAGGTGAGTTTTGAGGGCGGAATGGAAGGAGGTGAGAGAGAGTGTTTCTGACGGAGAGAGAGTGGGAGAGTGTTCCAGATGGATGGACCGTATACTGAGAAGGAGCGGGGGCCGAAAGTGCTGAGTTTGGTGCGGGGGATGTGGAGGCGGAGAGGGTCGGAGGCGGAGCGGAGGGAGCGGGGAGGCGTGTAGGGGTGAAGTAAGTTTGAGAGATAGGCAGGAGCGCAGTTGTTCAGGGATTTGTAGCAGAGAGACAGAATCTTGTATTGGATGCGTAGGGGGATGGGAAGCCAGTGAAGGAGTTTGAGCAGGGGAGTGATGTGGTCGAATTTTTTCTTTCTGAGGACGAGGCGGGCAGCATTGTTCTGGACGCGCTGGAGAGTGAAAGTGGTGGAGTGAGGGAGGCCGGAAAGGAGAGATTTGCAGTAGTCGATGCGAGATAGGATGAGAGAGACAGCAAGTTTGGTGGCAGCTTCGGTAGTGAGGTATTTTCTGATCTGACTGATGCGGCGAAGGTGGAGGTGGATGCCTGGGCCGTGGCGGAGACGAAGCTGGTCATGGAAAGATTGGAATCGAGGATAACGCCGAGGTTTTTGGCCGAGTCAGAGAAGGAGATGGGGGTGCTGTCGAGTTGAAGGCGGAGAGAGGGAGGGAGCTGGGAAAGTTTCTGGCGAGTGCCTACCAGCATGGCTTCCGTTTTGTCGTCATTCAGTTTAAGCTTGTTTGCTGTCATCCAGTTTTTCACGTCTTCGTAGCAGTCAGCCGTGCGAGTCAGTAGTGACTGAGTGTTGTCGAGTTTGTCTTTGTCTAGTAGTTGTGAGTCAGTCGTCAGCGTAGAGGTGGTGGTGTATGTGGTGAGACTGGATGATGTTGGACAGGGGAGAGGTGTAGAGTGTGAAAAGGACCGGGCCCAGGACGGACCCCTGTGGAACTCCGCAGGAGAGCATGACTGGGTTGGAGGAGATGCCTTCGATAGTGACGGACTGCTGTCTGTCGGAGAGGTAGGAGAGAAACCAGGAGTGAGCAGAGTCAGTGATGCCAAAGGAGTGGTGAAGGCGGTGGAGGAGGATAGCGTGGTCTATAGTGTCGAAGGCGGCAGAGAGGTCGAGTAGCGTAAGAAGGGAGATGTTGCCCGAGTCGGTGGAGAGAAGCAGGTCGTTTAAGAATATGTAGAAGGGCTGTTTCAGTGCTGTGATGTTTGCGATAGTCAGACTGGAAGGGACTGAGGAGGTTGTTGTCGGCGAGGTGGAGGTTGAGCTGGTTGAGAACGACCTTCTCAAGAAGCTTCGACAGGAAAGAGAGATTGGAGACTGGGCGATAGTTTTTGAGTTCGTTTGGGTCGAGGTTGTGTTTTTTGAGGAGAGGACGGACGATGGCGGACTTGAAGATATCAGGGACGGAGCCGTTCTCTAGAGATGTGTTGATGATGTCGGTAATGAAGGGAGGCCGTCCCGGTAGAGAGAAGCTGGGAGAGGGTCTAGTTCGCAGGTTTTGAGAGGCATGGACTTTATGGTCTTGAGGACTTCGTCCTGAGAGACGGGCCGGAAGGACGAGGGGGGGGGGGGGGGTGCCGGAAAAGGGGGTGTCGGGAGGGCAAGGCGGAGGGGGCAGAGTGTCGAGTGTGTTGCGCAGAGTTTGGATTTTGTCGGAAAAAATAGGTGGAAAAAGCGGACGGGAGTTCTTCTTTGCTGTGTGTGTTGGGGAGAGGAGAGTCTTTAGAAATGTCTAGGAGTGTGTTCATGGTAGCGTAGAGGGTTTTAGAAGAAGTGGATTCCAGGATTTTGTTTTGAAGGTGTTTACGCTTGGAGTCGGAGATCATTCTGCAGACTTTGGATCTAGTCGTTTGGAAGATCTGTCTGTGAACGGTGAGGTCAGATGAGCGCCAGCGGCGTTCCGCTTGTCGGCGCTCGCGCTTGGCCTCAGCTATATCGTCAGTGAGCCAGGGGAGGGGGGTCGTTTGGGTATGGAGCAGGTGGTGACAGGTGCATGGGTGTCTAGAAGTTTTCGAAGGGAGGAGTCGAAATGGAATGCAAGATCAGGAGAGGAGGCGGGGTCCAGGAGAAGGTCGACAGTTTCGTCGAAGAAGCTCTCTCGGTTGACAGATTTTAGTTTGCGACGAGAGACAAGGAGCTTGGTTTTTTTCGGGGGAGGTAGGTTGAGGGAGACGAGAATAGCGAGGTGGTCAGAGGGAAGCACAGAGGAGGTGTCGAGAAAGAGTTGATCGGAGGTGCGGGTGATGATCCAGTGGAGGGTGTGGCCGAATCGGTGGGTGGGTTTGGTGATGTGTTGTGTAAGATTGTGGTTTGAAAGTGATGTGCAAAGGCGTTTTGTGTCAGGGTGGTCGGGTTTGTCGAAGTGGAAGTTAAAGTCGCCAAGAAGGATGTGTTTTCCGGGTCGTGTGCTGTAGTGGTCGAGGAGGAGGTCGAACTCGGTGAGGAACATGGAGTTTGTGAGTTTGTTTTGAGAACTTGGAGGGGGGCGATAGATACATGAGAAGGTGAGGGACTGGCCAGGGAGTGTTGCTACGGTCTCGACAGATTCAAAGGAAGGATGAGCAAAAGGTAGAGACTGAGAGAAGGAGAGGTGAGCGGAAAGACAGTCCCTGTAGATGATGGCAATGCCACCCCCTCTGGAAGCGCGCGGGAAGGAGGCCAGGCGGTAGCCACTCGGAGTGACACTGGCGATGATGGGTTCATCGCCAGCTGAGCGGAGCCACGTTTTGGTGATCACGACAACATAAAGGTCATTGTCTAGAATGAAATCTGAAATCACGTCGACTTTGCCATCTTTGCAGACAGACTGTGCATTGAACAGACACAGTTTTAGGTTGGGTGAGACAGAAGTGGAAGAGGAAGAAGAAACGGACGAAGATGAGGACAAAGGAGGAGGAGGGTGGGGAGGGGGAAAAGAGGATGGAGGGGGGAAAGATGAGGGAGGGTGAGGAGGAAAAGACAAGGAAAGAGAACCGGGCAAGAAAGAGGATGCGAGAGGAGGGTGAGGGGGGAGGAGAAAGGGGGAGGAAGGAGAGTAGAAAAAGATGAAGAAGAGCGAGGGGGAGGGTGAAGGGGAGGATAAAGGGGGAGGAGAAAAGGGGAGGAGGGGACGAGGAGGAAAAAGCAGGCGAAGGAGGAGGGGGTGGGGGGAGAGAGAGGGAGGGAGGAGGCGGCCGAGGAGAGCAGGGAGCGGTGGGTGAGGAAGACAGGAGAAGAAATGGGAGAAGAAGGAAGGGATGGGGAGAAGACGGGGAGGCGGAAGGGGTGGAAGGACATAGGAAAAGGGGAAGAAGTGTGTGGTTGTGGGTGTGCTGGTGAGTCGTGCCTTCTGCTAATTCCACCCCTGCGGCCTCTCTTTCGCGACCGGATGCCACGTAAGGCATTTGCAACACTGTCGGCGGCACAGGCCATGCAGTAGGTGGCGTGGCGACATAGAGATAGCAGTTGTTGGCGTGTGTATCTGATGAGCATGATTGTTTGTGAGGACAAGAAGAGAAAGACGGGACGAGGGTGCAGTAGGGTGTGTGTGTGTGTGTGTGTGTGAGTGTGTGTGTGTGTGTGTGTGTGTGTGTGTGTGTGTGTCGGTGTGTGTGTCGGTGTGTGTGTGTGAGCGGTGTGGTAGGGGAGCGACCTGATAATACGCAAGGAAGAAAATGTACAGTAGGGGTGTGTGTGTGTGTGTGTGTGTGTGTGTGTGTGTGTGTGTGTGTGGTGTGTGTGTGTGTGTGTGTGTGTGTGTGTGTGTGTGTGTGTGTGTGTGTGTGTGTGTGTGTGTGTGTGTGTGTGTGTGTGTGTGTGTGTGTGTGTGTGTGTGTGTGTGTGTGTGTGTGTGTGTGTGTGTGTGTGTGTGTGTGTGTGTGTGTGTGTGTGTGTGTGTGTGCCGGTGTGTGTGTGAGTGTGGTAGGGGAGCGACGCTGATAATACGCAAAGAAAAACCGACACTGAAAGGGCAGAAGGGATACAGGGAAAAAAAATTACAAGCGGACAATCCCGGTCGGTCAGTGGCGAGATCACAGGTGGCCGGGAGGGCGAGATGTCGACGGGAAATAACAAATTTAGGGCAGCACACGTAAAATCTATAGGACGGTAGGAACACGAACAACAACCGCAGTAGATGCGGGTAGCGAACAGACTCACACAGTAGACACTTCGCACACTAGCGCGTAGCACGTAAAAACAGGGCAGCGAAAAAGGCCCGCAACCGGCCACGTTACGGGGGAGGCAAAATGGCGATGTAAACAAAGTTCAAACGATAGACACTATGCAATACGATACCAAATCAGCAGCAAGCAGATCCGACGAAAAACAAGCATACAATCCTCATCAGCACACTCTTATGCGATACTCAGCAGATTTTCAGCACACATAAACACAGTACATCCAACGAAAAGCACTAAAACACTGGGAGCACAAAACACGTGGTGGCAAAATGGCGACGTAAACAGAGTTCAAACGATAGACACTATTCAATACGATACAAAATCAGCAGCAAGCAGATCCGATGAAAAACAAGCATACAATCATCATCAGTACACTCTTATGCGATACTCAGCAGACTTTCAGCACACATAAACAGTACATCCAACGAAAAGAACTAAAACACTGGGAGCACAAACACGTGGTGGTCGTGCAAACAAGATGACGCCTCTCGTACACACATACGGCCCCTCACATTCAACATGTTTGCCCCGATTTGGCAAAAGCCGCCATGTTCGTCCCTAAGAGGAGCGAGACCTTCACTGCCTTGAAAATCTCGCTCGTCACAGAGAGGGACACGCTGCCCCCCCCCCCTCCCCGCCACACCTGGGCAGATCTACTAAGTGTATAGTACTCACACTCTTAGCATAAGCTGACTAATTTTCACCACACTTCAAAGCCTGAAAAATTACAAAAACTTTAGCTGTAAAAATTCATATTCTGGAAACGTAATGAAAATCAATCCACTTTAAGCTCAAGGTACTATTATATGACGTCACCAGATTTTACAAACTGTGTAAATATGAAGTGCACATATATTACTGGAAGTATTTTAGCATATAAAAAGTCTTTTGTGTGCGTGTATTTCCATTACTCATGGAAGAAGTGCATCAGAACACCGCAACTAAAACATGGTGCCATATTCATAAGGTCCAAATATGGAATGCTGTGACGTCATCATGTCTAAAAAGAAGAATATAATAAAGTTTATTATTTTCTGAATGCCCGATAAAGGACGAACACACCGATACCAAATAATAAGTATTTTCTTGTAGTTATCATAGCTTTACTGTCCATCTAGTACCCCTACCCCCAAACATTATGACCCCTTTGGGGGGTGGGTTCGGTCAAACTCTGTGGTATCTTCGATACGGTGTTTATTTTTGGCAAACACCTAGGAACCCACGTGGTTTTGGATAGAATTTCAGAAAAACGTAGTCTCCGATCCCCCGCAGGGGCGGGGGGGGGGGGGAGGGGGGTCTATGGAGGGCCAAAGGTCTACGAGGGCGATAAGGGGACTAGGACTAATGGATTTAAATGTGGATAGCGGGACTGTAGGAGATAATGAGGTTTAAATGTAGTGGACAGCGGGACCGTGTAGGAGATATCATAATGGGATTTAAATGTGGATAACGGGACTGTAGGAGATAATGAGGTTTAAATGTAGTGCGGGATCAGTACTATCCGGGACCGTGTAGGAGATAATGGGATTTAAATGTGGACAGCGGGACTGTAGGAGATAATGTCATTTAAATGTAGTGGATAGTGGGACTGTAGGAGATAATGTGGTTTAAATGTAGTGGATAGTGGGACTGTAGGAGATAATGTGATTTAAATGTAGTGGATAGTGGGACTGTAGGAAATAATGTGGTTTAAATGTAGTGGATAGTGGGACTGTAGGAGATAATGTGGTTTAAATGTAGTGGATAGTGGGACTGTAGGAGATAATGTGGTTTAAATGTAGTGGATAGTGGGACTGTAGGAGATAATGTGGTTTAAATGTAGTGGATAGTGGGACTGTAGGAGATAATGTGGTTTAAATGTAGTGGATAGTGGGACTGTAGGAGATAATGTGGTTTAAATGTAGTGGATAGTGGGACTGTAGGATATAATGACTGTGATTTAAATGTAGTGGATAGCGGGACTATACGAGAGAGCGGGCCTTACTAAAGAAAGACGCGATAGTGGTAACGGGTTCAGTCGGGAAACGGGACTAAAGTGGCTAACCGTGCGGATAACGGGACTTAACTCATTGTGCCCGAGGTACGAAATACCCACATTCTGGAGTTATCCTCCGATGACTGCATTACAATTCAGGAGTCAGAGCGACCATGATAGTTCAAGGGTGGTGGCTTGGCGCCTATAGGTGCCAAGCTATTCTGCCACCACCCTTGAACTATAATGGTAGAGCCATATCTTGCTGTGGTGTGTCGCGGGCAGAATGAGTACGGATACGGTACGGGTAACGGTGCAGAGTACAGGTTTGGATAGCGGGACTAAAAGAGATAAAGGGACCTGGCTTTTTTTTAATAAAAGGTAAAGGAACTGGGTGAGCACGGGAGTGTGTGAGGAGAATGGAAATGTGTTTGTTGTTTGAGTGAGCGTCCGTAATAGGCCCTGAACAAATATCACACACACACGTCAGTGCACGCCCATTCGTACAGATGTCGACTGACAAATCAGTGCTGCTTGTATTCCGGCTGTACAATATTTACATTATTTATTTCATTTTTTTGCGGTGGTTACATATAAACATAATCATCATCATCATCATGAACGCACATGGTACAAAATACGTGCATGATATATACATGGCATGAAAATCACAGAAACAGTCTCCACACAATACTGTACACATACCAAAGTGTCTTCTTCTCTTCACCCGATTGTAGGTGAAACTTGCACACGCGGCGTCTAAAAGAGTCTGACACTCAGAAATGGGTCCAAGACCATAC
>BTPG01000004.1:96607414-96662414 GCA_036245525.1 Semisulcospira habei
GGAGGGGGGAGGGGATTTGAAGTATTATTAACACTATGACTGAGTTAACCCCTTAAATTCTCAGTCATAGTGTTAATGAAGATTCAGTTCTTTCTTTATATATCTAATTACAGAGAAAAATAAAAGGAATTTGAGAAAAAGGGAAGGCAAGGTCGTGTGCGTTTTTGTGAGCGAATAACATAGAAAAATGAGGGCCAAAGAAGATTCTCTAAAACTCCCATATTCCCCCTCTCTTGGCGCCTATCCAGACATCCATTATTTCACAGGTATACTTTCCTCAACGCAGCACAGCGCGAAACGAGGTGGCGTAGCAAACGACACGAGCAGACGACAAATTTGACTCCGTCCCAACTTAGAAAGCCAACGCAGCGAACCTCCTCACCTGAAGGAACATAAACCTCTCCTCGTAATCCAATGCAGCTGTGCCATGCTAAGATTGTCGAATTTATGTCTGCGCTGATCCAATACGAGGACCATCGGAGTTTCGTCTACGATTATTAACCCATTACACCCTGAGGCTGAACTGACTTTAAAAAAAATTGCTTTTTGACCTACTAAGGCTACATTGCAGATTAGGAGATAGATCAAGCATTTATTTCAAGGGTGGTGCCAGAACAGCGTGGCGCCTAAGGCGCCAAGCTATTCTTGCACCACCCTTGAACTATCATAGTCAAATTTATTTCAATCAACAGTGTATCAGGTTAAAAAGGGTATTACCCAACGCTTGCAAGTTTCATAGATTGCCGTGATCCTCTGTCGTCACAGCGGCTCGTGAGAATCTAGCTCACTTCCCGGCGACAGAGATAGATGTTCCGCAAGTCGAGGAAGTTATCTGGAGTGCAGCTACAGCAGTCGGGCGGCGCGAGTGGAGGCAGCTGACACATTCAGTACTCGCAACCCGCAACAAACCATGCAGTCTGCATGAACATAACGACACAGAGGTAACGGGCCACCAAGAGACACGAATACGTCATCAGCTCCCGCACCCTCCGGGATTCACAAGGATCTATGCCTCTTGCAAATGTTTTGCAGTTTGCCTTTGCTTTTGGTTCAGGCCGGGCCCGCGAGCAGTAGTGGAGACAGGCCAAGCCGACGCTCCAATATTGCTTCAGTCTCACGGCAAAGGAAGAAGATAAGTGAGAGAGGATCAATCCCGCACTGTGTCAGTGTGACACTGTCAGTGGAGCATGGATCGAAATTGATCACGTGTTGACAAAAAACCTACGATGATCTATGAGAGCCGTGTGAGAGAGCCTCCTGTGTGTGAAGCAGCTGACTGATTCATTTCTTTCTCAGTTCAGGTAAGTAACGAATTCACTGCAGATTTACCGTGGGCTGGTCTGTACTTTTCAGCCGTAAGGTCCAAAATCACAGACCAGCACATACTTATAGATTTAAAATGCAAAGTTAGTTGTTGCGGCCGCCGGCGTCATGATCAGTGAGGCACCCGTACAACCCCCACAACTTGACCTCATGAAGATGCCGGGGTGATGTTCTGTCCGCCGTGCGCTGTCAAAGTGATGTCACGAATTCTCACTGATGATCGCATGTGTACTGGCCTGTCAGTTTGGACCTTGCGGCTTAGAGCCGTAGTGATCTGGACCTCCCCGGTACGCAAAGGCCATCGGGCCGAAATCGGCAGCCGTTGTCCCGCACACGGCCGCCTTGCGCGGGCTAACGACGGCCCGAAGGCATTTTGCGCATTGGGTCACAGCTTAGAAGCGTAGATCATCGTAATAAGTCATCACGAAGGGCGATCACCTGACAGTAGTGGCGAGACCGCTAATCTTCATTTTTTTGTGTCTCAGCCTTTTAACTTCTTCAATGCCCAGTAAAATCGAACACGATCCATCTGCAAAAGACAGATCCTCACGAGCCTCCCGCAGTTGCACTAACTTACCGCGGTTGCGAGGGCTGATGAGGATCTGTGCCTCTTGCTGACACCACTTTGTATCCATGTTCCTGGGATGGCGGGCACTCCGGTGTTAAAATTAACACAGATGGCAGTGAAGGGGTTAACTCTCCATGCCTATGACGGTGGCTCGACTGTCTCAGGTCACCTTTCCTGTTTCCAACTCAAAATTTGATCCTTTTGTATGCTGGCCGTGGGTCCTTGTCTCTATATTTTACAGGGTGAATGGACAATGCCAGCCCCGGTAGTATCAAATCGATTTGTGTTCTGCTTTTCTGTTTCTTTACAGAATACATCTGCGCAGTTGCTAGGTTACAAACTACATACACAGGCCAATATCAAGCAAATAATAATTTCAATTAGCAGTCTCCAGAGCCGTGCAATGGTTAACCCGCATGTGCTTACGCCACTGTGCCGTGTTGATTGCAGGCACTAGATGGTTAGAAATGCACCTAAAATAAAGAGAGATCCTGGAGTGAATGTATATATTTATGCTGCTGGAAAAGACATCGCTGTCGCGGCTGACAATACTGCTTGCTGTCCGCCAATTCAAACTTAAAAGATTCCGCTGCGGAGACACGCCCGCTTGCCTGTGTGTCAACCGTTTGTCTCTCTGGCTGTCAGGTAGGCTATGCTTACTTACACAGTCTGGCTGTCAGGTAGGCTATGCTTACACAATGGTAGACGTAAACCAACACGACTTCCTGCATGTGAGGATATAGTTAGGGCCAGTCCCCGCCAACAAGAGGCATAGATTCTCATAAGGCCCTGCAGCCGCAGGGGCTTATGAGAATGTATGCCTCTTGCAGATGAAATGGGCTTGGGCTTGGGTACGCTCGACGTAGAAAGGAAAACCAAATAAAACGCCGCCTTCGGTGAGAAGATTGTTTCAGTGGGTGGCTGCATGCCAACGTGTGTAGTTCCTTTTCTTGTGACATTAACACACTTCAGACTTGGCACACGCCGCTCAGTATCTAGAGTCGAATCTACCGGTTCTAGCTCAAGGGCAGTGATTGTACACACACACACACACACACACACACACACACACACACACACACACACACACACACACACACACACACACACACACACACACAATCAACGGATAAAAACGTCAACTACGGCGGATGATATTAAATTGTTTCAGTTCGGCCAACGCGGAGGGACCTACGTGTACATTGACCGCAAAGGACTGCTACAGCCTTGGAACGCTCCAGCGTAAATGCACCAACCGGTAACCTTGATAGTTCAAAAGTAGTGCATCATTATATTAAACATTTGTCTATTGCTAATTCTCGGGTTTGTTTGCCACAATAACAGTTCTGTATCAGCATGTTAGGACATTCAGTCTTGTGGTTACTTCTCAAGACCTATATGCATGTCTAATGTAAATCCGACTATGATACATTTTATAGTGAAGCCAGTTGAATGTCACAGTTGTCGGTATAGGCCTACAATATGCCGGTACATAAGAAAAGGTGTTAGTGCGACCTAAACCTAGTTGTGCGGCTGGTATGTGATTTTGGACCTTCGGTCATGGGTGAGGTCCTAACTCGCCGTGCAATCCAGAACACCGTATAACGTGCCGTTTATTTGTTATCTTCTCCCATCTTGTCACCTAGTTCCACCACTACGTCACTCAGTGTATACATAGCCGGCCGCAGGGGATCAAAGAAGGTAGAATTATGACATTACTGTTTTGTCACATGGAAAATAGAGAAGCTCCTTACATTGTAGGTAGATCGCCCTATGACCTGCATGGCGTGAGGACCGCTGGCGGTGATGGGGCAGCGTATAGGTTATCATGAGCCACAGCATTTTGCGAGGGCTCATGATACGCTTTCGGCCGTGTAGAACGGCGTTCGCTCATTGAAGGGGGCGGGTCTTTACGTTTCACTGATTTTGCGCTCCCCCCCCCCCTCCCCCACTCCCTCCGCCTACCTATTGCAACTTTTGTGCAAAGATTGTAGAACGCGCATAGGTGGACTGGGATTACACACGCACACCCACACGCACGCACGCACGCACGCACGTACGAAGGAAAACCTACGATGTAAAGTATATGAGTCACCTTGCTGACATGGAGACTGAAACTGAGAAGTGGTGACGATGTCATCTTGTTCATTACGTATGCTGGTTGCATGTGAGAGTTCAGCGTAAAAAAAAAGGAAAAATTGCAACAACAAAGCCTACAAACTGCGTGTCCTTAAGCGACCTACTTCAGGCACTGAAGGGTTAATAGTTCGCAATATCTCCTTTATTAATGTTCTAGTACGTCTTACAATCAGGAGGAGGCTTAATGGACATGCAGTCGTATGATGTTAACCTTTTGGATGTTGTTAGCGGTTATGGCAATCACCAAAACCGCTACCGACAGCCAGAGGGTTGAGAACAGAAAATGGGCACGCCTTTTGCGATTCAGTTTGCCGAGGTACGCGACATTAACCTCCTTGTGCACGCTGCCACCGGTACCGGCTGTAAACAGTACTGGTGACTGCGAGCGCTGTCAGGTCAAGTTTAATTCATGAATAAATAGGCAAGATAATGTTATCTGATGAAGCAGTACACGACAGCGACAAGGTATTCCGCTTCCCCACCGCCCTACACGGATGTCTAACTCGTCCAGCCGGCCAGCGGGTCTCATCGCTAACCAAATGTTGACACTGACATGCTGCTAAGTTAGGCAGGAAGGGCCAAGTCTACGCAGTGCACGCTGACGTGGTGCTTACCTCATTTTAACCCCAATACCGCATGATTTGTGGGTGTAACCTAACAACTATGTAGCAGTTGCAGGAGACGGGTCGAACATGATAATTCCAGGGTAGTGCCAGATTAGCTTGGCGCCTGTGAGCACCAAGCTAATCTGGCACTACCCTGGAATTATCATTGTCGATCCCGATGATTTCCTGCTGTAGTGCGTCTGGGCTAAATGAGATAACCCCCCCCCCTCCCCCCACGCCCTGTGTGCGTGCAGCCGTCGGTACTGTAAAAGAGTAGATAGTAGATAGTAGGCTGCAGTCACGGGAGTTAAGCAGATGATGGGGTCAGTCAAGTTTATCAGTACAAAAGCTCACACCCAGTGCGCAAAAGACTATCGAGCCGACGTTCATCTGATGACGTTTTGCGCACTGGAACAGTACCCATAATGCGTTGCCCTGTCTGACGAACATCTCCCCCCCCCCACCCCCCACCCCCAAATCGAACTAAATACACGCACTTGATAGGCTTGCCACCTTTTTTAAACCATTGGTCGAAACCTTAACTCATTTAACCCCGACGCCACTACATCAGGAGATTGATCCACCATGATAATTCAAGGGTAGTGCCAGATTAGTTTGGCGCCATCAGGCGCCAAGCTAATCTGGCACTACCCTTGAATTATCATGGTCGATCCATCTCCTGCACATAGACGTCAGGTGACACGTCCAACAGTTGGGAGATGCAATAGGTTAATAAGACCCATAGATTATGAACTCGTACAGGCTTGCCCAAGATGTCGAGATTAACCCCTTTACAACAAGTGGATGCGGCAACTTTTGTTTGTGAAACCTCTGGTGTGTCTCTTGCAGTAGGGTCGTGTTTAGTACTTCTTGGCATTGAAGGGGTTAATTAATGCGAAATAAATGTCATTAGCTGCTCAAGTTCGCTGATGGATTGCGAGTAATTTATTGGCCGATCAGAGTAGTGAGCGGTGTTTATTGGCATAAATTATTAGTGATATGCTATCGGTTAATCTCTACAAACATAATTTGCTGTGAAAATGTCGGCGTAAAAAGCGTGCACGGTCTGGCGAACTGAACCCTTTGAGCCTAATGCTTTTAGCGGTAGTGCATGTTGTCCTGTGACACTTGACCTATTGAGGACCAAGTACCGCCTTACATAAACTGCTAGAACTGACCTACACTAAAGTCATGTACAAAGCGGAAAGTCACGACGAAGTGGGTGGTTTGGTGTACTGGTGTTTGATTGTTTCTTTAGCGCAGCCACTGCATTTAAAGCGATCAGCTCCACGCAAAGTATTAATAGTTCTCCTTTATAAATGTTCCTAGAATGTCTTACAATAAAATTGCATAAAAATGCACAACTTAACATATTAACGTTTGAATGTCGTGAAATGAATCAATTTTCTGCTCTTATCTCCTTTGTACGTAAGAGAGTTCCACCAATGCGCACCGAGAGCAGTGGAAAGCCTCCGGTACGTGCGCCAGCTCACATGGATTGTGAAAAGAAGTGTAGAGAAGTCTTAGATCAGGTAAGACAACTTTGAAAATCCGTCGTATCCGGCAAATTTTAGTAATTGAAGCCTTCCCTGAGCAAGTTCGCTGTGACGATCACACAAGTTTGAACGTGCGTAGACTAGCGGTCAAAAAACTATAATTTATGTGTGTAAGGTTCTTGCTTGTTTAATCCACGAAGTTAACCTTTTGGCTGTCGGTAGCGCTTTTGGTCGAGGTGATTCCGGCAGGAATCACCTCGACTAAAAGCGCTACCGACAGCCAAAGGGTTAAATGTACTCCAAGCAACAATTGGAAGATTGATTGTATTTACAACCCCATGATCTATGGCGTCAGAGCCGGGAAACAGACGCACATAGGTTCAGCAAGAGGCATAGACCTTCATGAGCCCCCGCAGCTTGCGGGGGCTCATGAGGATCTATGCCTCTTGCTGATTTGTCGCCGCGTGACGGCGCGTGAAGACCTGCGCCCCTTGCCCTGGTTTGTTAGGAATGTTGCAGAAGACGGTACATTGAACATAGTGATGACAAGTTAGCTCAGTAACATCTGATGACAAGCAGTGGTTTGCGTTTAGCCCTAGTGTTTGGCCTCCTACAGTGGCGTAGGATAATGTTTCTCATGGAGGAGGGGGAAAAAAAGAGGGGGGGGGGGGGGCTAAGGCAAGCGACAGCCCAACCTAGAAGAAAAAAATACAAAAATAAAATTTTGTTTTCCTCCCAAAATATTCAAAATATTTCCCCCCTAATTTATTTCTCCCAAAATTTGTAATGATTATTATTATTATTATTTATTTATTATTTTTTGGGAGGGGGGGAGGCACAAACTCAGCCCCCCCCCCCTTCCCGCCCTCCATTTACATTTTTTCGGGGGTGGTTGGGGGGGGGGGGGGGGAGGCAGATCCCTAAGCCACTGTCCTAGCATCCCAGCGCACGCCCCTTTTACCAAAGAAATCGGTGCAAATGATTTTATTTTCGCCTGCCAGCAAGAGGCGTAGATCCTGGAGAGCCCAGTAACTGCAGGGCCTCAAGTTGATATATGCCTCTTGCTTGTATGGTGTCATTCCAGCCCCTTCCCTGCCTTTAGTCGCAGACTGTGTTTGTGAAATCTTTGTGAACACTGTAACTTGATGCCAAGGAGTCCCAGCCGTCCAGAGAACACGGATACAAAGTGGTGTCAGAAAGAGGCATAGATCCTCATGAGCGCGTGCACTCGCGGGGTGTCAGCAAGAGGCATAGATCCTCATGAGCGCGTGCACTCGCGGGTGCAGAGGCTGATCCTGAGCGCGTGCACTCGCGGGGTCGCAGGCTAGATCTCATGAGCGTGCATCGCGGTGTCGCAAGGCTGATCCTCATGACGCGTGACTCGGGGGCTGATGTGTCACGTCTTGTAGTCGGATCGTGTTCACTTTTTCTTGGCAGTGAAGGGGTTATCAGTGTCGCAAACAGAAGACATGGGACCACAAAGCTGCTGACTATGAACCTTAAGCCCCTTACGCATCGGCATCCACGGGTGGAAAGGGTGGGTGGGTGGGGTGGGGGGGGTGGGGGGGGGGCAGTTAAACACACAACTGTGTGTTTAACTGCCACTAGAAATGCAAATCGCTATGGTTCATAATGCACACTGAGCCCTCTGTGAAAGCACTAATTGTTTGAGTCCACTGATGACCGACTCCGATTACCTGGCCCCGTCTGTTTGTTGGATCACCGCGCCGCTACCGTGTGAAGAACAAATGGTGACAAAGAACAAATTTGCTATTCAGTCCAGCTGCAAGAGGCACAGATCCTCATGAGCCCTCGCAGTTTGCAGGGACTCATGAGGATCTATGCCTCTTGCTTTTTCCTAGATCTGGGATCCTGCTTGAGTCAGTTTAGATCTGTGTTCCTCAAGTAAAAGGCCACTTTTGGGTAGTGCGACTTTGGGATGGAGTTTCGATCTCCCGGCGTGTGACAAACATTCTTGCGATGGAAACCACACGCAGCAAAACCGAGGAAAGAGTTTAGGTAAAGGTAAACAGATGAGCTAAATGGAAAACTAAACAAGAGAGAGAGAGAGAGAGAGAGAGAGAGAAGAGAGAGAGAGAGAGAGAGAGAGAGAGAGAGAGAGAGAGAGAGTTCCGGTAGGTCGAGTTATGGACAGCTGATATTTTCCCCGCTGTAAACTTAGTGAAGCAGATGAACCCTTTCAACCCTGTCACTATGTGTACAACAGAATACGGATCGACCGTACTAGTTCAAGAGTGGTGTCAGAATAGCTTGGCGCCTGGTCGATCTTTCTCCTGAACCGAAGTCTTGAGAAAACTCCCAAATGTGGGAAATCCGACAGAGGGGCCGCTCAAAAAGTTAACCCATTGGCTGTCGGTAGCGGTTTTTGTCGTGATGATTCCTGCAGGAATAACACCAGCCTGACATCCTGCAGGAATAACAACAGCCTGACATCCTGCAGGAATAACACCAGCCTGACATCCTGCAAGATAACACCAGCCTGACATCCTGCAGGAATAACACCAGCCTGACATCCTGCAGGAATAACACCAGCCTGACATCCTGCAGGAATAACACCAGCCTGACATCCTGCAGGAATAACACCAGCCTGACATCCTGCAGGAATAACACCAGCCTGACATCCTGCAGGAATAACCCCAGCCTGACATCCTGCAGGAATAACACCAGCCTGACATCCTGCAGGAATCATCGCGACTAAAATCGCTACCGACACGCAAAGGGTTAATGTTTTCGGTCAGCAAGACTGAATGTATAGTGTACTCGTTGTGACTCAATCATGTGTAGGTTCACACTGTTCAGTGTCTCCCGCCATTGTCTGTCTCTGGTTGTCTCCCTCGATTCGCTACATAAAGACTTTTCTTTTCTGTCGGGCATTTAACATTCAGCTCACCTTTAGCTAACCGTTGACTGCCTTTTATTCTGATTCTGGAGGGAAGTGGATGTAAGGTGAAGCAGATGGGGTGGGTTAAAGTAGTGTATAAATGTGCGTGTGTCTGAGAGAGAGAGAGAGAGAGAGAGAGAGAGAGAGAGAGAGAGAGTGCTGTTGTGCATGCGCAGTGAGTCCAGTGTTTTCCTTGAGAACAGCGCTATACAAAACTCTTTATTATTATTATTATTATTATTATTATTATTATTATTATTATTATTATTATTATTATTATAACCGCTGATCAGCGGGTATCGAATCGGAGGCAGCCAGTACAATGATGTACAGTGTCACAGGTGCAGTTTATTTTACACACCAGCCTTTGTCAACTTAGTTTCTCTCTCTTTGCAGCTGACACACTACAGCCGGTACATCGATACTTCTTAGGACGTGCCTGAGTTGCAGAGTGTAGAAAAAGACCACTTTCTGCGCGACAATGGTGTGTCTTTATCAGATTGAAAATGACCTGACAAGCACCGGACTTTTGTGTGTGTGAACAACTTTCTCATTGTAGTTTCCATCTGACGCACCAAGGGATCTGAAAGAGGTTGACCGCCTAGCAGACGACAATAAGGCAATCTTAACGCTGCAGACGACAATAACGCCATCTTAAAGCCGAACAATTGACAATAAGGCCATCTTAACGCCGAGCAGACGACAATAAGGCCATCTTAACGCCGAGCAGACGACAATAAGGCAAAAGGTAGAGACATTCATTGCATCTGTTACTTCAGACACAGTTGATGTTCTGCGCGAGAGCAAAGTGATTCTGAGCATCATGGCTGACCTTACCAAGTTCGTGGAGTACGCCAAGAGTTTCTACCTGCAGCGCGTGGCTTTGTACAGCGTCATCGTCCTCACCAGCTTTTTCGTCATTGTGCCTTTAGGCATCCTGCAGGTATGTCGATTTATCTCTGTGCATCTCTGCTACCTCTAGAATCAAATGACCAACAGTTAAAACATTTTGGTTGATTGGTTGATTAGTGCCGGTTGTTAACGTCCACGAGTTTAGATTGATAATGGACGGCCCTAAGGGGTCAGTTATTGGCGACAGGTACATATGTTGCATGTAGAGCACGGTACGACTGGAACACTGATCAATTCAGGCGCACCGCTAACTGTACCACTTTGATGTAGCAGGACCTATAGAGAACCCTTTGGCTGTTGGTATCGCTTTGTGTCCTGAAGGAATAGCCTCGACAAAAAGCGCTACCGACAGCCAAAGGATGTATCGTCTGCTGGTCGTGACGATATGTTTGGTGCATCAAGAGCACGCTGACGTAATAGGTATCCACGATTGTTCACTAATACTCACATGTACAGTTTCTTCGGCCGCAGACTGACAGGCTGATCTGGTGTTATTCTTGAACAATAGTTGTCAATCCATCTCCAGCTGTTTGTTCTAAACGTAAACGAGACGAGAAGTTAACCTCCTGGCAAGCACAAAATCTTCGGATAGACGTCGTGCAGAGGACGTTTGATCACCGGACAGTCATGCTCGACTTCTCACGCAGAGGCTAGAACAGTTGAAAACGGTTACGTGTGGAAAATAGAACAGTAGCCAAACATGTCACAACTTCTTGTTACTACCACCCTCACCCCTACCATTACTCTACGCACGAACGCACGCAAGCACACACGCGCGCGCGCACGCACGCGCGCGGCACGCACGCACGCACACACACACACACACACACACACACACACACACACACACACACACACACACACACACACACACACACACCCTCCCTTCATCGGCCCTAAACTAGGATCAAACTGCCGTGTACTGAAATGTGTAGGGGTCAGGTTTAGCGGCCAATTGTTGTCATCTAGCTTATCCCCTAATCCCCGCACAGCCCACGATCCGCAAGCTTCCAGATTCAGTCGCTGGCTGTGATTCTAGTGACCTCGCCGGGCACAGATGTTAATAATGAGCCATCCTACCAAGCAAGAGACAGATCCTTGTGAGCCCCTGAAGTTGCAGGGCCGGCTCACGAGGATCTATGCCTCTTGCGGATGTAGTACGTGGATCAGCACGCCGTCTGGATGGCGGTGACGTCATGTGCCAACTGCTGTTTGTTGTAGTCTTGAGCAGTGCGTCGTAACCTCATCGCTTCATGGTGCAGATCCAGTGAGTAAAACCCGCGGGCCGACATCATCATCCTGTGCGTGGATCACGTGAAGCCGTCGTCTGTCTGATGGGTCAGTTGCATGAGTGAGCTTAGTCCTGCACCAGCCAGTAAGCAAGGTGCTCCGCTAGGGATCCTGGGACTAGTTGCGCGAGTGAGCTTAGTCCTGCACCAGCCAGTAAGCAAGGTGCTCCGCTAGGGATCCTGGGACTAGTTGCGCGAGTGAGCTTAGTCCTGCACCAGCCACTAAGCAAGGTGCTCCGCTATGCCAACACAATCATATGGCAAAAGTTTCTATTTTCCCCTTTCCCAATTCGGCGTCTTTTTTTCGTTAAAGCCTGGGGATGGAGGATACTTTGTGTGTGTGTGTGTGTGTGTGTGTGTGTGTGTGTGTGCGTGTGCGTGCGTGCGTGCGTGCGTGCGTGCGCGCGTGTGTGTGTGTGTGTGCGCGTGCGTGTGTGTGTGTGTCTGTGTGGCCGTGTGAATAGATGTGGGTGGGTGGGTGGGTGTGTAGGTGGGTGGATGGGGATCGGTCGGAGATTCCCATTTAGCGCTGCAGCTCGTGTCCGGCCAAATCCCGACTATGTTTTCTCCAGTTAACATGTTTGATGGCCCTAGCTCATATGTTGTACCCCAAACCCAGGTATTGTGTTGATACCGCCGTAAAAAAATGTCCATGCAATTTGCTGGAAACGTCGTGTCATTATTTCTGTAGATTCGCCCAGTGACTGAAGTATGCTATGAAACAATAACGCCAGAGCGCACACCCATCAGCTGTACAGTTTTAACTCAGTAAGCCCTGAGGACGAAATTATCAAATTTTCAGTGCAGATGTCCTGAGAGGTCTCCTTCACAATTCTGGAGACAAATCGAGCATGATAGCTCAAGGGTGGTATCAGAATAGCTTGGTGTCTCTGGGCGCCAAGCTATTCTGACATCACCCTTGAACTATCATGGTCGATCCACATCCTGTCGTAGCGTGTCAGGGCTTAATGGGTTAAGTTTGAAGTTTAAGAAAACTTTACTGTCTGTACTTAGGCATTAAGCCCTCACACTGAACTACGCCAGGACACACAGGTCGACCATGATCGTTCACGAGTGATGCCAGCCCCTCTTGGCGCCCGTATTGTGTTCAGAGGAATTTGGTAATTTCGATGTCATGGGGCCGAAAATGTTAAAAAGAATGAATGAAACAGAAGTGATATCATCTTTATGCTCATGTCGTCTGTCTTATCCACTGAACACGCTTAGAAGGGCAAGTACAACACAATTCATTAAATGTTCGGGTTATATTGTGTTATATTTGTGTGGTATTGATCTTTAATAAGCGTCTCACAAACCAGATAGGTGAGGCTAGCGCTGGCAGAATTGTACACAAACCAAGGGGAATCACTCAGCGCTGGACAGACAAACAGTTAGATCCCCTGCCCCCGCCTATCAGGCACCCAATCGCCAGCCCACAGAGAAATACGCAGGTATAGAACAAGACGATCATCAGCCTTGTTCTATACCTACGTATTTCTCTGTGAGCTGGCGATTGGGTGCCTGATAGGCGGGGGCAGGGGATCTAACTGTTTGTCTGTCCAGCGCTGAGTGATTCCCCTTGGTTTGTGTTTAATAAGCGTGTTTTTTTCTTTGTAGGGAATTGTTTTTTTCATTTTACACACTTGGCAGTCACCTTTCTGCACTCCTTTCATCACTTTTTCTGTTTTCTGTCAGTTTGTCTGTCTGCCTCCCCTCTCCGGCTGAACTAAGTAAGCCCCATCTCATTTTATTTGTCACCGCCATCTCGCCGCGCGTAGCCCGCCAACAGCCGGAGGAATTTAATCCGCTCCATTCATCTTGTTCCCAGGTGACCCTGCTTCCTGCCGGCGTTGTGTATTGCTTGACCGTGGAATGTTACGGGGACACCACTGTGTTTGAGGGAGAGGGGGCAGAAGACGTGGATGGGTGAGGAGGGAGGGGTGGCGGGGGGGTGGGGGGGGGGTGGGGGGTGGGTGGCGTGTTTAACCCATTTAGCCACAACGCCCCACAGCAGGAGGTAGACTGACCATGATAATTCAAAGGATAGTGCCATACGAGCATGGCCGCGCCATCAGGCGCTAAGCTCATCTGGCACTACCCTTGAATTATCATGGTTGATCCATCTCCTGCAACTGGTACATAGTCATTATATGACAACTCCAAAATTTGGGAAATGCGCCCCTGGGGTTAAACGAGTGAAAAGGCAGGGGTTTAGGGGGCAGTGTTGGACATACGGGTGAAAAAGCAGAGGTTTAGGGGGCAGTGTTGGACATACGGGTGAAAAGGCAGAGGTTTAGGGGGGGGCAGTGTTGGACATACGGGTGAAAAAGCAGAGGTTTAGGGGGCAGTGTTGGACATACGGGTGAAAAGGCAGAGGTTTAGGGGGCAGTGTTGGACATACGGGTGAAAAAGCAGAGGTTTAGGGGGCAGTGTTGGACATACGGGTGAAAAGGCAGGGGTTTAGGGGGCAGTGTTGGACATACAGGTGAAAAGGCATGGGTTTATGGGCAGTGTTGGACATACGGGTGAAAAGGCATGGGTTTAGGGGGCAGTGTTGGACATACGGGTGAAAAGGCATGGGTTTAGGGGACAGTGTTGGACATACGGAGGCAGAAATCCGCAAATGTTGAAAAAGTTGATTCATTTTCTGGTATGTACAGTTCATGAGACGTGGAAAGAAATGACGTAAGAGCCGCGCCTGAACGTGTGCACGTGTCGAACAATATTGATTATCGACGCCTGAACCATCTGCCGCAAGTTCACAGCCTGCATGTTTTACAATTTTTTTTTAAAGATTATTTTTTGACGCCCCTGCATCTAACAACACAGGCCAGCGTCAGTGTACCGCGGTACCAGGGGGCCAGAAAGTTGGACTGCGTTATTCGCGATCGCGATATTGCAGTGCTGAATTTATGCAGAGAAACCGCTCGGTAAGCGGACCTCGAGGACCTTTTGCTCACGGGGCATCCGCGTGTTAGCCAGAGATTGTTACAGGCCTATCTACGTGACATACCTTTAAGATACCGTGATGTGTATGAAGCGCGAAGTACTGAGGCCGATAACACGACGTAACTAAATTAGAGTTCAATAGCGACGGCCATACTGGAGGCATCTTAGTATTATAGCAAGTCGCGTGCCCCGATCAACCTTTCTGTCATCGGTATTTTGTGTACATGCAATTCCGACTCATTCTAAAGACAGTGACGACAGAGGACTGTGCGCTTACTCATTCTAAAGACAGTGACGACAGAGGACTGCGCGCTTACTCATTCTAAAGACAGTGACGACAGAGGAATGCGCGCTTACTCATTCTAAAGACAGTGACGACAGAGGACTGCGCGCTTACTCATTCTAAAGACAGTGACGACAGAGGACTGCGCACTTACTCATTCTAAAGACAGTGACGACAGAGGACTGCGCGCTTTTTGGCCGGCTGACAACACTTTTAGTCCCTTCGCTGCCGAGAAGTCCAACTGCATGTACCTCCCGCAATTGCGGTGGCCCACTAGGAGCTATGCCTCTCGCTCACACCTCTTTGTATCCGCCTTCCTTCTGCGGCTGGGGACCTTTTAGCGTCGAGTTAACACAGATTTCAGTAACACAGTCCGCGTCCACTGGCAGTGAAGGGGTTAACCCCTATATTGTCACTGTCTAGAAATGACGTGTCTCCAGTAAACCACCGCATGTTCACTATACCCTCGCCTTCCTGAGCCGAAGATAAGCGAGACCCGCAAGAGGCGTAGATTCTCATGAACCCCCGCAACTGCAGTTGTGTTTCAAGCAGCAGTGAAGGAGTTAAACGATTTACCATCCGCTGTATGCCCCGTAGTCCTCACTGAGGGGACGTTTGCTGAGAACTGAACACAAACACAAAGAAATGTGGCCGGGTCGAAAGACGAAGCTATTTGTTGTTTATTCATGGATTATACTCGAAACGTGACAATGCATTGGGAGGTTTTAACCACGTCGAACCGTGTCCTTTTAACCCGCTCAGTGATAGCTGACGCATATTGTGTTTTTGTCTACCGTATTGAAAATACGGTAGACTGTGAAATGGGACTGGTCGGAGCGCATTCCGGAGCATGCACGTGACGTTTTTGACGTGCGGGGCAGAAATTCTGGCAAACTAGAAGTAACAAGATAAAAATGACGTCACGTCTAGCTACGCAAACCTTGCTAGAGAACGTCTTTTTGACGCCAAAGCGCCGCGCGCGCGCGCGCGCGCGTGTATATATGTGTGTGTGTGTGTGTGTGTGTGTGTGTGTGTGTGTGTGTGTGTGTGTGTGTGTGTAAGCGTATGGCTGTCTGGTACGATTAGGTCAATTGTGCAAGGTGTGAAAATCAAACAATTTTCTGCACCACTTTTTCGGAGTCATTTGTAGAACAGCTGACAGAACTTTAATTTTTCTTTTACGAAAAAAACCACTATCTTCTCATTTGTACCCGTATGCTTTTTCATAAACAGTGTTTGCATAAGCCTGATGTTTGTCCCGGCCCTGGGGTAGGATTAGGTAAAATTGTGACCTGTAAGCCCTAGACGTGAAAATCAGCAAGAAAATTTGCAAAGTTGATTCTCTGATACGTCAAATGTTAGTACTGCGGTGAGTGACGTCGTCACTATGAACACGGCATGCCATGACGTGAAGCTTGAAGTGACGTCATTTCGCTGCTCATGCTATTCTTCTTCTTCAGAATAGCTATGCTACGCCAGACCACTTACTTATGCCTGTCACCCCTACCCGGGTATAGGCCGTCGACGAGAGACCTCCAGCAACTCCTGTCCTGTGCTTCTCCTTCGATTCTACTCCAGGTGGTTCCCAGTCTCTTGATGTCTGCTTGGAGGTCTCGACGCCAGGAGTTTCTCGGCCTACCTCTTTTCCTCTTTCCCTGGGGGTTCCATGACAATGCCTGCCTAGTGATACTGGAAACTGGCTTTCTCAGGCTGTGACCGATCCATCCCCATCTTCTTTGCCCAATTTCATTCTCTGCTGTTATCTGCTCTGTTCTGTCCCAGAGTCTGACGTTGCTGATCTTCTCTGGCCAGTGGATTTTCAAAATTCTTCTAAGGCAACTGTTCATGAAGGTCTGTACTCTGTTGACTGTGGTTTTTGTCAATCTCCAAGTCTCTGCTCCATATAGGAGAACTGCTTTTACATTGGAGTTGAAAATCCGGACTTTGGTGTGTTGTGACAGCTCTCTGGAACTCCACACTTTTTTTAACTGGAGAAAGGCTGCTCTGGCTTTACCGATTCGTGCTCTGACGTCTGCATCAGTGCCGCCTTTTTTGTCTATGATGCTCCCAAGATAGGTGAAGGACTCCACCTCATCCAACGGGGTGCCAGCAAGCAAGATTGGTTCTTCCCTGGTTGTGTTCAGCCTCATTGTCTTTGTTTTCTGTTTGTGAATGGTAAGGCCCACTTGGGACGAGATGTCAGCAAGCCTTGTGGTCTTGTCCTGCATTTGTTGATGAGTGTGGGACAGTAATGCCAAGTCGTCTGCAAAATCGAGGTCGTCAAGCTGTGTCCACAGTGTCCACTGTATTCCACTTCGTCTGTGCTCTGTGGTCATCTTCATGACCCAGTCTATGGCCAGTAGGAAGAGGAACGGAGACAGCAGACACCCCTGCCTGACACCAGTTCTGACCTGGAGCTCTCTGGTGAACTGCCCTTCGTGGATCACGCGACATGACATGCCATCGTAGCTGCTCTTGATCAGGCGGACGAGCTTTGTGGGTACACCGTAGTGTCGTAGGAGTTTCCACAGAGTCTCTCGGTCCACGCTGTCAAATGCTTTCTCATAATCCACAAAGTTGACGTACAGCGGGGAGCTCCACTCCAGAGACTGTTCCACGATGATGCGGAGAGTGGCGATCTGGTCTGTACATGATCGGTTCTTCCTGAATCCTGCTTGCTGGTCTCTCAGCTGGGGGTCAACGGAGCTCTTCATTCTCTCTAGGATGATCCTGTTGAAGACCTTTCCTGGTACTGACAGCAAGGTGATTCCTCTGTAGTTGGAACACTTGCTGAGGTCGCCTTTCTTGGGAAGCTTGATTAGGTACCCCTCCTTCCAGTCAGCCGGCATCACCTCCTCTTCCCAGATCTTTCCAAACAGTGGGTACAGCATCTCCACTGTTGTCTCTAGGTCTGCTTTCAGAGACTCCGCTGGGATGCCATCTGGCCCTGCTGCTTTGCCATTCTTCAAAAATGCCACTGCTCTTCTGATCTCTTCCCGGCTGGGTCTGTCACAGCTGATGGGTAGGTCGGTCTCTGCCGGCTGGATGTCGGGGGGGGTCGGGTGGGCTAGGTCTGTTCAGTAACTCTTCAAAATACTCGGCCCATCTGTCGAGTTGGTCTGCTCTGTCTGCAATAGGCTTGCCTTCTTTGTCTTTTACTGGTCTTTCTGTATGGCCATACTTACCCGACAATCTCCTGGTAATGTCGTAGAGCTGTTTCATGTTGCCGCTGCCTGCTGCCTTTTCTGCCTCTGCTGCCAGGCTGTCTGTGTAGGCCCTCTTGTCTGCCCTGATACTCCTCTTCACCTCGCGCCTCCTGTGCCCTTACTTTGGCTGCTCTCGTGCGACTGTTGTTGACCGCTGCTTTCTTCTGCTTCCTCGCTTTTATCTTCTTCAAGGTCTGTGCCGACAGCCAGTCCTTGTGGTGGTGTTTCCTGAACCCTAGAGTGTCTTTGCAGGTTGAGTTCAGCGCCTCTCTAACTGCCTTCCACTGCTGCTCTGTGGTGACCGCCTTCTCTTCATTTACTAGCTCCTGTAGCGCTTGAAACCGGTTGGACAGCACCAGTTTGAACTCTTCTCTAACTCCAGTTTCTCTCAGGAGGCCTACATTATACCGCTGTCTTCTTGTTGTCTCTGTGCGGCTTTTCTTTAGCTTGAGCTTCATTCTTAAGGTAAGCAGATGGTGGTCTGAGGCGACATCTGCTCCCCTCCTCACTTGAACATCTTGAAGGGATCTTCTAAATTTCTTGCTAATGCAGATATGGTCTATTTGGTTCTCTGTTGTATGGTCAGGTGAGACCCAAGTTGCTTTGTGTATTCTTCTGTGTGGGAAGATGCTGCCTCCAATGACAAGTCGGTTTAGAGCACAAAAGTCTACAAACCTCTCCCCGTTCTCACTCATCTCCGAGCCTAGTCCCTGTCTCCCCATCACCTCTTCGTATCCGGTGTTGTCCTCCCCTATTTTGGCATTAAAATCGCCCATGACGATGGTGATGTCTCGCTCCGCACATTTGTCCACGGCACTCTGGAGTCGGTCGTAGAACTCTTGTTTCTCTTCCTCGTCACTGTCATTGATGGGCGCATAACACTGGATGACGTTCAGCTTGAGCTTTTTCTTGGTTCTAAAGGCTGCTGTGATAATTCTTGGCCCAAGAGGTTCCCAGCCCATCAGCGCTCTCTGTGCCACTGGTGACAGCATGAATGCTACTCCTTCTGTATGGGGGGCATTCTCCTCTTCATGACCTGAATACAGAATCATCTCCCCACTTAACAGCTTTTTTTGGCCAGACTGCGTCCATCTGGCTTCAGTGAAGCCACGCCAGACCACAGAGCTTACGAATGGAGGGAATCGCCGTGTTTCCGTCTTTATATCTGTGTGCCAGTGTGTGTGGATCAGAGGGTGTGTTAGAGTAGAAGGAGACGGATTCCTGTCGCTACACGAGCCCACAGAGTATACTAATGGCGGGCAGCGCCGTGTGTCCGTCTTTATTTGTGTGAGCCGACGTGTGTGTTGATCAGAGGTTGGCTTAGAGAGGAGGGAAATGGATCAGCATAATAAGCCTAAACATATGAACAACTCTAAATGTTCCTAAAAGATAAACGCATGTGCGCTTCAAACAATACGGTAGACTTTGGGATGAAATCCTCAGCTTGTTGCAGTCTTCGTTGATTCAACACCAAACCCCCTAGCTGTCCAAGAAACGTGGATTCAAAGTAGTGTCAGCAAGAGGTATAGATCCTCATAAGCCCGTGTGAGGTTTGCATAACTAGACATGACGTAATTTTTATCTGGTTACTTCACTGTCCGAGTATGAGGCCTGCCCGCCTATTACGTCATGTGCGTGCAATTGAAAGCGGTCTACTGCGACCCATCCTAAAAAGTCTCTACTAAAAACAGGCTAAAAAACGATGATGATGGTGATAATGATAGCGCATTACCTCCAAATAAATGAATAAATAAATAAACGATTTAAAACCTCAAAATCAAGGTCGGAACAAAACAGCTGTAAACCGAGTGGTGACAGAATCGCTTGGCGCCTATGGGCGCCAAGCTATTCTGGCACCACCCTTGAACTATCATGGTCGATCTGTCTCCCGCATTGAAATGCAGACTTCAGATGACAACGCCAAAATGGAGTGAAGTCGGCATCAGAGGAGAGAGGAAAGTGGGTTAAAACGTCGCTTGTGAAATCTGGATCACGATCCCATGACATCATATGCCTATATAGGGAATTACAGTTGAAACGCCCGCAAGGTGCACAGTATCCAGTGTGCACATCCTGTCGGGCCAATTTTCAATTGCGTCTTCGTGCACTGTAAACCGTGCTGGTGTTACTTACGAAGCCAACCGGCTTTAGAATCTCTGTGGCACAACGCAGCAGTCTCCAGCGCAAACTCAGAGATCTCCAGAATGAGTGGTGGACCAGACTTGCACAGAGGACCCAGCTTTGTGCTGACAATGGTGACTACAGGGGCTTCTACGAAGCACTGAAAGCAGTGTATGGCCCCAGGCGCCTGGTACAAAGTCCCCTGCGAAGCGCGAATGGCCAGGCACTCCTCACAGATAATACCTCCATCTTGAACCGCTGGTCGGAATACTTTCAGAGCCTCTTCAGCGCTGAGCGCACTGTTCAAGAAGCAGTCGTCCTACAAATCCCACACCTCCCAGTAAAGGTTGAATTGGACGAACCGCCCACCGCTGAAGAGACCCTCACAGCCATCCACCAGCTCAAGAGTGGCAAAGCAGCAGGCATTGATGGAATACCGCCAGAGATCTGGAAACATGGAGGCACAGCACTGCACAACAAGCTCCATGACCTCTTTCTCTGCTGCTGGGAGGAAGGAACACTACCAAAAGATCTCCGTGATGCAGTCGTTATCACCCTGTACAAGAACAAAGGCGAGAAGTCTGACTGTTCCAACTATCGGGGAATTACCCTGCTGTCCATTGCTGGGAAAATCCTTGCAAGGCTGCTCCTGAATCGGCTGGTACCTGCCATCGCTGAAGACCAACTCCCAGAGGGCCAGTGTGGCTTCAGAGCAAACAGGAGCACCACCGATATGGTCTTTGTGCTGAGACAGCTACAGGAGAAGTGCCGCGAGCAGAACAAAGGGCTGTACGTAACATTTGTCGACCTAACAAAAGCGTTCGACACTGTGAGCAGGCAAGGCATGTGGCAGATCCTGGAGCGACTTGGCTGTCCCCCAAAGTTCCTCAACATGATTGTCCAGCTACACGAGGACCAGCAAGGCCAGGTCAGACTCAACAATGACCTCTCAGAACCATTCCCTATTCTCAACGGCGTAAAGCAGGGCTGCGTGCTGGCACCGACCCTCTTCACCATCTTTTTTAGCATGATGTTGAAGCAGGCCACAGTGGACCTCGATGATGACGATGCAGTGTACATCAGGTATCGTCTCGATGGCAGCCTGTTCAACCTCAGACGACTGCAGGCCCACACGAAAACCCTAGACCAACTGATTCGTGAGCTGCTTTTTGCTGATGATGCTGCCCTCGTTGCACACACAGAGAGAGCCCTGCAGCGCATCACGTCTTGCTTCGCAGATGCTGCCCAGCTCTTTGGACTCGAGGTCAGTCTGAAAAAGACAGAGGTCCTCCATCAGCCGGCACCCAAGACAGTGTATCGCCCTCCTCACATCACCATTGGCGAGTCTGAACTAAAGTCAGTTTACTTACCTTGGTTGCATTATCACGTCGGACGCCAAGCTGGACAAGGAGCTTGACAGCAGGCTGGCAAAAGCGAACAGCGCTTTCGGGCGACTTTTCAAGCGGGTGTGGCACAATCAACAGCTGAAAACAGGCACCAAGATCAGCGTGTACAGAGCTGTGGTCCTCACCACCCTGCTGTATGGTTCCGAGTCCTGGGCCTTCTACCGCAGCCAACTACGACTCCTCGAACGCTTCCACCAGCGCTGCCTGCGTACCATCCTGGGCATTCACTGGAGTGACTATGTCACCAACGTCGAGGTCCTTGAACAGGCCGAAACTGTGAGCATCGAGGCTTTGCTGCTGCGGACACAGCTCCGCTGGGCGGGGCATGTCTCCAGGATGGAGGATCATCGCCTACCAAAGATCACCCTGTTCGGCGAGCTTGCTACTGGACACCGTGACAGAGGGGCACCAAAGAAGAGATACAAAGACTGTCTCAAGAAGTCACTTAGTGCCTGCCAAATCGACCACCACCAGTGGTCTTCGCTTGCTGCGGACCGTGACACCTGGCGCTCCACCATTTACAAGGCAGCTGTCTCCTTTGAGGACTCTCACAGAGCTAGCCTTAAGGACAAGCGGCTCAGGAGAAAAAACAGAGATGCCGCAACTCAGAACCCTGGCCATACCTTCCCCTGCAGCCACTGCTGTCGAACCTGCCTGTCTCGGATTGGCCTCCGCAGCCACGAACAAGCCTGCAGACGTCGTGGGCAACTCCTATAAAATCTTCGTTCGCGAAGTCAAGCCAAGAGAGAGAGAGAGGCACAACGCACACATGGCGAGAGATCAGAGTAGCCCATTGGCCGTGACAACTCATACTGTGGTGTCTGGTTGACCTAAGTTGTGCAGATCGTTATTACCGTGGTCGTTCCATCTCCCGCGTCTGGCTCGGCATGGAAGCGAAGTGGATTAGATTTAACTCATCAGCCCTGGCAAACCACAGCAAGACATCGATCGAGCATGATAGTTCAAGGGGTGGTGCCAGAATAGCTTGGCGCCCTTGAACTATCATGTTCGATCTGTCTCTAGAATTGTAATACAATCCTTTAGAGGTCAACTTCAGAATTTGCATAATTTGGGGATTTTGATCCTGGGGCACAGTGTGTTAAAGCTGCGTTCAACGTAACGTCCTTCATAAAACCCTTTCAGGCTGAGTGATCAGGCGTTGTGGCCACACTGGCCTTCAGCCAGCAACAGCCTCCTGCCCTGCAAGAGACGTAGATTTTAATCAGCCTTTGCATTCGCAGGGCCTTATGAAAATCTGTGCGTCTTGCGATTCGCTCTAGATCATCTTATCCTCAAACGGAGTGTGTTGTTAGTCCCTTCACTGCCAGTGGACGCAAACTGTGTAAATTCAACGTCGAAGGTCGCAAGTCGTGCAAGGGACATGAATTCAAAGTGGTTCAGCTAGAGGGATAGATCCTTATGAGCTAGGTGGTGATTTTTTTAACCCCTTCGCTGCCAGTGATCACGACTTGCACATCCGTCAAGGCTGTTCACCGAACGACGCTCGCGTGAACAACACAGATGTAAACGGGACAAAATTCGGTATAAACAACACACGACTAACTAGAGACACAAACCCTCATGGGACCCCGCGAATGCGGGGCTCATGAGAGTTTATGTCTCTTGCAGCTGTGTAACGAGCGCCTTGCCCCGGCAGCGAAATAGTTAAGGACTGCAGAGGAGGAAACAGTTGCTTCGCTTACAGGTGAACATGTTTACGGCCTGTGTTTATTGCTCACTGCCGGGAAGTCCCGTGTTTGCACTTGTGAATCGCGCTCGACATTCGCCCCTCTAGAATACAAATGGAGTTAACCCCTTCTCTGCCGACATACGTACATTTTTTCTCTGAAATGTGTGTTCACTGAACGACCAACTGTCCAAAGAACATGGACACACAGTGTTCTCGGCAAGAGGCATAGATCCTCATGAGCCGCAGCTGCCGGCGAAGGGACTTATGAGGATCTATGCCTCTTGCAGTTAGATCGCGTTCACTTTTTCTTGGCAGAGAAGGGGTTAAACGAGACTGTTTTCCTTTTTGTTGGACCTTTGTAGGAGTGCCTGGTTATGTTGATAAGCCGGTCGTTAGGCGTAAACATCATTTAAAGGGACCTGTTACAAAGAAAACAGGGTTAATAATTATGTTCATAATATCTCCTTTAAAAAATGATCACTAACTTATGAAGTTTTAATGTCCTGAAATAGAATACTTTTCTGTTCTTCTTCTCTTTGAACGTAGGAGAGTTGGACTGATGCGCGCACAGGGACAATAGAAAACGTCTGTGTGCCTATTCACAGTGGGAAAAGGAAGGGTAGGAAAGTCTTAGTTGAGACAAGACAACATTTGATAACCCGTTGTATCGACGAATTTGAGCAATAAAAGCCCGCTTTGAAGGAGATTGCTTAAGGTGTACAGATTCTTTTAACCCCTTCACTGACGGGAAAATGCAAACAACACACAACCGCACTGAAGAGGTACTGAAAGCCCGCAAATACGCGGGTAAATGATGCCGTTTGACGGTCTAACAGTTGGTGTTTGTATTTTCCCCGCGGTCAAGATGTTAAAGGTGTTACGGTTTAATCGTGCAGTGGTATGCACTGAGCCGCGTTAACCTTATTAACGTCACTGCTGCATTGGCAGAAATTTTGCAGGTGTTACCTAACGAATGTGTGACACTGGTACATGAGATGGATCGACCATGATAATTCAAAGGTAGTGCCAGATTAGGTTGCATGCTAATCTGACACTGCCTTTGAATTATCATGGTCGATCCATTTCCTGTCGCAGTGCGTCTGGCGTAAACGGGTTAACTTACAGACCAAAGCTAGGGTTCGCCATCACCCAGACAGCTTGTGGCGAACGTCCAAACACGCGGATACGTCAGACTCCCGTAGTGTTGTTACACGTCAACACGCCCACGGCCTACACTGGGCTGGCTGCCGGTGGTCATGCTGTTCTCTCTCGCCTTGTCGCATGACCGTGAAGAAAGTTTATGTCACCATGACCGTCACATTAACAGTTACTATAAACTAAGATAATGTCTCTAGTATAAATGTGTGATAATCTGTAATTTTGGGCCCAACGGCCTTCGCCCGTAGGTCCAAAGTACCGGCTCTGCGACACACACGGCCGCAAGGTGGGTCTGTTGCTGTGCTAGATTACACTAATGGAGTCACTGACTCAGATTTCTTGGGGTTTTATTTCAAATGTCGAACAGAAAAGGGGAAGGACACTGTGATATAACGCACGGCGTCACGGGGCGATTAACGCGCTGAAATTGTAACCCTTTGGCTGTCGGTGGCGTGTTGGTGGAGGTGATTCCTGCAGGATGTCAGGCTGGTCGTAGTCCTGCAGGAATCACCTCACCTCGACGAACACGCCACCGACAGCCAAAGGGTTAACCTAAGGGACTGAGTTGTCCTCTGGAAACTACAAATACCTTAACTCATTCTACCCCAACACCGAAATCACCACATTTTGCCGCTGTCGTCTGAAGACTTGCAGTGCAGGACACAGATCGACCATGATAGTTTAAGGGTGATGCCAGACTAGCTTGGCGCCCATAGGCGCCAAGCTATTCTGGCATCACCCTTGAACTATCATGGTCGATCCTGATCTTGCTGTGGTGTGTCTGGGGTAGAATGAGTTAAAGAAAGGTCGACCATGAAAGTTCCGTCCTGGTCGATCCATTCCCCCATCAGTGTAGCGTACAACGGCTGAGTGGGTAATTCTGCCCTGTGAGGCAAACACTAACAGTGAATAAGTTCATTTTTGTGAAAAGCGAGATTTTCTTTGTAAACAAAGACTTGAAACTCGCTTTACACAAAACTGACTTCCTGCCTTTTACTTTCCTGGGGCGGAACTCATTTGCCAAACCGCCGATTAGGAAACAATTTTTACCCTTCGTGATTTATTTATTTATTTATTTATTTTGACACGGCTTTTATGAAGCGCGAGCAACACGCATGCAACAAGTACAAATGTCACCAAACATCCTGTGTGGCCTACATCATTTAGTGTCCCATCTACCGTGTTTTTTTGTTGTTGTTTGTGCCTCAACGTGTGTGTGTGTGTGTGTGTGTGTGTGTGTGTGTGTGTGTGTGTGTGTGTGTGTGTGTGTGTGTGTGTGTGTAAAACATGTCCCTCTGTATTTAATAGAAAATAGGGTTAATACGTAATTAGTATGTTGTAGCAGTTTGTAGGATAATTTATGTAACGGTTTTATGTGGTGAAAGAGATTTGCTTACCAGGGTACGCATGACTCTCGCAATTAATTTGGGGAAAAAACCGACGGTGTATCAGATTTCAGTGCGAAAGTAGGGTTAGGTATGAGCACGCACCTGCAAACTGATAGCTTGCAATTACGTTAGTCTTGCAGCCACGCTATTGAAAAGTCTCAGGTGTCTATATTTTGCCATATAACTCTTGGCCTCGGCTGCTTGAGTATGCCTAGTTCTGCGCAAGCCAAACAAGCAAGGTGCTTCGCTATAGAGCTATAACCCTCACCCCGATATAATATAACAACACTCACCCCGCTATAGCGCTGTAACACTAACCCCGCTATAGCGCTACAACACTAACCCCTCTACAGCGATATGACACTAACCCGCTATAGCGGAGCACCTTAAGGCGCCTCATTCAAGGCGGCAAGCTAATCAGTCAGGCACTACCCTTGAATTATCATATTTAATCCATCTCATTCAAGTTGTACATAGTCGTTAGGTAGCACTCTCACAATTTGGGATACTGATGCGGCCGTGGGGTTAAATGGGTTAAGGCGTAACCACGTAGAATGAGGTGTAACATGGGGTACAGATTACTGTCAAGTCTGCTGTTTCAACTTCAGTGCGATACGCCATCAGGCGGAATAAAATGCAGTATCGCACCATGGTCTGAATTACCTGCATTGCAGTTGTCACTGATTGAATGTGCTTGTTGTGCACCTGTCCAACACAGCAGTAGAGGCTACGCCCCAACAACACTACAAAATGGGACTAATGCAATTGACCTGTTGTGCGTGGAGAATATCTTTGATTATCGTGTCGTATTTTGGGATAAGCGGAACACACCCTTTTTCTCTCACTGCGCCTGCTCTGTTAAAAAATACACATGATCTGTCGTTTGCACCAACCGTTAACGCCCAAAGAGTGCAAAAATACTGATGTTCAGATTTGAAGTTCAGCCCAAAAAGGTGACTGCCACGTGTGTAAAATGCAGAGAAGAACCCAACAGAGTAAAAAAAACAAGCCTTAAAAAAACAACAACAAAAAAAAAAAAAAAAAAAAAAAACCCAGTTACAACACAATTTATTAATAAATTCAAACAGCAGTTGCGGAGCCTCATGATGATCTATGCCTCTTGCTGACTCGAACAGCAGTTGCGGAGCCTCATCGATGATCTATGCCTCTTGCTGACTCGAACAGCAGTTGCGGAGCCTCATGATGATCTATGCCTCTTGCTGACTCGAACAGCAGTTGCGGAGCCTCATGATGATCTATGCCTCTTGCTGACTCGAACAGCAGTTGCGGAGCCTCATGATGATCTATGCCTCTTGCTGACTCGAACAGCAGTTGCGGAGCCTCATGATGATCTATGCCTCTTGCTGACTCGAACAGCAGTTGCGGAGCCTCATGATGATCTATGCCTCTTGCTGACTCGAACAGCAGTTGCGGAGCCTCATGATGATCTATGCCTCTTGCTGACTCGAACAGCAGTTGCGGAGCCTCATGATGATCTATGCCTCTTGCTGACTCGAACAGCAGTTGCGGAGCCTCATGATGATCTATGCCTCTTGCTGACTCGAACAGCAGTTGCGGAGCCTCATGATGATCTATGCCTCTTGCTGACTCGAACAGCAGTTGCGGAGCCTCATGATGATCTATGCCTCTTGCTGACTCGAACAGCAGTTGCGGAGCCTCATGATGATCTATGCCTCTTGCTGACTCGAACAGCAGTTGCGGAGCCTCATGATGATCTATGCCTCTTGCTGACTCGAACAGCAGTTGCGGAGCCTCATGATGATCTATGCCTCTTGCTGACTCGAACAGCAGTTGCGGAGCCTCATGATGATCTATGCCTCTTGCTGACTCGAACAGCAGTTGCGGAGCCTCATGATGATCTATGCCTCTTGCTGACTCGAACAGCAGTTGCGGAGCCTCATGATGATCTATGCCTCTTGCTGACTCGAACAGCAGTTGCGGAGCCTCATGATGATCTATGCCTCTTGCTGACTCGAACAGCAGTTGCGGAGCCTCATGATGATCTATGCCTCTTGCTGACTCGAACAGCAGTTGCGGAGCCTCATGATGATCTATGCCTCTTGCTGACTCGAACAGCAGTTGCGGAGCCTCATGATGATCTATGCCTCTTGCTGACTCGAACAGCAGTTGCGGAGCCTCATGATGATCTATGCCTCTTGCTGACTCGAACAGCAGTTGCGGAGCCTCATGATGATCTATGCCTCTTGCTGACTCGAACAGCAGTTGCGGAGCCTCATGATGATCTATGCCTCTTGCTGATTCGAACAGCAGTTGCGGAGCCTCATGATGATCTATGCCTCTTGCTGACTCGAACAGCAGTTGCGGAGCCTCATGATGATCTATGCCTCTTGCTGACTCGAACAGCAGTTGCGGAGCCTCATGATGATCTATGCCTCTTGCTGACTCGAACAGCAGTTGCGGAGCCTCATGATGATCTATGCCTCTTGCTGACTCGAACAGCAGTTGCGGAGCCTCATGATGATCTATGCCTCTTGCTGACTCGAACAGCAGTTGCGGAGCCTCATGATGATCTATGCCTCTTGCTGACTCGAACAGCAGTTGCGGAGCCTCATGATGATCTATGCCTCTTGCTGACTCGAACAGCAGTTGCGGAGCCTCATGATGATCTATGCCTCTTGCTGACTCGAACAGCAGTTGCGGAGCCTCATGATGATCTATGCCTCTTGCTGACTCGAACAGCAGTTGCGGAGCCTCATGATGATCTATGCCTCTTGCTGACGTCAACATGTTTCATGGACGGCTAGGGATCTTTGTCGTGGAATTAACGAAGATTGCAGGATAACAGTCTGCGTCAGCTGGCAGTGGAGGGGTTAAATACATGTCGTACGGGTACAGGTTTTCCTTTGTCGTGCGCAACACATGACTCTGAAAACCATCAAAGGGCGAGGGGGATTGGGGGTGGAGTTCTAAAAATGCTGAAGAAAGCGGTGTAGATCCACTGGCAGGGAAGGGGTTAAGAGGAACATGCATTTCCATTATTTCAAACTGTCACCTGCTCAATGCGCAGTAATATATATATATATATATATATATATATATATATATATATATATATATATATATATATATATATATATATATATATATATATATATATATATATATATATATATATATATATATATATATATATATATATATACTTTTTTACTTTTATATATATATATATATATATATATATATATATATATATATATATATATATATATATATATATATATATATATATATATATATATATATATATATATTAACAAAGGCGTCGCCCATGCCTACCTGAAGAGCCCCTCCTTGAGGCGAAACCGGTCATAGGCGGCAAAAACCTAAATCTACTCAGCAGGTCCAATATCTGTTTAGGAATATTTACTAGCACCCCACCCCCCCAACCCCCTCGGGGGGGAGGACTGGATATTCTCCAGCGGACTGCGGGGCGCCTGGGGGTAGTCCCTACTGCTTTATGTAGTAGGTGTTCAGTGGAAGGCTCAAAATGATAGGTCTGTCATTACTTCTCTCCCACTCCCCTCCCTTTCTACTCTAGTGAGCGATGCAGTCACAAAAAGGGCAGCTGGTGTTCTGATGACACAATGCAAGCTTACCAGCCTGGAATTTCATGGCATTAGCACAGCAAGAGCATTCTCACTTGAATGAAAAATTACGTCCCTTGGAGCTAATCTGATTGAGTGCATTTTTTTTTTTTTTTTTTTTGCTTTGAGCGACGCCTTTGTTACGAGAAAAGAATAATTGCACCACAAAAATTGCAGCCTAGGTGTTACCTTTTCAAAATTAGTCTGTCTTCTTCCACTGCAACACCTCATAAAGCTTTAGGGATGTGATCCGCGCTGTACTGGCGGTGCTACCAGTAAATTCTGGGGGCGGCTTCTAGTACTTGCGTTGTGTTTGCAATTTCAGGTTATGCCGTATGCCTACCTGAAGAGCCCCCCTCTTGGGGCGAAACCGGTCGTAGGCGGCAAAAACTTAAAATCTACTCAGCAGGTCCAATATCTGTTTTGGAATATTTTCTATCAGCCCCCCTCGGGGGGAGGTCTGGATATTCTCCAGCGGTGGTAGTCCCTACTGCTTTATGTAGTAGGTGTTCAGTGGAAGGCTCAAAATGATAGGTCTGTCATTACTTCTCTCCCACTACCCTCTCTTTTCTAGAACTAGTAAGCGATGCAGTCACAAAAAGGGCAGCTGATGTCCTGATGACATAATGCAAGCTTACCAACCTGGAATTCCATGGCATTAGCGCAGCATTCTCAGAATTGAATGAAAAATTATATATATATATATATATATATATATATATATATATATATATATATATATATATATATATATATATATATATATATATATATATATATATATATATATATATATATATATATATATATATATATATAATTATGGGTTAATTCAGCACCAGAACACTTCTAAGGAACATGCATACAAAGCGGCGTCAGCACCAGAACACTAGTCTTCCAAGGAACATGCATACAAAGCGGCGTCAGCACCAGAACACTAGTCTTCCAAGGAACATGCATACAAAGCGGCGTCAGCACCAGAACACCAGCCTTCTAAGGAACATGCATACAAAGCGGCGTCAGCACCAGAACACTAGTCTTCCAAGGAACATGCATACAAAGCGGCGTCAGCACCAGAACACTAGTCTTCTAAGGAACATGCATACAAAGCGGCGTCAGCACCAGAACACTAGTCTTCCAAGGAACATGCATACAAAGCGGCGTCAGCACCAGAACACCAGCCTTCTAAGGAACATGCATACAAAGCGGCGTCAGCACCAGAACACTAGTCTTCCAAGGAACATGCATACAAAGCGGCGTCAGCACCAGAACACTAGTCTTCCAAGGAACATGCATACAAAGCGGCGTCAGCACCAGAACACTAGTCTTCCAAGGAACATGCATACAAAGCGGCGTCAGCACCAGAACACTAGTCTTCCAAGGAACATGCATACAAAGCGGCGTCAGCACCAGAACACTAAGATAGCATGCGATAAGTAGGACTCATGTTACGATGGCAACCTACTGGCTTAGAAAAACGTTCTCCCCCAAATACGTCTTTGGTCAATCACATTTCTCGGCTTTCACCTCCGACATTGAACTCCCTGATCGGACCCATTAGGCGACAGAAAACACGGGCAAAGCCTAAAGGTACGTTTTTATAAGCACGAATACGATCCGAACCCAATGCGATGATGCAATTTTCCTTCAAAAATTGCGTCATTTTCGTTCAAAGCCGGATGCGAATTCCTTTCTCGCATTGGACATAATAATGGAAACACACAAACACGAAAAGGACTTGCACGATTTTTTTCTGTTTCGGACCCGCTTCGGATTCGGATCGGTTTCTTATCGGATTCGTGTTTATGGAAACGTAGCCGCCTTAACTCGTAATACAACTACTGAATATTGTTGACACTGCTTTGCATCCATGATGAATGGCGGGTCGTTCTTCTTTAGTTGTCGTCAAGTTACAAGGGCAGGGACGGGTAAGGGACTGAAACTGCCAAGTTCTTTTTAATTCTGCAAATAACTATATTCCTGCTTAGCGAACCAGTTTGCCCGGTTATACATATGGCTAAACTGACAACACAACAGGCGGTGTGAAGACACGAGTCACGTGCATATTAACAATACTGCCTTTCTCAAGCAACATCTGCATGCGCATTATGAGCGTGACACAATACCACCAATCGTATGCTGGCAACTTGTATCGGATTTGTATGCGTTATATGCATGTTTGATATATGGCGCTCTTCCTGTCATGAAATGGATCGACTGTGGTTGCCCAACAGTAGTTCTTGATTAGCTTGGCGCCTGTAGGCGTGGCCAAGCTAACCAAGAACTACCGTTGAGCAACCACGGTCGGTCCATATCAATTTGCACAAGCTGTTAATTATGATCGATCTGTTTCAAGCTATAGGCGCTGGAGATGGGTCGAACTGCGCGTCCGTAAATGCGTGGATTAGAACCGCCTAATAAGCAAGCTTTGCATGATTGTATTTGAAACAAGGCAGTTTCACGCACACATTACCCGTTTGCAGGAGTGGCTCAGTTGCTTAACCCAGACTGTGATTCTGCAATCTTCGTTATTTTAACACCCCAAAACCCTAGCTGTTCCAGGAACATGGATTCAATGTGGTGTCGGCAAGAGGCACAGATCCCTATGAGCCCCCGCAACTGCGGTAAGTTAGTGCAACTGCGGTAAGTTAGTGCAACTGCGGTAAGTTAGTGCAACTGCGGGAAGTTAGTGCAATTGCGGGGGCTCATCTATACCTCTTGCAGATTGGTGATGTTCAAATTTTCAGAACGGGTTTAGCAACAATAAACGGCTTATTTATGGAGATTGCGGCAACAGCCCTTTAACACACGCGCACGCACGCACGCACGCACGCACGCACGCACGCACACACACACGCACACATAAAGCCCAGTTATTCAAAGGAGGTGGGACCATATTTTAATTTATTTCAAACGCCAGCAAAGGAATCGTGAGACTTTTGTTTTAGGATCCTGATCAGTGTTAGCCGGTCATATTCTGTACTACCGCTTTGTAACGTAAGTATCGAGAGGAAAGTATTAGCGAGTTGAATTAGGTGGTACCGATTAAACATGAAAATCAGGACCAAAACAGGGAAATGCAAAATCCAAACAAAAAAAGAAACACGCTTGGAAAGGATAGAACGTAATTATCCTTTCTGTAAGCGTGTTGGGATTCTCTTCCATTAGAATTGAAGAAATCAGTTTGTGGAGGCTGAAATAGCGGTTATAGTGAATAATGGAAAAGTAGGAGTAGTTGCAATTTTAAGCCTCAGACTGTTGGTTGCGGTTTTTGTCGCGATGATTCCTGCAGGAATAACACCAGCCTGACATCCTGCAGGAATAACACCATCCTGACATCCTGCAGGAATAACACCAGCCTGACATGCAGGAATAACACCAGCCAGACATCCTGCAGGAATAGTTCAAAAGATTGTATCCTCTTTCCTGTTGACAGGAGCAAGGAGTAATGCCAAAATCACAACCTGCAAAGAACTCCGAGCACTTCCTTATTGCACCAACACCAATCAATGATGTACATGTGCACTGATAAATAAAGCAACAGTTTGTTCAGCATTCTGAACTTCAAGTGGAACAAGTCAGATATACGATCGAAGTCTGGTGCTAACATTCAGGTTATATAAAACCAGCCGGGTAAAATTTAACTTGTGATCGACAGCCCTGCAACAGTACAGCAGATTCTGCACGATATCTTTCCTGCTGATACACAACATCAGAATCAGGAAACAATATCCTTCTAAGGTTAACGATATTCCGCCCTCGCACCAGAGGAACTCACATTTTGTGCGGTGTAGTGTACGTTAGTGCATGTCAACAGCACTCCAGTAGTCATTTGCTTTGCCCGGCGAACTGTCGTAAATCAGTATGTATTAACCCGTTCATTGCCGAGAAAATTTGAACACCACCCGACGAACTGCAAGAGGTATAGATCATCATGAGCCCCCGCAGTTGCGGGGGCTCATGAGGATCTATGCTTCTAGCTGACGCCACTTTGAATCCACGTTGCTCAGTGGGACTGCTCGGGGTTTTTAGTGTCGAATTAACGAAGATTGCAGAGGCACAGTCTGAGTCAGCTGGCACTGAACGGGTTAAACTCTTAATGCCGTTGGTCCCTTTGAGAATAACAGATGTAAATTGATACATTGAAAGGCGTAGATCATCATACACCCCCGCAATCTGCGAGGATTATGAGGATCTATCATTCTCGCAGAATGGAAGAATGTTAACTGTCGACAGGTAAATATACTCTGTGCCTGTCAGATGAAACTTACAGCCGCTGTAGAGTGGTACTGAATGGCCCTAACAAATCATGTCAATCGCTCCTGCCTACTGCCTGTGTCGGGTCGTCTCCTGAAAGGCTTTACACACGCAGTGATTTACTCGCTTGCAACATATTGCAAGGGAGTTGCAAGGCCGCTCTGGGGTTAGTCAGTAGTCGCAGCGTGTTGCAGCCAACCAATGGGGACTTGCTACATCACATGTTCACAACTCACCACGCAAGGGTGTGTCGTGCAACGCAGTCTCTACGTGTACAGTCTTTAATGTAGCTGTACTGACGTAAGCAAACACTTGACACGAATTGCTGACGCTGGCTACATTACAGCACCGCTGACATGTCACGCCAGTAGCTCAAGAGTAGGCATTGTTTATTTTTGGTGTGTGTTCTGGCAGTGACCGAATGAAGTAAGTCAGTGCAACTGCAGCGGCACCAGAGCTATTCTGGCACCACCCTTGAACTATCATAGCCAATCTGTCTATTGAACGGTCAGTGATGTAGTCCGACTTCAGAAGACGGTCCCCAAAGTCCGAAATATGGGCTCAATGTTAACCCATGACTTCCTGAGGGGGATTTTTTTTTTTTACATATGGGCTCAGAGGTCTACATAACATTTCTGGAGACAGATTGACCATGATAGTTCGAGGGCGGTGTCAGAATAGCTTGGCACCTACAGGCGCCAAGCTATTCTGACACCACCCTCGAACTATCATTGTCAGTCCACAGTCAGTCGTAGCGTGTCACGGCTTTATGGGTTAACAAAGGCCCTCAAACCACCACCACCACTCAGATCCGTGTGGATCTATAAGTGCAAATGATGCTGATCCTTGCCAACACAAGTCGGTAGTAAATCCTCATGAGCGTCTGTCGCCGTCTGGAAGGACTCATGAGGATTTAACGGTCCTGCAGCTGGAAGGAGTTCGTCTTAAAGCGACCTGCTCCAGGCAGTCCACGGTTAACAGTTCGCAATATCTCCTGTTAATAGTATGTATAAACCCTTTCAATCCTGATACACCCATTGCTTAAAATAAATTTGACTATGAAAGTTGAAGGCTGGTACCACAAGCTGTTATTGCGCCTTTCTTGAACTAAGATGCTTGATCTTTCTCTTAATCTGTAATGTAGCCTTCATAGCAAAATAAGCAAATTAAAAAAAAAAAAAATCAGCATGTGGATGTAATGGGTTAAGATGATGCTGCACACCAAAACTTATCATTTGTTTAATTATCAAGTTTGAATGTCGAAATATGAAAGACTTGTCTGCTCTACATCTCTTTTGTATATTGGAGAGTTCCCGTTGCACACAGGGGCAGTCCGAAAGCTGTTGCGTGTGCAGTTTCACATAGATAGCGAAAAGGAGGATAGTAAAGCCTTGTAGCTGTTTCAAGACAGCTTCGTCGGAGTTTTACCAATTGTATCAGCAAATAGGCCGTTTGCGAGTTCCCGAGCAGCGCGAGAACGCTCGCGAGATTACGCAACTTTGAGCCGAGTCACGAAATTTGGGCAACTCTGCTACCAGTTACGCTGAGCCAATACTATTCAGTTTGCTCTGAATCACAAATAATATGCGGCAAAATGTAAGCTCAGGTTGAGAAAGGACTGTGGACGATTGCTTCCTGGTCATACATCTAAAGAGCGCGCTGGTTTGGGGGAACTCGCGACCTCGGTATTTGAGCCATCAACGGCAGGTTTAAAAATGGCTATGTCTGTGACGATGTCAATGCCTCAACTGTTGATAAATAAAGCATTTATTGAATCATCATTGAATCAAAGCCCTCTCATCGGCCCGCGCAGGTCGCTTTAAGCGTACCGAGTGCTGAGTGTGCTGAACGCCGCAGCGACGCCGATTGTCAATTAGCGGGATTACGATCGACCCAGGTTAGCTCAGTGTTAGCTACAAGACCTCTTCTTGTTGGTTCAGCTGAAAGGCCGTTTAGGGTGAGCATACATGCAGATATGGCGTCTTTGGGTACCGGAAACAAGAGACACAGACCCTCTTGTGCCGCAGCAGTTGTGCCAGCAAGATGCAAAGATCCGTATGAGCCCCTAACATAGCAACGACTGATGAGTTCTACGTCTCTTGTGCTTTGCCCGTATTCCAAGTAGCAAGACGTTTGTTTCTGAAATCTTAGTTAACTCTGTTCAACACCAACGGAACATGGACGCAAAGTAGTGTCAGCATGCAAGAGGCATAGATCTTCTTGAGCCCCCCCCCCCCCCCCCCCCCGCATGTGCTATGGCTCATTAAGATCGGTGTCTCTTGCAGTTGGATCGTGTTCAGGTTTTTCTCGGTAGGGAGGGGGTGAAGGTGAACAGACAAACTTCCTGCGTTAATGCCTTGGTGAAGCACAAAGTTAAACGTTTCTGCCAATCGAATAGGTTCTCCTGAGCCCCTCCGGCTGCAGGGTCTCATAAGTATCTGTACCCTTTGAAGAAGGACTCAGTTCTATGAAAGAGTAAGTAGCCGAAACCCCTTGTCTGTCTGAGGAACACAGACATAAATAGGCTTATTATTGGCAGCAAAGCTTCTAGAACGCCAAGGAGCGCTTTCGCTTTCAGGGTCACACGAGAACAGTCTTCGATCGCAGACGGACTAGCACAGAGACAGACTAACGGAACAAAGCTGTTCTTTTCTCGGGGTGTTTAACATGTGAGGGCCCTTGCGTTTGTTTGCTGTTTGTCGAGCTGCTCTTGTTAATAGCCGGCTGCGTAGTTTTGAATGGTTTCAGATAGACTTTCCTTCATACAAAAATAGGCTCTGCCGTGCCATTGAATGTATGTGTCTGAATGAATCAGTCAGTAGGATAGCTCACTTTAACCCCCCTCCCCTCACACAAACACATGCACGCACGCACGCACGCACGCACACACACACACGCACACGCGCACACGAACACACACACACACACACACACACACACACACACACACACACACACACACACACACACACACACACACACACACACCGGCACACACATTTAATTGTCCGCGAAGCACGGTTGTCTTTTTAGTTTGTCAAGTAAGTCGTTTAAACTGTTCCACGTACACATGTTAACATTGGTTGTCTCTCATCGATTCGCTACCGCTGGTGCCAGATCGAGGAAGACAACCAGAGTGACACATGTTAAGTGTCCTTAACCTCTAAACTGCTTGGGGAGGCGAACGACACCAAGCCGCAAGAGAAAAAAACCCTCATGAGCCCCCACAGTCGCGGAGGCTTATGAGGTATTATGTCTCTTGTTAGTCCTGTGTTCTTCATGCCTAATTTTGTCCCATTTACGTTTGTGATCTTACCGCGAAATGTCTGTCAGCGTGCAGTCGTTTCAGACGCCAAATTCGTGATCACTGGCAGCGAAGGGGTTAACGTAGAAGGGCATCCAGGACATATGTCCAGTGTCAAAATGTAGGCTACCTTTCTTCCAGCGCAGTGTCCCTGTCGGTTTGGACAGCTTCCCGATGCGCAAATGGCCATCGGGCCGCCGTTGGCCCGCGCACAGCCGTGCGCGGGCCAACGACGGCCCGATGGCCTTTTGAGCATTGGGTTGACATCCCAGCTCGTGTGACCTGAAAGCACTGCGGATCATTGTAACTCATTGAGACATAAAGAAAACCCCACCATAGAAAGAAACACGCTGAGAAAAAGTACAATTAGACAACACAGTTTATTAAATGTTCGCGTTTAACCGCGAAATTTAACAAATCAAGTTGTGTTGAAATTTTCCTTTCTAAGCATGTTTCTTTCTTTGTTTGGGCTTTTTTGGTTTGATATGCGGCTTGGCAGTCGTGCTGGATTTCATTGAGGCGTGCCGGCCGCATGCATACGTATGCGCCGTATACAGAAGACACACTGATAGAAAGACTGAAATGGAGAGGACGTAGGAAAGCAGAAAGAAGACAAAAATTAAAAAAAAAAATAATAATAAAAAAATTACCAACTAAGCAAATAGTCAACCAACCAACCAAAGCAACCAACCACCCACTTAGCCGGTCAGCCAACCAACTAGGAAGTCAAACCAATGGTTGGTTAGTTCGGGGTTTAACGTCCACGGCACCGAAGTGATAATAGACGGCCCTGACGGGCGGGTTTATGGGGGACAGAGAAATCTATTTCCTATGGAGTACGACCTGAACACTGATCAATTCAGGCGCACTGCAACTGTGGCACTTTGATTTACCAGGACCTTTCAACGGACATGCTATGGAACAAGCCCGTCCTTTTTCCTTCAAACAAACAAACCAACGGGCATTTAACTGCCATAAGTGAGAACTACAAGTTTTTACCCTCGCACAGCCCAAGCACGACGCACACTGGCTGTCTCCTTCGATTCACGGCCGCTGATCAGCAGCAGCGAATCCAGTGAGCACGACCGGTAAACTGCGTGGGATGGGGACATTATTTCATGGGGCACAGTCATGTGGGCATGGCATTATTGCTGGGGCACCTTGGTGGCTTGGCTACTTCCCCGACTCTTACAACTGCCGTTTCGTCACCGTGTGGACACAAAATATGACCGCAAACTTGACGACTGTGTGTATTTGACTAAGTTTGAGAACAGGGACACAAACTGGCTTGTACCACTCTGGTGGTCAAAACTTGCGTTACTGTGCGCCCTCTCTACAGACTGGACGAACACAGTTCCGTCTTCGTCCGGAGGGAACGTTTTTAACCAATTTAACCCCAACGCCTTACAGCAGGAGATTGACTAACCATTATAATTCAAGGGCATTGCCAGATTAGCTTGGCGCCGCCAGGTGCCAAGCTAATCTGGCACTACACTTGAATTATCATGGCCGATCCATCTCCAGCACTGAACTGGCAGGTAGTCGTTAGGTGGCACCTCAGTCCAAAATTTGTGGGAATACCGCGGCCTTGGGGTTAAATGGGTGAAGTTTGTTAGTGATACGTCAGTGTAGACAAGCGGACATTTTGCATCGCATTCACCCCAGATTTTCTCTTGTTTAGTAATAAACAAGGCTCTTTCATCCAAAACGGTTAATGACGACAGTGAACTCTACTAGGCTATCGTGAACATGTATTGGACTTTAGTATTCATGTGAATAGGTATGCACACACGCACGCACGTGTGCACGCACTGATACATACATTCACAGTTCAGTTTCCTCCATTCATTAATTTCTCTTGCCTCTTGTTAAAACCATTCACTGTCATGGCGAGAAATAGGAACATTTAAAACCATTACAAATTTACCGCCAAATCATGTAACCTCAGTTTCCGTGTGAGGAGCATTGATACAAATAAGACCACCAATAGGCGTAGACGCTCACGAGCCCCCGTGACTGCGGGGATCACTTATGTCTTTGTTTCTAGATCGGCCGACCTCTATATAGTGCGTCAGTCCTGCCAGTCAAGGGTAATAGCTATGTTTCTCACAGTGCTTTATATCTATTTTGAATATCCCAAAGCAGACCGAACAGGTGACTGCCGAGCGTGTAACTAAAATGCAAAGAAAATCCCAACAGTGAAAGAAACACGATGAGAAAGGCCGAGTACAACGCAACTTATTAATACATTGTGTTCTGCTCGGCCTTTTTAAGCGTGTTAATTTCTTTCTTTGTTGAGATTTCCTTTGCACTGACAAAGGAAAACGCAAAAAGAGAAAAGATTACATTTCGTATTTCATTTCTGAACCCATTATATACTGAGGCTGATTCAAGTTAAAAAAAAAGCAATTTGCTTATTGTCCTATGAAGGCTAAATTACAGATCTGGAGATAGATCAACCGTTTTAGTTCAAAGGTGGTGCCACAATTGAACTATTTTAGTCAGATTTATTTCAAGCAATGTATCAGGATAAAAATGGCTAATGTTGGGTGTTTTTTTTTAACTTTTCCCCCCAGACCAAGTTTGACAGAAACTGCCTGCTGTATGCAGACGTCACGTACGAACCGTATTCAAGCACTACAACCAACACCCAGTTCGTGCTCTTCAAGATCCAGTTCGGGCCGACGTCGGTCTGCGAGTACAACCTGGGGTTGTCTGCACTCTTCTCTCTGATCTACGCTCTGGCCATGATCGCTGGCTACCTCTTCATCTACGTCAAGGACAAGGGCGACAACAAGTGAGCCGGTTATAATACGCTAAGGCCACACTGGCTGTCTCCCATGACTCGCTGCCCTGAGCACAGCAATCTGGCCAGTGTGCACTTAACCCCTTTCATCCTGAAACACTAATACGTGAAATTCAATTTGACTATGATAGTTCAAGAGTGGTCCCAGAATAGCCAGGCGCTTTAGGCGCCAAGCTATTCTGACACCACCCTTGAACTAAAATGTTTGATCTATCTCCTAAGTATTGTCTTCGTAAAGTGAGCGAATTTAAACAAATCGGCCTCATGATTAATGGGTTAAACTGTGTTGTACTTGTTCTCTCAAAGCGTGTTTCTTTCTTTCTTGGGAATTTCTTTTGCATTTTACAGTCCCCTTTTTGGTCTAGACTTCTGCCGACAGCTCAAGGATTTCCAGAGTAGTGCCTGAGTAGTGCTAGTCGCATCTACGGTACTGAAAATTGGATCGTGCTGAAATCTGCAGCGGGTTACACAATACGAGGCTTAACCCATTTAGCCCCAACGCCCTACAGCAGGAGATGGATTGACCATGATAATTCAGTGGTAGTGCCAGATTAGCTTGACGCCCTCAGCTAATCTGGCACTACCCTTGAATTATCATGGTCAATCAATCTCCTGCAACCACGCCTCCAGAATCTGGGAAATGTGGCCATGGGATTATATGGGTTAATGTTTGGGCGTTTATAAAGTTGTTCATCAAAATGTCTGAAATGGGAGAAATCACGTATGATTATATCATCAGAAATCAGTATTTGCATTCGCATTTGCAGCAGTACTAAAAAGTTACAGACAAACGGACGACATTTTTTCTTTCTCCAAAATATGCGACTTTTTCCGCTTTGAACACTTGCGCCTTTTCCGTTTATTTTATAAAGCTTGTATTTTATCTGTTCGTGTCAGTCTTCCCTGTTCATACCTTCATCTTGTTTCCATCATGTCCTCAGGATGGACCTTGCACACGTGGCGTTTCTGGTGCACATTGTGTTGGAGGTGGTGGTGATGGTGATGATGTTGGTGTCGGCGTGCACCATCAGCCACGGCTTCAGGGAGCTTTGTGAGGACATCACCAACCCCAACACCAACATACCAAACCATCATGTAGAAAGGTAAGCCGGACACACAGGACCACGCACGTCGTTACGCTATCATGCATGACGGTCACCGCAGCTGACTTTCAAGCAGTTTATAGTCGTGGCTGTGGTCCAGTGGCATGAGTGAGATTAGTTGTGCGCAAGGTACTCTGCGGCTATGAGTGAGCTTAGTCCTGCGCAAACCATTAACCCCTAGCGGACGTAGACTGTTTTTAAATCGTTGTTAATTAAAAGTGAAAGATCCCAAGCGGTCAAAAAGGGATACAACTGAAGTAGCGTCAGCAAGAGGTATAGATCCTCATGAGCCCTGGCAACTGCGGGGGCTCAGACATGAGGATCTGTACCTCTTGCATTGGGGTTATTTTGTTCTCTGTAGCAAAGGGGTTAAGCTTATTGCGGAGCACCTTGCTTAGTGGCGTGCGCAGAACTATGCTCACTCATTCAACTACCAGGGTTCCCCGGTGTACAGAAAGGTCCTCGAGTCGAAATCAGTTGGCCCGCGCAAAGCCGTGCGGAGAACTTTCACCAGCCTTTGAGCCACAATATAGCGCGCGGTTGAATATTACACAGCGTGCGTCGTTGTAGTGGTCGCACTGATAAGAAATGTTGATGTCAATGAGTCACCACCTTGCGAGCAAGCGGGCATATATTCTCACGAACCCCTGCAGCTGCAAAGTGGCATGAGAATATACGCGCTCTTGCAGATGGGGCGGACTGGATGAATCGACTGAATGTTTGAAATCGTGCTTTCTTTAAAAAAAAAAAACCACCAACCACTTTATACTTCTGATAAATGGATAACCTTCTAAAGGTTCGTGAGAATATATCGGCCTCTTGCTCGCAAGGTGTTGCATCATTGACATCAACATTTCTCATCAGTGCGACCACTACAACGACGCACGCTATGCGGCAGTCACCGTGTAATGTTCAACCGCGCGCTATATTTGTGGCGCAAAGGCTGGTGAAAGTTCTCCGCACCGCAGAGAGAGACAATAGGAGACCCGTAAGGCAATGAATTCAATAAAGCCACATCAGTCATTAAATTACGTGTCTGGTGCTGGGGTTGGGGTTGGTCCTGTTTTTGGCTCTGTAATTGTTTTCAATTTAATAGCGTCAACAGGCTTAGGATGTCCTTCATTGTTCATTGCTTTTATCACATGTGGTAATCTCTTTACCCACTCCATGTTCCGGGTGTCATGCATGAGTTCCTTAGAATACTGGTAACTGAAAAGTCTTTCTGATAACTGTTTGTTAAAGTTCTCTACAATTGCCTGTGATCTGTGCACACCTGAAATACCGCGTCTAACTATTACGCCATGCTTCGCAAATAACTGATTAACTGCGCCTTTGAATTCTGATCCGTCATCGACCTGCACAAGTCTGGGGTATTTCAGAGGGCCTCTTTTATAGATACTAGATAAAGCATTCGCAACTGTGTTAGCAGTTTTGTCAGATATGGGTTCGGCATCTTTATACCTTGAAGCTATGTCTACAACAGTCAGTGCGTACTTGTATCGTTTCTTTCTTATTGTATCGTGTGGAAGAAACAGAAGGTCCATTTGGTGCATGTCATTTGGTGATGTGTTCTCAAAATGGGGTCTTGTTATTTTTCTTGGAGCAGGGAGATATATTTGCCAAATTGCCTGTCTCTGTAACCATTGTTTGACTTGATTGAGTGTTATATCTCCGCCCACAGCGGCATGCAATTTCTGAATAGCAGTGTTACTTTTCCAGTACCCTGATGGGGAGTAATATATTTTTGATAGTTTATTTTCGGCTGTCATTTTTTCTAGCAATGAAAACTCCTGTAAAATAAACTAATGTCATTCCAACTAGAACAAAGATTATCTCACCGTTTCTTTGTTCTGAGCTTGGTTGATAGTAGTCACTAAGTTTTGGTTTTGGGATAGACATGTAATTACCAGTGACTAAAAAATACTCACGGATTGCGTCGTCTGTATTTGAAAACGTATGTTGTGCGTGACCTTCAAGCTTCAATCTTTCATTGATGAAATCAAGTTTCTCAATTCTTTGTTTTTCATACGCCTATTCTGCCTGTGCTAATTTTTCTGACGCTTCATTATGACGCTTCAATTCTTCTGCAGATTCCTCTCTACCCATTTTTGAAAAGAGATAATTAAAGCCACTGAATGCGAGGGCGTTAACAACTGCCCCACCAATCATAATAGCTATCGTCGCCATATTATTTTTATTTACATAGAAACATTTTCGGGAATAATTCCTTGCTTGACAAGAAAATCTTTTGTCGCAATCGACGCTGTGACAAGTACAATTAGCTTAGCACTGTCTTCAAAATCTAATCTACTCAGGTCTGCTGATTTCATTTTGAGTAGACTTTTTCCTAGCATAGAATAAGCTACTGCTAATCCACTGATTACGGCAGAGTGATAGACAAGGTTCATTATGTTCTTTGTGTCGCTCATTTTCTAATACAAGAAAAATTAAAATAATATTTTTATTTACTGCATATAAAATGGGTCAACGGCTTTGGGTGTTACTGGTAATGTGGCGACTTCTGGTTTTGTTTTTGGAGTGTCTGATTTTTTGGTCACTGTACGAGTCTGTGGTTTGTATTTTTTGTATAATTGATACCCTACGTAACCAAATCCGGCAACAAATCCGGCAGTTATATATTTTGTTGTTTGAGGTTCGGGATCAGGGTCAGGGGTAGACTGGGTTGTTTGTCTCTCACTTTGATGAAGGTGTGACGGTACTGACACTGGTGCTGACGGTCCTGACGGTGGATCAGTTGCATGAGTCTTTTCTGTTTGTGCCTTAAGCTGTAATTTTTTTTGCCTGTTCCATTCAGCCACTCTTTTTCCTGACTCAACGCGGCCTGGACTTTTAACCTTAGTCACAGTTTGAACCTGTGTCAAAACAGGGTCGGGGTTCAGTTGTGGAGTCGTCTGGGTCTCGTCCATTTTCTTCTGCAGTAAAATTTATTTTTGAAAAATCAATATGGCTACCAGTAACTAGTAATGTTACCACAGGTGCAAGGTAATTTCCAAACTTGTAAAACATGAGGCATGCTAATTTACCAATTGAACTTGAAACAATAGGATTGCTTTCAAGGTCGTGTGAAAGACTGTCACTATCCACAGGTAGAAAGTGACTCACTGCTTTTGTGTATAGACATACTAGAGATCTAATCAAATCACGAGTCATTAGTGAAGCAATGTGGTTTTCATATTTAGAATGAAGCTTGATTAGCTCGTCATGTATTGTTTCCCGAGATAAGTCTTTGACTTGCCTGAGACAATTACAGAAAGAAGGCGCTGTTTTTTCGAGTCTAAGTCTTTGTTTTCTACAGCATTGATATCATTTAGAAGAAGTAATTCGTCTTGGTTCATTTTATAATAAAAAATATTAATTTTAAATGTCATTGATTTTAGAAACCTTTATTTTACTGAAAAAATAAGAAAATCTTAGAAAAACGGGGTGGGTTATTAGATGAGCGATTTGTGGTCAAAACAATGGAAATTTGGGGGTGTATGTAAATTGCTTTTTTCCTCTCATATTTCCTCTCTCTACCGCTTTGCGCGGGCCAACTGTCTTCGACTCGAGGACCTTTTTGTACACCGGGGAACAGTTGCATGAGGCGTGAGCATAGTTGTGCGCACGCCACTAAGCAAGGTGCTCCACAATAAGCTTAACCCCTTTGCTACAGAGAACAAAATAACCCCAATGCAAGAGGTACAGATCCTCATGTCTGAGCCCCCGCAGTTGCCAGGGCTCATGAGGATCTATACCTCTTGCTGACGCTACTTCAGCTGTATCCCTTTTTTGACCGCTTGGGATCTTTCACGTTTTCACCCTTTTACGTTTTTGACGATCCAACTGCAAGAGACATAGATCCTCATGAGCCCCGCAGTTGCGTGGAATGCCTCTTGTGGACACCACTTTGTATCCATATTTTTTGGATGGCTAGAACTTTTTGGCATTGATTTAACGGATATGCCATAATGACAATCTGCGTCCACTGGCAGTGAAGGGGTCAAAATGTAACATTTTCGTGTTTGTGTCAGTTTTTTTCTTCTTCTGACTATAAGAAATACAGACTATCCTGGTTTTTGTGTGTACTTTTTCAGTTGCACCGACGCCCAAAAATTTCACGACTGGAGAAATTTCGACGGCAGTAACTTCCATGACTGTCTCGCTTGTGCCACGGTGAGTAAAGCGACTCCACGGCGCATGACATTTTATGACAGCAAAAGACAGTAATTCCGTATTTGTTTGTGTTTTTTGTTGTTGTTGTGAAAAGCGAGATGGAAAAAAATGTAATGCAATGAAAATTTCGCTTTCAACAAAATGGACATCACAGGGCAGACCAAGTGTCAGGTTTGTGTCATGAGAATGTTAAAATTACGGTAATTCAGTATTGACTATGATTGTAATCAATAATGATGACATGACCGCGACATCGCTTTTGATTGAAATGCTGCAGGCGTTAGGTGCAAAATCAGAGACCAGCACACATGTGAAGGAAAAGACAGTAGATCGGGCCATGTATGCGTTCAGCACGATGTTCTTGTCATTGTACTACAGTCACAAAGATGGAATGCTGTCCGTTTCTTTCACAGGGCAGACATTTTTAACCCCCTCAATGCCGAAAAATGCGATTATCACCCATCTGCAAGAGGCAAAGAAGCTCATGAGCCCCCGCATCTGCGGTAAGTTAGTACATCTGCGGGGGCTCATGAGGTTCTCTGCCTCTTGCTGACGATGGTCACACCGGTGTTCCTTAGGACTCATGGGATTATTCGGTGTTGAATCTGCCCCGCTTTCAAATGTGAAATTTCGCGTCCTCTGTTAGTGACGGCCGGGTTAACTCATTCTACCCCAGACATACCATAGCAAGATAAGGATCGACCATGATTGTTCAAGGGTGATGCCAGAATAGCTTGGCGCCCATAGGCGCCAAGCTATTCTGGCATCACCCTTGAACTATCATGGTCGATCTGTGTCCTGCACTGCAATGCAGTCTTCAGAGAACAACGGCAAAATTTGAGGATTTCGGTGTTGGGGTAGAATGAGTTAATCTGTCCTTTCTCTCTGTGCAGGCGGGCAGCTGGTTTCAGTTCGTCTGCTGGCTACTGCAGGCCGCGTTCGGCATGTGGAAACTGTGGCGACTCAACATGCTGCCCGTACTACCGGCCTGGATCAAGCCGAGCTCAAGCAGCTGATAGACTTGAACAGCATTCTTTTCAACAACAACAAAATGTTTTAAAAATTTCTTCGTGTGCTGGTATGTGATTTGGACCTTACGGCTGTAGACCGTAAGGTCCAAAATCACGTTCCCTAACACGCGCGATGTGTTTGGTTTGTGGAAGCAGCTGAACCCGAGGACTCAGTGGAGGCAACCCTTGATCAAGCAGTTGATCGCTTACACTGAACAGCATTTTTTTTAATCGGATTTTTCGAGTTATGTATCAGTGCTGGTCTGTGATTCTGGACCTTACGGCTACAGGCCAGCACAGTGTAGGTTGCCGTTCTGTTCGCGAACAAGAAGGTACGGACTGTCATCAGCAGTCAGTGCAGGCCGGGCTGCAGAGGCTTGAGAGAATACTGCATTTATTATTGTTGCGTACGTACACTTTATCTCTGTTTGTGGTCAGCCTTGCATGTGAAGCGGGTGATCAACGTGCCTTTGTGTGTGTAGACTTTTATTATCTGCTGTAAGATAGATTCACGATTTAAAATATTTATTGTCCCAAAGGGATATATTTTTGGTAAGCCCGGCCTACAGCTCACAACTCATAAAAGAAGAGGTAAAAGGATTAGTAAGAAATGTAATCATTACAAAGTAGAACTGACACAAATAAGACCGATAAAAAAAAATACAGTCACTATACATATCACATTCTGTTATATTGTGTGAAATCATAAGTCTACCATTAGGTTAGTAATCAGACTTATGACCGGTGTGAAATATATTGCTGACCATGATCAAGGTCAGAATGTCGGAGTCAGTGGGGAACGGCTGTTTTGATCATTGTACATTCTATGGAAGTCATTCCAACGCTGATGCTGTACTGATTACTGAGTCGGCCACCAGCGATCGATCTGCAACAGACATGCATGTAAATGAACACCGACAGGCCGTGCAGTAGCGGTTCTTGTTGATAGGGCTGACTAGATGTGTATGAGGTGTGTGTGTGCAGCCGTTTTCAAGGAGAACGGTAGCGTATCCCGCAGGTGTGCTTTGTAGCTGATCAGTGTCCACACAACATTATCCTCTTGGCTGGGGGTTAAAAAGTCCGCAACACGGTCCAGCTGAGCCGGGCAAGAGACATAGATCCTTGTAAGCCCCGCAATTGCCGGGGCTCATGAGGATCTTTGCCTCGTGTTGACACCACTATGACTGCACGTCTCTTAAACGGCTGGCGGTTTTGTTTGTAATTTTTTGCGTTGATTTAACTTACAAAGGTTTCAGAACGGCATCCACTGGCAGTGAAGGGATTAGTGGCAATCCAGTTACTTGATCATTTTCTTTATCAAATTTCCTATCCCTCAGATGTCCACTTAGTCTCAAGCCACCTCGCTTTATCAATCCCAGTGGGTTAACTTAGACCCGCCAGTTGTTCTACCCGCACTCCGCCCGGCCGCTTAATTTTTTTGTCTACGGAGACTTGGATGAAGCGTCAAGGGAAATGAATGTGGACAGCGTAAGGGAGGTCACCAAGACTCAGCTGTCTGCACGGTTCCCGGCGATCGCTTATAGTCTAGCAGATGCCCTTCGTAGACTATCAGCCGTTCAGTTATGAGATAGTGATTTTTCTTCAGAGTAACAAAGGTTTGGGTATATCAAAATGAAGTCTAGTATGAATAAAAGCAGTGCGCACATGTTTTTAAACCGCCGGAGGATGGAGACATTGATTCTGTAGCACATTTTGTTTCCGCCAGTACGGCTGCAGACAAAACCAGGACTGTTGCAGCCATATTGACTAAAGATCATTATGGGCCTCATTGTTCTGTATTCAGTGGTAGTATGCTCTATATGCTTCTTAAAAGGATTTCAATTTTATTTTTTTAAAGTATATTTCCACACTTAATTATATTAAGAGAAGAATGAATTACGAAAAAGCATGCCTTGAGCTCAAATATTGTTACTCAACAATAAGGCCGGTATCCCAAATCACGTGATCGTCACACGATACAAGATGCACGCAGATTCATTTGCCGTGAATTTTGGTGTGCCGACGAATTCTTTCGATTTGTTCTACATAAGCTTGTTTGTTTCCCAAGAAAAGCAAACTTGCAAAGTTGCTCTGTGCATACACACTGAAAGAATACACAGCACAATGTGAACACGGTTGGAAGTTAATGCAATGCTTTGTTTAAAATTAAACCCTATCTCGCTAGCAGTAGCCTAGCTGCACGAGGAACTATTTTCCTGCTGCGTAATTTGCAGTTTGTCAGCATATCGACATTTGAAGTTCGCTGCAAGGATTCTTAGCAGCTGGCATTAGCACTAACACTCATATATATTGGGATTAAAACGAGAAAGAAAACGGGAAAAGGTGACACATAGATGATTGAATAACTGAATCAGTCAGTCAAGTGATCAATGAATGAGATGTGTTTTATGATAAACAGCTAATTTTAGGGGGGGGGGGGGGATGCGGGGAGGAATAGGCACGTACATATACATATAATGTACACGTTCTATTTCTTTCAGTGTTTCCATCACCCACTCATAACATTATTGGGTTCGATGCCAAGGAGTTCTCATGTTTTGAGTGATTTACAAAATACATGTACTTGCTGCTGTTAGCTTATTTTCTTACTGGCTTTGACATTTCGCCGGAGTTTACAGTCCCATACTTTAAGCCTGTCCCACCTAACGCACACGGAGCGGGTTGACTGTGTGTGTAGGTAGCATTTTGTTTGAGGTAGCAGTTGTGGCTTCATCTTTAAGTTTGGTGCCCCTGTGCATGTGGCCACCAGTACTATTTACAGAACTGGTGGCTGCATGTGCAGGCTAGTTCACGATATCACTGATCAATGTGTACTGGGCAGCCTATTGTTTGAAGTGATCAGTGGTGTAATGTCTGTGTGCATTTGGCCACTGGTACTGTTTACAAAGGGTGCTGTTTACAGAACTAGTGGCTGTGTATGCATATTATTAGTTCTGTTATTGTTGTCAGGTGTGGCCTCATCTCTAGTTGTGGTGCCCCTGTGCATGAGGCCAACATTACTTTTCACAGAACTGATGGCTGCATGTGCAGTGTGATTAACTGTATACATGAGATTTGTAGGTGGGCAGCTAAAATACAGACAGTCAATACAAGCCACTTTCTTCACCTCAGTTACAGTCCACTAATGCCCGTCAGTATACAGTTGTGCATGTCTTTGGAGGGTGTTCTGCGGTTTTGTGTGTGTATGTGGGGTGGGGTTGGGAGCGGGCGGTATGGCACCTATTACCATGTATGTGTATGTTCTCATGTTGCATGCTGATGTTTATGTACAAAACCTACATTACAAACAAACAAAAATAATTTATAAATAATTTTAACAGATTGTTAGTTATTTGGGTTTAATGCCGAGCAGGCAACTAAGGCCATCTCACGGGGGTTAAATAAATAAAAAAGTAAGTCAAAGATATCTGGGACATATCAGTGAATGCTAAATAAAGGATAGATTATGAACATGCACAGATGTACGTTATTTTGGTAGGTGTTCTGCGGTTTTGTGTGTGTAACTGGAGTGAGGTTGGGAGTGGGCCGTATGGCACCTATTACCATGTATGTGTATGTGCTTATGTTGTATGCTGATGTGTATTTGCAAAACCTACATTACAAGCAAACAAAATAAATAAATAAATAATTTAAATAAATAAGATAAAGTACATCAAAGGTACCTGGGCCATATGCATGCAAAACATACATTACAAGCAAACAAAATAAATAAATAAATAATTTAAATAAATAAGATAAAGTACGTCAAAGGTACCTGGGCCATATGCATGCTAAGTAAAGGATAGATGTGTATGTCTTTTGGTGGGTGTTCTGTGGTTTTGTGTATATGGGGTGGGGTTGGTATGGAACATATTACATATGGAACCTATATGTGTATATTTTTTGTTGTATGCTGATGTGTATGTACAAAACCTGCATTACAAACAAACCAAATTAAATTAATAATTTAAATAAATAGTTATTTGGGTTTAACGCCAAGCAGGCGACTAACGGGGTCTCATGCGGTTAAATAAATAAGATAAAGTAAGCCAAAGATACCTGGGACATATGAATACCATGTAAAGGATAGATTATGAACATGCACAAATGTACGTCTTTTGGTGGGTGTTCTGCGGTTGTGTGTGTGTATGTGGAGTGGGGTAGGAAGCAGGCGGTATGGCACCTATTACCATAAATGTGTATGTTCTCATGTTGTATGCTGATGTGTATGTACAAAATCTACATTACATTACAAACAAACAAAAATAAATAATAAATTTAAATAAATAAAATAAAGTAAGTCAAACATACCTGGAGCATAAGATTGCCAAGGAAAGGATAGATTATGAACATGCACAGACGTGTTTGTCTTTTGATGGGTGTTCTGCGGTTTTGTAAGTATATGTGGGGTGGGGGCGGGTGGTATGGCACCTATTACATATGTGTACGTGTATGTTCTCATCTAGTACGCTGATATGTTTTTGACTCTTCAAATCTCAGCAAACAATATTTTTTATCCATTTAGCTCTGACGGACTACAGCAAGAGATGGGTGGACTATGATAATTCAAGGGTAGTGCCAGATCAGCTTGGCGCCTGATGGCGCCAAGCTGATCTGACACTACTCTTGAATTATCATAGTCCAGCCATCTCCTGCAACTGTGACATAGTCGTCAGATTTCCGTCGCACAGGTTCATAGCAGATGTGACCAGCTGGCCTCAAAGTGGAACATGCACACAAGCAGGACAATTGGCGTATGCCGGAAAGTGGCGTTGGGTTGTCCCGCTTGAATGGATACCGGCCTGTGCACTTGTAAAAAATGTAATTTGTTAGACGAGGTCTAATGATAAGATTGGTTAACTCTATGGAAGAACTTGTATGTTTATTATTGATCATGATGTATACATGTGTATTATTTATGTGTAATTTAAACAGACGTTACCCGCTACACTAGCTACGCATTTCTAGTTGTGTATATTTATCTAGAATGGAACTGCGTTGTGTAATAAATTGTCTGTATTAATTATTTGAAATCATTTAAGGATCTCTCTCTCTCACACACACACACACACACAGAAGCCATTTTAGCATTTTGTGTGAACAAACTAAAAATCGGTAAAATACCAACACACACACACACACACACACACACACACACACACACACACACACACACAGAAGCCAGGCTGACAGACGGACGTTACCAAACAAACAAAACCCAACAACATCCACGAGAGGAAAACGTGCCAAGGGGTTGAATTTATTTCAGCATTTTGTGTGAACAAACTAAAAATCGGTAAAATACCAACATACAAAAACAAAATGAAATTCATACCATTCACCCCCCCCCCCCCCCCATACACACACCCCTCTCTTAGTAGTGTGAAAATATCTCGTCCCTCAGCAATACAATTTTTTCACCACCCTCTCCCTTTCTCTTCAGCTGCCATCCACTCCCACCCCTCTCCCATACACACACACGCTTTCCTGAAAATCGCTCAATTCCCCCTTTGTCTCACTCCCAACCCCTCTCAAACGCATCATGTACGTGTCTTGTTGTTTTCTTCAATAAATCAACACCTATTCTTCACTCCACCCCCCCCCCCCCACCCCCCAAGCCCCCACCCACCCCCCAACTCGCTTTTTGTATTCTTTCAATATGTCATACCATAACACACACTTGTACTAAAGGATCTTGATCAACACCCTATATCGTTCCCTACCCTTGTGGCTATTAGCTTGTCAAATGCCTGCGCCCCCCCGCCCCCGCCCCCACCCCCCAATCCCTTGTTTTAGACGCCCGTTTCCCCGTCGTCCCCCTGCCCCACGGGAGGCAGCAGTGACTTGGTGCGGTCACGGCCGGGGCTTTGCTGGCCAGGCACGGGGTGGGCGAAGCTTTCTCCACGCGTCCCGGGCTGCTGCACTTGGCCTCGACCCTGCGAGTCAAGACAAAGAAGACAGTATCCACAGTAGGTCATTAACCCCTTCACTGCTAGTAGACGTAAAAATCATGTCAGTCTTTTCTGGAAGCAGGACACATTCCGCAATTCAGCACCGAATAATCCCATCACTGAATCCAAGGAACACGGATATGAGCAGAATCGGCAAGAGCCCGGCAAAGGACCCTACTGACAACTACGGGGGCTCATGAGCTTCTTTGCCTCTTGCAGCTGGGCGGTGCTCGAATTTTTCCGGGCAGTGACGGGGTTAATGATAATTGACAAGATGGCATTATCTGTGTCGGTCTAATAACTTGAACCTCAATACAGACTTCTGTAGTAATTAATAAGACCAGGACACACTATGACCATATTGTCGAAATTCGCAGCACACACATACTGAAGAGCAAAAAGAAATGCGACATTTCTGGAATCATCGGAAACACTAAAATGTTTTCGATGACTCCAAAATGTCACATTTCTTTTGCTCGTTAGTGTTTTATGACAACACAGCTGTACTGATAAGATAAGACAAACTGTATTGCCATAAACATTAGGAATTTTTTGCGGCATAACTGACGAGCGTCAACACAAGATTTTATGTGTTAAGATCAACACATAAAACATACATACATCACAATCAATCAGACTCTAAAATACCAAATCACACATATGTATAGCAGTCATTCTACTAAATATGCACACACATCTAAGTAAGTAAAATAAGATAAATCTATCGCATAATAAGCATATTAAAAAACAAAAACCGCCAGAAAACAGATTAACTAAATTCATATGTATTTATAAAACTGTATATCCTGTCTAAGAAATGGTTAAGAGAACATATAAATAACTATGGGCTGTAGGTAATTCTAAAGGAACTTTGAGTCAATCTGCTGAGTTAAATCATATTACAGCCATTATTACATATTGCCGAGGGAAAAAAAGAGGGAAAGATAAAACAAGAGCACAGGGACGACATTGTAGGGATAAGTTTAAGAGTGCTGTGGTGTTCTACTTTTCGCCACATTAGACAGGGCCTGAACAGCCAAGGGACAAAAGCTCTTCTGAAAACGAGTGGTTTTGGCCTTAATGGATCCAAGGCGTGAGCCAGATGGCAAGGGCTCAAACAGGCTATGTGCAGGATGGTGCTCGTCATGTATGATGGAGCTTGCTCTCTTGATGGTGCGTGCGTGGTACAGATATTCCAGCGAGAGGAGATCAGTTCCAACAATATGAGATGCTGTTTCGGATCACCCTATTTAATTTCTTGCGGGCTTTGTCAGTTGCACTGCCATACCACACCGTCATTGAGAAGGTAAGAACGCTCTCAATGGCGGCGCGGTAAAACTGCACCATGATCTGCTCACTGACGCCAAAAGGCTTCAACCGCCGAAGAAAAAAACAGGCGCTCTTTACTACCTGTTCAATACCACTTCAGATCGTGCGAAATGCGGAGAGTACCCAGGAACTTGAACAATTCAACAATTTCAATATCTTTACGGGATGGTTCAATACCACTTCAGATCGTGCGAAATGCGGAGAGTACCCAGGAACTTGAACAATTCAACAATTTCAATATCTTTACCGGATGGTTAAGGGAAGGGGGTCAGTTTTCTTTTCCCCGAAATCGATTATCATTTCCTTGGTCTTCACACACACATGCTCTGGTGGTATAGCCGTGGATATCGGGTCATATTTCTGACTACTGACGCTTAAAAATTAAACATATAAGACAGGTGTGCCTTCGCTTACACAATACAAGTGAATTCCCAACCATATCGAATGAACTTAAGAGCTTTTGAATGTGTAAGCAGGGATGGTTCAAGTGAATCGAGGCTGCCGTCATCTCGAAGCGGTAGCTGCCGTCTTGTAGGCTTCGCAGCGAAAGCCGATGCAAGTGGGGTCCAGAAAACTGTTCTAAAATCATATTTTGGTGGCACTTTAGTGATGACTGTTTACAGATTCCATTTCGAAAATGATCCTCCCGCTTAAATCTTACAGAATCGTGTTTCACATCACGCGTTTTCAGCCATAATCGACCTACGAAAGTCATTTCGTCAAAACCGCGAGTGTTTGGCTTGTGTAGCGACGACATTGATGGCCTTGCAGGAACAGAGGAGGAGCTAGCTCAGCTGGTGGTAAATCTGGACAGTGCAGCCATTGCGTTTGGGATGGAAATCAGCGCAGAGAAGACCAAACTGATGACCAATAACGCCATTGGCATTGGCGCTGAAATCTTGGTTGGAGGCCAAAAACTGTAAACAGTTAAGAAATTCAAATACTTAGGAGCCATTGTGACAGATGAGGGATCAAAACCAGAAATACTTTTCCAGGATCGCACAGACAACAACAGCGCTGACAAAACTGAAGACCATATGGAAGGACAGAAACATCACACTCTGATCCAAGATCAGACTGATGTGCTCCTTAGTTATCTCAGTGTTCTTATATGCCTGTGAGTCATGGACCCTCACAGCAGACCTCGAAAGGAGGATGCAAGCCACTGAAATGAGATGTTTTCGAAGGCTGCTTGGCATTTCGTACAGAGATCACATCACGAACGAGGAAGTGGGAAGCAGAATCAGGCAAGCAACCGGGCCCTATGAATTGATTGATTGTACATTACTTAACGTCCCGACAGCAACAAGGCTTTCTCAGGATGTACATGCACTTCGTGTGAAAAAGAAAACACACCAGAATATTATATGTATGTCGCCAGCCGGTCCAATACGTTAAATAAACCTACGACATGGGGCCTAAATAAAGCTAAGACCATTTAGCAACACACATCCAATATCAAGAGCTACAGGCAGCGCAGACAGTAGGGAGAGTTGAAAAAGGAAAATACAGGTGAACGAAACAATGGTAGACAGAAACACATGCCCCAGAATACAGAAGAAAACCCACCCTGTGGGGCTGACCAGGGTGACCCAGGGAACTAAAAAGTAGTTACCCCACCCAAGTCCCCCAGGGCAGACCCGGGTGGGGGGGGGGGGGGCCTATGAAGACCTATTAGCCATTGTGAAAAAACGCGAACTGAAGTGGTATGGGCCATGTCACGCGATTAGCAGGGCTTGCCAAGACAACCCTGCAAGGCACTGTGCAAGAAGGGCGAAGGAGAGGAAGACAGAGAAAATTATGGGAGGACAATATCTCAGAGTGGACAGGACTGAAGCTGAGCGACACACTAAGAATGGCAGAGAACAGAGTGGAATGGAGGGAGCTGGTTGCCAAGTCATCAATCGGTCAGCAAGACTACGGGATAGATAGATAGAGATAGCGACAGATAACACGTGAACGAGCGAACGACGCTGATTAAAATGTTTCAGCGAATGATGTTTCGG
>BTPG01000004.1:96667414-96703219 GCA_036245525.1 Semisulcospira habei
GTTTTCAAACTTGCCGTTGCTACATCTACTACATAAGTGACATAGACATGTAAACATACACATACCACACACTGCTGCATGCACTGCTGCATTCGCTTACGCACGCACGCACGCACCACGCACATACACACACACATACCCACACACGCACTCAGGTACGCACGCATGCACATCACAACTCGCGCATGCACGCACGCACACACACACACTCATGTACACCGCAATTCAGTACGCATGCACACACGCACGAACACTCACACACACACACACACACACACACACACACACACACACTTACACACGCACGCACTCAGGCACATACGCACAAAAACAAACACACGCTCTCGGACACGCACTCCAGACATTCCTACCCGCATACGCGTACGCACAAAAATATAAAATGAGTAAAAATACAAAGTAAAGCAATAAACAAAGAATCATTAAGTACATTAAAGTTCATACAGCAAGGGCAAATATGTATGCAGGTGCTATCTCCCCCCCCCCTCTCTCTCTCTCACGCCGACACACACACACATACACACACACACACAGCATGCACGCACGCGCACACACACACACACACACACACACACACACACACACACACACAGAGTCACACATACTGAGAGAGAGAGAGAGAGAGAGAGAGAGAGAGAGAGAGAGAGAGAGAGAGAGAGAGAGAGAGAGAGAGAGAGAGAGATCAGAGAGAGAGAGAGGAGAGAGAGAGAGAGAGAGAGAGAGAGAGAGAGAGAGAGAGAGAGAGAGAGAGAGAGACCTGCAACAAGATAATTACATTTAAAGCATATATATGTCTTCGTTTACACACTTCAGTCAAGCTTAGATATATATTTATGATCTGAAATAACAGCTTTTCTTTTTAGACCCCTCCCCCCAAATGATGGACAAAATCTTTGCTACCTTATGACTCGTAGAGTCTTCTTAGGCTAATGATAGCCAATGGAACACACCAGTCATTTTGTTTAATATTAATTATTAAATTGAAACACTCAATCACGTATCAATTTCAGGTTGTATTTAATTTTTTTTTTTTTGAGAGGGGGGGGGGGGGGGGGCGGGGCAGTAAATTACTCACCAACACTGCTTTTACTTGTTCCCATGTCACTGTTTCGAACTCCACTGCCAGTGGTCTCACTTTGGGTTGATTTTTGTCTCTTTCGAGGAACTGCATCATCTGCCGTTTAGAAAAACAACTTTTATTATTATTATTATTATTAAAGGTTTTCTTATATAGCGCTTACCTGTAAACAGCTCTAAGCGCTTTACAATTTACTCAACAACAACAAACAAAAAGAAAAAAAACAAAAAAAAACAAAAACAAAGACATAACATAAAAATTAAAACATGAAATTATCCTAAAAGCAACAACAAAAATGTAAAATAAAATAGAACCGTCTTTTCAACATCTTATATATGATTATGCATTGCAGGTGTTAACACGTCTACTACAATTTTATAATAATAATTTAATATAAAAAACCAGTGGTTTTCTGATTAGTTCTTAGCTTATTTTAAATTTCATCAACAAAAGGCCTAAGGGTGAATAATCTTATTTTGTAGCACGATGTTCACAGGCATAGGAACTGTTAACAAATTTCCTGATTTTCAGCAGTTGGCAAAATTTCAGCACATTTTTATTTTCCATTTTATTATGTGAAAAAGGCAGTGGTTGGGATGCCGTCATGATGGCTTCTTGTCGTTCCAAAAACCGAAGTCGTCATGACGGTTTCGCACCCGGAAAGGCTATGTTGCCGTCACAATTGATGGCGACGCTGTCAAAGTGGTGTCAGATAGGCTATGGTTTCCATAGTCAGCCATCAAGATGGTTCTGTTCTGCTCTCCGAAGAGATTTATGTCACAATACATAGCTAGTAAGCTGCACTAGTGAAAACGATACCTTATAACTTAGCCCTTGGTTTTGTTATTGAAAACGATATTTTGCCGTCCAAAGATTTTTTTATAAATATAAAAGCAATATTGATCATTGATGCCGATATCTTTATTCTTTAAATTGACATTTTTAAAGTTATATATCATAATACTTTGTGAAATAAATTTTAGGCTATGCATTACTTTAATTGTTACCTGTTTTGGTATTTTAATAAGTCAGGCTGTTTTATATCTATGATATTCATTATATGCAGCTAGTATCAGCTCCTACAGCATAGGCTACACTCACAGGAAGGAAGTACCGGCGCCATCACCACGTGCTCATTTGAATCGAATTCGGAATGGGTGAATTTTACCTAGTTCTACTGACTACATTTCTTTTATGAGACAAAATTGGATTTAAAAATGTACCCACCTTCTGAAATGGAGCTTGATGAAAACCAGCATGACAGTCGCCTACTGCCATCAGCATCTGTTTTTTTCAGTTTCGGCATTTTCGAGGAGACAGCAAAAGTGAAGTGTTACCAAAGAAAATAGATCTAGATTTAAACTTCCCCCCACAAACCTTAATGACGTCAGACGTCTTTTCACTGATCTTTCTCGGAAAGACATGCACTGAAGGAAAGCAACTCTTTTGGGTACCTGGTCGATTCAACGGAAATCCATTTCAACGATGTTTTTGGACGATTCAACGATGGTCGTTTCAACGGATGTTCGTTACAACGAATTATCATAATTATCAACTTAGCGTCTTAATTAATCTTTCTAAAAAGTCGTTTTTGGGGGATTAGGGCTGTATCAAGGTGAAGGCGCTGGAAGAGGCTTGTGGCCAGAACAAGAAAATATGGCTGCATTTACTAATTTAGGGTTAGGGGTTGGGTTACTTGGTTGTTTCAAAGGGAAAACGTTTTGGACGTTTAAACGGATCCCTTGAAATGGATTTCCGTTGAATTGTCTATAAATAACTCTTTGTGCCTTGGATCAAAAGTGACTAAAAACTGCAATGTTTTAAAAACAATAAAAAAATAATAAAACTTTGGAACTCCCTTTGCATAAAAAAAATTCACTGTTCTTTTTTTTTTTTTTTTTAGTTGGGAGGGGGGGTTCCGGAACCCAGGTAACCCCCCCCCCTGGGTCCGGCCCTGGAACTGGCTGATAAATTTCCCGAACACTCGCACCTAGTCAGTGTTCGAGCTAGGAATTTTGACAACCGGTATTTTCTTGGTCATGTAACTGACCAAAATACCGTCCACCGTCAAAAACTGTCCTGCTTAAACATAATCGGTTCTATGTCAGCCCCGTAAAATCAAACAAGTGGTGCCGGTGGGAGGGTGAACAAACGGCGGCCGAAGTCGGCCCGATTGCCTTTGCGCACTGGGATAAGGGTTGGGGATGGGAGGGTGACCTGTTGATGGAGGAGAAGAGGTTGTAGCAGAGGGTGTTGAAGCCGCTGCTGTTGATGCTGGCGTTGACGAACATGAAGAACCAGCACACGCCGTCCAGGCACACGTTGAGGATGAAGCACTGAGCGTTCTCTTCATCGCTCCTTGTCACAGGATAGTACGATTACAACTAGTTTCAACGACTGCAACATTTCTTTAAAAGTAGACGCAGCGCGCAGACTAGTTGCGTGTGAGTACATAAGTAAGTTAACCCATTTAGCCCCAGCACCCTACAGCAGGAGACTGACCATGATAATTCAACGGTAATGCCAGATTAGCTTGACACCTGAAGGCGCCAAGCTAATCTGGCACTACCCTTGAATAAATAATGGACAATCCACCTCCTGGAACTGGTACAGTAACACTTCCTAAACTAGGAAAAGCACCCATGGGGCTAAAAGGGTTAAGAAATACATGGGTTAGATACTCTACACACGTGCGATGATGGACGGCCAACAACCCTCAATTTCATATACATGTTAACTCACTTAACCCTCAGACTGCATTTCCAAAATTTTGGAGGTGTCGGCAAATGGCTATGTACCACTTGCAATAGATGGATCGACCATCAGGCGCCAAGCTAATCTGTCCAATACCCTTGAATTATCATGGTGATTGCATCTCCTGCTGTACTGCGTTGAGGCTAAATGGGTTAACACATAAATAAACATAAAGTATATATCAATCGCTTTTACTTCAGCAAGTGGCACATAGTCTCATGTACCGGCCTGTGGCGGCGCGTGTTCCTTTGAATCTGTGAATCTTCAATGCACATGGGATTGGTGGTTTTGTATTATTTATTTATCGATCGAACACTCACTAGTCAGAGCCAGAAAATTATCCCACTGCCCACGAGGTTTCTTTTTATCTTTACACGTGTTTTTTTCTGCACGGTAATAACCCGAGCTCTATTTGTGTCGCCTATGTGTCAGATGACATCGAAATATTTTTTAAATCGTGTTCCGCGACCATGCCCTGCACTTCGGATGACCTATAGAACACTGACGACATGGCTATGGCACTTAGTGTTATGGAGGCCCTTTCAGGTTATTATACGGGGAAAAAAAAACGAAAAAACAAACAAAAACGAAGCAAAACGCTTATAGGCTCTGTTGAGTCAAATCAACATTCAAATCGTATTGCGTGAAAACAGGAATCATACAACAGTGGAGTAAATACGTTAAACCGTGCGTGGTGATAATTTACAAGCCTATATTTGCTTTGCTTTTGACACAGTTCTGGCACCTCGTGTGTCTCGGCCGATAAATCAACACCGCGATAACTGATTCATTAACCCCCCCCCCCCCCCCCATTAAGTTGTCGGCCAGTAGGAAGCAAGGTCTGCTCTTTGTGCGCCATCCGTTTCGGGTGTTAAAGGTTCCAAGAGAAAGTTGTCCCCCCCCCCCCCTCCCCCGAATCCCCCCCTGTGACTGTATACGGAATTTGAGGTTGGCTATCTGTTCACTACACATCTGCAGGTCAAACTGTTACCTGCGGTCCATGATACCAAGCATCTTGCAGAAGGCGGACACAGCCATACAGCCGCCATAGATTAAAGAAAAAATGATGGGGACGGCGATGGTATAGCCACAGATGCTCACCCATCCGTACGCCTGGTCGCTTGTGTAGAACAGGCAGTAGCCGCGGTGCACGACCTGTGTCACATCACGTCGATCTAAAACAATCTGCTCGAACTATATGTAACACCTTTACTGCCAGTGGACGAAGACTATCCCAGTAAGCAAAGGTCCTCGGGCCCACTGCGGTCGTCGTGGGCCTGAAGACGTTTTGCTATTGGGGATGTTTCTAAGATCTTTGATAATTCAACGTCAAAGAGCCCCGGCCGTCCAATGAACAAGGATACAAAGTGGTGTCAGCAAGAGGCATAGAACCTCGTGAGCCTTCGCAACTGCGGGGGCTCATGAGGATCGGGTTTTTTTTGCAGCTGGTTTGTGTTAAGTTTGGCTCGGCAGCGAAGGGGTTAAAGCACAAAGGAAACTAACCATTATGTGGTTTTAGATAGTGACCCATGCGGCCACCACTGACATCATACAAGCGGCTTTCTGCTCTAGATCTCTTCCTATCCAATTATTCTATCGGAATAAGTTAATTCCCCCCCCCCCTCCAACCTCCACTTTAGGATCTTTATCCAACAACTCGCTGTATGGGAGTTTGGCCGGATCCTGCCTCCTCCGCGCCTTAAAAAATAAAATGCATGTTGCCCACCTTCCAGTACCTTTCGACCTGCTGGGTGATCCTGAGGGTATTTAGCCCAAGTCTTAGTTGCAGATTACTGAGCATCTTGCTTAGTGACCTGCGCAGGTCTAAACTCACTCACAGACCCCATGAAAACAAACGTCAAAACAAGTGAAACAGTTCCCCAGATCTATAATCTCATTGGTTACGATCGATCGCGGTAAAGCTGCAGTCCCCTCACTGCACTTTCAAACCCTGATGGATGCTACTTTATAGTTTACAACAGTATATGTCAACTCTTTTGAGACTATTAAAAATCAAGGCAGGTAAAGATCATCGATCATGTCCGGTTGCTGAAGCCGGCGCCGAATCATACACGGTGTCACTTCAGTTGTGAAATTTAATTTCGGCAACCCGCAATGCAAAGTATTTGGGCTACTTACACCCAATGTCTGCTAACACTTACCAGTGATACCATGATGGGAATGAAACTGAACAAAGACAGAACTGCGGCTGTACAATAAAAGACCATTCGCCACAAAAATAAACATTGCTCCTGCTCCATTTTATTTTGTCGCTCGGCTCCAAGGCGAGGGCAAGGGGCGTTACTCTCTTCGACTTACGAGTTTCCGCGCCCTTTTGTTGTTGTCAAACATATAGCTAGGCTCGTATGTTGCAATGCTAAGCATAGATTGTGCATCATCATGCTACAAACATGATATAGTTAAAATGTGTTCACAAATAATATTATTGTAAAATTTGACACAGAGCCCAAACAAATCTTTCTTTGTTTTAACGTATGCTGTGGTGAAGCATATGAACTATTTGCAGACAAACGCGTAGGAATCGTTCTCCTCTTCAAATATTGCAACACGTTTTCTAACGCAGTAAACATAGAAAAAAATTGCTTTTTTATACCAAAAATAAACTAAAACAGTTGCGTTAGTTAATTATTGTATGGGTTTCCTAATATACATACTTTTAGAATTAAACTGCAACACAAGATGGCGGAACGCAAAGTGAAAGTGTGAGGAAAAGGCACAGATTCGTTGATTTGGGTAAGTACAAGTGTTTATTTTCCTACACAAGTGCTTTATGCAACAATGTGATTTTGTTAGTTACCAACTACCACATGAAGAGCGCTGATGGGCTGGGAACCTCTTGGGCCAAGAATTATCACAGCAGCCTTTAGAACCAAGAAAAAGCTCAAGCTGAACGTCATCCAGTGTTATGCGCCCACTAATGACAGTGACGAGGAAGAGAAACAAGAGTTCTACGACCGACTCCAGAGTGCCTTAGACAAATGTGCGGAGCGAGACATCACAATCGTCATGGGCGATTTTAATGCCAAAATAGGGGAGGACAACACCGGATACGAAGAGGTGATGGGGAGACAGGGACTAGGCTCGGAGATGAGTGAGAACGGGGAGAGGTTTGTAGACTTTTGTGCTCTACTCTAAACCGACTTGTCATTGGAGGCAGCATCTTCCCACACAGAAGAATACACAAAGCAACTTGGGTCTCACCTGACCATACAACAGAGAACCAAATAGACCATATCTGCATTAACAAGAAATTTAGAAGATCCCTTCAAGATGTTCGAGTGAGGAGGGGAGCAGATGTCGCCTCTGACCACCATCTGCTTACCTTAAGAATGAAGCTCAAGCTAAAGAAAAGCCGCACAGAGACAACAAGAAGACAGCGCTATAATGTAGGCCTCCTGAGAGAAACTGGAGTTAGAGAAGAGTTCAAACTGGTGCTGTCCAACCGGTTTCAAGCGCTACAGGAGCTAGTAAATGAAGAGGAGGCGGTCACCACAGAGCAGCAGTGGAAGGCAGTTAGAGAGGCGCTGAACTCAACCTGCAAAGACACTGTAGGGTTCAGGAAACACCATCACAAGGACTGGCTGTCGGCACAGACCTTGAAGAAGATAGAAGTGAGGAAACAGAAGAAAGCAGCTGTCAACAACAGTCGCACGAGAGCAGCCAAAGTAAGGGCACAGGGGGAATACTCGGAAGCCAACCGCGAGGTGAAAAGTAGTATCAGGGCAGACAAGAGGGCCTACACAGACAGCCTGGCAGCAGAGGCAGAAAAGGCAGCAGGCAGCGGCAACATGAAACAGCTCTACGACATTACCAGAAGATTGTCAGGCAAGTATGGCCATACAGAAAGACCAGTAAAAGACAAAGAAGGCAAGCCTATTGCAGACAGAGCAGACCAACTCAACAGATGGGCCGAGTATTTTGAAGAGTTACTGAACAGACCTAGCCCACCCGACCCCCCAGACATCCAGCCGGCAGAGACCGACCTACCCATCAGCTGTGACAGACCCAGCCGGGAAGAGATCAGAAGAGCAGTGGCATTTTTTGAAGAACGGCAAAGCAACAGGCCCAGAAGGCATCCCAGCGGAGTCTCTGAAAGCAGACCTAGAGACAACAGTGGAGATGCTGTACCCACTGTTTGGAAAGATCTGGGAAGAGGAGGTGATGCCGGCTGACTGGAAGGAGGGGTACCTAATCAAGCTTCCCAAGAAAGGCGACCTCAGCAAGTGTTCCAACTACAGAGGAATCACCTTGCTGTAAGTACCAGGAAAGGTCTTCAACAGGATCGCCACTCTCCGCATCATCGTGGAACAGTCTCTGGAGTGGAGCTCCCCGCTGTACGTCAACTTTGTGGATTATGAGAAAGCATTTGACAGTGTGGACCGAGAGACTCTGTGGAAACTCCTACGACACTACGGTGTACCCACAAAGCTCGTCCGCCTGATCAAGAGCAGCTACGATGGCATGACATGTCGCGTGATCCACGAAGGGCAGTTCACCAGGGAGCTCCAGGTCAGAACCGGTGTCAGGCAGGGGTGTCTGCTGTCTCCGTTCCTCTTCCTACTGGCCATAGACTGGGTCATGAAGATGACCACAGAGCACAGACGAAGTGGAATACAGTGGACACTGTGGACACAGCTTGATGACCTCGATTTTGCAGACGACTTGGCATTACTGTCCCACACTCATCAACAAATGCTGGACAAGACCACGAGGCTTGCTGACATCTCGTCCCAAGTGGGCCTCACCATTCACAAACAGAAAACAAAGACAATGAGGCTGAACGCAACCAGGGAAGAACCAGTCTTGCTTGCTGGCACCCCGTTGGAGGAGGTGGAGTCCTTCACCTATCTCGGGAGCATCATAGACAAAAAAGGCGGCACTGATGCAGATGTCAGAGCACGAATCGGTAAAGCCAGAGCAGCCTTTCTCCAGTTGGAAAAAGTGTGGAGCTCCAGAGAGCTGATACAACACACCAAAGTCAGGATTTTCAACTCCAATGTAAAAGCAGTTCTCTTATATGGAGCAGAGACTTGGAGATTGACAAAAACCACAGTCAACAGAGTACAGATCTTCATGAACAGTTGCCTTAGAAGAATTTTGAAAATCCACTGGCCAGAGAAGATCAGCAACGTCAGACTCTGGGAGAGAACAGAGCAGATAACAGCAGAGAATGAAATTGAGCGAAGAAGATGGGGATGGATCGGTCACAGTCTGAGAAAGCCAGCTTCCAGTATCACTAGGCAGGCATTGTCATGGAACCCCCAGGGAAAGAGGAAAAGAGGTAGGCCGAGAAACTCCTGGCGTCGAGACCTCCAAGCAGACATCAAGAGACTGGGAACCACCTGGAGTAGAATCGAAGGAGAAGCACAGGACAGGAGTTGCTGGAGGTCTCTCGTCGACGGCCTATACCCGGGTAGGAGTGACAGGCGTAAGTAAGTAAGTAAACTACCACATGATCTTTAAAATATGCACAGAGATTTGACCAAAACGTCTAGGTTATTTTGCACAAAATATGATTTTTGATCTAAGTAGAAAAACGCGGATATTTAATTTTGAAAACACTTAAAAACAATGAAAGAATGAGCAGAGCTGAGAGTACGTACGTGTACTAGCAAGTTGGCTGAGCGCTAGCATAGCATCTCTCCCTTTCTTTCTTTGTCGGAGGAATGCAGGGATGGGTCAGGATCATGAGGTCAGTCGGGCATTGTACACTTTTGTTTACGTTTGATCCTCTGACATTGTATGAAGGAAAATAGGCGCTCAAAGAGGAGCAAGACAGGTTTTTTTTCCCCCAGAGAAATAAAAACACCAACAAACTGGTAGTGATAATGAAGTAGAGAATGTAAGTACTTTGTATTAGATCAGTATTCAATTTGAAAAAAAAAAGAACTTTAAGTTTTCTCTTTCTTTCAGATTGTGCAGCCAATGTTTTCTGCCATGGATAATGTAAGTCGTGAAAACCAAGGTGCCTCTCGTTTTTAAACCACTAACTGGGATATGTGTGCGTTGTGTCAGGAAAATACTAAAGAGAAATTGCAGTGTCCCGCTAATGCCAGTCAAAAAAATCAAGGATCTACCTATGTGACTTTGGCTGACAATCTAAGTTTGGTAAATGTGGCGCACTGTCACCCGGCTTTTTAAATAGACTTGATGATGGAGATAGTGTTGAAGAAACGTTCAGGAAAAACAAAGCTTCATTTCATCTGTCATGTCGTTTGAAGTACAATTCAACAAAGCTGAAGAAAAAACTTGCATCTTGCGATCAAGTGAGGAATGTGGACCTGCTAAAAAAGTTACTCGCAGGGAACATAAATCAACTGACAAGGATCTCAGTTGTTTTGTGTGTGATAAGAATGCACCACCAAAGGATCTTAGACATGCTTCTACTTTTTAGCTAGATGAAAGGATTAGAAACTGTGGCCTGATTCTTCAAGACAGCCACCTTTTAGCAAAATTAAGTAGAGGCACGGTGATGTGATTGCCCAAGAACTGAAATACCACCCTGCCTGCCTCACTAGCCTATACAGAAAAGCTCAGCCTAAATTAGACTGCGTCGATCAGAGATCTGATCAAATTCGAAAAGCCTTGGTCTTTGCTGAATTGACAGAGTACATCAAGAAGAAGTAAAACACTCGTCTACAGGTGACAACTTAAAAGTGTTCAAACTGGCTGATCTTTCTAAACTATACCTAAGTCGTCTACAGGAATTTGGTGTAGAAACTGGCTCTTTACACAGTAGCAGACTGAAAACACGGCTGTTAGCACATTTTCCAGACCTCCAAGCCCACAACAGTGGCAGAGACGTTCTATTGACATTCGCAGACAGTTTGAACACTACCTTACAAGAGGCCTATGCTGAAACCATAGATGACGAAGCTGTACGTCTAGCAAAGGCAGCAAGGATAGTACGCAGGGACCTATTTAGTTTGCAGGCCAGGTTTAATGTTCCATGCACTGAAGATTGTCAGAACACGAGTGTTACAGAGAGTCTGTTGGCTCTGATGCAGATGATACTGCAGGGCCCAAGCATTACATCAAACAAAGGGAAGAACCAAGCAGCAGTGTCACTTGCTCAGCTTGCAAGTTTTAATGCTGTGAAGACAGAGGGGAAGAGATCAAGGGCAAACACTTTCGACAACGAATAAACATTCCAAGGACAGAGAACCACCTGTCCCAGTCTATGTTGGTTTAACCATGCACAGACCAGAAAAAAGGAACTAGTTGAACGCATGCACAGTTTAGGTTTGAGCATTTCATACAACAGAGTTTTTAGAAATTTCATCAGAATTGGCAGGGAAAGCCTGCAGACAATTCCAACACGACGGGGTTGTGTGTCCTATGAAACCTAGACATGGTCTCTTCACAACAGCTGCAGTTGACAATATAAACCACAATCCTGACCACTTCCAAGCACTCATTCCATGGCACTGCAATATCTCTATTTCAACACCCTACTCAACACTGCAAAGGAACTGAGAGAATGCTGTCACCAGAATTAGAAGTTGAAACGACAGGTCAGTGCTGGAGCTTTTTGTGACGCTTTTGTCTGACAGAGGTAGCAACTGCCAGAATGTAAACAGTGCCAAGAAACACGTGTTTACACAGACAGGCCGCCAAATTGAGAATATTCCTCCAACCAGTGAAGCCTTGTTCCAGCACTGCAAACGGGCAATTTACCAAGGAGGACATATTTGGAGCCAAGCGCATGAAGGCCACGGAACACAGTGCCGTTTCCGTACTGTACAGTCTCTTAGCCATAGTCAGTCCCAGGCATCCCCTAATATTTCAATCCCCTAAAAAAACACTACTGCCCACCAGCTGCACATTTGCCATGCACAAAATAACAATAAAAACAGCACATTGACAGTCTCATTTCTTGACTATGAACCCGATTCCTTACCAACCCCACACCCAAGCACAGCTGAAATCAGCGTGCCCCTCAAATCACTACGTCAACGGCAACTCAACATAGGCCCACAATTGTCCACTGGATAAGCTCAGGATGGTATGAATCAAAGCACCAAACATGTCTCCTCTTATCTAACCAGAAATTTCCAGCAAATTCTAACATTCAGCCCTACTACAAATTTTCAAACAAGGCAAAAATTATTTTTAAAAACACCGGTCCTTGCACTGCTTGAACTGGACAAATTTGACTATGTAATGTGACCTGAACCACAACCAGTGCTTCCCGATCCAAGTGAGTGGGGTTGGCAGTTTGTGGACAGACAATGGCAGCCTTTCTGGACTGTTTTGCCACAAGCATCCATGACTTGTCGTGAACTGTTGAAGTCTGCGTGTAAAAAGGACTGCAGAACCAAGCGTTGTAATGTAAGTGCAACAAGGCCAGTTTAAATGTACTGCTTTATGCAGCTGCGCCTGTGGAGCCGACAATATGTCAACGTCCGGTTCCAGCATCGAAAACGAATTGACAAGATGCCAGATTCAAGAATGTAATTTACACGTCAATTTCATTTATTGTGTGTGGGTTTGTGTGTGCGTACTTCTGCTTGTGTGTGTATGTGTGTTTGTTCCTTTCCTTCCTTTCATATATTTTAGAACATCTTTTTATTAACCTATAGGTATACTAGCATAACATCAAATGTGCATGGGGTCTGTGTTACATTAATTCAATACTAGAATGATCTAATGTAATTTATTACAACAGCTTTTTAAAACTGAAAATTATGCGATTGGCAACACAGAAGTGTTACTACAGCGGCCATGTTTTTAATGTTACTAATAATAGAAACTGAACAAACTTTTGCTTTTGCTGTGTGTCACATTTTGTTTAGCATTCAAAACTGTACATCTGAGCTAAGTTTGGTGTTCGTGGCACAAAAAAGGATCAATTGGTCACCATACACAAGATTTACTTAAGCGGCCATTTTTAAAATTAAAAATAGATTTTTTTTTGTTTTGCAACTCATGTGTGTCACATTTTGTTCTGCATTAAAAACTGTACATCTCTGCCAGGTTTGGTGTTTGTAGCACAAAAAATTGCCAATTTGTCACCATACTAAAAATTTACTTAGGCGGCCATTTTGTATGTTACTAAAAATAGAAACTGAACAAACTTTTGCGTTTTGTGTGTCACATTTTGTTTTGCATTATAAACTAAACATCTGTGCCAGGTTTGGCGTTTGTATCTTAAAAATTATCGATTTGTCACCTTACACGACTTACTTAAGCGGCCATTTTTAAATGTTATTAAAATAGAAACTGAACAAACTTTTGCTTTGGCTCTGTGTCACATTTTATTCAGCATTAAAAACTGTACATCAGTGCCAGGTTTGGTGTTTGTAGCACAAAAATGCATGATTTGTCAACATACAAGCCTAGCTAATACTGATGATCTGTGTCGTGATGACTGTCACAAACTTTGACACGTTTCATGAAGTAGCCAGGACGTTTTCACGAATCATGAGGGCTACATTTTGGTTTTCATGTTTCGCGATGAACCCTTCTTTCACGGATCACGAAGATGAAAAATTGCAATCACGACTGAATCGCGAGGACCGAAAACTAAAGACAATCACAAATCTCGGCTTTATTGCATACCCCTCCCTCTCTTTTCAGGCCCCATGTTTCACCAGGTGCGAAGAGTCGTAAGTAAAACTTATGTCAAAATTATCTGTACGAATGATCTGTATCTAGCTCAGAATAACTATTTAAATTCAGATGTGAATAGGTTATAGACTAGGCTATATTCGGCCACCAATTTCCACATCTATCGATCATAAATGGGGCGGTCCGTGGCGCAGTGGTAAAGGCGCCTGCCACCAATGCTAAAGGTGCGAGGTTCGATTCCGGGTTCCGGCGTCGGATTTTTCTCCTCTAGTAAGTGTCACCGTTAATTCGGGCGGACCGTCGGGGGTTCTTTCTCCGGGTACTCCGGCTCTTCCTCCCCCTCCATTTTGGTATGAGTTTCAGCCAACTTAATAAAATTTCAAATACAAAACGATTTCCAAATACCGTCAGTAGCTCGCTTGAGCTTGCCCTTAGCACCACGTGAATGTTCTGTGTTTACGTACAGTGTGTGAGTGAATGCGTGTGATTCACGTGAGCGTGCTTGTTGGGTTCAGTTCGCGGCTACATTATGCGCATTGAGTTATATTATAAATATGAGAAATGCGCCATATAAATGCTATGCATTATTATTCATTTAAATCAGTCCGCCACACGGCCGTGGCAGAGTTGTCGGTCAGTCAATTGTGGTGACAGTCAATCTTGTACCGAATCATTTATTTATAGATAGTGCAGCTTGCTGTAGGCTTCACTGCCGAGACGATCATTCTGACAATGTTACCCAGCAGCTACTAAATCCCATGAACTAAGTGAGGCAACTACAAACCCAGCGCGCAAAAGGCCATCGAGCCAACGTTGGCCCGCGCACGGCCGTGCGTGGGCCAACGGCGGTTCGATGGCCCACCAGAAGTTGTAATTTAGATTGTTCTCTTCAATTTTGGCCAAAATAACCCAACTTATCGAGCTTACCATATAATTTGATGAAGATTTTATTGGAGAGCACAAGTTAAAAATAATGAAAACCGTAGTGTATATTTCTTATTACCGTGCCTTCGCAAGCGTCTTTACCCCCCCCCCCCCCCCCCCCACACACACACACACACAGAGGGGACATGCACACAAATGCAAGAAATCACTAGTAAAGATTATTTTATTTATGATAATGTATTTTGGTCCCATTACATGGAACGCTCTCCCAGCTGATGTGCGTCACTCATCATCTCTTTCCATTTTCAAATCCAAGCTTAAAACACACCTTTTCTCTGTTGCATATACGTAAAGACCATTTTGTCTGCCGGCTCATCATGCGTGTGTGTGTGTGAGTGTGTGGTGTGAGTTTTTGCCCTTGTAAATTAATGTATATTTTTTGTTGTATGTGCTTGTTTGTGTATTCTGCTTCACTGTTTCATTGCTGTGATTGTAAAGCGCCTAGAGCACCTTGGTGATTAGGCGCTATACAAATTACCTTTATTATTATTATTATTATTATAATCTTAATACAACACACACAAATACCTATAACAACAATACCTATTACTAAGAAACCTTCCTTCAAGTTCAAGTCCTCACTTGTGAGGTTTTAACATCCTTTTATTTCAGGTTTTAAGAAATCATCTTACCCACGGGTAACAATTAACTGGGTTGACCTGCGGTTTAGAACAAAGCTGAAGATGGAAGTATGTGATTTTTTGTTCCGTATTAGAATGGGCAACAGGGAATGAGCTTTGATAATGATCCCTGACAAGATTACAAGCTGATCTGTGATTTTGGATCTAACGGCGTATAGCCGTGAGGTCCATTATCACAGACCGGCATATATTACTTTGAACACTCTTTCTCACACAACACGTGCGCGCGCCTGCACATGCACAAAGATGATGTAAATTTGTTCCTTCCTGACTCCAGCTCGGAACACAAATACATGCATTTCTATTCATAAAAGATGGTAATATACTGACGAGCAAAAGAAATGCGACACTTTTGCAATCGTCGTAAACACGTTAGTAAGATGGTAAATAAATTCAACGATTCCCAAAATGTCGCTTTTTTCGTTAGTTAGTATAGCATTTCGTCCCCCTCCTTGCATCATATATCGCAAATGACAGCGCCAGCTCCGGTAGGGGTAGACAGCAGATGTCTATCAGCCCTATTAACTCGTTTACTGCTTCTGACGATACCGCCAAACTGTTCAGTAGCAGTCAAGGGGTTAACTTCTTCACATCTAGTGCGCAAGAATGCACTGTAGTAAAACCATTGCAGATTAACCACCAGAAAACAACTCGGTTGAAAGACCATTGATGAAAATTGGACAGGCCAAGCAAGCACATGAGCATTTAACTTGGTCATTTCCTCCCTTACAGCCTGAACCAAGAGTTAAGTTCACACATTTCGGAGCCGACCTTTTACGACAGCGGGTTAGATACGGGAGATGGATCGACCATGACAGTTCAAAAGCAGTACACAATAGCTTGCCGTCTGTTTGTAAATTCAGTTGTTGTTGTTGTACATTGCTTAACGTCCAGGCTTTCTCAGAGGCTGAAAGTAAATACGGTAATGTCGTGATACGGCACACACCACTCCTCATCTGCATGAGATACAAATTCCCCCCCCCCCCCCAACCCCACATATGCATGGGGCTCTTGTGCTTCTTGCTCAGACGGTATCCTGATTGATTACTGCGCGTTCAATCTGCAATGGTTTGTGAGGCACGTGACAGCCATTATGGCAATGAATGCATGCCGGTCACCTTGTTTCAACGCGCGACGCCTCAGATACATCTTCTTAACCCTTTGGGTGTCAGTAGCGGTTTTAGTGGCGATGTTTCCGGTAGACCATAACCACTACCGACACCCAAAGGGTTAAAACAAGACGATCAGTCCATTGTCGCCGACAAAGGGGTGATCGCCCTGTTTCCTCTGGATATTATTCTGCCTTTTTATTGTGGAATCTAGAAAAGTGTTTTTCCAGGTGATAACTTCGCTTAAACCGCGCTCCACAATGCGGGCAAAGGAATGCTCTCTGTCCCGTGTGAACCAGACGGTGCTCGTGAAAACGAAACATACATGTGAAGGAAGTATCGCAGTCAGGACAGTTGTACAGCTGACCGTCCAGATGGGTGTAGATGTGGGTCCTCAAGTGAGTCAGCGTTGAGAACGAGGCTTCGCACTGAGAACACGTATACGTCCCCTCACGCCTGTGGCAGATCTGCACGTGCTCCTCTAGATCTAGCTGCACTGTGAATGATGATCTACACCGCGGCTCTGTGCACGTAAAGTCCTTGGGCGGCTCCATGAAGTGTACTAACCTGTAGTGGTTCGTCACTCGGTCTCTCTGCGTGGAATTCAAATTGAAGTCAACCTTGCACACGGTGCAGTGTAACGGCGGGTAGTGCAAGTGAGATCGCCGGTATATCTGTAAGTGCAATGCGACACTGAACGCCTTCTGGCAGTAGGAACACTTGAACGGCTGGTGAACAAGTATATGCTGCACTAACTGATTCTTCCGTGCAAAGGATGCGGAACACTGTGGGCATTTGAAGGCCAATACTGCGGAATGGGCGTGTTTATGGGCCTCTAGTTCTGCCTCTTGTGGGAATGTACTTGGGCACTCGCAGCATTTGAAAGTCGCCTTAGCCGTATGCACTCTCAGGATATGCCGTTTCAAAATCTGGCCCGCGCAGAATGCGGCGGGACACAGTTTACACGCGTGCGCACGAAACTCGGCCCCTTTGTGACGCTTTTGCTGATGCCTCGCGAGAGAGATAAAACAATAGAGACCCGAAAGACAATTAATTCAATAGAGCCGCATCAGTCATTAATTTACATCATTTTTTAATATCATATTTTTGACCCCAATTTTACCCCCGTTAATTCTGAATCAACCCGTTGATTTTAAAAACTGACAAGCATGACTGATGCGGCCTTATTGATCTGATTATCTTTCGGGACTCTATTGTTTTATCTCTATAACTATTGTCTCTGTCAACACCTAATGACCTTAATTAATTACTAATTACGGTCATTAACTTTTACATGACCGTTTCTCTCAATACTGCCAGAGTCGATTTCCGAAAAAGCTCACATGCTCTGTCTCGCACATAACATGTTAGTTCACGCTTGACAAGACTCAATGCCAAACCCTCTTTCAATGAGTTGGGTAAAAGCTTTCACAGCGCCATTCACACGTCACGCGTCAAAAGGCCTATAGAATTGTGTTGTGCAGGGGGGGACCGCTCAGTGCAAACACTTGGCTCTGTATATACAATTGGCTCTGTTTAAGCACGACTCTGGAACATAACAAGTCAAATATACGTGCACACGCAAACACACAGACACGCCAGTTGTAGACTAAGATAATTTAAGGGCAGTGCCAGATTGTCATACAAGTTATATACACAGGCAAACATACACACAGACACACACACATACCAACACATACCAACACATAAACACACGCACATGCACACGCACGTACGTACATACATATATACATACTAACATATGTGACGAGCTGTGTTTTGCATATGTGTTAATATTATATTTTATTACGTCACCCCTCTGGTCAATGGTCAATACATTGTAGCATGATTTTGCGCGGCCGGTTGCCACCGAGCTGCCGAGTGTGGGTTCTGGCAGAGGTGACCTACTTAGCCCCAGTCTTAGTGATTTTCCTTTTGGCCGTCCCATCTAAATTTAGCTGGAAGTGACCAATCATTTAAATAGACCAGTGGTAGACATCGACCTTGACCCAGTAGCGCCCCCTCGTGGTAGCGTCTCCACGCTAAGAACGCATTTGCTGTAGCACCACGACGGAAGCAAGACCGGCCTATTGAGCGTCAAATTACTTTCACGAGTTTTGTCTAACTGGACCTTTGTGTACTGCCTCCTTGGTGGAGAAATAAAAACATCTTCACAAGGCGCAACATGGCCTCCCTGTCTCTTTTTTTGTAATCCGCCCCACCACATCTTTTGGCGTCGTCGACAGGATTACTACAGGACAAGGAGGCAGTGCACAGGAGGCGGAGGAGTCAACATCTACCACCAAAAGCAGCGTAGAGGTCGTGCTAACATCTCAACTGAACCAACGGCAGCATGGCAACCATGTATCCACCAGCAAGCGAGTACCCCCTGGCCAGCAATGCGATCTTCGTGGGTCCTCACAGCACCGGTGGGCAGGTTATCTCCTTCCCAGCTCTGCCAACGTTCGAGGGACTGCGGTATGAGGGCTGCCCTGTCGAAGTTTTCATCGAGGAGGCAGAACGTAAGATCGCTTGCCTCAAAGCCCTCTACGGCCAGAAACTTGGGCAGCTGGAACTGGCAGAATGGGTTGCCCTGGCACTGGAGGGGAGAGCGCTGAAGAAGTTCAAGAGGTGGGTGGAACATGTTCCAGATGAGGACTACACTGCTGAGTCCATCTTGAGCTTCCTGCGAGATCACTTCCTGGGGTACCAACGGATACCAGGCAGTACGCAGGAGCCTCCAGCAGTGCACCAGTCCGAAGGGCAGGCACCCTCATCAGCCCCAGTGACCGAGGAGGAGGATGGAGACTGGGTGGTCCTCTATACCCAGGAGGAGGTCACTGTTCCTGTGTCTTCCACACCGCCTCAGTGCCCTCCAGTCCGAGAGACCGTGGACCCCGTAGTGCAAGATGCCGAGGTGCAGGTTGAACCTGTGCAGTTGCAGCAGTCACCTCAAGAAGCTAGACCCACTCTTGTCTGCTGGGCTTGCAATGAGAACGGTCATCGACGTGCTAACTGTCCAAATGGCCAGCGACGACAGGAGTTTCCGCGGCACACTGGTTTCCCTACACCTCCACCTGGCATGGGACTATCACTGCCACCATCTTTTCTCTTCCATCTCATGACAATGGTGCAGTGGTGCTGGCAAATGATGACGATGTACTGTACCGCTGTGTTGACCATGTGTGCTGGTTTTGGCGTTTCATGCCAGGTGTAGCTTAGATCCCTGTGCTACAGCATTTGTATCTGAAGAACTGTTTAGGTGAAACTCTTCATCGCAGAACTGAATATTGTTTGTTTGCGTTTGAATCTGACATGTCTTAACCTGTACTTAGTGGTGTGTTTATGAAGTTTGGATGATTGACTGATTTGTGGGTGTGTTGACATTTTATGTTTTAGTGGGTTTTGTATTGAAGTTGAGTGTTTGGTTTTGTTCATCGTGTACTGTTAGTTTGTTTTTTTGCATTGCTAGATTTTGCCCCATGCTTTTACAGATGACAGATGGCGGGGGGGCCAGCGACAGCCTGTGGCCATCCCACCCCCCACGGCTGCTTCGGTTTGCTGGCGATGGCGTGGTCAGTTCAGCCGAAGACCGGGTCACAGAGGCAGAACATACAGCCAGCAGAAACAGAAAAAAATCTGCAGAAACTACCTAGAACTTAGAAGTGTAGTAATGTAGTGCTTAGAATGTCCCTAGATTTGTTTTAAATTCATGGACGCAAAGGACAGGACCTTACATGCCCTATTTGATTAAATTTGTTTTGTAGTGTATTTTGTTTTGTGGTGATTTTTCTAATAGTGCCAAGGTGGATGGTATGACTGAGAACTTTGAACTGCTGTGGCGATGCGAGTTTTGGTACATGTTTATCATTGACTAGTGGGGTGTTGGTACGTGTTTATTGTGTAGGCTGTCAGCTGTCACTAGGAAACCTCAGCCAGGTACTTTCCCCGAGACTCTGGTGACTGAGCTGGCAGACTGCAGTTTTGTTTAGTGTTGTTTTTTTAACCTGTGATTGCTTGTGTGTAACCTTTTCATGAGGCATGAGTAAGTCTTAAAGGTTTGGATGTTGTCCAAGATGTTTTTGTTTTGTACTTGTGTAACTAAGGGTTGAGACGATTGTCTTCCTTAGTTACAAAGGGGTTGTGAAGCAGGTGCTGAAGGTTTTGCTGGAATTTTTATACTTGATGTATTTACAGTAAGACTATGTATGGGTTGTAGTCACGTACCTCTCAGTTGTGTTGTGATTTTGTGCTGCTGTGACTTGATACGTTGGTATGTACAGTAGCAGTGTTGTGAGGCCACTCCTCTCCTCTTATCTATTTTTGGTGCTAGACGTAAAAGAATTTTCCTGTTTAGTACCATGATTTGCACTGTGCGTGTTACCGCGAGGACGCGGCTACTAGAAAGAGTTCGGGGGGATGTGACGAGCTGTGTTTTGCATATGTGTTAATATTATATTTTATTACGTCACCCCTCTGGTCAATGGTCAATACATTGTAGCATGATTTTGCGCGGCCGGTTGCCACCGAGCTGCCGAGTGTGGGTTCTGGCAGAGGTGACCTACTTAGCCCCAGTCTTAGTGATTTTCCTTTTGGCCGTCCCATCTAAATTTAGCTGGAAGTGACCAATCATTTAAATAGACCAGTGGTAGACATCGACCTTGACCCAGTAGCGCCCCCTCGTGGTAGCGTCTCCACGCTAAGAACGCATTTGCTGTAGCACCACGACGGAAGCAAGACCGGCCTATTGAGCGTCAAATTACTTTCACGAGTTTTGTCTAACTGGACCTTTGTGTACTGCCTCCTTGGTGGAGAAATAAAAACATCTTCACAAGGCGCAACATGGCCTCCCTGTCTGTTATTTTGTAATCCGCCCCACCACACATAAAACATGTATAAACAAAAACATTAAGTGCAAACCTTGCAACACAGGTACACATCATTTTCACAAGGGTAATATCCCATGACAATCACACGCCTGACAGAGCTGGTAGACCATATCTGCCACACACACTCAGTATGCTGTTGTGGTCTATACAATTTCAGCTATGTTACACATGGGCCCTTGCATGCGTGGTGTACAGTAACATGAAAAAGCTGTAGACTGTTTGCCTACAGTGAGTCATAAACACCTGTCTGTCTGCACCGAGATTTTTCTTCCGGGTGCATACGCGAGCCATTGAAACCCACCAGCCCGTGAAAGGATAATAACTCTTATTGAATTTCACGCCCTGTTCGGTTAGGCGGTGTACATGACTGTAAAAGCTGAAAAGAGACGCACCTCAGAAAATCATACCTTGCTTTATACACCCGACTGAGTACATATACAACAGATCCTCAAGACACCCCCCCCCCCCACCCCCCCCACTCCCCCCACCCCCCCCCCCCCCACCCCCCCACCCCCCCCGCCACCCCCCCCTACCCCCCCCCCACCCCCCCCACCCAACACACACACACACACACACACACACACACACGCACACACAGACACACTATCACTCAAACAACACAGACACGCATACACAACTTGGTATGACAGAGCTGACGTCATACATCTCAACCGGCTAATAGTCCAATGAATAAATTATAACAAAAACAACCGGTCATTTTCAAACACTAACCGGCAAGAATAAGTCCGATCCGGCAAAACCTGATCCTAAAATCGATCTTGGTCTTTCCAAAATGTTATGTCTAAATGCGGAACAAGCCTGACGAGTCTTATGCTACCCGACCAGACTTGTCGAGCAAGTTTTGTGAGCTGGGGGTTTCTGTATGTGTGTTGTTGATTTTCAGTTGCGGCGAGAAGTTGCGAGAGCCCTCAGTCACACGCATGCCATGTAATCGTGCACGCGCACACACGCGCACACACACACACGCACGCACGCACGCACACACGCGCACACACACGCACACACACACACGCACGCACACAAGGTTTGTACACCGACTTACTCCAGTGCAATATTATTGTAAGATTTTACTTCCGGGGTATATACTGTTTATACATGACTGAAAAGAGCCTGTTTCTTAAATCTGTATGTCATTTATAGTCTAAGGGAAACAACTTTTGTATAGTGGATGTCTCTTGAGTGATTATGTCTCATGAGCAGAAAATAAAGTGTGTTTTCTGCTATGGTTTTAATCTAAATCTATCTAGCTTACATAAAGCGGTAACACGTCTGGGGTAAACTCAAAAACTATTGGCTACATTTTGCTGAATGGTACAAACGTATAAAGTTACTATTAATGTACTTCCTAGGAAACATGATTTTGCTTGATAACAATTTTTGTTTCTTGTTTTTAATTTTTTTAATTACATTATAAATGAACCCTGATGAACTCCTTTTGTTGAATGATATCAATGCTGTAGAAAACAAAGACTTAGACTCGAAAAAACAGCGTCTTTTGTCTGTGATTGTCTCAGGCAAATCAAAGACTTATCTCGGGAAACAATACACAACAGATGATATTGAATCTCTTACGGCTGACGAGCTAATCAAGCTTCATTCAAAATATGAAAACCACATCGCTTCACTAATGACACGTGATTTGAGTCGATCTCTAGTATGTCTATACACAAAAGCAGTGAGTCACTTTCTACCTGTGGATAGTGACAGTCTATCACATGACCTTGAAAGTAATCCTATTGTTTCAAGTTCAATTGGCAAATTAGCATGTGTCATGTTTTACAAGTTTGGAAATTACCTTGCTCCTGTCGTAACCCTTCTTGTTACCGGGAGTCATATTGATTTTTCAAAAATAAATTTTCTAGAGAAAGAAAAAGAAGGATCAAATGGACGAGAACAAGATGACTACACAACTGAACCCGGACCCTGTTTTGACACAGGTTCAAACTGTGACTAAGGCTAAAAGTCCAGGCAGGGTTGAGGCTGGTAAAAGATTAGCCGAATATAACAGACAAAAAAAATTACAGCTTCAAGCGCAAACAGAAAAGACTCATGTGACTGACCAGGCGTCAGGACCGTTAGGACCGTCAAGACCGTCAGAACTGCCAGGACTTTCAACACCCCTGTCACACCCACATCAAAGTGAAAGACCTTCAACCCAGTCTAATTCTGAAACAGCAAAATATATAGTTGCCGGATTTGTTGTCGGATTTGGTTACGTAGGTTATCAATTATACAAAAAATACAAACCACAGACTCGTACAGTGACCAAAAAATCAGACACTCCAAAAACAAAACCAGAAGTCTCCACATTACCAGTAACACCCAAAGCCGTTGACCCATTTTATATGCAGTAAATAAAAATATTATTTTAATTTTTCTTGCCTTAGAAAATGAATGACTCAAAGAACATGATGAACCTTGTGTATCACTCTGCCGTAATCAGTGGATTAGCAGTAGCTTATTCTATGCTGGGGAAAAGTCTACTCAAAATGAAATCAGCAGACCTCAGTAGACTTGATTTCGAAGACAGCGCTAAACTAATTGTAGTTGTAACAGCGTCGATTGCGACAAAAGATTTTCTTGTCAAGCAAGGAATTATTCCTGAAAATGTTTCTATGTAAATAAAAATAAGTATGGCGACGATAGCTATTATGATTGGTGGGGCAGTTGTTAATGCATTGGCATTCAGTGGTTCAAACTATCTCTTTTCAAAAATGGGTAGAGAAGAATCTGCAGAAGAATTGAAACGTCACAATGAAGCGTCAGAAAAATTAGCACAGGCAGAACAGGAATATGAAAAGAATAGAATTGAGAAACTTGATTTCATCAATGAAAAACTGAGGCTAGAAGGTCACGCACAGCATACGTTTTCAAATACAGACGAAGCAATCAGGGAATATTTTCTTGTCACGGGTGAAGACATGTCTATCCCGAAACCAAAACTAAGTGACTATTACAAACCAAGCACACAACAAAGAAACGGGGAGATAATCTTTGTTCTAGTGGGAATGACATTTGTTTATTTTACAGGAGTTTTCATTGCTAGAAAAAATGGCAGCCGAAAATAAACTATCAAAAATATATTACTCGCCATCAGGCTATTGGAAAGGGCAAACAGCTATTCAGAAATTACATGCCGCTGTGGGCGGAGATATAACACTCAATCAAGTCAAGCAATGGTTACAGAGACAAGCAATTTGGCAGATATATCTCCCTGCTCCAAGAAAGATATCTAGACCTCATTTTCAAAACACTACCCCAAATGACACACACCAAATGGACCTCCTGTTCTTACCACATGATACAATAAGAAAGAAACGATACAAGTATGCACTGACTGTTGTAGACATTGCTTCAAGGTACAAAGATGCTGAACCCATATCTGACAAAACAGCCAGTACAGTTGCGAATGCTTTATCAAAAATATATAGTCGAGGCCCTTTAAGATACCCCAGACTAGTGCAGGTCGATGACGGATCTGAATTCAAAGGTGCTGTTAATCAGTTATTTGCTAAGCACGGTGTACTGGTCAGACGAGGCATTCCAGGTGTGCACATATCACAGGCAATTGTTGAAAACTTTAACAAACAGTTATCAGAGAGACTTTTCAGTTACCAGTATTCTAAGAAACTCATGCATGACACCCGGAACACTGAGTGGGTTAAGCGATTACCACATGTGATAAAAGCAATGAACAATGAAGGACATCCTAAGCCTGCTGATGCTATTAAATTGAAAACAATTACAGAGCCAAAAACAGGACCAACCCCACCTCCAGACACAAGTTTATTTACCAAACAGGTAATTGATATTTATATCAACCAGGGGAGGCTGAAAATGACATAAAGCGCAGGGCGACAGACCCCATCTGGTCAACATCTGTACACAATATAAAAAAAATAATTCCCGGCGCAGACGCAACAATATATTATCTCTATGACCCTGCACCCCAGAGGGCATTTGTCAGAGAAGAACTACAGATTATTCCCCCAGACACCGTTACTCATTTCAGTAACTAAGTCATCAATTAATTCATCAACCAGTTCATCACAAATGTCTTCAGATAACTTGAGTCTGTAATGCCCAGGTGCATAAGCCTTTTCCTTAGTGTGAAAAACTCGTTTCGTGTCTCCAACTGCAAGTGATTTCTTATGTGTTTGGATCATTTCAAGATTATGTTTATTTGATCTCAGTGACTTGTTTGGATAATCAGGCATTAATGCACCATCTAACACTTGCTTGTAATGTTCATGACGTATGTCTTTATTTTTTATTGCTGTTTTTTTAATTCCTTTGGCTTTTGACTGACTACCCTTTTGGTGCAGTATAGAATACATTTTTGATCTCAGTCCAACGTACTCAACTATTGGCACACCATTCAGTTCATCCTTAAACTTACCAGGCACTTTTTTGTTTTGTGTGCTGAACAGTGGATGATCTTTAGGATAGTCAGACGTGTCATACATGTGTAACTCTGTTTTCATGTCTTCATAAAAGTCTTCAGTACACACATCAATGATCATAGAGTCAGTGTCAGTGTATAACAGACGGCAGTCAGGATACTTCGGTTTGAAGTAATCATAATAAAATTCAAGCATCACCAGTTTTGACAACTCCAGAATTGCCATACCAATGAATACTGGCTTGTCCAGTTTAACAATCTTTTTTTTGAGTGACACAGCATACAATGATGAATGAAATTCTTTGTACCCTGTGTACTGTGGCTTACCTGTAAGTTTAATTGCACCCGATTCAGTTGTGACCAGTCTCACATCTTTGCGGTGATGAGGATTTTCCATTGTCTTGCCAAAACAGGCATTGTTCATAAGCTTAAAGAAGTCTTTGTCAAATGCAGTGTTGCCGTCTCTGGCACGAAGGGTTGTGTTCTTCATTATGTAATCTTTCATGAAAGCACTCTGATCAAACTGAATTCCTCTGTGAACTTTCTTTAGTACTAACCCGTGTCTGATGTAAAACTGCAACAAGCGGTAGTGACAAACGTAATTGAATTTATCATTCAGATTCGGTACAAGTTTGGTGTCTTCTTTTTTCCCCGTCATACTCATTTTCTCAACTGCTAAGGAATAATCATTGTGGTAATCATGTAGATGATGTGGGTACACCAGGTCGACTTCAAAGATCCAACCCTTCGGATCGTTTCGATCAAGATTCATAATATTGTTTGTTAACCCTGTTATGTCATACTGTGATAAATCATGCAGACAAAAGTTTTTCAAGGGCAATAATTCACACATCAATTCAGTATTCAGTCCTCTCTGCGCCGTCTGGTGCTTGAGGCGACGGCAAGGGAGCGCCACTTTTGTGTCGCTTTTTCCCTTGTTGTCGTTTCCGTAGCAAGTTTCTTTTTACAGGGTGGAGTCGCTAGCCCCACGCCTAACCCTCCTCCTTTATCCTGACTTGGGACAGGCAGTTAAGCCCCCAAAGGGGCCTCCCTGGTGGAGTTTAATTCACACATCGCGAACCCATAAAGGTTATTAGCGTCAAGGTACGTAATGAATGACCTTGACCCCGGGCTTGAGGGGTCAAACCCCCGGCCAAGGTCACCATGTCCGTCCAAATATTTATTATTTGCCTTGCAGTAATTGTTCGCTGCAATACTAATACCTCCCCTCAATCCACGTTCCACCATTTCACCCATCGTACGATCAGACAACAGGTCTATAAATATCTTACTGGATTTCAAAAATGCATCCCATGTCATGCCAGGACTAGTGATGTAACAGGCTGGGTCAAGTCTGTAGTGCAACAAACCCTTTTCACGGTAACTTTCAAATACGTCTGCTAGCAAACAAACATCTGCCTTTAAGTACTGATCGTGGTAGTCACCAATAGTCTGACACCCTAACTTCCCCCATGCATCAAGAGCGTGTTGATATTCAGAGTCAGAAATACCTTTGCCAGTTAGTGTAGAATAAAATTTCTCTTTTGGTGGCAGTCTCCTTTCCTCAAACACAACCCAGTGATCAATGTACTCATACGGATACACACCTTTCTTAATCAAGTCTGGCTCAAAATATTTACTCGTTATTGGATACTCAGTCAGTCCTTCTGCCAGACTAGCCAATCCTAAAGACAAATGTTGCATGGAGTCATAAAATGCTAATTTGTCTAACCTAAAAGTTAAGTATTTCTCAGTTGTCTGGGCAATACAACTTATGTTTTTGTACGACTCATCTACAGCCTGCATGATAATGTGTGAATCATACCCTTTGAGATTGTGAAAAAAGATTGGTAACTTGTATGTCTTGGGATCTATTTTTAATTTCAAGTTACAATCACCATGTGCAGCGCCTCTGTAACGTCCAGTTATGTGATCGTGGTCACGAACTTTATCACCTTGGAGGGGTTGTTCACAAATCCAACACGTCTCAGCTGTATCAAATTTCAGTTTGTCTTCTTCTGTCATCATCAAAGGCATCTGACATGTTGTGAGATACTGTACTACCTGACTATACAGATGTCTCATTTCTGTTAAAAACAGACATGCTGCATTTTCACCCCTGTAGATAACAGGCTCTGAATGCAGACCGTCTGACCTAACAATAATGTATCCAAAAGAACACACCACTTGGTCACTCAGTTTTATAGTCTTTGGTAATGACTCTGGAACAGGACCTTCATACGGAACAACCAGTGATTCGAAATCTGCATACACTACAAACGGCAACTTTTGCTGATTCCCATAGTTCTTAAAATACACTTGACTACCAGGCTCTGGATACTTAAGTACAGTCTGTATGTCATCAGCTGACCTGCAGTGTAAAACATGTTTGTGTGCCACTGCAATAGAGGAAAACCTCTGTAAACATCTATTACAAAATTCCTGTTTGCCCTTGTGTTTTGTTGTATGATTATGAATTAGACGTGACATATTCCTAATAATTGTGTAGTGAAAGTTATTGTCATCGCCGATTAATAACATGTCAACATGCTTATCTTCTGACTGCCCATATGTTGGAGCCAGTGTTGATACTCTAATTGGCTGTAACTTATCAACAGATTCATTATCCCACACATACACATTTACAGATATGCCAGGATTTAATTTTTCAAACAAATCTATGTCCTCTATTTTAACAGGGAACTCAATGCCACTAAAATCGAGTTCGTTTACAAATTTGGTGTAGTTAGATACACGTTCTGGTTTTGATTTTACAAAGTGTAGTTTAGCAAGCACACACCACATGAAACAATAGTTGTCATTGTTCTGTATGTTAACAACAGCCTTTTTGTTTGCAACCTCTGTTGGCAATGGCAACCATGCTTTACCTAATATAGGATGATACCTAGACTGCTTTAGTTGCAGTTCATGTACATGTCCTTCGTGCCAACCAGACCCCTTCATTCTTGCATTGTCAATTGCCTGTAGAAAGTCTGGTAATAGTCTGTCTCTAAACACGTTCTCCAATTCTCTTCTTGTGTTAACAGTGTGTTGTCTTGTTGATATGTACGATACAATCACCTCACCGTCCACTCTAGTGAATTCTATTTTTGCAACAATTTGAATCTTAACACTGCCTGTAAGAAGATTTTGCTGTATGACAGAAAAAGAGTTTTCTATTGATTCATAGACGTTATTAGTATTGGATATGGGTAAGTTTGTTGTGTGAAACACGTTTCTTAAACCAGATGAGCTAGGGTTTGATGGGCCAAGGCTTTGTGAATTGTCCGTCATTTTTATTTGACCGACAAAATAATAAAATAAAAAATATTAACGTTAACTCTGCTGGCTCACCTTGTGTAATACCACTTTATTAACTGTAACACTGTCAATATAAACATTTAGTTTGCGCAGTTGTTTAAATATGCTATAACAAACGTCTCCTAACCAATCATAGTTGGTATCATTAACTTTAAAAGTAGGTGTCTTTAAATCAACTGTCATGCACTCCACATCTGGATGCTCATCAACATAATCCAAAGTCACACTGTATGTAGCATATATTTCTGATGGTGCTGAAAGGCTTATGTAAGTCTGTTTGGGTGATATTAAGTCAGTAAAGTGCATAACATCTTTGAAAAGGTGTGTGAGATCAAGCACCTGTATGATTTGTCCGTCTGTCATTTTTATTGGACAAACAAATGTATAAATTAATTTACATCAATTTACTAACCCATACCCTGTGGGCTGATCTGTCTTTAAAATGAGCTTTAGATGCTTAGTTGATTTCAGTTTATTTTTTACATCATCTCGTTCATGCTTATTTGGGATGACATCATTCTCTCTGAGACAGTCTTCAAAGCTGTCACGATCCTTACAGTAAAACAAACAGATAAACTTTAACTGTTCTCGAAAATCTTTCAGTACAGCATTATATTTCTGAGTGAGAATCCATACACTAACATTTGCATGTCTGCCACTGAAGGCAAGTTCTGCTAGAGTGTTTCTCTTCTTGACAATGTCTTTCTCTGCTGAGCAGTCATCAACAATAAACAATGTTGGCTGTCCTTCAAATTGCTTGTAAAAATATTGTAGGTAGTCATTCAGTTTTTTCTCAGGGTCAACTAAGTAAATGTTGCTGTCAGTCCAAATGAATAAACGGTTGTGATAAGCTTTGTTGTGTTTGATTGTAGGACAAAATATGACAATGTTTTCAAAGTGGTGTATGTATCTTGTTTGTAATAGGTTAAGAACAAATTCAGTTTTCCCACACCCTGTGGCACCAACAAATAAGCCACAGTGTGGGTCAAGGGTCATTAAGCTCCGGTTCATTTTAATACACAATATAATTTTAATATATGTGTCCACTCAGTCTGCTTTCTGCAATATTGAGTTGTGCGTCATATATCAGGTACAAATATATGTTTATGGCTGCAGCAGTTTCAACCTTCTTTTGTATCTGAATTGTTATTCCATCACTACCGTTCTCGACAGTTCGTCCTGACCCATGAAGGTAATCATCATCTGTACTGCGAAGATCTAACCACAGTGCATACTTGTTTGTAAGGTATTGTCCGATCCTAACATCATACAGATGTAGATCTTTGCACGCAATGTTTGCTGGTTTATCTCTAATCCTTCCACCCGCAAAATACTTTGTGGTTTCGTCATAGTGTTGATAAGGCAGCATTCCTGAAGCGTACACTTGATTAGGGCGGCCTTCAATTGTGCAGGACAAATGTGTAATCTTAGGATTGTAGAATTTTTTTGAATCTCTTTTGTATGGACTCACCGGTTCAACAAACAACATAAGAATACCTTTCAGTGACCTGGCAGGTGTGTTCAAGTTTATGTTCCACATTGGGTCGCTTTTGTCTTTGGGTATTAAACTATGTCTAATCACCCTGTCATAATAAATTGGAAGTCTTGACTGATACTGATTTTGTATGAGTCTGGCTAGTTCAGTGTGTGTGACAATTTCATATTCCAAGGATATGTTAGAGATCTTGTATGTTGCATCTGTGGCAGATGATCTTATAACTTTGGAGTAGTCATTGAAAGTTAGTTCAAAACTCAGACGGTCATTCAGTGCCCCTTGATAATAAGGCAGATGAGCTGTGAGGATTTCAAACTCAAGTGGAATGTAAAATCTGGTTCCATATGTTTCTGCTATAATAACTTCCTGGGCTGCTGACGTTGATTTATCTCCAGCATTGATTCGAAGTTTACCAATATTATCAGATTGTATGCCTTGATAAATACGGTCTTCTCGTTCTTCTCTTGTTAGCCAAAGGTCTTTGTAACAGTAGAATACATCGGAGTCGTCAAGACTAAACACTTCCTGTCCTTCAAGTTTTACTTTAATAGTTCTAACAATTGCTCTGCCAAGATTGTCAACTAGTGTTCTGTTTACGTCTGTGTCTGATGTTAGTTCAATATTAAATGCAAGGCGTGCAGTGCCAGGAACGATAACGTCACTGGGACCTAGGTTTGGAAACTTGACTGTAAGTGTTTGATTCTGGTCTATGGTACTTGGATTGTTTGTGATGACGATTGATTGTCTTATGCCCTTAACACCCAGAGGCTCACGTAGTTTTCTGTATGGGTCTAACTTTGATCCGTAAGACTGTGTCATTTTTATTATGCACAATAAAAAATAATAAATTAATAAAACAATGGCTGCGGGAGGATTTAATCATGAAGATTTTGAAATGGATGACACGTATGATTTTGGTAATACAACAGATATGACAGATATGGCAGATATGACTGGTACAAGAAATATTTACAGTTTACGTCACGAACTTTTAGAAACCAAAGTGAACTCGTTTTATGATCATGTTGGTGGCCGCCCAGACAACGTAGACCCTAACCAGTTTGAACTTGATGGCAAGGGTCATTTATATTTAAATACTGTTGACAAAGGAAAAGTACTATTGACTAACAAAAAAGACCCTAGTAGGTTTAGGGCTTTAAGTACAATAAAAAATGAAGGTGGTGTTGGTGCCTTGCGTCAACTTGGAATTGGTGGGTCTCCTGTCACGCCAAGACTGGCTAGTGTTCTTCATGACACGCAAACAAAGTTGCCAACAGGACAACAAATTGAAATGGCACCTGTAACAAGCCTACCAGAAATAGCAAACACAGTGATACAAGAAACCTCATTTACTGAAGGTCAATTAAATGATGCTATGAAAACAATAGATGATCCACCTTTGTCAATGAGAGAGATTATGGGTTTGGATAAATCATTGCAGACAATAAGAGGTGAGATGGTAAATAATGTTGCCAAACTGGGAGAGCTTGATAAACACATAGAATGTGAAAAAGAGAAACTGGCTACCGCAGACAATGGAAATCTTGACACAGAAATGAAAGAAAGAATCCAACACAGATTAAATGATTTGCAGATAGAAAGATCTGGACGGTTAGAAACAATTAGTATTGGAAGACAAAATTTGAAATCACAGGTCAACAGAATTAGAGAAACTATTCAGAAAATACTTCACGAAGACACTACTCTGGCTGAGAGACTAAAAACACTTTTCAGAGAACAGGGTATCACAATTGCTAGTTTAATTACAGCTCTTGGGTTTATTATCAGTACTGTTGTATTAGCTGTCTCTGGTGCTGGTGGTGGAGCAACCCCGGCACCAGCACCACCAACCCCGGGCCCCCCGACTCCAACAGACCCAAAAGATTTACAGACGTGGGTAAAAAAACAACTGTCTCACATATCAGACTTGCTTAAAAAATTGGCTCTGAAAGCAGTGGACGCTTTGCCTGGCATAATTGGCACTGTTGTCAGTTGGCTGATTACTACTACAGCAAAGGTAGTTGTGTTTATGGCAGAACATGTGTGGGTCTTTTTGGTTACAGTAGGAGGGTTGATGGTGGGTTATTTAATGAAACAGATAAAGAAGTAAAACCCCTAATCCAGTGAGGCCTATTACCAATGCAGTTCTTTCCGACTCATGTGTGTCAGGGGTTGGTGTTAGATCCGGGGTTGATTGTATGAGTGCCGGTGTTGGGGCCGGGGCCGGGGCCGGGGGTGTTACCGTCTGTAATGATTTTAATGACTGTACATGTGTGGTTGTGGCCCCCAAGTTTACAGATTGATTGAGACCGAGTTTTTGACCAACACCTGCAACAACTATTTCATTATTATAATTTGTTATTGTACCCATTTGGAGTTGAAGGTCAGATGGTAACATGTATAACCCGAAGCCTACTACAAAGTCAACTTTTGATCTGGCATATCTTAAAACATCTTGGTAACGCTGTATGCTTGATGGGAGATCGACTGTTGAATTAATTGAATCTTCAAGATTTGCAAGAAACTGTTTTTGTGCTTCAAACTTTCCACTTCCATTCAAAATGTTTGATTTTGTTAATGATTGTGCACCTAGTAAACACCAGACATATGTTCTGATTGACTCATTTACGCGCTTGACTCCTGCTTGAGTAAACCCGTCAGATTTATCTAAAATAAATGTGGTCCAGGCGTTAGACTGCTTCTGCTCTATTGATCCTATCCAAACTTGTGATTTTGATGAGAATGAAGTGTAACCAGGGTAGTAATCTTGTGGGTATTGTCTGTGACTCATAGCATAATACAATGTACCCATGCCATGGTGATCATCAAGTTTTTGTGTGAAGTCATACTTAGTGCTTATGTTAAATTCATTACAGATGCGTTCAAACGCTTTTATATCCATGGGGTTGTTATATCTTTTGAAACTGGATTCAGTGGGCAGTGGTGTATGAAGTTCTGACAGTATACGTCTAAGCTGGTAATAAGTGTGGAAATGATACACAGATCTAATCAGTTTGTTTGAGTGATTCAAATGGTCTGTAAATGAAACACCACAGCCTGTAGTTGAACACAGTATTGCAAAGTTGAGTTGGTTTTGAAACATCTGTAGTGGACTTGAAGACCACTTTCTTGCAGTAGAGTCGTCTGTTATTGGAGGGTTTAGGTAATGGTCAAATGGGTTTGGTACTTTCACTTGAAATAGATCTTGTTCAGACACAGCTATGTCAAGCTGATTTAGTTGAATTATTTTCTGCTCATAAGTAGGTGCAACATTATATTTGGCATCCATATTAAATTGAAATGCATTTGTTGTGGTAATGGTTGGTGATTTAAATTCCATCCTTTTTATATGAGATAATAAAAATGTTTATTACCTTAACAAATCTTGACACAAGCAAACCAGTGTGGGTAACTAATGGGATTGATAATCGTGATGGTAGCAAGTCTGTAGCTATCCATGAAATGTTCTACCCAGTAAAATGGTTTAATGTAGAAGATGATATATATAATAAAGTAATTTTTGATGGTAAGACTGAAGCTATACCACCTGGGTATTATGACTTTTGTACTATAGCTGAATGGTTTCAAAGTAAATTTAAAATTAAAGCAACTTTAAATCCAGCTAACCTACTTGTTACATTAGAATTTCTGAAACAAGATTGGTTAAAAATTTCAGATAGATTTGCTTATTTACTTGGATTTTATATTGACGAAGATTGGTGGAGATCAGATGATTTAGATGAAGCTATGTCTGGTATTATAACAATGAAGACCAAAAAACTTAAAATAACTGGAAAACGCCCTGTCAATTTGTCAGTACACAGAGTACTACATGTTTATTTGAAAGAACTAAACACAACTGAGAATGTACACAATGGAAAGCCTTCAACTTTGTTGAGATGCTTACCTACTGGAACTGCTCCGTATTGTGAAAGTGTAGTTGTTAGATTTCCTAATTTGCAGTTTAAGAAATTAGGTTCTAGTTTCTTTGAGTCACTGAGTATATCTGTAACTAATCAGGATGACAAACCAGTTGTTATGCATGATTTTAGTGTAGTGTTGGAAATTAAATAATTTTATTTTTGTTTATAAAAAATGAGTGGTGGTCCAAAGCCTAGAATCATACCAGTTGCGTGTCCAGTAACAGAGTTGAAAGATTTGGCAGACGTACAGGATTTTGAGAAGGAAGGGGAAATTGGAGAAATATATGGTTTTGAACTTGATTCAAATGGCATGTACAAGAGGAAAGTAATTGTCGACATGAAAGACGGTGAAAAACAGATTCCTAAACTTGGTCAGCTTCGTGATGTTACTGTACCTACTCCGCCTGTAAATAATGTGCCCTACAACTTAATACATGTAGGTAGTAAGTGGGTGGTTTCACCTGTACCTGTTCCACCACCCACAATTGACTGGGACATAAAGATTGAATTTATTAGTCCTTATGTATACACTGATGACGAAGGCGCCTTAGTGTTTAGGAAGGTTGTTAATTCTGGGCCGCTTATTGTAAGCCTTGTTCCAAGTTTTGCCCCAGACAACAATAGCAGAGAAAAACTGAAAGTTGAAAATTATGAGAGACGGCGGTATCATCTTACAACTAGAAAGGGTAGATCAGATACTTCTGTTGTGTTTATGCCAGCAAGCTTAGTCGTGGCTAGAGAAGCGACAATAGTATTTGAAATTATCATGAAATCTGTAGCTTCTGCGAAAGAGGGAAATATTGCGCAGGGAATTAAACTTACATGGGATGAAACAGTAACAGAATCAACAAAGGTCTTTATTGCTATTACAAAAAATAATGATGTTATTAATGTTTCGAGCAGTGTTCCAGCTGTCAAGGTGGTGGTCGACAAAACAACTTTTGTTCGTCTAACTTACATAAACCTTGAACACATTGATCTTGTTGCATTTTATTATGCCAGCAAATTGTATACTTTTGAAGAGTTGCAAAATGTAATTGCTGATTAAATTAAAAAAAAAAATATTTGTGAATAAAAAAATGGTAAACTTCTATCCGCAACTACCAACGCTTGATCCGACTGAAACAAATGTGATGACTAAAACAACACTTGCACCTGATCCACAGGTGACAGCTGTGTCAATTGCTTCAGATAAAACATTACAGGCAGACACATTCAGATTAAATAATATTACAGAAGCTTTGAAATATTTGGAGAGTGAGGAGGCGAAATACTCACGGTGCAAAAGACGGTATAAGACCGTTTTTAATTCTGTTCAAAACACTTCTATGGCTATTGGTGCAGTTTCAGCTTCATGTTCTGTAGGGGGTATCGTTCTGTTCGCCACAGGAATTGGGAGTTTGGCTGGAATAGCAGTTGAGGGTGTTAGCGTTGCTACATGCCTGGCTTGCTTTGGTTTGGAGGCCTTAAACAAGAGGTTTCACACAAAATTACAGAAACATGAATCATTGAGTACGCTCGCTGGTGCAAAGTTGAGCAGTATGAAACTTATTATCAGTAAGGCATTAAATGATAATTGTATTGATGACGAAGAATTTAAGCGTGTCCAGGATGATTT
>BTPG01000004.1:96708602-96726102 GCA_036245525.1 Semisulcospira habei
AGCACTAAAACATAACGGTAACCCTAACCAAACTTTGGCCCTTAGGGTTTCTATCAAATATAGGGTTAACAATGTTTTAAATATGTCCATCGAATGCAGTTTTATCAGCTGTTTAAAATGATGTTGAAAACAGCCAGATCGCATGGAAACTGTACAACTTAAATGCATTTCCCTCTGCAAGTCATAATATATAGTGAAAATTTGGATGCTATGAAGGAAATTTTTGAGTTTCAGCGTTTTCCGTCGATTTTCTTATTCAGATATATACAAAATCTCCTCACAAACCATGGTTTGAAACAAGCGTAAGTGAGAAACACTTGGTTAATTTATTATAATTTGTTTTAGTGATTTTTGGACTTAGAACAATTTTCACATTTTGCACACTGAAATTTTTGTATTTTTCATGTGATGGACTTGAAAATTGGTGAGCATCTTTCACGTGACTGACTGACTTAAACGATCATCAAAACAGGCAAATCGGACGGAAACTGTAGGAGTAAGATGTCTTTTCATATCCAAGTCATAACATATAGTGGTGAAATTTGTCCTAATAAGAAAATTTTTTAGTTTCTGCGTTTTGAGTCGGTTTTCTTTATTAGAAATATACCGCAAGATCTCACAACCATAATGTCTCAATAGCGCATCTTTTTTAAGATTAGTTTTTTTTTATTTTAATTTTTTTAGTGACATTTGGTCATATCAGTCATATTTCCATATACACTTAAACCCTTAGGGTTTCTATCAAATATAGGGTTAACAATGTTTTAAGTATGTCCATCGGATGCAGTTTCATCAGCTGTTTAAAATGATGTTGAAAACAGCCAGATCGCATGGAAACTGTACAACTTAAATGCATTTCCCTCTGCAAGTCATAATATATAGTGAAAATTTGGATGCTATGAAGGAAATTTTTGAGTTTCAGCGTTTTCCGTCGATTTTCTTATTCAGATATATACGAAATCTCCTCACAAACCATGGTTTGAAACAAGCGTAAGTGAGAAACACTTGGTTAATTTATTATAATTTTTTTAGTGATTTTTGGATTTTTTTTAATTTTGTACACTGAAATTTTTTTTATTTTTCATGTGATGGACTTGAAAATTGGTGAGCATCTTTCACGTGACTGACTGATTTAAACGATCATCAAAACAGGCAAATCGGACGGAAACTGTAGGAGTAAGATGTCTTTTCATATCCAAGTCATAACATATAGTGGTGAAATTTGTCCTAATAAGAAAAATTTTCAGTTTCTGCGTTTTGAGTCGGTTTTCTTTATTAGAAATATACCGCAAGATCTCACAACCATAATGTCTCAATAGCGCATCTTTTTTAAGATTAGTTTTTTTTATTTTAATTTTTTTAGTGACATTTGGTCATATCAGTCATATTTCCATATACACTTAAACCCTTAGGGTTTCTATCAAATATAGGGTTAACAATGTTTTAAGTATGTCCATCGGATGCAGTTTCATCAGCTGTTTAAAATGATGTTGAAAACAGCCAGATCGCATGGAAACTGTACAACTTAAATGCATTTCCCTCTGCAAGTCATAATATATAGTGAAAATTTGGATGCTATGAAGGAAATTTTTGAGTTTCAGCGTTTTCCGTCGATTTTCTTATTCAGATATATACGAAATCTCCTCACAAACCATGGTTTGAAACAAGCGTAAGTGAGAAACACTTGGTTAATTTATTATAATTTTTTTAGTGATTTTTGGATTTTTTAAAATTTTGTACACTGAAATTTTTTTTATTTTTCATGTGATGGACTTGAAAATTGGTGAGCATCTTTCACGTGACTGACTGACTTAAACGATCATCAAAACAGGCAAATCGGACGGAAACTGTAGGAGTAAGATGTCTTTTCATATCCAAGTCATAACATATAGTGGTGAAATTTGTCCTAATAAGAAAATTTTTTAGTTTCTGCGTTTTGAGTCGGTTTTCTTTATTAGAAATATACCGCAAGATCTCATAACCATAATGTCTCAATAGCGCATCTTTTTTAAGATTAGTTTTTTTTATTTTAATTTTTTTAGTGACATTTGGTCATATCAGTCATATTTCCATATACACTTAAACCCTTAGGGTTTCTATCAAATATAGGGTTAACAATGTTTTAAGTATGTCCATCGGATGCAGTTTCATCAGCTGTTTAAAATGATGTTGAAAACAGCCAGATCGCATGGAAACTGTACAACTTAAATGCATTTCCCTCTGCAAGTCATAATATATAGTGAAAATTTGGATGCTATGAAGGAAATTTTTGAGTTTCAGCGTTTTCCGTCGATTTTCTTATTCAGATATATACGAAATCTCCTCACAAACCATGGTTTGAAACAAGCGTAAGTGAGAAACACTTGGTTAATTTATTATAATTTTTTTTAGTGATTTTTGGATTTTTTTAAATTTTGTACACTGAAATTTTTTTTATTTTTCATGTGATGGACTTGAAAATTGGTGAGCATCTTTCACGTGACTGACTGATTTAAACGATCATCAAAACAGGCAAATCGGACGGAAACTGTAGGAGTAAGATGTCTTTTCATATCCAAGTCATAACATATAGTGGTGAAATTTGTCCTAATAAGAAAAAATTTTAGTTTCTGCGTTTTGAGTCGGTTTTCTTTATTAGAAATATACCACAAGATCTCACAAACCATAATGTCATTAAGTAAGACCACAGAAGTAAAAAATTCCCTCATGGTCTCTGGCTGTATGGCCTTACTAGGAAAATATTACTAGGAAAATAAAATATTATGATCATGATCTACGAGTGTGATTGAGTGGCTGCAAGTTGCACCATAGGTGAATTTCCTGTACATAAAGTCTTTCGAACAATAAATTAAATTAGCTGCTTTATTGATTTATCCCATAGGTGAGGTAGCAGGGATAATAATATGGGCAACCTAGAAACGTGTACAACACATGCGGACCACTCTTTATTCTAGTCACACTGTGACCTGTGAACACGGCATCCATGCTTGCGCGTATCAGCTCTTTCCCCGGGCGTTATAAGTTTGAGCATGTGTTCAGTCTTATGCTAAAACCTGACTTTGTCCGCTCTGAGAAGAACTGCGCAGTTCGTTTGCAGCAGCAGGTTCTCAGTAGTCTTTGTAAATGCAGGGGCAAATGTACATATATGCTAGGACTAGAAGCGGTATATTGGCCTGTCTCCTGCACGGTTTCAGTTTCAGCAAGCATACTGGCCTGCAATACCAGCTTGGTGAAAATACATAGATTGTAATGAGTCTGTGCAAGTTTTGAAAACCTTCGGTGGTAAACCTCTCTCGTGATTTATACTATAGTGCTCCTCAGTTCCCGCATCAGAGTAGGGTTTGTCTAACGTGTAACCCCGAGGCGGCCGGCGAATTTTCGCAAACGAATGCGGGCGCTTTTGTGTACGTTAGAAGCCTAGTGCCTGGCTTTAGGTTTCAAATGAATGGCCAAACAAACGCATACTTTGATTGTGCAGCATCAAATCTAACGCTCGTAGCACGTGAGGTCAACACAATACACTCAAACAAAAGTAATTTATCAATAGCTGACCATTTAAAGCATTCTAAATAAAACATTTGATTTTAAACACTTCGAAACATTGCTACAAGTTTCCTGGCAATATGGCAATAGATTATCAATTTCCACAGTATCACATAAAAAAAGAAAAACAACCGAAGAGAGTAAAACCAAGATGTCGGACCGCGTCGTTAGCAATGGAATCAGCGATCGCTTCTGGTTGCGTCCCTCTTACTGTTGTCACTATTGGACGTTCTGGCTGCGGCTCTGATACTGTTGCCACTACAGGCGTTTGTGAACATTCTGGATGCGTCTCTGTCACTACTGGCGTTTGTGAACGTTCTGTTTGTGTCTCTGTTACTACAGGCATTTGTGAACGTTCTGGGTGCGTCTCAGTCTTTCAATACAAGTGTTTGTGAACGTTCTGGGTACGTCTTTGTTTCCGATGTCATTGCAAATGCTCGTAAACGTTCTGGCTGCGTCTCAGCTACTGTTGTCACTACAGGTGTCTGCACACGTCTTGGCTGCGTCTCTGTCATTGCAGGTGTTTGTAAACGTACTAGTTGTGTTGCTGTCGTCACAGACACTTGTGGATGTATTAGCTGTGCCGCTGTCAGTATGGGCATCTCATGCCGCTTCAACGGCGCCACCATCACCATCGGCAGTTGATAAGGCCCATAGTGCGCCTCTGCTTCTACAGGCATCTGGTAATAATCACCAAGCTGTGCCACTGACACTACAGGCAATTGTGAATGTCCTGCTTGCACCTCTGTTACAACAGGCATTTGTGAAAGTTCTGCCTGTGTCCCTGACACAGCTGACACATAATGTGCTGTCTGAACAAACTGGGATTTGGCAGCAAACTAAAGCAGAGCACTGCGAACGCTTCTTGTAACATACATTTTGACGACGGTGCTTCTGATACTGTTTTCTGACTGCGAACTGCTTCTGACATTTAGGACAAGTGTAGCGTGCTGTCCGTAATGTAGGAAAAATGGCTGGGCGATGGGGACAGTTACGTAGCCTTTTCGTTCTGTGACGTCTTGTGTCTTTTCTCTGGGCGTTGGAAGATGCAGAATCTTGTGAACATCTTGGAGTTCCTTTCCCTGTGTGATTCAAACACTGCTCGTCAAGATCACGTGCCCCCAGTAGCAAAACATCATCGGCCCCACGACGGCCGCAATGGGCCTGCGCACAGGAGTGCACGGGCCCACTGCGGCCATCGTGGGCCCGAGGGCCTTTCCTTATTGGGGCAGCATCAGGACACTCTAAGCCTGTGTAATATTTCCCAGTCACACTTCGTCTCTTAAGGCCCCGCCACACGGGCCGGTTGTGCCCCGATGTTGAAGCCGATTCCGATCCGTTTGCGATCGGATGTATCCGATCCGGTCCCAATCGGCTGGGAATCGGCTGACTAGAACCTGCTCTATATTTCCGATCCGAATCGGTCCCGATCGTAAGCTTCAACCAATCAGAGCGCGTCTCGCAAAGCATGTCGTAGTTTGCAAATGGCGGAGCACGCCTGTTGTGATCAGTACCACCTTCGTGCGGCTGATGTTTCGCACGCCTCTTCCCGAATATGATGCAAAACTGCTGATAATGCAAGCACATCATCATCACTGTCAAAACTAGCAGCCATTTTGCAGAACAGGTACTGCGACTTTGATCTTCGATTCAAACCGGTCGGCTAAACAAGTCGGGAAATGTGTGGCGGTGCAGACGTTTTTTAGTCCGGCCCGATCACCTACCGATTCGAAAACTGATCGGGAATCGGCCTCAAAACCGGGCTCGTGTAGCGGGGCCTTTAGTCCTAGGTGTGCAACTGCCTGTCTGCTCTGTGCTTTCTAAAAGGTGCTGGGTCGTTTCTCTTACATCTAGGCGATCACGTAGATGTTTCCTCCTCCCACCCCAAATGTCGGCCGCAGTTAGCTCACACACAACTGTGCGTGGGTCAAGGATGACCGCAGTTTGCCCGAGGACCATTCCCTCGCTGGAATTGTCACCCATACAAGCTTCTTCCACATCTGTCTTGTGATAACTCCTCTCTGTAGACGACAGTTCCTCAGCTATATCCAAGTAAATATGTGGTGATTCACCCTCCGCCAGTCCATTGCCGGCATCTGCAGAATCCCCTGATATGTTGTGGACATTTCTGTACAAGTGTAGAGGATAAGCAACAGGCCTACCTGGCACATCCATCCTCTCTTGTTCTCTGCACTCTCGTGGCTCTCGAACACAATTGTGTGTGCAGTCTCGTACTTCTTGTTTAACCTCTTCATGCATGTGGCCACCGATACCGTTTGCAGGACCGTTGGCTACTGGCACAAGGGGGTTAACTGCACTTGCCACATCCTGCTGCTTTTTGTAAGATGAAAATACCAAATCTTGCGCCTTATCTTTGACCAGTCCAGTCAAAACCTGAGGATCTGAAGATCCAAAATCTTGAGCCTCATTTGTGGCTGGACACTCATAATCGTGTGACAAACTATTTGGCTCTGTTTCCACCGTTAAAATAAGATCTGGTGACTCTGTGCCAATTCTGCTTGCAAACAGCCCAGCATGACTGGTAGCAGAGAGTGTCCTTATTTTTTTTATCTCTGTTTTTGTACGTTTGTGTACATTCTTTAAATGTCGTTTTAGGTGATAGCTGCGACCAAACCTATGTCTACACACTGGACAGCGGAAAGGTCTCCCATCTCTTTCAGTTTTCTTATGGCCCTTTACGCGATTGGAGTCAGCACTGTCTTCTGGTTCGGAATTGATTGTACAGGCCAAATACTGCGATTTTGTTATAACAGTAGGTGCTACACCATTTGGCTCATTCACCTGTATTTGCCTTTTTAAAACTCTCCCTACTGTCTGCACTGCCTGTAGCTCTTGATATTGGATGTGTGTTGCTAAATGGTCTTAGCTTTATTTAGGCCCCATGTGTTAGGTTTATTTAATGTGTTTGACCGGCTGGCGACATACATTCAATGTTCTGTTTATTATTTTATTTTTCACAAGCAGTGCAGGCACGTCCTGAGAAAGCCTTGTTGCTGTCGGGACGTTAAGCAATGTACAATCAATCAATCAATCTGTGGCATCCGTTACAGCCTGATCTGGTGACGTTGAGCAAGTTGTACTTACAAACAGATGGGCATGGTTGCTGTTTTCTGTAGGGGAGAATGGCCCCAAACTTGTGAGATCTGTTTCTGTATGTTTGTGTACACTCTTGAGATGGCGTTTCAGGTGATAGCTTCTACCAAACCCACTTCCACACACAGGACACTGGAATGGTCTCTTACTCTCACTTGTGTCGCTTCTCTTGTCCCCTTTCATACTAGTCAAATGAGCCAAGTCTTTAGATTCCAAACTTGCTGTACATGCCAAATCATGTGTTACTGTTCTCACAGTATGAACCAATGCATTTGGCTGTGTGTCAACCGTCGAAAAAAGGTCTGGTGACATTGAGCAAACTCTGTTTGCAAAAGGTGTCACTGAAGCATGGTTGGTATTTTCTGTAGGGGAGGGTGGCCCTACATCAATAAACTGTTTGTGATGTACGTTTGTGTACACTCTTCAAATGTCGTTTCAGGTGATAGCTTCTACCAAACCCGCATCTACACACAGGACACTGGAATGGCCCCTTACTCTTACTTCTGACAATTTTCTTGTGACTTTTTACACGAGTCAAGTGAGCCAACTCTTTAGACTTCAAATCTGCTGTACAGGCCAAATCATGTGTCACTGTTCTCACAGTATGAACCAAAGCATTTGGCTGTGTGTCAACCGTCGAAAAAAGGTCTGGTGACATTGAGCAAACTCTGTTTGCAAAAGGTGTCACTGAAGCATGGTTGGTATTTTCTGTAGGGGAGAGTGGCCCCACATCTGTGAACTCTGTTTGTGATGTACGTTTGTGTACACTCTTCAGATGTCGTTTTAGGTGATAGCTTCTACCTAACCCACATCTACACACAGGACACTGGAATGGCCCTTTGCTCTTACTTTTGATAATGTTCTTGTAACATTTTACATGAGTCAAGTGAGCCAAGTCTTTAGACTCCAAGCCTGCTGTACAGGCCAAATCATGTGTCACTGTTTTCACAGTATGAACCAAAGCATTTGGCTGTGTGTCAACCGTCGAAAAAAGGTCTGGTGGTGACATTGAGCAAACTCTGTTTGCAAAAGGTGTCACTGAAGCATAGTTGGTATTTTCTGTAGGGGAGAGTGGCCCCACATCTGTGAACTCTGTTTGTGATGTACGTCTGTGTACACTCTTCAGATGTCGTTTCAGGTGATAGCTTTTACCAAACCTGCATCTACACACATAACACTGGAACGGCCCTTTGCTCTTACTTTTGACAATTTTCTTGTGACCTTTTACACGAGTCAGGTGAACCAAGTCTTTAGATTCCAAACTCGCTGTACAGGCCAAATCCTGTGTCACTGTTCCAACTGTATGTGTCAAAGCATTAGGCTCCGTGTCAACTGTAAAAATAAGATCTGATGACTTATTTGCAGACATCACAGCACGGTTTGTATATTCTGTAAGGGAGACTAGTCCACAACTTGTGAGCTCTGTTCCTGGTATATGTTTGTGTGCATTTTGATGTTGTTTCAGGTGACAACTTTTCTGAAACTCACATCTACACACCAGACAGTGAAATGGTTTCTTACCTCTGTCAACTTTTTCAAGTTGTTGCCATTCACATGAGTCAAGTCAGCCACATTCACTGGTTCCAAATCAACTGTGCTGGCTAAGGCCTGTGGTCTCGTGAGCACCAAATCCAGTGGTTCAATACCTGCTAAAGTCTGAGGTTGTGTGAATGCCAGGATTGGTAATTTTTGGTTAGCCGCACATTCCAAGTCCCGTGGCTCAACTTGTTTTTCAACTTTGACCACACATACCACATCCTGGGACTCTGCACCAATTGCTGGTGTGAGATCCTGTGGCTCTGTGCCAACTGTTGATGTAAGATCTGACGACTCTAAGCGGGCTGTGTTAGCAGGTTCAACATATTCCGTGGCGGAGTGTTGTCTCGAATTTTCCTGCATTCGATCTGTGTACATTTCTGAGATGTCGCTTCAGGTGATAGCTGCGACCAAACCTACATCCACACACAGCACAGTGAAATGGTCTCCTACCTTTGCCACTTTTTTGGTGGCCATTCAAATGAGTCATGCAAGCCAAATTATGTGCTTTAGACCTGGCTGTACAATTCTGCACATCGCTGCATGGCAAGGAATGCATTTCTGTGCTGTCTACACATTCCAAATCATGTGACTCTTCAACTGCAATATTTAAATCTGGTGCTTCAACCTTGTTTACAAACAGAAAATCCTGCAGCTCTGTTTTGACTACATATACAGATTTCAAATCCTGTTGCTCTGTATCAGTAATTGATAACAAATCTGCTGGCTCTGAGTGAACTGTTCGTGCAGAGGGCCCAGCATTGTCAGCATCCTTACTAGTTTTGTCTTTTACACCAGCAGCAGTGACTCCAATCAAACCCTCAGCTTCTGCAGTGCAGGTTTGTGGGTGCTTTGTCCTGATATGTCGATGCAGGTTGCATCCATAGGTAAATACTGACGGGCACTGCTTACAACGGAAACGTTTCAGTCTTGCGTGGTAAGATTGTTGGTGGTCATCATACTGAGACAACAGAGCAAATGATGCATCACAGTCAGGACATTTAATATTAATAAAACGTTTTTGGTCTGTGCAAGCATCTGATGCTATGTCAGTGACATTGTCACGGCTGTGAGTGTGACTGTAAGCTTTCCAATGGGTGAATACCCCTCCATCAGTAACAGTAACAGTCTGATGTGGTGTACTACAGACAGGCACAGGATCTTGATTTGGTGTACTGCAGACAGGCACAGGATCTTGATTTGGCGTACTGCAGACAGGCAATGTACTCGCAGTAGTAGGGACAAACAAGGGCTGCTGTTGCTGTATGAATACTGTGTTACATGGAACCGCCACAGGTGAGCTTCCCCAAATAAAAACACTGTCATTTCCATTGAAAGCAAACATGTTTGTGTTGCACTATACAGCCTACTGTTTGTATGAACTTGCATTGCTCTACAACCTCTGAGTCACTCATTCATCATTTCTTCCACCAGAGTTCATGCTTTTAAATGACATGGTCATAATAAAACTATTAAAAATTGTTTAAAAAAGAAAGATGTAAATTCCTATCTCAATTATGGTTATAAAACTGAACTGTAAGTGATAGACAGTCCATATTCAGTATCTGTTGATCTCCCCACTGAAGTCAGGGGTCATGTAAAAAATAAATTAGGAAGTCTCCAGTCAGTAAGTAAAGTTGTTGGTGAAAGTTTGGATGCTCTGCCAATAAGCCCGCACCAAATGTCTTGTCGGAAGGTTGATAGCAATCTGCAAAAGAGAATATACCATATACACTGTACAGTACAAATTTGAGAGCTGTCTCGAAGACTACACTACAGTTTAGGAGTCGGATTGATCATGCTAACTCAATAATGGTGCTCAAATGCTTGGCGACGAAAGACACCCGTGAACTATCATGATCAGTCCAAATCATGTTGCAGACTGTCAAGAGTGAATGGGATAAAGATACTTTCCTTATGATTTACCCATCCAAACATTTTAATACTACAAATCTACAACAGACTAAAATCTGTCTACAAGTACAACAGACTTAACCTTTTTAATGTCGCAAGTGAAACAGTCGGTCTGGCCCCACACGTCAGAAGATTTTAGTACAAAAGAAAAACTGTTCACCTACCTCAGAAAATCACTTACAGCTCATTTGTTTCAAGTCACATGCCAATAAAGTATACATGATTACATGAAACTTGCGCAGAATTGAACAGTCTCCTATTTGAAAGAGTCAGTTTTACAAAGTCTAGTGCCGTTTCCACCAAAACTATAGCATTAAGAGTACCCTTATCATTTTCAGCAATACTGGCAATTTGAGATTTTTAACCCACTGATCCTTGTCCAGAAATAATCTATCAGACATTATGTCCAACAGAGGTATGTCAACGGGGACTGCGTTCACTTCACCACCCTCTACATCACCGATATCATCATCAAAACCTGCCTCATCATCACCAAATTAAAAATGAAAGTAAACAGGCAAGGTGTCACTAACTTGGCGGCTCTGATAATTGCTGTGCAAAACTTCTGAAAACGCTGCAAAAACTATAATCTACACACGCTTTCTCAAAGAATAGGGAATTTGTGTTATGCAAATAAGAACATGCTCATAGTTTAAAAAGCTAAAATAGCAAACCACGTGGTTGCTGTGATACCACAGCACACCTAGTCTAGTGTGGACTAGCACATGTAAATTAATCCGCGACTGACGTCGAAATGGTTACAACTGTCTACACAACACTCTGGGCTGAGTCTCTTACACATCTGTGCGAATTAACACTTTTAAAAAGCTGTTGTAAAAACAAATGCAGGAAAAGGTTCAATTATACTGGTCCTGAACAACAATAAAACGACAATGTTTATGTTGCACAGACAGATGGATTAGTGACTATCAGACTGTCAGAGAACACTACTACCCATTGTATCAACTCCTTGACCTGATTCTTACCATACTTAGGAATAAAAAGTAATCAACGCAATTCACAGATAAAATGATTATGTATGAAATGTGAGGAACTGGTGCAATTATTTCTGTTTTATGAAATTTTATTCAGTCACTAAAGTTGAAGTACAAGGATTTAACCCCTGTAAACAGTACCAGCATTTGCATTAACACCTGGTCAACCCATTTAAGTTTTAACTCCATGGCCGTAATTTACCAATTTTACAAAAAAAACACTGTGTACCAGGTGTAGGAGATGGATCGACCATGATAACTCAAGGGTAGTGCCAGGTTAGCTTGGCACGTGATAGTGCCAAGCTAAGCTGGCACTACATTTCAAATATCATTGTCGATCCATCTCTTGTGGTAGAGTGTCAGGGTTAGATGGGTTAATGTGTAACTTTATATGAATTTGATTTACCTTCCAAGTGTAGTTCATGATCACATCCTGTGCAATCAGTCTCCTCATACATGGCCCAGACAGGTAAGAATGAAGCTCGTGCACTGCAATAACTGGATGACTCCCAGTCCCAGAAACCATCAGCCTGCAAATAAACAAGGTATTATACAAAAAAAAAACATTGCTTTAGTCACAAAAGGGAGTCGCCATATGCTCACTCAATCACCGGCATGCACAGGTGGGTTATCATTTGAAGCTGCAAGTGTATGTCAGAGGATCCCTGTGTTAGTTTCACCTCACAGGTGGAGTATAAACAGACACAACCAAGTACGTAGAGAGTGCTTTAACAAAGTGGTTACTGTTCACCCTAGTCCTGATGCCCTGGCATCTGCAGACTCTCGCCACCTGAAAGTGTCCTACTTTAATGCTCAGTCATGCAGGAACGTAGCCACTGAGATTTATGATCTCATCATTGACAATGACCTTGACATTCTTCTTCTGGTTGAGACATGGCTAAAAGACCAAGGTGATGAGGCGTTTATTGCTGCTATGACACCTTCAGGCTTCAAAACTGTATCCACCCCGTGCTGGACGTCAGGGTGGTGGAATTGCTGCCATCCACAGGAACTCGCTAGAGGGTTTTGTCAAGGTGAGCAACCCTACCTTCACATCATTTGAAACTTTGGTCATGCACTTGTGCTGTCAGAATGCCTCAGCATGTCTTGCATGCATCTACCGCCCGCCACCTAGCAGGGCAAGTAAACTAACCACACGTACTTTTCTTCAGGAATTTCCTGACTTCTTGGACTCGGTCATCACTAGGAAATGTGAAACAATCATCACAGGTGATTTTAACTTTCACCTTGATACTGACAACTGTGAGGTGCGCCAGCTGAAGCAGCTTTTCACCAATCGTAATTTAGTTCAACTTGTCAGCGTGTCAACTCACCGCTGTGGCCATACTTTAGATGGAGTCCTGGTCGGGGAGGGAACTAACATTGTTAACCACCTCTGTCGATGACACTGTCCTCTCCGATCACAAGATTGTCTCCTGCACATTGAGACTCACCAAGCCTCCTCGTCCTAAAGTTCTGATAACATCCAGGAACTTAAAGCGCATGAATGTGTCTGATTTCAAAGCAGATGTTAGACTAGTGACATCCTCTCTGGCTGATTGTCCAAATGATGCTCTCGTGGAGAACTACAAGTCGCTTTGTAATGTCCTTGATTGCCACGCGCCCCTCAGGTCCATGCGTATAACGTCATGTCCGTCCGCTCCGTGGATCACCGATACTGTCAGAGACGAAAAGCTTGAACGACGTAGACTTGAGCGCCAGTGGCGGGCTAGTCGGCTCACAATCCATCGCGAGCTCTACACACGCCAGCGTAACCATGTCAAGTCAGTGGAACAGGCTGCCCGAAGGGAATTCTACAGCGCTAGAGTCTCCAGCTGTTCCTCTAGCAAGCAGTTGTATGCAGCATGCAATGAGCTGCTTGGTAAACAGAAAAGGCCTGTACTTCCTACTAACATACCTGCAGCTGAACTACCTGACAGGTTCTGTGTGTACTTTGATGATAAAATCAGCAAAATTCGGGATGACCTTGACATCAGGGCTGGCAACGCAACGTTTCATTCATTTGACGGTGTTTGTCTGTCAGAATTCTGTCCTGTAACAGAGCAGTTTGTGTCTGAACTCATCACCAAATCCCCATGTAAATCAGGTGTGCTTGACCCACTTCCCACAGATTTACTGAGAGACTTTGTGGATCTGATTCCTGCGATTACACGCATTATCAACAATTCCTTGACGTCTGGCGCTGTACCTCCTCAGTTCAAGCAGGCTGTTGTCAAACCATTGTTAAAGAAACCTAGACCAGACCAAAATGACTTGAAAAACTTTCGTCCCCGTTTCCAACCTCCCATTTATTTCTAAGCTGTTAGAAAAGGCTGTCTTGCAACAGCTTTGGATCATGTGTCAAGAAATGATCTGCTAGAGTTGTATCAGTCCGTTTACCGCAAGTATAACAGCGTGAAACAGCTCTTCTTCATGTGACCAACAGCCTGCTTACTTCTGCTGACGAGAGACGTGTGTCACTCTTGTCATTATTGGACCTGTCTTCGGCATTCAACACGCTCGACCACAACATCCTTCTGAATAGACTTAGTGTGTCTTTTGGCATCCGTGGACGAGTCCTTGACTGGTTCTCCTCATATTTGTCCGACAGGTTCCAACGTGTCATTATACAGAGTTCTACTTCCCCTCCCCTCCTTCTGAGATATGGCGTACCCCAGGGCTCAGTTCTCAGACCGGACTTGTTTTCTTTGTACACCCAGCCTGTGTCTGAGGTGATCGCCAGTAAAGGATGTGAACATCACAAATATGCTGATGACACACAGATGAAGAAAGACGCTCCTCTCAAACAGTTCCCGTCTCTTCAGCATGACATGGAACAATGTATAGAAGCTGCTAAAGACTGGATGACAGACAACAAGCTAAAGCTCAATGAAGGAAAAACAGATGCCATTGTGGTAGGCACTCGCTCCAGATTGAGTGTCTCCTACGATGAGTCCTCGATCGTTTGTGGACAGGACATCCCTCTAAAAGAATGTGTGAAAAACCTAGGTGTTTACATTGACAATGTTCTGTCCATAACGATCACGTGTCTCACCTGTCCCGCTGCTGCTATCTTGAGCTCAGGAGGCTTAGCTCTGTTAGACAGTACCTTACTGATGATGCCTGTAAGCAAATTGCATGTTCACAGATTTTGTCAAGGCTTGACTACTGTAACTCTAATGTCAGGTATGTCGAACGAGCTGCTCTACAGGCTCCAGAAGATTCAAAACCATGCAGCAAGACTTGTACTGAAAAAAATCGAAGTGTGACCACATCACCCCCTTGCTTAAGCAGTTACACTGGCTTCCTGTGAAGTTCAGAATTGAATACAAAATTGCTTCCCTCGTTTTTCAGGCCTTTGATAAGACACTCCCGGCATACTTGTCCTCCAGTCTCCTTGCGAGTATTGCGTTCCAGCACCGACGACAGAATATTGACTATCCCCAGAGTGTCCTTAAAAACCTTTGGACAGCGGTCTTTTTCTTTCCAAGCTCCCAAAGTGTGTTGAATGGTCTTCCCCATGATATTCGCCATGCACCATCTTTGGCCATTTTCAGGGCTAGATTGAAAACATATTGTTTCAATCTGGCATTTGAATGGGATTGATCAACCCTACGTTTTCCCATCAACATGTATATATCTGATCAGGCTCTTGACATGTTATGTTTATTATTTTAGTATTGTGTCAGTGTGCATGAATGATTGTGTTCTAGTACGTTGTCAGTACTTTAGTTAGTTAATTTCAATTAGATTATCTAGATGTAAAGCGCTCTGAGCCTTTCTTTGTGGGGATATTGCGCTATAGAAGAGTTATATATTATTATTATTATTATTAATTAAGTGCATATGGAGCCTGTATTACTTTTTTTTTGTTCTTGTAATGGCAAATTTTTCATCCCCCCCCCCCCCCACCCCTGGTCTATACACCTCCCAGGTATACAGGTTCTTCTTTTTCTTAATGTGGTCCTACAGTTAGGGCATTATTCCACAGTGGGGGAGTGCGCATTGGCTTGACATTATAAAAATGGAGTTTCTTAATCAGTGCCTGTCACTAGTGTCAGAGGACACTAGTACATATTTTTATCAACTCCTTGACCCGATTCTTATAAAAGGTTACAAGGTTATAAAAGCAGCATCTTCTCTCTCCACCGTCTCTTCCCATTATGAAACGCGAATGATATTATTTTGAATTCATGATTCATGAAATAAATTATTGTAAATCTGTGATGGTAGCCCGCTAGTGGAAGTGTAATAATAATAATTAATATGCTGCTATTAGAAGACATGAATATGGAATTTGCTCCACATACTCTACTTCTTCAGTTAAACACCAACTTCATTATATTAAAGACTGTGTGCTTATATTTGCAGGGGATGTGTGTTTAACCCTTTACATCCTGATATATATATATATATTTGATCATGATAGCTCAAGGGTAGTACCAGAACAGCTTGCTGCCAAGCTGTCCTGGCACAACCTTTGTACTATCATGGTCAGTCAATTGCAGGAACTGAAAATTCTAGCCTTTATAGGACAACTCACTCATCTGAAAAAATCAAACTCATGATTTAATGGCTTAAGGAGCAATAATCAAACAGATCATGCTCTTCTGGCAACAAATTATTTCCTAATTAAGTTCATTGTGTGTGTTATGATCTTTTGCTTACTTTCAATTAAGAAATATTATTACTTTCAATTGAGAAATATTTGTATCTCCTATCGTTCTCTTGTACAGTTGTACTTATAGTCTTCAGCGTGTACACATGTATATCTCGCATTTTATGTCATTGATGAGGCTACATGATAGTACTGCCGTTTTAACCATAGTATTACTGTCATGGTCCCATGCGATTTCGATATAACGAGCAGAAGCACAAATGAAAATTGCAATCCAGACCAAAAAGGTGACTGCCAAGCGTGTAATATGCAAAGAAGTACCCAACGGAGAAAGAAACACGCTTAGAAAAGACGGGTACAACACAATTTATTAATATTTCGGGTAAATACCCTTTGCGTCAAAATAGACAAACAAACACTGAAACAGAGAGATTAGCCGCTACTTATCTTCATTGGCAGAAGGAATGTGGCCTAGTGGCCTACTTATCTTCATTGGCAGAAGGAATGTGGCCACATTCCTTCTGCCAATGAAGATAAGTAGCGGCTAATCTCTCTGTTTGTCTATTTTGACAAAGGGTATTTGCCCGAAATATTAATAAATTGTGCTGTACCGTCTTTTCTAAGCGTGTTTCTTTCTCCGTTGGGTACTTCTTTACAAATGAAAATTGATTTTTTTTTAATTATTTTTTTTTTTTTTTAAAGTACGAGTATGACCTGCTCGATTTCCGTAAACACTCTTCTACACACGTATGCGAGACGGTGAATGAGATGACACTAATTAATGTAAGTCATTTAGACCGATTTTGACGCAAAATGTTTGTGCTAAGCATAAATCATGTGCATCAGGTTTAAGCGATTAAACGCATGGAAAATGTTTTGATTTGAGAAACTTCGAACATCGTATCTGTAAACATTCAACGTGAAATGGATTTTTAGTAGTGCCGGTTAGACGGTGCCTAGAGTCTTCGGAGTTGTCTTCCATAAACATTGACAGTTTCTGGTTTTCTCTTCCTAGAGAACACATTAAAGGGACAAAACAAATTAAGGTGTCCCTTATGTTTCAGCGGGTGAATTTTCAATGGCATGTTGCATATACATTGTCTATTACTGCCCCTCCCCCCTCCTCCCCCCCCAAAAAAAAAAAAAAAAAATAAAAAAAAAAATAAAAAAAAATAATAATAATAAATAAATAAATAAATTAAAAAAATAAATAAAATAATATTAATATAAAATAATAATAATAAAAAATAATAAATAATAAATAAATAAATATAAATAAATAAATAAATACAATTTAAAATAATAATACAAATAATAAAATAAATAGGGCCTGCCGTCTTTTTTCCACGATGAAAGTAATTTCAAAGACTAGGCGAGAGAGCATGTCCGTCCCCGATCACTTTTGTGCCAGACAGAGGAACAAAAAACTGGAGTTAACGAACGAACGAGCATGTCCGTTGAAAGGTCATGGTAAATCAAAGTGGCACAGTTGGAGTGCGCCTGAGTTGATCAGTGTTCAGGTCGCACTCCATAGGCAATAGATTTCCCTGTCCCCCATAACCCGCCCGTCAGGGCCGTCCATGATCACCTCGGTGCTGTGGACGTTAAACCCGAACTAACTAACCAGATCCGCGCACGTAGGCCTATATGCATGTATATTTATACCAACGACGTTTAGCGAGGGCTAAACTTACAATGTATTTTTTGAAACTGAGAAACACGTCGTGGGTAGAAATATACCCAGCCTGTTCTATTTTTTCGCCTGTAACTTCATTCTTTG
>BTPG01000004.1:96731102-96861102 GCA_036245525.1 Semisulcospira habei
GTCCTAGTAGTTGTAACATATGTTTGTGAGAACTGCACATTTTTCGGTTGTCGCACTGCTCAAGGTGTCTTCACGAACTTGTAACAATTGTCAAAAAGTTTGTGAGACTCTACATGATTTGAGTCAACAACAGATTTTACTATGAAGTACACAGATCCTCCAAAGTGGGTCTACTAGCTTCTTGATTAAATCACATTGTCACAAAGCTTGCTACAACACACGTTCATAATAAAAAGTTCTGACTGAGAGATCAAAAGATTTATCACTTCACTCCCTGAACCACCATCTACTACACACCACTTGAAACATGCATAGATCACTTATGAAGTCTTTATAAAACAGGAAAGAAAGCTACCGTATGTGTCCTGTCATCAAAATGTGCATTGTGCTCATGATCATTCTCTTCACTGTTTGCCTTTGGGGTGCACAAATGAGACAGCATTGTAATACATTTTGGCAGTGTTAGAGTGATGTGTTGGCGAAAAAACGCCATCATAGTACTACTACTAGTGACTTGCAGAATAACAATGTTTAGTGTTTAACCCCTTTGTGCATGAAGCGCCTGCTACAGTCTACTGTAGGTATCTGCATGCACAAGGGGATTAAATACCATCAGCCACAAGAGCACACAACCACTATAAAAGTATGATGCTTAAAAAAAGAATGTCATTAATGTTCACCATCAAGCACCCAAGATTGAAATTGACTAGGAAAGCACAGTTTTTACACACTGCACTAGCAGTATTTCACCACACCCAATACTTGGTGCACACTTACTTACACTTCCTGCATTTTCTCAATCTCCATCTTTAACTTTTTGGTCAATGTCTCATAGTACAAAATCTTTGCATCCATCATTTTGACTTTTGACTCATTTTTCCATATTTCACTTTGCAGATAGCAGTTCCATGTCTCTTGATCATCTTCGGCACCTGTATCTGTGACTACATCTGACAAGTTGGTTGCCTGTTGTCGCCTCTTCTTGATATTGCCAAGTTCCTTCCTGACGTTAACAGCTGATGACTTCGTCTTTTGGTGCAGTGTTGTGGCAGCTGGAGGCTCCTTTGGTTGCACAGGAGCAATAGAACTAAAAGAAGTTGATGTGGTTCCTGAAATATGATGTTGAACAAATTTGTAAGATGGCACAAAAAAATGTACTGTGATGGGCACTACTTGTAACATTATGCCCACAACATGAAATGATAAGAATTAACATATGGACAAAAATCACACAGCAGAGTTATGCTGTACTTGAATTGGCATTTTGATGGCTATCAAAATGCTGTAAGATGTACAGTGAGGGAAGAGAAAAGGTGAACACGGTCTAAATGCAAGAGGCATAGATCCTCATGAGCCCAGTGACTGCAGGGGCTCATGAGATCTATGCCTCTTGCATTTAGACCACATTGTGTCCATGTTCTTTGGACAGCTGTGGCTTTTGGTCGTTGGTTAACACATATTTCAGAAACAAATGCAGTTCACAATTATATTCAACTGAAAATGCATACCTTGTGGAATGGTGACTGACAGAGTGATAGTGGTTACAGAGATCTGTTGGCTCTCTTTCGGCTGTCTATGGGTCACTGAAACAGCAATATAATGCATATTAGGGAGTGGTTAGACCCTTTTGACCAAAAATTATCACACATATAACAGCATTCCCCAATTTCCGGCACAGAGAAACCACAAACACAATGCGCAGTTCACGAGGCCAAGGCAAGTCTGATGCCAAATGGGCCTAAGTAAAAGCCTCCAATGGTGATTCAAATTTACTGACTGGAGGGTGACATTTTGATGCGCGCACATTCCGAGCAGATGAATTCGAGCAGGTAGTGATGTCGGTATACAGGTACAGTGCGAAGCCCTTGGCTGTTGTAACTAGCAACTTCGCTTTAAAGTTTAAAAGTTATATTACAATTGCTATGCAAAGACATTTAACAGCAAGAAAAAAATACATAGTACTAGCCTTTGGGCATGGTAATAGGGATGGTGGAACTGTCTTGTGTGAACAGATCCTCATCAAACTGCATGAACTCTGAGCCTGGCACCATCTCTTGTCCTTGAGTCTCGCATACGGGTACTGGAGCTGAAATAAACAATGTTTATTTAACACCTTGTACATGCAACCACTTGTACAATAAACAGTACCAGTGGCTGCATGAAAATATGGTTAAAATAGGTATAACACGCACACAGTCAACTTTGAGCAAAGTGTACACCTAGATCAGATTCAGATAAAATTTTGTATCAGTTTTTTCTTGGTGATGCAGTCGGTGGCTTGAGGTCATCGGTTGCTGGCACAGTAGCAGGCAATTTCAACTAAGTTTAATTATGTTGCAAGAAAGATGATTTAAACCCGTTTGTGCACACAGCCACCAGTGATTAAACAGTACCAGTGGCTGCATATAAACAGAGGTTTAATACAACTGAGAAGTATTGTGCACCGAGTCTTGACACTGTGCATATTCACATATTTACTTTTAAAAGCAAATATTTAAGTATATTTACTAAATTATATGGTACTGACATAAGCTCTCAAGTCCATGGCTAATGTGTCTGTCATCCACACAGGAAATAATAGTGCTATTCACAGGAACATAATTATGTAAATATTGTAACAGGCATTTCAAGTTCAGTAGTATGAAATAAAAGAAGTGCCATTATCTACTGCCTCCAAACATGTGCCATGTGTGTATGCGTGTGTGTGTGTGTGTGTCTGATTATTAGTATGAAGAAAGTAAGGCCAAACTTTTAGTCATGGAAGGCTATATCTGTGTCTGCACTCATAGTGCCCTTAGCATTGATCGAAAGATGCAAGCCTTCAGCGTAGACTGCTCAGTAGTAGTATTGTGTAGTAGGTTAGATTTAGATGCCGTTTTTACAAACCCAGTGAATCTGTAATACCAAGCAAACCAATACTATCTCTTAGTCATATTTGTTTGCATGCTGTTGATGCGAACTGATGGCTGTTTTAAATGTATATGAAAAATGAACATGACGGTTATCCGTTTGTCAGGTCAGCTGGCAGTGAAATGTGGCTCAAAACAGGTCTATTGATGGGTGGCTGGGAACTCGACCTATGTGCAAGCTGAATGTGCATTTACACAGTAAACTGCCATCCCCATTGGAAAAAGAAATGCCTTTTCATAATTAAGGTCATTAAAAGTGCAGTTCAACATGAGTGAATACAACAATGACATACACACCATGTGTGCAGTTCAACATGAGTGAATACAACAATGACATACACACAGTTATACATAACTATTAGGGAGCTTAATCAAATGACTTACGCGAGGTACAACATGAGGGTTTTTGACTACAGGAGCCATTTTTCTTCATAAGCTGTCTGTCAGAACGTTCACTGAAAAAAAAAGATGTTTCACTATATTAGCAATGAAAAATTATTTTGATTTTAAATACAAGGGCCATTTCAACTCGGCAATCAAAATAAAAACACACCTTGCATACTAATTACTATGCAACCTCGTAATGCATGATACAGACACAACAGTACCAAAAGAAATTATGAAAGTGCTCTACTGCTTTATAAGTTCAAAGTATTCGGCATTTGAGACATGAGTCTGAAAGAGGTCTAAACACAGTAACTAGATACGAAAACGAAAAATGTGCAAACTGAACTCACCTCCAATGATGCCATGGATGAGGTTTGACTCTGCCCCGATGATCTGCAGAATGGATCTTCATATGGTATGGGCGACGGTCGTTTTCCACCACCGGTTTTCCTCATCTCCCTCTGGCGGTTTAGGACGGCAGTCCTCATTTTTTGCAACGTTTCCTTCACCTCCGTCCACTGGTCGGAGAAGTTCTTTCTAGCCCGCTTCTCGGTTTTTCTTCGTTGTATTGCAAAAATGTGAGTATGAGTATCAAAATCTGCGCGCTCGACAGGAAGTTTACACCGGTAGTTACATTTTTGTAGCGGAGCATGCGCAACGCAGGGGGGATTCCAACTCTTAAAATAGATTTCCGAGTTAGCTATTGCGCGCTCTAACTTCGACTTGTGCATTGCGCTCAAGCATCGCCGCTATCTTCGCGATAACTAGTCCGGGTTAAGACGCTAACTTGGAGTCAAATTATCTTCGACTCCAGCATCCGGCCCTTGAACACTAAACATCAACTGTAACTATTGATGAATTGAAAATATCATACATACACACACACAGACACATACTGACATACGGCGGCTGTTGCGCACACGTATGCTAGTTGTAAGTCAGCACAAGAATAAAGTAAAACACGCATTACTCGAGTGATGCGTTACACACACACACACACACACACACACACACACACACACACACACACACACACACACACACACACACACACACACACACAGGGAGACGCAACCATCAGAGTGGGTTACCTAGCATTTCATGTGAAAATGGGTTCCCATATTTCTATTTATTCTAAGGCTCTGGAATTGATGCGAATGTTTAGAACTCACATTATAACTAAGCTCTATAACTTAAAATAAAATAGACATTTTCTAGAAACAGAGCCACTAGATGCCGAAAAAATGGGTTTCTGCCAATAAAGTGGGTGGGTGTCTCTCTCACACAAATGAAACTGGCATTACAGTCAAAATGGGTGTCTTCACAACAGTAGGCGTCTGTAATAAGGTCAAGTTCATGGAATACTTCTTTTTCACATAAATTTTTTTTTCCCAACTTAAATGTGTATGTGTGCTTTAACATTCTTTACATAGTATGGTGCAAAATTCAATAAACACTGGCCCGAAACCTTTCGATTATGATTTTTACAGAGGAAATCGTTTAAACATTGCTGCGTTTTGTCCTTTTGAAGCAAAACAGTTTATCATGGCATTGATGTGAGAATCAACATAATGTATTCTGGAAATTAAAGGACCTTTTTTGTGCGTTTTGGGGTACTCTGGAGTTTCAGACAAACAGCAACAGAGCATTTTGAATATTAACCCTTATCATTCGGAATACACCAGTGTGTGCAACTAGTGTAACTGAAATAGTCCAAGGGTTAGTGCCAGAATAGCTTGGTGCCTCTAGGCGCCAAGCTATTGTGGCACCACCCTTGAACTAAAGCCATTGGTCTATGTCCTCATCTGTAAGTACTGTAATGTAGCTTGCATAGAATTATGGCAGTGAACAGATTTGAAGCTATTTAGCCTCAGTATGACTATGATGCGGGTCAAAAAGTGTGGAAAAATATCAAAGATAGAAAAAGACCCAGACGAAGAAACGAACACTTAACTTATTCTACCCCAGCAAAATTTAAGATCCACCACGATAGTTCAAGGGTGATGCCAGAATAGCTTGGCGCCTATGGGCACCAAGCTATTCTAGCATCACCCTTGAACTATCGTGGTGGATCTGTGTCCTGCACTGCAACGCAGTCTTCTGAAGACGACTTCAACATTTGGGCTTAACTTATTCTACCCCAGACACACCACAGCAAAATAAAGATCCACCATGATAGTTCAAGGGTGATGCCAGAATAGCTTGGTGCCTATGGGCGCCAAGCTATTCTGGCATCACCCTTGAACCATCATGGTGGATCCGTGTCCTGCACTGCAACGCAGTCTTCTCAAGACGACGTCAACATTTGGGGATTCCGATCTTGGGGTAGAACGAGTTAAAATGACAGAACAGAACACCGACATTAATTAACTAACTGACAACATAAGAAATCACTTGAAACTTCAGCCTTTATTTAACGTCTTTCGTCTCCAACAAACAACCAGCCATTCTTTCATTTGCAAAATGGTATGGCAGTACAACCAACCATTCTTCAGAGCATGGAATTACTCGTACTAAAAAAAAGAGGAAAACCCCTTTTCACTAGGGGGGTCCGGGGGCCTGCCCCCCCCCCCCCCCCCCCCCCGGAAAAAATTTTGAAAATTTACATTAAAATTTGTGCAATCTGGTGCATTTTAGAGAGAAACTGAGCAGTTTAACCACCTAAAAATCTTGCTTTTTTTTTTCTTATTTTTGGGGTGCACTTTTCATTTTTTGTGTCAAAGGTTTAAAAGTTATACTAAAACAAAGTATTCAACAGAATATTTATATCCAAATGCTTATTCAAAATACATCTGAATGTCTTTCCATTTTTTTTAAAATTTGAGTTTAATTATATAATATATATACTTTCTTTAATAATCTCTGCTTAATCAGCTGTAAGTATGGATTCCTTTTATCTCTTATTTAATACTATGTACCATGGTCACTGAGCTGGAGAAAGGTTATATAGATTTTTCAACATAATTTCATCAAACTTTACTGGGAAAAAAATACATTGTAATAAATTTATTCACCATCATGAGTAATATTTCCAATGGCACTGCTTTTAGCTTTCTTGTGTTTCGCTGTAGACACGTGAGCATCAAGTGCTACGCGGCCGCGTAGTTAATATCAACTCTGCGCAGTTCGCGGCAATACGCCTGCCCACAGGCCCGGCTAACTTGCGAATACACTGAGCGCGGAGCTCGTCGTTTACGCTTTTCTCGAGCCAAGTCCATCTCCAAATATTCTTGGCTCCAGAATCGTCTGACGTCTATTCTGTCTCCGCGTTTAAGTATTTTCTCTTCGCCGTATTTTGACCAGACTACGACTCCACTGAAGACCGGAAGTGACCTGTGCGAGCTAAAGCTAACGCCTCGCTCAATTTTCAATACGCGATTTGGGGATATCCGCCACATAAAGATCACGAAACACGGTATTGGAATAGTGACTTTACGATTTTGTTTTCGGCGGAAATTCGGCGGAATGGCAGCTTCATTTAAGCGGAAATCCGCCAAAAAGAGGAAAATTCCATGCTCTGATTCTTTCATTTGCAGAGTTTTTAAAATGGCATGCAGTATATTACAAAATGATCCCCCCCCCCCCCCCCCCCAATAACACTCTTGTAATCAATTTTTACATTGTCAATGGTTTTCTTATCTTATTATATTGTCTTTTGTCCCCAGCCGGCTGTTTCGTTTTGCAAATCCAAAGGTTATACAGTATACAAAATGTGACCCTTTCTCACGAAACCAGTCTTAACTCGCAGCGAGCCAATCAGCACTACACGCAATAATATGTGGTGGGGGGGGTCAATCTGGGGCATTTTCACTTTTTGGGAGAAATGTATTCTACATACACCAAAGTATCGTATGGTTAAAATCTTTATCATGAAAAATGCCATTAAATAGGTAAAAAATGATTTTAAAAGTCTGCCCTTGGCCCCAATTATGCTGCACACAGAAACTTCACAGGCTGTTTTCTCAAAATGGCCGCCGGAGGCTTTAACAACTTTAAACACTTAAGAACAGCTTTTACAATTTTTGCACTACAGCATACAGTCATATATCACAGTAATCAGCAAACACTGTAGTTTTCATAAATGCATATATGTCAAAACATGCAAAATGCGAGTTCTTAAGACTGATTTTGTGAGAGAGAGGGTCACAAATGATCCAGGCGTCCATCAGATTAAAAAAAAAAAAAAAAAAAAAAAAAAAAAAAAGCAGGCTATACATGCTGAAACCACCCCAATAATAACACTGATGTAATAAATCTGTATGAAATCGAAAATGCTGCGAGTGGCGGCTCAATTCATTTCTTTTGTAACTTTTTCAGTCTGTTGCGGACGTAATCCTTAATGTTTGTCCAGCGCCTATGTCTAAGTGCAGGTTCCAGCGCCATTGCATACTGTATCTCGGCCTTTCCAGGAAGTTTGTTCATGACGAGGTGTGTCTTGAAACGAGTTTGAACAGCTTTCTCTTCAGCTTCCCCCCATGGTTTTCTTGTAAATCTAGCTTTCCTTCGAACAGGAGCCGACGCAGTACTGTCATCATCAAAACTATCTAGATTGTCATCAGGCTCTGGACGTCTTTTCTCCGCCATGCTCATCGATTCCTGTGTTGCTGACTTGCTACTTGCTTCATTCACAGGTGCTGTTCCCCCCGAGACCTCTCTGCCAGTTTCTGATGCGTCTTCATTGTCAAAGTCAATCTCTTCATCATCGCCCAGCTCAGCTCTAATGCAACTCTCAAAATCTGTCATCCCATTGTTAACTGACAGAAGAATCTTTGCCACTTTTGCCTTTTGAAGGACGTCTTGAGGTTGGCGGTAGATATGGCGATGTATCCGAATATCATGGCCAAGGAAATCTGCCAGCTGATCCTGGTCTAACTCCGAGATGGCCATTGACTGAGCCAAAGTTGCAACCTGTTTCCGCAACTGAGTAAATGTGAACATGGCTGGGTATGACACCCCTGCTTCTAGGGCATGGGCCTTCAGAACATCATGGCCTCTGTAAGGCCTCTGACCAGAAGGTGTGGCAAAGATGTACTGGGAATCAGCGAGAGCTGGCACCGATTGCCTCATTTGAAGGATTCTGTCCACAGTTGTCATCATCTTCTTCGTCAGCAAAACGGGAACACTCCTATTAAACTTGCCTCTGATTTCCACTCGCTGAAAATGATTCACCATTTTCTTCTCAACCTCTGTGAGACCTTTCAAGATATCTTGATTGGTGATCGATCCAATCTTAGCATTCTGGAAGTCTGACACCTTCATTCTCTGAACTTCTCCCCCTCGTTTTCGGTTGAAAAGTGATACAGCACAAAGAGTTGCTTTAACCACTGTCGGATAATCTTCCGAAACCATCCTTGTCTCAAGAAGCTGTTGGACCTTCCTCACATCTTCACATGATGGGATCAGCTTGGGTTTGTTCATGGTCATTTTCCCGACCGACTGGGCTGCTGTAGCGGACACACAATCATACCAGTCCCCGTCGAAGACGGAGTCAAACCGCTGCGCCTCAGAGAGCTCCTGTCGCCACCTGTCGTCTGAACCCTGTCCAAGCTGTTTGGATGCCTGTGACTGTTTGATCTGTGAACACTTTTTCAAAGCATGGCCTATGCGCATTGCGAGATTGCCTTTTTTGAACTGATGTGTGTCCTCATCAAAATCTGCTAGCTCTTTTACAGCCAGGACAACATGATCAAAGCTAGCTGAATTGATCACAGCATTTAAACTTGCGATTTTCATTTCTGACCTCACTCTGATAATCTTCAACAGTCTCCCTAACTCCCGCATCCTGGAGCTGATTTGTCCAGCCGTGTGTTCTTCAATGTCCCTGCGGTCAAATAATCTCTTTCCATACTCAAGAAGCAAGGGGTCAGTTCTGATGAGACGGCTTATCTCATCATCTCTCTGGGTAGCCAAGACCTTGTGGTAGAAGGAAAATTCAACGTCTAAGGGTATTGGAAGCATGAGCCGACCACGGCGAGCGGCGTCCCCTCGCCGAGTGATCTGAAACCCTCCTGGCTTCTGACAGCAACGTTTTGAGTGTACAGAGATCAGCTTTTTTTGATAGAGCCCTTTGCAATGGCTACAGGCGAGAAGGTCGTCTGCCTTACTAGTTTTGGTGCGATACTTAGGAATCAAACATCCGGATTTGTTTTCAAGAACAGCAACGTTATGCATGTAATCACCCTCATCTTGTAGTCTGATCCATGCTCGACGTCTCTGCTTGGTCCCTTTTTTCATCGACAAAATTTTAGCAACGTCAGCCTCATCTGCATGGACATCTTGTAAGTGCGTGCTCATTTTCAAGACAAGCTTGCCACACAATTTGCATGCATGTTTCTTGTCCCATTTGTACTTTCCTTTCCCTCTCTGCGACACGTGCACACCCGTTTCTTCTGTAAGTGCTCTTTCCCCACTCTTTCCAGCATCATGTTCCTCCTGCCTATCCACATTCTCATTGCCACCCCCTAACGCACACTGCACCTTGCTGGTACTAGCGTCACCAACACCTGGCCACCCCAAACCTGCCACTTTGATGAAATCTAACATAGTCGATACAATACTGTCTATGTCCGAGATCCCAGCAATTGATGCTGACACACCCTCTGAATCCGGTGAGCTCGAGCCAGGAACAAACTCCTCGTCATCACTGCCCTCGTATTGCGATGCGCTGGCACTGCTCTCAGTCTCGGGTCCATCCCAGGCGCCATTTGCCAACTGGAGAAAGAAAGAAAGAAAGATTAAAACCAAAGCTGCCTTAGAAACAGAAACAGCCCAATTTTGGTTTAAAGGGGCCTTGCACAAGAATAAAAAGAGTAATCCCGTGTATGACCGATTTACATATGTGTGACCTCGGTGACGAGGGCTGGCTTCTGCAGCAGTCAAAATCCACGTTTTCTGAAAATGCAAGCAGTTTTCACACATTTGTCAACCCTGCGTGACCCTTTGAGAGAGGTCACTCAAATTGGCATGTTTAAAAAGGTCTTGCCACAAAGTATCCTTGGGCCAAGCTTGAAGAATGTGGCTTGAATAGTCTCCGAGAAAATGCCACCGTTAACTCATTCTACCCCCAGACACACCACAGCAGGATAACAGGGGTGGGATTCTAGTAAGAAAGAAAACGCGGAAAATCAAACGACATTGGTGGGGGGTGGGTGGGTGGGTGGGGTGGGGTGGGGGGGGGGGGGTGTGGGGGGTGTGGGGGTGGTTTCATGTCCTTCATTTTCAGCGGCCGAAAAATCAAACGACAGGGGGAGGGGGGGGGGGGATAGGCACGCGTGTCCACCGTTCGCCAAAGTATCCAAAAACCGACACGGGGAGCGAGACCAAACACACCCGAAAATGGACTTTGTTATGACACTCCTGATCTGCAGTATAAAAATGGAATGTGCGTACCAGTTTATGTTCAGATGCACACTAAACGGCACTCTGTCTTGGACAATATCCTTTTTCACCGCCATTTTCCACTGCGACCTAAAGCTACCGGAAGTGTCGGGCGATAGTGAACCAAACTGCATACAAATCCAACCCATTTGAGATTTTTTTGCCATTTAAGAAGATTTTTTTTTTTTTCTCGTCTTTTTTGTTGTTATTAGACGCGGAAAATAAATATGCTTCAGCGGAATTGTGAAAGAATTTCCACGGAAATCCGCGGAAACGCGGAAGAATCCCACCCTGGGATAAGGATCGACCATGATAGTTCAAAGGTGATGCCAGAACAGCTTGGCGCCTACGGGCGCCAAGCTATTCTGGCACCACCCTTGAACTATCATGGTCGATCTGTGTCCTGCGCTGCAATGCGGTCTTGAGAGGACAGGGGCAAAATTTAAGGATTTTGGTGTTGGGGTAGAATGAGTTAAAGTTTACCATGGACGACGGACGGACGACCAGTGGCCCAGAACATAAACTCACTTTTGCTTCGCACGCACGCCAGCCAATAAAATGAAGATGATCATAGAATCACTTTACTTACCAGTTTGTAATTGGGGGCATTCCGCTGCCGTCCATGCACCCTCCTACCAGACGCACCCTCTGTGGCAGAGGCTGGGGGGCCATGATTCTGCAGCATAGATCCTGATGGGTTTGGACATCCTGCTGCCATCCGGCGCTGGGTGTGTGCCAGAAAGTCCTGAGCCGGTGTGACCAAAATGGTGTTGCTGAGAACATGTCCAATACAACCATGTAAACCAACTGACATTTTGAATCAGATTGATTGTACATTGCTTAACGTCCCGACAGCCACTAGGCTTTCTCAGGACGTGCCTGCACTGCTTGTGAAAAAAAACCCACCTAAACAGAACATTGCCATGTATGTCGCCTGCCGGTCAAATACGTTAACTCATTCTACCCCAACACCAAAATCCTTAAATTTTGCCCCTGTCCTCTCAAGACTGCATTGCAGTGCAGGGCACAGATCGACCATGATAGTTCAAGGGAGATGCCAGAATAGCTTGGCGCCCGTAGGCGCCAAGCTATTCTGGCATCACCCTTGAACTATCATGGTGGATCCTTATCCTGCCGTGGTGTGTCTGGGGTAGAATGAGTTAAATAAACCTAACACATGGGGCCAAGACATAAAGCTAAGACCATTTAGCAACACACATCCAATATCAAGAGCTACAGGCAGTGCAGACAGTAGGGAGAGTTTTAAAAAGGCAAATTTATACAGGTGAATGGACAAAGGGTAGACAGAAACACATGCATGCCCCAGAATTGAGAGAAAAACCCACCCTGTGGGGCTGACCAGGGTGACCCTGAGAACTAAAAACTGGCAATACAGTAAAAAGCGATACTTCAGTTGCACATTCCTAAACGAGACCTGTTTGTGGACGTTCGTTCTTCGAATCGCGAGGCAGTTTTGCGAACGAGGATTGAAATCTGGCGCCATTTTTGTTTTTTAAAAAAAAAAAAAGTCAACTGATAGTTACTGTGCATGCATGTGGCAAGTTAACACGTCAGAAAAAAAAAAAAGAAAGAAGAAACAAAATCGCGTGGCAGATTGACCTTGTAATGGGGTTATTGAACGAATTCCTTTCATTGAAGAAGAAAGCTTTTGTTAAAATCGTGGGGTTCTATTATCATTTACTACAAGACTCAACGGTCAGGCCCGGCCGGTGCGGCCGAAGACACGTTTGAAAGCAGACGCCTTATTTTTCTGGGCCAAACGGGTACGGGGATTGGAGGCATCTCTCAGTTAAATAACTGCACTGAACAAGTACATTTGGGCGTGCTCTTAACTAAGAAATATTGCATAAAATACCTCTGCAAATGCGAGAGAATGACCGGTGCGTCCGTTGGAGACGAAAGACGTTTAAGCAAGGGAAGGAACTCCGTTCATCGGTGTTGGACCAATCAAATTGATCTGAAAACACTCCGGCCGCTTCCGTGTCCACACACAGGCCCAGGGCATCCCTGAAACACAACGATGAAGTAAATCTGTTAAAATGGGCACATCGTATTTTGATATTTTTTTCTGAATTTTGAATGAAAGATAATACAGAAACAACCCTCAGAAAAAATGGGTTTCTGATCTGGTCACCCAAAATTTTACACAGACCCAGATTGCATAAGGATGGTAAAGAAAGTAACCCAGTTCAGTCATTTGGTGTACGCGCACACACACACACACACACACACACACACACACACGCACGCACGCACGCACGCATTCACACACACACATTCAGTCAGATGTAAGGCAGCACAAGGGTAACGCATGGTGACTGTTACTCAAGTGATGCGTTACAATCACGCACACACACGCACACATACTCACACGTGCACATACAATAGATTTCAATAAACATAAAGATGATCATAGATTATATGAAAAATATTAACTCTTTAAGATTTCAACTAAAAACTGAAGGAGTAAAGTTAAAACTTCAAATGTAAACTATTGAACACTAACCATCAACTGTAACTATTGAGAAATTGAAAAAAAAAAAAAAAATTAAAAAAAAAATACACACACGCGCGCACACACACACACACACACACACACACACACACACACACACACACACACACACACACACACACACACACACACACACACATTCAGTCAGATGTAAGGCAGCACAAGGGTAACGCATGGTGTCTGTTACTCGAGTCATGCGTTACATTCACACATGCACGCACACATGTGTGCCAGATGCAATGCAGCGCAAGAGTAATGCGAGACGGTCATTACTCGAGTGATGCGTTGCACCACACACACACACACACACACACACACACACACACACACACACACACACACACACACACACACACACACACACACACACTGTGAGTCAGATAGAAAGAAGAAAAGAATACATAATTGTACCCTAGTATCCAGACTGGCCTAATGAAATAACGAGCATAAAACTATTCTAATCACTGATTTTCTAGTACCCTCGCTTCGGGTAAGCCTTTAACTAAATATCTTAAATAATATAGAAATATCTTTCAATAATTCCTGCTCCTAACTGTTAGTCGTCCTCAAACATGCTTCTAACCCGGAGATGACAATAATGTATATAATCTATTTGATTTTATTTTTAAACTCAGTATATATTGGTCTTTGTTAAACGTATTTTTAATCAGGATATTATAAATAATAAAACAAACTCCAGTTACTTTCTTAACACTGTATATAGACTATTTTTTAACGAAAGAAACCGTTGTTGGTTGTCATGGTTACAGGACATCCTTGGTGCCCACGAGAAAGCCGATGTCGCGCGGCATTTGCGCTGCCGGCCGGACCTTCACAGCTCACTCGGCCTCCCCCTCCCCCCCCCCCTTTTTTTCCCTTCCCCTTAACATGACAAACCAGACAGCCCCCCCCCCCCCCCCCCCGCCCCCATACTGTTTCTAGTGGTGGGGACGGTACGCCGGATCTAGTCAGTAAAGGTCGTGAATGCCATTAGGGTTTTGACGGCGCCAGGTTCGTCAGTGTATGACCACTCTCGAACACTTCACCAGCAATGCAGTTCAGCAAGGCGCGACTGTTGTGTGAATGAGTGCTCTCGAGAACGGTCTTTCAGCCGCCAGCGCCTGTGGTTGCGGTCAGAAACCCGATAGGCGATCATAGACCTACGCCCCCTTCTCGGATTTAATCGTGTCGCGGTTCAGTGCGTTGTATTACGGCCAGGTTCACCCTCCAACCGACGAGGTCATATATTATCCAGTCACTCTCACATTCTCTCAGCTGCGGATTGTCGTACTGTGAAACTGAGTGTCCTACTTACAATACCAGTAGAAAGGACGTTCTTGGCGCTTTTATTGACTGACTCCACTGCTGTCGCCGCGACTGTCGCTGGGTGTGTCACCGACACTAAAGGTACGTCACATTCCACGTTTCATGTTGTTAGGCCAAGGTCTTGGCACGGGTGCAACGGCCCTTGGAGTTGTACGCCGAAGACTAGTCCCAGCTTACCTGAAGAGACAGCTCGACCGATGATGGTTCAAGGATGGTGCCTAGTAGGCGCCAAGCTATTCTGGCACAGCCTTGAACCATCATGGTCAATCACTATCTCTTGTTGAAGTGTCTGGCAGGGCCGAATGGGTTGTCGCACTTAGCAACAGGTAACGAACTTGAAATCCGAAACTCCTATATGATGTGTTTCAAATACTAAATCTGCTGTCACCTGTTGGAAGCCGCCAATGCCCGTGTGTGTGTGTGTGTGTGTGTGTGTGTGTGTGTGTGTGTGTGTGTGTGTGTGTGTGCGCAATATGGTGTGTGTGTGAGTGTGTGTGTGTGCCGTGCGGCGGGGAGTGCGTGTGTGTGTGTTTGAATCGTTGTGTGTGTGTGTGTGTGTGTGTGTGTGTGTGTGTGTGTGTGTGTGTGTGCCGGGTGTGTGTGAGAGAGAGGAGAGAGAGAGAGAGAGAGAGAGAGAGAGAGAGAGAGAGAGAGAGAGAGTAAAGTACATGCCAGTAAGTGAGTGTGTGCCGGCCGTGTGCGCGCCAGATGTGTCAGTCTGTTTTTGCGTTCGGGCACTCGCCCGTGAATGTAACTGCCAATCATGCGCCCCACCCGTGTTTGTTAGTTAGTCGGTTGGTTAGTTAGTTTGTTTGAGTCGAAGCGACTTGTTTGGCAAAAATAACAGTGTGTCCCAGCTGCGTTGCTGTGGCGGCGCACGCGGTCGAGTGCATTTAACACTACTGAAAAATACTGCAGGTACTGAAGGTCACTGAACATAAAGTGACTATGCAAAATCAACTCATGATAGAACGACCTGTCAAAGACACGCAGCATATGGCACCGTCTTGTACCCGGACCGTACACTCGTACATGTAGATACCAGGGAGATTGTCCTTTGAACCTGACGCACAGATTTGCCATTACTGCAGTGTCAAATGAGTGTATGCCGGCCGGCGTCTTGTCGCTTTCGAGCCCCAGCGTCGTCTTACCACCAGATAGGGGACTGAGGTAGAAGTGAACGACCGTGAAAGGTCAAGGGCAGTGCCCGATTAGCTTGGCGCCTTAAGGCGCCAAGCTAATCTGACGCTGCCTTTGAACTTTCTCGGTCGATGTAGTATTATGGGCTAGGAATTAGGATCATGAGCAAGAGATTATCATATTTAAAATCTAGTGGTTTAAAAAAGAATCTTTTCCCAAAATATTATGTCGGCAGCGAAGATACGGTCGCGCGCAATGTACCCTCCGCTCGGTCGGTAGGCTAATCTGCCACTACCCTTTGAGTTTTCACAGTCGTTCTGTCACCCTTTGTAGCGGGTCTAATGGTCAAGACTTGACGAGAGATTATCCAAAGTGAAGTTTCTTGACCCTGTTGGCAAAATCACGAGCGCGATTGTGCTGCGATTGTAAGCCGGCCTCAGTATTGTCGTGAGAGATTGGCCGTGGCTCCCCGGCCCGCAAGAGGCTATCGGTCCGATATCGGGCGTCGTTGCCCGTTGGTGAACGGCCGGGAGTGTAGTATGCCGGTGAGCCAACAGCCCGATGGCCTTTTGTGCACTGGGTTGCCTGTTTTGACTCGTATCGTGTTACAAAACAGTTCCTGTGAATGTGTTGGTCTGTGTTTGTACTGCATTCTGTATGGATTACGTACCGCCGGCCGAGAACAATCAGTGATTGTTCTCGGCTGAATCACCACCCAACTACAAGAGGTATAGATCCTCACGAGCCCCCGCAATTGCAAAGGGATCTATGCCGCTCTTGCTGAAATCACTTTGTATCCATGTTCCTTTGACGGCTCGGGATCTTTCATGTTGAATTTTCCATGATTTCAAAAACACAATCTGCGCTCACTCAGTGACAGTGACATAGTACGGCCGAGATCACAACACACCCGCAGCGACATTCACTGATTCGCGCAATAGAATAAACATTTGTGACTGAAGCATCTCATGCCTTATGGGGGTGGGGAGGGGTGGGGGTGGTTGGGGGGGGGGGAGGGCACATGCTGGAGGGTGGGGTAATTGATGGTTTGGGGTTCCCAACCCCTTGATTAGCGCATAACTTGAGCTGCTTTGTTTCAGTGCATCTTTTCCTCCATAATTTCTTTTCTTCTTACTTTGTGTCAGTCACCAGGCATGGGATGGTCGTTGCGCAGTCCGGCCATCACCTCTGACACGGAGAGTGGGAAATAACACATGAATTTGTGTTGTTACCTTCTAACCGTGTTATATAACCGAAACAGCTGTCCACACCGGTTAAATATCTGGACCCCCTTGGGGGACCTAGATTTAAATTTCCATGCACCGAGTAGCTGGAACACTGAGTGGGATATGTGATACGCCCCCCTTCGGGGGACTTCCATATGCATTGCTTCCAGTCACTTTCATAGCGCACCCCCTCTTTCCTATCTTTGTGTGTGTGTGTGTGTGTGTGTGTGTGTGTGTGTGTGTGTGTGTGTGTGTGTGTGTGTGCTTAGACCCAGTAGATCTATGATCGCTGGTCGATCATGCACACTTCTCTCCCCTGACAGTGCTTTTACCTACTTTACTTTGCAATCTTCCTAAAATTTTAGCACTGGCAGTCTCCCCTTATCTTTTCATTTATTACTACAATATCGACTGCAACCCCTTCCCCCCTTTTAGTAGGTTCTCTCTTAGGGTGCATGGAAATTTAGCTCTAGGTGGAGGCATGGAATGTATGCCCCTGCAGACACCACAGTAAAATGTGTCTGTCTTTGCAGGTAGGCAAAAGTTTCTGCCTTCCACCAGTATGCCGAATGGTGTGCTGACGAGGTCGCCAAGACCGAAACAGCTGTCCACACCGGCTAAATATCTGGACCCCCTTGGGGGATCTAGATTTAAATTTCCATGCATCGAGTGGCTGGAACAGTGGGATATGTGATACGCCACTTCGGGGGAGGGAGGCGGGGGGGGGTGGGGGTGGGAGTTACTTCCATATGCATTTCTTTCAGTCTCGTTTTTAGAGCACCCCCTTTTATTTATTTTGTGTGTGTGTGTGTGTGCTTTGACCAAGTAGATCTATGATCACTGGTCGATCATGCACACTTCTGTCCCCTGCTGGCAGTGCTTTTACCTACTTTACTTTGTAATCTTCCGTGTTATATAAGTTTCTAATGGGATATATCACATTAACCCCTTTTCTGCCGAGAAAACCATCAACACCACACCACTGCAAGAGGTATAGATCTTCATGAGCCCCCGCAGTTGCGGGAGCTCATGAGGATCTATGCCTCTTGCTGAAACCACTTTGTATCCATTGTTCATGGGACGGCCGGAGCTCTTTCGCGTATAATTTATACAGATTTCAGACGTACACTGTACGATCAGTGGCAGTGAAGGAGTTAATTTGTGCTGTTTGCCACTACCCGTTTGACATGGGTGATCATCCCATGCCCGTGCTTTGCGTCATCACAATAGGTGATCATCCCATGCCCGTGCTTTGCGTCATCACAATATTGATCATCCCATGCCCGTGATTTGCGTCATCACAATAGGTGATCAACCCATGCCTGTGCTTTGCGTCATCAGAATAGGTGATCATCCCATGCCCGTGCTTTGCGTCATCACAATAGGTGATCATCCCATGCCCGTGCTTTGCGTCATCACAATAGATGATCATCCCATACCCGTGCTTTGCGTCATCACTTTAGATGATCATACCATGCCCGTGCTTTGCGTCATCACTATAGATGATCATCCCATGCCCATGCTTTGCGTCATCACAATAGGTGATCATCCCATGCCCGTGCTTTGCGTCATTACAATAGATGATCATCGCATGCCCGTGCTTTGCGTCATCACAATAGGTGATCATCCCATGCCCGTGCTTTGCGTCATCACAATAGATGATCATCCCATACCCGTGCTTTGCGTCATCACTTTAGATGATCATCCCATGCCCGTGCTTTGCGTCATCACTATAGATGATCATCCATAGCCCGTGCTTTGCGTCATCACAATAGGTGATCATCCCATGCCCGTGCTTTGCGTCATCACTATAGATGATCATCCCATGCCCATGCTTTGCGTCATCACAATAGGTGATCATCCCATGCCCGTGCTTTGCGTCATCACAATAGGTGATCATCCCATGCCCGTGCTTTGCGTCATCACAATAGGTGATCATCCCATGCCCGTGCTTTGCGTCATCACAATAGATGATCATCCCATACCCGTGCTTTGCGTCATCACTTTAGATGATCATCCCATACCCGTGCTTTGCGTCATCACAATAGATGATCATCCCATGCCCGTGCTTTGCGTCATCACAATAGGTGATCATCCCATGCCCGTGCTTTGCGTCATCACAATAGGTGATCATCCCATGCCCGTGCGTTGCGTCATCACAATAGGTGATCATCCCATGCCCGTGCTTTGCGTCATCACTATAGATGATCATCCCATGCCCGTGCTTTGCGTCATCACAATAGGTGATCATCCCATGCCCGTGCTTTGCGTCATCACTATAGATGATCATCCATAGCCCGTGCTTTGCGTCATCACAATAGGTGATCAACCCATGCCCGTGCTTTGCGTCATCAGAATAGGTGATCATCCCATGCCCGTGCTTTGCGTCATCACAATAGGTGATCATCCCATACCCGTGCTTTGCGTCATCACAATAGATGATCATCCCATGCCCGTGCTTTGCGTCATCACAATAGGTGATCATCCCAATCCCGTGCTTTGCGTCATCACAATAGATGATCATCCCATACCCGTGCTTTGCGTCATCACTTTAGATGATCATCCCATGTCCGTGCTTTGCGTCATCACTATAGATGATCATCCATAGCCCGTGCTTTGCATCATCACAATAGGTGATCATCCCATGCCCGTGCTTTGCGTCACAATAGGTGATCATCCCATGCCCGTGCTTTGCGTCATCACAATAGGTGATCATCCCATGCCCGTGCTTTGCGTCATCACAATAGGTAAATCATCCCATGCCCGTGCTTTGCGTCATCACAATAGGTGATCATCCCATGCCCGTGCTTTGCGTGATCAAAATAGGTGATAATCCCATGCCCGTGCTTTGCGTCATCACAACAGAACACACTAGCGGCAATGGTAGTGCGTTGTCGTGCATCCATCAACGATAAAATGTAATGCGCGTCAGTGACCCGTTACATGCCGGGACAGCATCGTACCCAGCACCGACAGCGCTGACAGTCAGTCACACGGACTGAAGTACACCCTCTGACTGCGAACGTTTAGACAATGCCACAGGCCTTCAAGTCTTACGAACAATTAAACAAATCACGTTTCGCTATGAACAGAGACAATGAAGACTTTGAGAAGGTACCTCTTTTCACTGGTTAAAAACTTTTAACAGCGGGAGGGTGGGGGTGGGCGGGGAGCGAGGGGGAGGGGGAGGGGGGGGGGGTGTTAAAACGACGGGTTACCCCAGTAGCTAAACGTCTTCGGGCCCACGACGGCCGCAGTGGGCCCGCGCACAGCCGTGCGCCGGCTCACTGCGCTCGTCATGTGCCCGAAGACCATTGCTTACTGGGTAAGGGGAGGGGTCTGAATTTACAATGTCTGAATGTGGCAGCAGACTGTTCACGTTTCACGCAATAACCAGTATGTTTTCACGGACCACGAAGATGCTTTCACTGATGCGCACGACGATGTATCTGTCCACAGATTCACAAATTCCAATCACGGATCACGAAAACTAAAAAATTCCAATCACGATTTAAGGGCATACTCTCTCTCTCACCTCCTCCCCCTCTGCCCCCCCCCACCCCCCCCCCCCCCCACCCCCTCCCCCCCCCCCCCCCACAATATAAATACATGCATCCAGCTCTTTCAGGACAGGGCATTACAGATTCTTATGGGTATGAGAATCCACGTCTTTTGCGGACTAAAATCTGTTACGTCTGTTTTTGCTACCAATATAAAAGGCGGATCAGATTTGCGGACATTTTTAGATTTGCTCCGGTTGCTCTTCAAATTGTTTTCGTTTTTTCGAGTTGCGCTTATACTACCTCTGTTTAACCTCTTCTCTACCGAGAAGAACTGAACTCCACCCAACTGCAAGAGGTATAGATCCTCATGAGCCCCCGCACTTGCGGGGGCTCATGAGGATCTATGCCTCTTGCTGAAACCACTCTGTATCCATGTTCCTTTGAAATGGCTGAGAATGTTTGACGTTGAATTTACAAAGATTTCCAAAACACGATCTTCGTCCACTGGCACTGAATGGATTAACATAAAGGCCTCAGGGTACAGTATTTAATTTTACGACAATCGTAAAAGCTTCTCAGGTAACTCGTTCCATAGATCTGTAAGAGACGTGGATTCTCATGCGCCCCTCAGTGCAGGTGATAAGGAATGCATTGCCTCTTGCAGAGAGTGATCTACACATGGTACGTCATTTACATCAGGTTTTAGAATGCGCAAGTAACAGACCGACCCATTTTATGGGTGAGATGTCAATCAGACTTAGCCTCTCGACCAATCAAAACGCTGTAGACCATATGCTTCTGACTTCCAAGCAGATAGTACAGCATAACAATGGATGTTTATGTTTGTGGCCCATAGAAGAGCGTCGATGTGTTACGTTTGTGGTTGTGTTATTATTTTGAGAGCATGTGTGTGTTGATCATGCATAGGAGAGATCCGATATTTATTTGAGTTATTTTGGATAAGAATTACGAACCTTTTTAGTAGGATTCATTTTCTTTTGCATGAGAATTGCGATCGATTTTTGTTGTGACGCGTATTTTCGCTACATTGTTATAAAGTTTAACCTACATTAGACTGGAAGGTTCGGGAAGGGTCGCGGCCATTCTACTGACCTCAAATATGACGTGACGTAAAAGTTGCGTAGTACTCGTTGGCTACATTTAGCAACGATTATGGGATGCGCCTAGATGGTAGTGGAAATTTGTAGTCGGATCTAGAGTGTTCTTTTTAATGAATATTAATGAGTTTTGGTTTCGATTTCCTTTCTGATTGGTTGAGTTGTGTGAATTTGCAGGCTTGTTCTGGAAATCTGTAAAAGAGCGCATTAGGAAATATGTGTGTACATTGTATGAGAGACACAGTGTGTCAAAAGTGTTGCTGCATTGTATGGGATACGCAATGTATCAGAATTGTGGATGCATTGTAGAGAGACAGTGTACCAAAGTGTGGATGCATTTGTGGACGCATTGTGCTGAGAGTGCATCGGGGGAATAAAGTATTGTTGGAACTGTTTACTCCATTGTGGTCTACAACCTTGTGCCACGTGTGATGAGTTGCAGCTGAGCGAAGTATTTTTACAAGAACCCTAAGTGCGTGCGTCTGGTGTGATTGTATCATACTAAAACTACGACTACCACGTAACATTTTGCACTTCCGACGGGACTTCATCAGTTGGCTCAGTGGAAAGGGTAGTCGGAGACAACAGCCAGCAGTGAAACGCAGAGATGGCGACATTGGAAATGGAGCCATTCCTGAGAATTGGGAAGGAATGCGGGCTGGAGGGAACGCAACTCCTAGAGTTTATAAAGGAGAGACAGGAGAGAGAAGAAAGGAGACTGGAGAGAAAAGAAAAGGAGAGACTGGAGAGAGAAGAAAAGACACTGGAGAGAGAAGAACGAGCCAAAGAGCGTGAGATCAAGAAACTCGAAATTTAAACAGCAGAGGCAGAGAAACAGCGACAGGAGTAGCGAGAAGAGGCAGAGAGGCAGCGACAACACGAAATTCATTTTAAGAGGATGGAGTTAGACCAGAGGACAGCTAAAGCAGCAGCCTTAGCCAGCAGAGAGCAAATAGCCCGTGCGCCAAAACTACCTCTGTTACGATTGTGGTTGTGTTATCCTGTGAGAGCGTACATGTGTTATTCGTAGGTAACGATCCGATGTTTATTTGAGCTATCACGGTTACGTTTCACGTATTTTTTTAAATAAGATTTTCTTTTGTTCGTGAGTAGAGCCGATTTCGTTTTGTTAAGTTTAGTCCGGAACGTTGTAGACAGGTCGCACTGTCTGGTGGCCTCGTAAGTGTCACGTCGGTTAGTTGACATCGCAACATTTTCGCTACTTTTTGTTTTCCTGTGCGCGTGTATCGAGCAGCCTTTATTTTGTCTGGTGAATGTTCTCGTACCTTTTTGAGCTATCATAGATAGGGATACCATACTTTTATGCGTCTTTATTATACGCTAGAATTTAGAGCTGAAGTGAGCAGCCGTGTTTTTGTAGCCTGATATATTGTTTCTGGAAAGTTTATGTTAATGAGCTTCGGCTGCGTGTTTCGTTCTGGTTGTTTGAGTTCATGATTTCCGTAGAATATTCTAGATTTTGATAGTGTATATAAGGAGGGCGCTGGGAAAGCCAGTTAGTACATTGTCTTGCTTTGTCAGTTGTAGAGATACGCAGTTTATTGCGAGAGACGCTGTGTATGAGAAACTTTGAGTCGTAGTGTGGACATAGCAAAAGAGACTTTGTATTCAGTAGTTTGTGCATTTGAGAGTGCATTACTGTGTGGATATCGCATCGCTGAATTAAATATTGTTGGAACTGTTACTCCAGTATTGTCTACATCCTTAAGCCACGTGTGACGGATTGCAGCTGAACGAGGTTTACTTTAAAGAACTCTACGTGTGTGTGTCTGGTGTGTTTATCATACTTCGACTACAACTCCACCACGTAACAACCTCCTTATGCAGAAGGTATAGATAAAATGGACGCTTACCTGGCTTCGATATGAGCGCTTCACAAGCAGCAACAACTGGAAACAAGAGACTTGGGCCACCAAACTGAGCGCACTTTTGACCGGCAAAGCACTCGAGTTATATTTCTACACCCGTCTGCCAAGAGAAGAAGCCGAGGATTATGTGCAGTTGAGAGCCGCCCTGCAGAGACAGTACAACTTCACTGAAAAGGGTTACAGACGACGATTCCGGAATTGCAAGCCTGAGGAAGGAGAAACACCCGGCCCATTCATTGAGAGAATCAGGACCTACCATCAAGGGTACTGGCAAATCAAGGTTGGGGCAGAGAAAGACAGCTTCCGTCACACCCGACGGTCATTGGGAGTTTCTGAAGATGCCTTTTGGAATGGTGAACAGTGGTGCCACTTTGAAGAGAGGACTGAAAAAGATCCTAGGGGATATGCAGAATGTGGTCTTTTTCTGGGGTGACATCTTGATCCATACCAAGACCTGGGAAGATCATCTCAAGACCCTCCGAGAGCTGTTCCAGCGCCTGTCAGATGCGAATTTTACCAACCGACCGTGTATCCTTCGGGCCGACAACGTGGAGTTCATCGAGCACCGGTTAAGCGAAGGCTTGAAAGGACTACATGACGACAACGTCAGAAAGATCAGGGATGCCCCACGACCTACTACAAAGACGGAGGTTCGCTCCTTCATGGGACTGGCCAATACTACCGAGAGTACATCACGAACTTCAGCACAGCACCCCTGACTGACATGCTGAAGAAAGGACAACCCAACGAGGTGAGGAGGCCCAAGAGCGAGCATTCCAGGCAGTTCCTGTCGGAGGTGCCAAATGTTACGTGGTAGACGTACTTCTATTACAGATTTCCAGAACAATCCCGCAAATTCATACAACTCAACCAATCAGAAAGGAAAACGTAACCAAAACTCATTCATTAAAATGAACACTCTAGATCCAACTACAAATTTCCATTACCATCTAGGCGCATCCCAAAACTGTTGCTAAATGTAGCCAACGAGTACTACACAACTTGTTGACGTCATATTTCAATTCAATTCACAAATCTTTATTTGAGGTCACTAGAACGGCCGCGACCCTCCCCGAACCTTCCAGTTTAATGTAAATTTTATAACAATGTAGCGAAAATACGCGTCCCAACAAAAATCGATCGCAATTCTCCATGCAAAAGAAAATGAATCCTACTATAAAGGTAAGTAATTCTTATCCAAAATAACTCAAATGAATATCGGATCTTTTCTATTGTCAACACACACATGCTGTCAAAAGAATAACACAACCACAAACGTAACATCGGATGTTTTCATTATTTTAGCCAATTTCAGCGGTATTGGAACTGAAAGCACTGTTGTTATGGGGAGTGTAAATCAGATTCCTGATACCCCAATCCATATTCAGGTGAAGAATATTTCCGTTACCAAAACCTTTATCACGACCGGCAAACGCGAAAGAAAAACGTGTGGTCGGCCACATGGTCAACTGAACCCTGAGAGAATCACAAGACATCACTACGTATGCTCGAAAGTAGAATTTCTGCTTTTCCGTGTTCCACCATAGTATTCACAGACTGACACGATCGCTTGTACTTACATTTGGTCTGCTAACCTGGATCGTAGATTTGTCGGTTGTGTGTGACGCATTCGTGCTAAATTGGATCGTAGATTAGATCTATCAGATGTGTTTGAAACCTTTTTACATGTCTGTCCTTAATAACATTTGAAATAAATATAACCGCAGAAAAGGTAACAAGACAAATAAATAAAATAAAAAGAAGAGATGATGATGGTGATAATAATAATAATAATAATAATAACAGAAATATTTTGCGCGCGCGCACACACACACACACACACACACACACACACACACACACACACACACACACACACACACACACACACACACACGCACGCGCGCACATTCAGTCAGATGTAAGGCAGCACAAGGGTAACGCATGGTGCCTGTTACTCAAGTGATGCGTTACAATCACGCACGCACTCCCACACACACACGCACACATACTCACGCGTGCGGATACATTAGTTTTAAATCTAAAAGTGATCATAGATTATATGAAAGAATATTAACTCTAAGATTTCAACTAAAAACTGAAAGAGTAAAGTCAAACTTCAAAAGTAAACTATTGAACACTAACCATCAACTGTAACTATTGAGGAATTGAAAATATCACACATACACACACAGACACACACACGTGTGCTAGTTGTAAGGCAGCACAAGAATAAAGTAAGACGCCCATTACTCGAGTGATGCGTTACACACACGCGCGCGCGCAGAGAGAGAGAGAGAGAGAGAGAGAGAGAGAGAGAGAGAGAGAGAGAGAGAGAGAGAGTCAGTTTCACATGTTTTTTTGTTTTTTTTACCATGCAAGTGTATATGATACACGATCGTCCCACGTAAACACTAGCCTAGAGCGGGAGGCTAGATATAGAACTGGGGCATGAGATAAAGACAAGGGGCCCATATTATGCCGAGACAATGCCGCCACGCTAATGACGATCATGACGACAATCTTCCCACGAAGTAAGATGTCATCGGGTAGATATCGCCCTCAAGGGACTTTGTGCTCACCAGGTCTGAGCTGTCTATTAAGGACTGTAGGAAGGTCAGTGAAGAGTTGATACACGCATACCGTGCCCAAGCATCCACTATTGGCGTACATAAGAAACTGACATACCGTTGAATGTTCAGTCGGATTTGAACATCAACAACCCAATGCGCAAAAGGCCAGCGAGCCGAGGTCGGCCGCCGTTGGCTCGATGGCCTTTTGCGCGGCATTCGGAATCTTGCAATCATATTTAGTACGGTTAGACAGGTGTCAGTACCAAAGCCGGATCTACTCTAATACACGCAAACAGACGGATGTATAATGCTGATTACAATTTCGAGACGTGCCGCATCCAGATAAGCGGCTTCGTGCCGCGCACACACGCACACACGCCTCCAGGCTTCATGCCGCGTATCCGGATGCGGCACGTCTCTACTGAGTTAAAGCGACCTGCTACAGGCCATGACTGATAGTTCGAACTATCTCCGTTATAAATAATCACAGTGCGTCTTACAAAATGCCGCACAATGATAGTGCTAACTTAACTTTCACAACTCATTCTACCCCATCACCGAAATCCCCAAATTTTGCCGTTGTCCTCTGAAGACTGCATTGCAGTGCAGGACACAGATCGACCATGATAGTTCAAGGGTGATGCCAGAATAGCTTGGCGCCCATAGGCGCCAAGCTATTCTGGCATCACCCTTGAACTATCATGGTCGATCAATATCTTTCTGTGGTGCGTCTGGGGTAGAATGAGTTAATTATGAAGTTTACATGTGGTAAAATGAAAGACTTGTCTAGCTGCTCTTCCGCGGCTTCTCCTTTGTATGCAGACTGCTGGTTTGTGAGTTGAAAACGTCTGTTGTATGTTCTTGCTTATCGGCATGGATTGCGGAAGCAAGTGTTAAAAAAGTGTTAGTCAAAACATCGGCAACATCGGCCGGCTTAGTTGACAAGGCGTGCAGAAGGTTGCATGAACGAGCTGAAATTCTGCACAAGCCACTAAGCAAGGAGTTCCGCTATAGCGGAGCACCTTGCTTAGTGGCTTGCGCAGGGTTTATACTCGCTCATGCAACTGGCACCATGTCACTTTAAGGTCCATACACGCAAACAGGTGTACATGACAGCAGTTAGTTAGTTGCTTGGCTTTGACTCCGAGCAGGCGACTAAGGCCATCTCACGGCGGTGTATGGTGTGAGGCCGCAGCCAGACAAGCAGGTGCCAGTATGTTGTATCGGTGTTTCCACAGCCTGGGTCGCTCTTCAGTCTTCAAAGTTAGTGTGGATTCCACTTAACCAGGACCACAAAAATATATTGCGCAGCACTGAGACGACCGAGCTCACATAGACGAGTGCATGTTGATGTACGAATTATTTTGTCAGCCCCTCGTGCGCACACCCGTCAGGCGCCTGTCCTTGCTGACTACAGATAAGGGTTTTCTTGACTTGAAGACTTCTGTATTTGTTTGTTTGTTTGTTTGTTTGTTTGTTTTGGATCGATTTTGCACAATTTCCGTTGTTCAACTTGACACAGTTTTATGCTGTAACTTCTTACTGAATCAGTCAAATGTGAGTGCCTTGAATGTTTGAGAGACACCTGACCTCGATGACCTAGGCAGAATCATCAGTTGTTCACACCACCCCCTTCACCCACCTTCACCCAGTTTACAGCCCCCTCTTCCACTTCACCCCTACCCTCATTTAAGTTACCCCCTCGTGAACTCTTGGCAGCGCCATTGGCAGGTACACGCCCGGGTTGTGTGGTGTAAGCTGGTGATAAACAATCGGGTGTACCACAATGAGCCTACGCGCGTTACTTAGACCTGACCTAGCTTTTTCGCTGACAGTAGCGTTTTTTGTCGCGATGATTCCTGTAGGAATCATCGCGACAAAAACGCTACCGACAGCCAAAGACCCAGGTCAGTTTTTGAATGCATAATAGGGTTCAGTCCTTCCAACCCACAGCTATTTACCTTAAACTGTTTTCTCACAGAGTTGATCAGTCCACTAGCATAGTACCTGCCTCTTTCAATTACCGGGTAAACAAAAAGGCCTCGTGTAGACGTCAGCCTGGTCGTGCGCTGGCCAATTTAGGTCCGCGTGTCGACCAGAGGACATTAGCAAGTGTTAACCCCTTGACTGCCGAGAAAACCTGAACAGGATCCAACCGCAAGGGGTATAGATCCTCATGAGCCCCGCATTTCTTGCTGAAACCAGTTTCTACTCATGTTCCTTTGACGGCTGGGGATCTTGGATGCTGAAATTTACGATGATTTCAAAAGCGCAGTCCACGTCCAATGGTAGTGAAGGGGTTAACTGGCACTTCTTCTTTGCTCTCAAACAATAGACTATGCCTTTTCGAGCGACACGCGACAAGAAGATCGAGTCATTCATGGGTTGCACATTTAACCGCTTCACTGCCGAGAAAACGTGAACACGATCCAACTGCAAGAGACATAGATCCTTCTGAGCCCCCGCTACGGCTAGTGCTCATGAAGATCTATGCCTCGTGCTGAGACCAATTTGTGTCCATGTTTCTTGGACGGTTTTGACTTTTGGTCGTTGAATAAACAACGATTTCAGAAACAAAAATGTAGGCACAGTGGCAAGGAAGGGGGTTAATCAACTGTTCGGCAGGCTTTGACTGCTAGAGGTCGAGAGGCTTTGACTGCTAGAGGTCGGCAGGCTTTGACTGCTAGAGGTCGGCAGGCTTTGACTGCTAGAGGTCGGCAGGCTTGACTGCTAGAGGTCGGCAGGCTTGACTGCTAGAGGTCGGCAGGCTTGACTGCTAAAATTCGCTAATGAATCAGTTATCGGTTATCAGTGTTGTCTTGCCTCAGCTAACACTTTTCTACCCTTCTTTTTACACGTGAGTAGGCACACATACCAGAGGTTTTCCACTGCCTTTTGAGCGTAACGGAAGGAACTCTCCTGCGTACAAAAGAGAAGAAGAGCAGAAAAGTCTTTCATTTAACGACATTCAAACTTCATAATTTAAGGAAGGTTACAAAGTAAAGTAGGTTATAGCACTGTCAGGGGAGAGAAATGTGCACGATCGACCAGTGATCATAGATCTACTGTGGCCAAAGCACAAAAAAAAAAGAGATAGGAAAGAGAGGGGGCGCTAAGAAAGTGACTGAAAGCAATGCATATGGAAGTCCCCCCCCCCCCTCCCCCCGAAGGGGGGCGTGTGATGAAGCTCTATGCTCGTGCATAGTGCTCATACAGTAGGATTAGTACGGTACGGTTTTTGTTAACGGTTTGTTTGTGCCGATAGTCCGTGCGGCCTGCTGGCCACGTGAAATCTGTAAGACATGGTTAGCACGGAGTTTTGGTGAGTTCTGTTTAGTGAGTTCTAGGCAAAAGCTGTGTCTGTCAGAGCAGGAATATATTAGTACGGGGCTTTATCGTCAGCTTGGACGGATGTATATGAGATACCTAGCCCGTATTCCAAGACTCTGAAGCCTAGATTTCAGGTATGTTTCTATATATGTAGTATTGATAGTGCTTAGTTAAAGACAGTATGCGTTGCTAAGAGTAATTTGCTTGTATAGTGTTGGCCGGTTTGGTTCAGTTATGTTGGTTTAGAATTCAGTGAAGTAACCGGTGTTTTTGGAATACAGTTATTTACCGAGATGGATGACTAAAGGAATGTAAGGTGTGTGTGCTTAAGTCGCTATGAAGGTAGTACGTGGTTGGTTAAAGGTCCTGGTTCAGCAATTAGTGTGTAGAGGACAGCGAAAAAAAAATGTCAAAGTCCCTACCTGACACAGAAAGTCAGTGCAACCCTGACAGGGCCCCGTTAGATGGGGTCCCCGAACACGCACGTTACTATAGCTGCTGTAGAGTGTCAGACGTCCCTGACGGCTGTCACAGTTCACGCAAACAGGTATACACCACCCAGCTGCCTAAGGTCACTTCCAGTTGCATCTGTCCGTGCATGGTAACATCCAATTCCCGTGCAACTACGAAGAATATCCAACTTTCACTTTTGCCAACTGGGGAGGTACGGCCGAGCCGACGTCCAAAAATGGTCCAGCGAATGGTGGCGGTAAGTCCAACATGATATGGCGTCGTCTTTTCACGTTTCTTGTACAAATATTACTTGTGTTGGCAAGTATATTTCCAACAACAACAAACACCCATGCCGAATGTAGTTGACGTCGTGTTTACAAAGGGAAGCTACTCGTAAATATGTATATTACAGGGGACACCACTCTAATGCCCACTTCCTTGTCAACAACAGGTAGACCTATAGCGATCGTAATGTTATGTGTGTTCTGGCGTACAGGACAATAATTTCGGAGGAAGTGATGACTGAGGAAATAACTGCAGACCACAGTGCTGAGAAGTTGGCAGAATACATCGATGAACAAGAGGAAGAATAGATTGGTAATCTTAGCCTCACTGTTCGTCTCTTCCGTAGTTACTCGGTCACTACAGCATAACAGCTTGTAACTGTTCTTTAAATTTTCTCTCTTTTATAAATAATTGTAATATTTTCTGGGCACTTTGCTATTACACATATTTGTGTTATATACATAAATGAAATATGTGATATATTCTGAGCTCAGGTTTGATGTAAATTCAGAAGTTTCCACTCTTAGTTGCGATTTGTTTTGGGGGTTGATGGCGGTTGTTTTTGTGTAAATATCTTCATAACGCCACAGCGTTTTCTAGTACAAAACCCTTGTGTGTATTACATAACTATACAAATACCAGTCATTTGATTATTTTTCAGTGCCACACCAAATGAGCTCACAGAGCAGCAAGCAGTGTGTTATTTCTGTGGATACATTTGTGAAGCTAGTACAAAGTGAAAGTGAAGGTGCATCAGTAATGGAACACCACCCAATCCCATCACAAGACATAACATATAATCGCATTGGCAATGGCAAGGTAAATTGTGAACTTTGTGTGTGTGTGTGTGTGTGTGTGTGTGTGTGTGTACATGTGTGTGTGTGTGTGGCTTGGGACACAGTGTACAGCTGGCTTATATTTAGAACAAAATGTACAGCTGTCTGAATAGAATTAAATATACAGCTGTCTGAATAAAAAAAAACAAAATATGCCTGCAGTTGTCTGAACACAGACAAAGTGTTCAGATGCATGTCTGAATGAAAACAAATGTACAGCTGCTCTCTGTATAAAAACAACATCAGCAATTGTCTGGATGAGAATATAATAAACAGGTATAGATAAGGATACGATATACAACGAGGATCAACCTAAAACATATTTGTTCACAAAAACAGCACATTTCAGTGTGATGAAATAGAGCAATACATGTATGTACATAATTCATTATGAAACTCGCAATCAGCGTGGTCTATTATAAGTTGGCTTAGTTGCCACTGATACATGATGTATTTCTCATATTCAGCATGCACTCTTCTTTTCCTGAAACCACAGGCTTAGGAACAGGAGAAATATGAGTGACAAAAACTTATAATTAATATAATATTATGTTTGTATATAAAAATATTCTATTGCGAGTCTTACTGTAAATCATATATGTATTGTTATATTGTTCCATATCATAACACTCAAATGTGCTTCTATTTTGTGACTAAGCCATTTTTAGAAAGCCACATGCACACATGTGTATTTATTTCTTTTTCATTTTCCCCATTACTGTGTTTATGCTTTTGTTCTGGACAGCAGGGCTGCCACAAGGTCAGGTGACATGGAACTGGTGAATGCACAGACTGGCATCGAGTTTCTGAAGACAGCAAGACCTGTCCGATAAGTTGTCACCGACAGAGTTCTACTGTAATCTCCTGCTACTTTCAGGTAATGATGATCAGTTTGGTGGCATTTGATTTTGAAGTATGGTACACCTTCTTGATTTCACAAAATCATTTTTGCTTGTAAAAGTCCAATCACAGCACACATAAAGTAGCATATAGTGTCATGGAAATATTGCTGTCACAATACTGTAAGTTATGATTTACATATGTGACTGCTTCCTCCACACTGTAAGTATATTTACAAGTTGACAGTAAACATAATTATCATGGTGCCATGGTGTTTTTTTCTCCCAAGTCTTCATAACAGCTAGTGCTAGCTACCTGTCAGTTTGCCACTCTGTAATGCATGTATCTTTTATTTCAGTATCAAATAGATTTGTATATTATTGGATCATTACCTTGATGCGTTGCACAAAGGCAAGCAAATTGCATGAAGTTGAGTTGAGCTGTGTGTTTACATGGAGGATATATCCTTGAGTGTATGCAGAACAAAAACACATGATGCTGTTCTGTCATCGAAACAACCTACTCAGTATAAACTGCTGCTCGTGTATTTTCACTTTTGTGCTTTTGTCAGTTTGAGGTTTTGCTTTATCTATTCATTGGCCATCTGTTTTCAGTTTCTTTGCTGCTGCCAAAGGCTAAACACCACTTGAAACAATGGATAAAGCCTGTTATCAAGCATCACCACACATTACGAGCTTCCTTGCCAGGCACAATCAAGGTATCATGTCTTATTTATGCACTTATTTTGACTTAGAGTTTAGATATGTTTCAGTCTCATCATTGAGTGTTAGTCAAGGGGATGTATCTATGTGGTTGAAATGGCCCAAAAAAAATTCAATTGGCTATGAAGGCTACACAATGCACAACATACTTACCATCCTTGACTTAGTTCAACCACCAAGAATGCAAGCAGTATACCAAGACTAGCAACAGGCACTCTGTGGCATACCAGGTAGCAGAACAGAAATATGCATGCTTATAGTATGTTACACACGTGTGCAATTTCTGTTACAAGTGCAGTATTGTACATGTCATTTTCAGTATCATTACAGTACATGTATTTGTATAAATATACTATTTAGGATTGTGATACTGACCATGCAAACTAAGTTTTTGTTATGGCAAGTCGGGTGCCGAATTCCTGTTCGTGTGCACTGTTCACAGTATGTAGTTATGACAAGGATGGAAAATGAAAGCAGAAAGCAGACATGTATGCGATTTATGAAGAAGAATGTCCAAATGTATTGAAAACAAAGAATGTCCAACACTTTTCTTTTACATTCAACTTTAATACTTTCTTGTGTAGAGAGTACAAAGTGCACAATATGGAGTATCATATTACATGCATGTGTCCATTTATTCATGTCCCAACTACTTGTACAAACAGATGTAAACAATCTCCACACCCATGACAGAAAGTAAATTTTAAATGTAAATGAAAATGTTCTTTTCATTCTGTTTTTTTCTCATAAAGGAATGCTCTGTGGCCGTGTATCCCCAATGCCTCACTGATGGAAAGCTCTGCAGTTTGTTACAGTATCTACGCAGTACAGATGATAGAGTGAGCGACGAGTGGATGTGGTTTTTCAGCAGAAGCAAAGACTTGGAGGTTGGTTGCACACACATACACAACCAGATAGTGCCCTCAGGTAGTTTAGATTGGGGCTTGGAAACCGCCATCTGATTATGGCCACCTGACAAGAGCGACAGTGTTTTCTGTTGCCAGGCCCCATATGGCTCTCATGCCACAACTGAAAAAAATCTGTATGCAGTGTTGGTAATTTTTGAATGCCATTATAATGTGGGATTTTTATTTGCAAATGTGCTGCTATAAATTTTGATGCTGCAAAATTTGACTTTGTTCTGCTTCTTACAAATATTTAGAAAAGTTGGTTCTTTTGTTAACTCGATCAGCTTGATCAAATTCAGTAGTTCTTGTTGTCCATTATTATTAGACAATTCCCACACAAACAGTAGGCCGGATTGTCTTCACTGGTGATGCGCTGATGAGGTGTCACCTCTACTCCCACATACGATATGGTCACCAGGGGCTGCTCATCGGTTGAGTGCGTCTTTTAGTCTCCCCCAGGGAAAATTTGGCTATGTTGGCCTGAAAACATATTCATATAATATCATGTTACCAAGCAGCAGTGCAAACTATTTATGGTTGTTTTCATGATGAGTAGATTATACTGGCATATACCTGGTAGCCAAGTAAACTCCTCTAGAACAGTGTTTGCAGTATATCTTTACATGTACTAACTGACCTTTGCTTCTTGTCTTGCAGCTGCCTTCTGAGAGCAAATTGGGGCACTCTGCACTTGCATCAGGCATTTTTCTGTTCCAAAGTTTCTCTGTAACGTTGCTGCTAACGCCCCTGCAGTTTGGTGACATGTTTGACACTGGCCAGTCTTTTGTCTCTTCACTGGTTGGACCTGTCCATGAAGGCTGTCTGTCTGCTGTGGAGTCATGGCAATATTAGCATTTTGGTGGATAGCAAAATTTAGCATATAAAAAAAAATATGCCTGCATGTGTACCCATGCGAGTGAAATGTGACACTGTCAGTGTCCATACAGTGAAAATCTTGCTTTTCACACACCACGGATGCACTGGTGTTTTGTCAGCTGGAACTGGCAGCAGCGCCAACATGTAAACTGAGCAGTCACCATGATACAAACTGTTTCTCAACTTCATAACTGCCCCCCCACCTCACCCCACCCCTCCATACTCCCCCCCCCCCCCCCCCCTCATTTCACCCCCACTTACCAAAACACAGAGACCAAGTTTGAAAGACAGCATCATAAGCAAAATATACCATGCATATGATTCAATGACATCACTGAAATTGTTTCTTTATAATTAAAATGGTTGCCTCTGTTCTGTTTGTGTTTTTGCCTCATGTATCATTACAGTTATATATAGTGCTGGAAGTAAAAGTGTGTACATGTATGTTGTTCTGTAGAGAAGAACCCTATGAAGAAAGAAAGTCGCTTAGAAATGACAGTTACAACATAATTGTTTACTAGATAATATGACTAAAATTGTGTTGTAGCTGTCTTTTCGAAGCGTCTTTCTTTCTTCGTTAAGTTCTTCTCTGCATTACACACGCTTTGCAGTCACCATTTTGGTCTGGACTATGTGGTTCTGTAGGATACATAAACTACTTGGTCTTGTTGAGAATGGACGTACTCATTTCATTAAAAAATCAACTGTATTTTACTATATCATCATGGTCATTGTGCTTTTATTTATGTATACACTTATTGATGTACTTGACAATTTTGGTGAACTCATAAGAGAAGCCTCACAATGAAAGGCATTTTTGACAGTTTTACTCAGTACAGACATAAACAAATAACCCATATGTTGAAGTGTATTTGAAAACAACGTTTTTGTCACAAAATAAAGATCAAGTAAGATATATCTCTTGCTGTTGTGAACTGATATATTTCCTTGATATTTATTTTTGCGGGTTGAGTCATTTCAGTTTTCTGATAGAGAACATTGCTATATGAAGTGATCAAAAACAAATCCCACATGGTTTTCTGTCAGTGCAAACATAGATAAACTATGAATCAAATATATTGTGGTTAGAATACCAATTACATATATCTGTTTCCTAACATTTATTTTGTATCTCATAACCATAGCATGAGATGAAAGAAGCCTAATGCTCCAGCCAAAAGGGTGCATGATGCCAGCTTGCTTTCATCTGCCTCCTATAATCAGTCATGGGGGGTGGGGGGGGGGGGAGAGTTCGCCCAACCCCCCAAAATGGGAAAATTAGATAACATTTAAGTATTTTGGATCGGGGGCATAAAGAATAATTATATGGTCTTTTTAAAAAAAAAAAAAGGTATAGATTATTGGTATGGCGAAGGCTGGACCCATTTGTTGCAACCCTGTATCTAATTATTTTGAAACTTGCCTCTCGTTTGTTTGTGCACCCTTTAGCTTGCAGTTGGTGTATGGTTGGTTGCTGTCAGGCACTTGCATGAGGTACGCATTGGGCAGGGTGCATTGCATGTGCATAAACAGCTGTTGGTCTGGGGAGAAAATATTATCACTGAACTCAGCAAGTTTGCAGACAGTAATTATCTTTTGTGATACAAAAAAAAAAACATCAAACCAACAACAACAAAAAAAAAAACAAGATGAGAAGTAATCGACAAAGCAAATATTTCCTAGTGCTTAGATTCTTATTATGTAATCAAATTTTATGTCCGTGTAACACACACGAACAGGCACAATCACATAGATGGGGGACAGTCTTCAGTCCTAGAAACTGATTCAGCTTTTCAAAATCCCGGAGAGCTGAATTTCAGCTGTTTGGTTCAGACAGAACAGGCCTTCAGCCAGCCTGTTCCAAATGCAACAGGCATAAATTCTCATGAGCCCCTGCATCTGCAGGGGCTCATGAGAATGTATGTCTCTTGCTGGCCATGGATTTATGGGGCATATTTATGGACCGTTTTCATTCATTTCATATTGTCGCAGAGTCATCCATGCACATCACATCGTTGCATGATCGCCTGTAAATGATCTCCCAGGCTTTTGTGAAAAATAAAATCGTTTTGAGGTGGGCATTTCCGCGTTGCTTAGCACGGGAGTGCTGTCCCCTACAACAACATTATCTAGTAGCTTCCCTTGGTAAAAATGGTGACTACCATAAGGGACTTGTTGTTTGCAAACGCTTTCGAGGAAACATTGTTTTGGATAAATGCGAGGACATACGAAATGAGAAGACCACGCTATAGCATGTTTGACGTACCGTCATCATTCCCTGCGCCGTTTTTGGACGTTGTGGACGTCACTCAGTCGCTCGGTGTTTCCCGGTACAGAAGTCAACTGAAAGTTGGATACTTTCGTCGTTGTTGCACGAGAATTGTGGATGTTACCGTGTACGGACAGATGCAACTGGAAGTGACCTTTAGCAGCTGAGTGGCGTATACCTGTTTGCGTGAACTGTGACAGCCGTCAAGGACGTCTGACACTCTACATCAGCTATAGTAACGTGAGTGTTCGGGGATCCCATCTGACGAGGCTCTGTTAGGGTTGCACTTTGTGTATCAGGTAGGGACTTCGAATTTTTTTTTCGCTGTCCTCTACTGACTAATTGCTGAACCAGGACCTTTAAGCATAGTCTTTTCCACTGTATAGAGTAGTGTATAGCAAGAGTGTTAGGCTATAGTCTGTTTCAAGATAGTGACAGATTGATTGATTGATTGTACATTGCTTAACGTGACAGAGATATGGGGGTGTTACGGAAGTAGACAGTTTGTGAAGCACGTGTGTGTGTGTGTGAATGAACGTGTGAGTTATTTGTATCAGCCAGGTTACGTGACGTTTCTCATTGATCCAATATGTTGTGTGTTTAGCAAACGTTACGTTTGGATCCTTGTTGTTGTGTTTAGAGTGCTTGTAAAGAGTGGAACGACGGACGCCGAGACGTCAGTCACAGGTGGGACCTAACGTGAGGTCATCCCTCCAGCTCTTCGCTCAGAGTGAGTCTGATCGGGACCAAGATACCCGGATCACAGCGAGAACTGCGCTACGGTGCGACGTAAGGACGTCCGTGTTACAGACAGGACGACAGGAAAGAGCATACAACGGACTTGCACGCCTAGACGTGAGAAGGACCAACGTAACCAGGCAATAACATCAAACAGGTTGGAGACAGTGTGAAACTAAAGCCTAGCCTGGCCGAGATGGTGTGTGATGTGGATGCTGGGTATGGGGAAAGGAGTGATGTATATAGCTTGATAGTTGTGAGCGTTTTTTTTCGTATATTTATCTTGTATAAAAGTCACTTTAGAAAGGGAGCCCGTGTGTTGAGTTTTACCGCATGAATGCGCCCGTCTGAGTCAGTGGCGGTGTATGCGTCTGTTGCGTGAGAGTCTGTAGTGTGACTGTGGGCAAGTCTGCGTGCGTTACAGTGGTGACCCTGTTTTAGCGATATTTTAGAGTAGTGCGGGCGCTAGTGGGTGGCGATTGTAGGGTAAGGGTTGATATGAGCGTGGGTAGTTGATATTGTAGTTGATATTCTTTTACGTTTTGCCGTTGATTTGTATTCTTTACGTTTTTGGAGATTTTGGAAGTTGTTCTGGTAAATATGGAGTCGGACCCTGTAGAGGCGTATATTAAGCAAGGCGAAAGGCTAGGGCTTAAAGATGAGAAACTTTTTGAGTATGTTGAGAAATGTAAAGATAGAGAGGACAGGGAGAGGGAGAGAGTTCTTAAGAAAGAGGAACTAGAGGTTCAGAAAGTCCTAAAGGAGAAAGAGTTAGAAGTACAGAGAGAGAGAGAGAAGAGAAAGAAAGTCTTAAAGGAGAAAGAGTTAGAAGTGCAGAGAGAAAGAGAAAGAGAAGAGAGAGCGTTTCAGAGAGAGAAAGACGAGAAGTCTCTAGCGTTTCAGAGAGAGAAAGACGAAAAGGAACGGGCTTTAAAAGAGAAAGAAATTGAACTTCAGAGGGAGAGAGAAGAAAAAGATAGAATCTTTAGGAAGGAGGAGCTAGAGTATCAGAGGGGAGAAAAGGAGAGGGATAGAGAGGTGCAACTACAGTTAGCTCGGGATGCGGGGTCTAGAGCAGATAGTGATTCAGTAGGCCGGGGCATACGGAATTTTCCTAGACTGCCGATGTTTAAAGAGTCCGTGGACTCTATTGACGCTTTTTTGTGTCGTTTCGAGTCTCATGCGCAGGCGTTGAGTTGGCCTCCTGCCAACTGGCCCGTTTTGCTTTCGTCTGTGCTTGAGGGTCAGGCCTTGAGTCTTTACCATAGCTTGAACGTTTCGGAGAACATAGATTACGAGACTTTGAAGGAGTATCTTTTGCAGAAGTTCCAGTGTAATGCGGAAGGTTTTAGAGAACGCTTGAGAGCTTGTCGGCTAGAGACAGGGAAATCGTTTGTGTCGTTTGGCAAACGATTGTCCCATTTGCTCGTACGTTGGGTCGAACTGTCAAAGATTGACCACACGTACGAAGCATTGTTCGATCTCATGTTGGCTGAACAGTTCTTTGGTAGCGTTTCCAAGGATCTAGCGGTATTCTTGAGGGAGCGTAACCTCAAGACTACGGACGAGTTAGTACAGAACGCGGAGGCTTTTCGGATGGCGCATCCTACGAAAAACCTCGCGCGTAGGACCGAAACACCGCCAGTCGGGTTGGTCGCTGCTAACACGACTGAGGGTTACCGGGGCGTCAATACTTTACGTGGAGCTCAGCTGGTTAACGGAAGAGGTACTTTGCGTTTCCGACGCGGTGATCGAGGTAATAGCAATGGCGGTCGCGATCCGTACGCACGAGGAGAAACTTCTGGTCGTGGGTATGGTCGTGGTCGTATGGCGAATTCGGACATTCAGTGTTTTGCGTGAGTCATGCATACGGTCATTTTAGTCGTGACTGTCCTAGCAATAGTTCAAGGGCTCAGTGTTTCACCTGTCAGGGGTACGGCCATCTGGCTCATCAATGTCCTAACAGTCCTGGTATGGTGGAGGGGGCGGTGCAGCCCACTCACGTAGCCAGTTTTGCGGTCCCAGTCGGGGAGGAACCACAGCTGGGCGGAGTGTGTTCAGCTGAGGGAGGTGGTTGCCTACCGCTGGTGGACGGTGTTGTCAATGGATGTCTCGCTTCTGTTCTCCGTGACTCAGGTACAACGACCGCGGGGGTCAGACGTAGTCTAGTGAGGGAAGACCAGTTCACGGGCGAGACGCAGAAAGTAGTTTCGTTCGGAGGGAACGTAGAAATTTTTCCTTTAGCCAAAATAGAGATTGACACCGAGTTTTTCTCGGGTAATCTGGTATCGTGTGTCATTGACGAACCAGTAGTGGATTTAGTCCTGGGTAACATGAAGGGTGTGCAGCCAGTCATCAGTAGAGTCGAGACGGTTAAGCGAGCTCAGGTTAATCGCAGTATAGTCGCATCAGTGGCGATGAGAGCTCGAAGTAAGCGTAGTTGGGAACAGAGAGATCGTGTTATTTCCGTCCAGAATCAGGGGATCGGTCAGCGGGCTTGGCCCAATAGTCGGGTTGGCTGGAGACGGCATACTTCTGTTGCGGACAGAAATGCGGCTCAGCACCCAATATTTAGGTAGATCGGAGACTAGGGTCTCGCGATTGTAGGTAGGTCGGAGACTGGGGTCTCGCGATCGTGTGGGCAGTCGTTGGATCGATTTCATTTCTGAAGGTTTTAACGCGTTAGTTCTGTTTTGCTGTCGCTGTGCGATCTGAAGGTGTGCGTTGAGGCGTAAGGCTGTATTTTTTTTTCTTGTATTCTAGTCAAAGTTAGTCTTGGTTTGTGATAGTGTACGTCGAGTAGTCTTAAAAAGAAACTCGGTCGTTTCTTTTTTTCCCTGAGGAAGGGGGAACTGTGATGAAGCTCTATGCTCGTGCATAGTGCTCATACAGTAGGATTAGTACGGTACGGTTTTTGTTAACGGTTTGTTTGTGCCGATAGTCCGTGGGGCCTGCTGGTCACGTGAAATCTGTAAGACATGGTTAGCACGGAGTTTTGGTGAGTTCTGTTTAGTGAGTTCTAGGCAAAAGCTGTGTCTGTCAGAGCAGGAATATATTAGTACGGGGCTTTATCGTCAGCTTGGACGGATGTATGTGAGATACCTAGCCCGTATTCCAAGACTCTGAAGCCTAGATTTCAGGTATGTTTCTATATATGTAGTATTGATAGTGCTTAGTTAAAGACAGTATGCGTTGCTAAGAGTAATTTGCTTGTATAGTGTTGGCCGGTTTGGTTCAGTTATGTTGGTTTAGAATTCAGTGAAGTAACCGGTGTTTTTGGAATACAGTTATTTACCGAGATGGATGACTAAAGGAATGTAAGGTGTGTGTGCTTAACTCTTACCAGTTCGCTCTATTTGAGGCCAGTGAACAAAATGACTTTTACCCTCACACATGACTAAGCAAAAATGCTGCTGAAAGCTCTTCTAGTGGTCAAAAGTTGGCTTATTATACATCATATTAAAGTGCATTGAGTCAGCTTTCAGTCAGGATAAGTAAAAAGTCTGTACTTAACGTAGTTTAGAAGTTGTTGTTTATTTAGCGACGAAGAAAAAATGGTGTCCGGTTTCCAAAAACAGTTTTCACGAAAGTCACTAAGAAGAAAATTTTTTTGTTTCTTGCCCCTTTGTTTAAACTGTGAATCCAGTGTGTGGATAAATCATTTCTACACATTTTTGTGAAGTTTCAAGAAAATGTGTTTGAATTTCTAAGAGTTACGCAACATAATCTACACCGGTCAAGGGCAGGAAAAAGTGGGCGTGTCAACACCTGGCATGACTGAGACAACAAACATGTGCTTCTCTGAAAATCTCTGACTTGCTGAAAATATCACTGAGGCAATACACAGCAAGTAATAAAACTTGTTTATGTACTTCATAAAGTTTCACGATTCTGAACCAAACAATAGGTAAACAAAGACTCATATGGATAGCACATGGTCAAACCAAAATAGAAAGTGTCACAATGACCTGCGATGGTTTTCTTTCGTTTTTTCCACATCGCTGGTGCTGGAATCATGTTCAGTGGCCTGGTTGCTGGAAGATTCCCCTTCAGTGAGATACTCTTCACTTTCGGACTCAGATGAACTCATTTTGACGGAATATTCTCAGAGAGAAATCCGCAAGCAGTGAAAATAACGCAGTAGGGAAAGCAAGATGGTGGACGTAGTGACTCGATCGATAACAAAGGTCACGAACAAACTCAAAATTAATATTTTTTTCATTTTATCATATGAAAGTGACTTTCTAATGTCAATAAGTTATTACAATAGTACTGAGAGTAAAAATTAATTGGTTTTAATTCAGTAAACACGATGGAATTTTCCATGGGCGTGGCTTCGTATGTATACATACGATGGCCAAGGGAGCGAACTGGTAAGAGTTAAGTCGCTATGAAGGTAGTACGTGGTTGGTTAAGCATAGTCTTTTCCAGTGTATAGAGTAGTGTATAGCAAGAGTGTTAGGCTATAGTCTGTTTCAAGATAGTGACAGAGATATGGGGGTGTTACGGAAGTAGACAGTTTGTGAAGCACGTGTGTGTGTGTGTGAATGAACGTGGGAGTTATTTGTATCAGCCAGGTTACGTGACGTTTCTCATTGATCCAATATGTTTGTTAGCAAGCGTTACGTTTGGATCCTTGTTGTTGTGTTTAGAGTGCTTGTAAAGAGTGGAACGACGGACGCCGAGACGTCAGTCACAGGTGGGACCTAACGTGAGGTCATCCCTCCAGCTCTTCGCTCAGAGTGAGTCTGATCGGGACCAAGATACCCGGATCACAGCGAGAACTGCGCTACGGTGCGAGTACAAGGACGTCCGTGTTACAGACAGGACGACAGGAAAGAGCATACAACGGACTTGCACGCCTATACGTGAGAAAGACCAACGTAACCAGGCAATAACATCAAACAGGTTGGAGACAGTGTGAAACTAAAGCCTAGCCTGGCCGAGATAGTGTGTGATGTGTATGTGATGTGGATGCTGGGTGTGGGGAAAGGAGTGATGTATATAGCTTGATAGTTGTGAGCGTTTTTTTCGTATATTTATCTTGTATAAAAGTCACTTTAGAAAGGGAGCCCGTGTGTTGAGTTTTACCGCATGAATGCGACCGTCTGAGTCAGTGGCGGTGTATGCGTCTGTTGCGTGAGAGAGTCTGTACGTGTGACTGTGGGCAAGTCTGCGTGCGTTACAGGGCGTATCACATATCCACTGTTCCAGCCACTCAGTGCATGGAAATTTAAATCTAGGTTCCAAGGGGGTTCCAGATATTTAGCCGGTGTGGACAGCTGTTTCGGTCTTGGCGACCTCTTCAGCACACCATCGGCAATACTGGAGGAGGCAGGAAATTCTGCCTACCTGCAATGATAACCACATTTTACTGTGGTGTCTGCAGGGGCATACATTCCATGCCACCACCTAGAGTTAAATTTCCATGCACCCTAAAAGAGAACCTACCAAAAGTGGGGAAGGGGTTGCAGTCGATATTGTAATAAATGAAAAGAAAAGGGGAGACTGCCAGTGCTAATATTTTAGGAAGGTTACAAAGTAAAGTAGGTTATAGCACTGTCAGGGGAGAGAAATGTGCATGATCGACCAGTGATCATAGATCTACTGTGGCCAAAGCACAACAAAAAAAAAAAAAAAAAAAAAAAAAAAAAAAGAGATAGGAAAGAGAGGGGGCGCTAAGAAAGTGACTGAAAGCAATGGATATCCCTTGGGGGACGTAGATTTAAATTTCCATGCACGGAGTGGCTGGAAAAGTGGATATGTGATACGCCCCCCTTGTGGGGGGGGGGGGGGGGCTTCCATATGCATTGCTTTCAGTCACTTTCTTAGCGCCCCCTTTCTTTCCTATCTCTTTTTTTTTGTGTGTTTTGGCCACAGTAGATCTATGATCACTGGTCGATCATGCACCTTTTTCTCCCCTATAACCTACTTTACTTTGTAACCTTCCTAAAATATTAGCACTGGCAGTCTCCCCTTTTCTTTTCATTCATAATTTAAGTTCGCCCTTTTGCCTTCCACCATTATTTATGACATACTAAAAATATTTATAGAAATTGCGATCTATTAACCCTTTACTGCCTGGAGTAGGTCGCTTTGTATTGACGGCATTTTCTGGTGTATGTTAGACTGTGCGTTCGTACTGTCCTACTGGAGTAGGTCGCTTTGTATTGACGGCATTTTTTTTGTGTATGTTAGACTGTGCGTCCCTTATGTCCTACTGGAGTAGGTCGCTTTGTATTGACGGCATTTTCTTGTGTATGTTAGACTGTGCGTTCGTACTGTCCTACTGGAGTAAGTCGCATTGTCAGTATTGACGGCATTTTCGTGTGTATGTTAGACTGTGCGTTCGTACTGAGTCGTACTGGAGTAGGTCGCTTTGATTGACGGTACTTGCATGTGTACTTAGACTGTGCGTTCGTACTGTCGTACTGGAGCAGATCGCTTTGACTAAGCGGTATTTTCCGGCAGTGTATTTATATTGTGCGTTCAAACTGACGTTAGGGTGTTGCCTCCTCATTTTTCCCGTTCCTCAATGCGCTAAAGGCCATCGGGCCGACGTCGGCCCGATGGCCTTTTGCGCATATTGGGGAAAGGACTTGGCGCGAAATACGTCACACAAATAATCGTGTTTCACAAGCGCATCTTGCCAGCTTTTCCTTTTCCGGAGCCAATAGGTTTACATTTTTACATCATCTGCGAAGTACATACATGCCAGCCTCAGTATTTCAGGCTATGTACCGAGCACGGCTCTGTGGCTCCACTCCCCTTCCCCCTGTTCCACACCCGGTTCCTACGCCACTGTCTGAGACATGTATACTCAACTTTTCCTCTGAGGCATTAGCGATGATGTAAAATGCCGGGTTTTCACACGGGCATCTAACTACAACACATAGAGATCCGTGTCGGTCCACGTCATTTGTCATGTGATTAGAGAGGTCTGTTTACGCCGGACGGCTCACAACAACGTACGAGAGCGAAGTCACGGCGGGTACCACAAACATAGACAACACTCCGAACATCTCCAAAAGACATAGATCCTCGTGAGCCCGGAGGACTCATGAGGATCTATGCCATTTGGCGATGTTTGGAGTGTGGTCTATGCTTGTGGTACCCGCCGCGATTTTGCTCTCGTTCGTTGTTGAGAGTTGTTCGCAGCAAACGATACCTGACTATTGCCGGTGTGAATCCACAAGGAAGCCCGTTAGTACGTTCCCTGTGAAGGTTCCGAATGTCAACCGGTTTTCTATTGCCACTTGGAGCCGGTCAGGGGACAGACTGAGCTGAGTCTGGGCACAAAAATAGTCGACATCCGCCTGTCTTAAAATCAGCAAATTTAACTAAGTATGAGTAATCAGACACTACTCTTCAGCTGAAAGGCTGACCCAACCCTGAAGCTGGCGATGGAAATAATCAGGGGCGGATCTGGGGGGGGGGGGGTCCAGGGGTTCTTGACCCCCCCCCCCTCCACCACCGACCCAACATTCTTTAAAATGCTATTAAACCCCCTCCCTGTTTGATATTTTGGCGAGAGTTTTCACAGGCACACGCCTTCCCCCCCCCCCTCTCTCCACCCCCCCCCCCTCCGCCTTATTTGATATTTTGGCGATTGGTGAGAGGACAGTCTTGGGACACCCGCGCTTCGACTCCCCCTCCCTCCTCCCCCAGTTGTTTTATTTGATTTGTCGGCCACTGCCGGAAGCAAAGTTAAGCGTCCGGGAGTCCTTTTGGGTCAGGTTGAATGTCCCAAACAAAACGTTGGACCCCCCCCCCCCCCTTCGAGGTAACTGCTCCGCCCCTGGTGATGTTGCAAAATACTGGGTTTTTATACATCTATTCTGGCCGGAACATCCATGTCCTTGTCACATGATTTGTGAAATCAATAATTTCCGTAGTATGATTTCTGTGGTTGACCCAAAAGTCACCTAACCCTGTGCGGCAGCTGGCGCTGAAGGCGATGTTGTAAAATACCGTGTTTTACACATGTAACTGGACAATATCCGTGTGCTTGTTGGGTGACTGTGTGAAATCAGCAAATTTTTCCAGTACATGTATCAGTTTCCTGCTATCTTGGTACGCGATACTTCAGCTCAAATTCACAAGGTGACTTTTTCAAGTGTACAGTCTTTGCTGGTATGGGCATATATAGTTGCTCAGTGTATAATGGTGGGTGTGTGTGGTGTGTGTGGGTGGTGTGGTGTGTGGTGTGTGGGTGGTGTGTGGGTGGTGTGTGTGTGTTCTGTTTGGTGTTGAGTTTTGAAGTGTTAACTGACCTTACTGTAATTTACCTCGGGTCATAAGAGTGTCTTGAGCTTTCAGCCCGCATCTTACGGACTCTCGGGGCCGGTCAGGGGCACATAACTCGTCGTCGGATTTCCTTGCCTTGTGACCGAATGCGAAAGATTTATTTTAACGATAATGCAGTCCGATCAATGAACAATCTGTTTTCAGCCTTCACTCAGTTCAGCAGCGAAAGCCACAAGAATAGTGATCTCACCTACAGGCTGAGGCTGACACATGACAAAAATGACTCCACTGAGCTATAATTCATATGCTATAAGAGTTAAAGTGAACTGCACATCACTTTTGCTTTAGCTGTTGCCTGCGAAAACTCTTCAGCGAAAGACAAAAATCCGCGTGGAGATACTTTATATAGGGCCTAGATAGTGTACATATATATATAAATGGCCTACACTATATAGGGCCTACATTTTTACATTTGCATCACTAGCCTTTCACTGTCGAGAAGAAGTGATGACGCAGTCCAGTTTAACCTTTTTCATCCTCCTGACACGCTGTTGCTTGAAATAAATTTGACTGTGATAGTTCAAAGGTGGTGCCAGAATAGTTTGGCGCCGGAGGCGCCAAGCTATTCTGATACCACCCTTTAACTAAAATGGTTGATCTATCTCCTAATTTTCTCTTTCTGAGATAATAAAGTACTCTTATTCTTATTATTCTTATTCTTTATCTGTAATGTAACCTTCATAGGACATTTTTTAAAATTCAGAGAGATCTCCTAATGTGTAATGCAGCCTTCATAGAACAATAGGCAAATTTTAGAAAATTCAGCCGCAGGATGCAATAGGTTTAGGAGGCATAGATCCGCATGAGCCACCGAACTTGCGGGGGCTCATGAGGATCTATGCCTCTTGTTGACACCAGTTTATCTCCATCTTCCTTGAATCAACAAAGATTTCAGAAACACAATCTGCGACCACTCAGTGGCAGTGAAGGGGTTTGACTTCATGAGTCGCCGGTAGACACAGAACGTTAACTGAGTACATCATTGCATGAATAAGAAGCTTTTTACCAGGTTTGGAATACACTGAGTGGCATTGATCTGCGACAGCCACATCACAGTAGTGTCGACGTCTCGAAATGTACAATGTCAGTATTCTGAAATAATAACATGATACTGCGTCTGTTGTGAACTCCTGTATCTGCATCGACTGGGCTTGTTTAGACTTTCTGAAGCAAGCTAGACCTACATCATACGTGTATGTGTTAGGGTACTGATTCAAGTCCTCAGGTAAGTGTGGGGCGTGGTCAGTGTTATAGGGGCCTGACGAGTAATGCAAATCCGCTGCGCCACCGCGTGCGCGCGGCCACCGCGTAATAGCTCAAGTCAGAATACAAAGGAGGAAACGATTCGAAGCACAACGCGCGAAATTCTATCTGTGGCCGGAAGTATTCCGGACCTCTTTCTCAACATCTAGAGTTGAACATTAAAGTTATTTTCCCCAGGATCAAGCATCCAACACAGTCAGAAAACTGTCTGCAACAGATACTGACAGTATTATGTATGGGTCCTTTGTGTACTAACTTAGAGCTTTATGATGTAAATACAATGCCAAATGTTGAAATTCATCGTTTGGTAGGTGTGTTGTTTTTGTACACGAGAGCGCAGATTATCGTTTGCATCGGCCTCGTTTTGAATTTGTGCATATTTACTAGCCTACGTCACAAGGCAGAACCCGGTCAATACTGCAGACGAGGTCAGTGTCAGTGTACACATGTACTGATGTTCTCCGGCATCCCTTTGACATAATTTTCCTCAAGAATGTAAAATAAACCTTCGGCATACTCGCTATGCTGTCAAAACCAATCAGCGGGTTCCGCTTGAACTGCTACCCTGAGTAACGGATTGTGCTGGGGGCGTGGCTTGTTCGACTCGGTCTCCGCGCCAAGCGACTGAGCCAGCGTCAGTCCACGGTGCCTAGTTTGACCTTTGACCCTTTATCCCTCGGAAACACGAAAGAGAACAGTGGTATTTATACCCACTTTCTGCACTTCAATTTCACATCTCACACATCGAAGTCCACGTAACTGAAAGCATCTCTGGAATGACAAATGCACCATCGCAGCAGAAACACTACCTCTGTGAATCGAGTGAATGAGAGCCTGCACAGACAAAAACGTGTCACGACCAGCGATGTCAGTGCCGCAATTTTGACACACACCGTAGTTTTCAGATCATTGCAGCATAAAATCTGATGAACTAGCTCGTAACTTTATGATAAACAGATTTAAAATCTTGCGAAATCAGTAAGAGCTAAATTCTACTGAAGATCATGAATTCTGAAAATCACTAGCGCTCACGGAACTATAGGAAGATCGACAAAGACCGTATCCGGATTACTTACTGATTCACGTAGCAAGAAAGCGACAAATTCCGGATGGGCGGTCAAGCCAAGCTCTATATTCCATTGTCCGATGTCAATTCTACTTAGGGGTATCTTGTCTCTTTCTCTTTCTTCTCTTCAATTCCGAGTCTGTCATTGTCGGCCGGCGCGAATCTACTGATACTTTCTTTTTTTCTTCGCTGGCTCATCCGCCATTTTGTCTCTGATTGGTTATAATTATGCAGATGACATAAGGTCGTATAGAGTAGTTATGACGTCAGCTACCATCGCCTATCAGAAGCAATCTTTTAATGCGTTCAGTCACAAGATTCCGGTGCCCTCTTTTCGCTTTGAACGGACGAAAGAAAGCATTTGGTGGGACAATAGACACTGTCTAAGTGGGTGTGTATTCTAAATCACAGTAAAAGCTTTTTACGAACTGAAGCATTAAAAAAGGTCAGGAGTGCCCCTTTAAATCCTTTAGTAGAGTCTCGTGAAAGAGGCCACTATGCACTGCAGTGCATCCACTGTTTTCTGTTGTGTTTTGTGGACTTGTGTGCCCGGGTGTTTGTGGGTGAATAGGTTGGGGAATATATACGAAGTCGAAGCAGAGGTCGCGTTGACGTACTTTTATTTGTCGTTAAAACAAACAGAACAGCACGGATATCCCAGTGGAGATGCGGTTGAAGATAAGCTCAGTGATGGCTCAGAGCGGTGGTAGCTATACTGTCAGTGGGGCAACTCTTAGGACAAAGACTTCCCGCTCTGGCACTGACCGGCTTAAATACTCTGTGAGCGAACCGCAAAGAAAGCCACACGGCGCGGAACACAAAATGGTACCAGACAGACCGGAAAATGGGTGAATCTGTGCTTCCGAGGTACTACAAAAAGAGCCATAACTCAATAATTACTTATCACAAAGGCTTCGGGTTTGAAGCAAAAGACAGGAAAGGTAAATAGCTACAAACTACCATAAACTATATTTTAGAGGGAAGTCCTAGGAATTTATTATTAAATTTTAAGGTGGGCTAAGCGGGCTCATTGAAATTTGTAAAAGTAAGTAAATCGCTAATTGAACTATGGTGATCCTAAAATCACTAAACACCGAGCATATGAGTAGAAGGGGAGTTGCATGAGGAAACTGATGTGAGTTACGGATTCTCGATTGGTAAAGCCGTTAAAAAGTTATAGAGGCTAGAACACGGACTCACTAACACAACTTTTAGAGTACTACAAAATGACTAGCTGACTGACTTCGTTGCTGGGTTGCGGCCCCTGGCTAAGCGTGGGTAGCACAAAGGCTTAGAGACTTTGGTGGCCAGAGGGTAAAGGTATAAAAAAAAAACACATCATAGCGTCTCAGCTGGAGGGACCGCATCAGCCGGTTACATTTCGCCCCGCTGAAACCCTACCAGCGTCCTCGCTGGAACAAAATATTAGGAACTACTCAGGCCTCGAGCAGAACCACACCACTAACATGATACAACATGTTACAACATCACCACCTAAACCCTCTTGCTAACCTGTATGGAAAGCATGGTCACAAAAGTGCAAAACATTCCAAGCACAGCTTGCATAGCAAAATGACAAAACAGAAAAATGGTAATTAAAACATTATCCTGAGGCAAAATGTACCCTGCTTAGGAATAAAATATAAAAGAATCCACTTATATAGCTACTAGGCATGCAAAACACCAGAAACCTTGCTTTGCAAGAGTCAGTCCAACTAACAGAACAGTGCACTCATAAAATGGTATTGTTCGTGAGACACAAAGCACAAACGCAAAAAAAAAACACCTACCAAAAACAGTTCATTGCAACAGCAATCTCTAGTCATCTGACTCACACTAAATAAAAGGTCTCTGGGTGGACAGTTCATGGCGCAGTTCATGTTTAAAGTTCTGACGCCGGTGTCACTCATTACAAATTCTAAGTCATGGAAGCAGACTAAAAAAACAAAGCTTCCACCCGGTTACACATTGCTTTAAATCTGTTCTGCAGTCTGACAGAACGTCTAGTTGGAGCCAAGGATGTGCCGGTCTCAGTTTCCGTTGGTGGTTCAGGTCTTGCAGCCAGGGCTGCTGTAGGTGGTACCTCTGTCACAACCAGAGCCGGCGTGACAGGCACCGGGACCATGAAGATGCCAGGGGCATCATCAACTGCCTGAGGGACTGCAGCTTCCACTTCTGCCAGGATGGGAACTGCAATGGGACCCCGCATCTCTGGGACTGGAGCTGGAACAGGAACCGGGGCGACAGGGTTGGCACCATCAGTAGTTATTAGAAGAGGCAAAGCCCAGTCCTCTTCAGCCTCGTTCACCGGTGCTTGGACTGGTCTCTTAATTGGTGCTCCCGGCTGGTCAGGTTCCTCGGCCGGTTGTTCAGCCATGTCGTCAAGAAGGTGGTCAGTCCGCAGCAGATCGCGACGGTTGACAACCCTCTCAGCACCTCCGTCAAGAGGTCTCACTCGGTAGGCCTGGCCTTCCGGGCTGATCCGCTCGGTGACCACATACACGCCCCTCTGCCATCTGTCCTGGAACTTGTTTAGTCCCCGAACACGGTTGGGCAGCAGGACGTAGTCACCGATCTGCAGAGCGTGGTCAGTAGCCCTTTGGTCAGTCTGCACAGCTCGCTTGGCTGCGGCCTCAGTCAGGTGCTGGTGTGCCTTTTCGTGGGCACGGTGAAGGCGGTCGCGATGGCGACGAACCCATTCCTGAGGCCCAGCTGCAGCTGTTGTCGTAGGCAGACCAAGGAGATCGTCGACAGGCAGGCGAGGCTCTTGCCCAAAGAGCAAGAAGTAGGGTGTGAATCCGGTTGAGGCATGCGGGGTGCAGTTGTACGCATGCACCAGCGCAGAGATGTGGCGCGGCCAATGCGCCTTCTCAACCGGATCCAACTTCCGAAGGAGATCATGCATTGAGCGGTTAAACCTCTCGCATTGTCCATTTCCTTCCGGGTGGTAGGCGTTGTCCTGGACTTTTTTACACCGTATAGGTCGCAGAGGAGGCTGATCAGATTAGATTCAAAGTTCCTGCCCTGGTCACTATGGATCCGCTCGGGGACACCATAGCGCTGGAACCATTCACGAACAAGTACGTCTGCTACTGTTACTGCCTCTTGGTTCCGTGTTGGAATTGCCTGCGTAAACTTTGAGAAGACATCTGTGATGACCAGTACGTCTCGCTTGCCACCATCGGAGGTCTCCAGCTGGGTAAAGTCCATTGCGACGATCTCGAGGGGACGGGTTGCGAGCAGGTGTGCAGAGGGCAGGGACAGATTTTGTGGAGTGTTGGTCCTGCAGCGTTCACACCGGCCGATATACCCCTTGATGTCTTCGTACATCCCAGGCCAGTAGACCCGTGTCCTTATCAGGTCGACGGTACGCTCATGGCCCTGATGTCCCATGCTGTCGTGTAGGGCTACCAGGACATCAGGTCGCAGGCAACTTGGTAGGACCAGCTGCAGGCAGGCACCCCGTCGAGGGTCGGTGACACTCCGATGTAGAAGGCCATCCTTCATCTGCAGCCGTCGATGTTGGTGAAGGAGCGCACGAGCCGATCTACCAGAAGATGAGGGTTTGCTCGGCCAAGCTGCCAGGAATGGGCCAATGACTGCGTCTTCCTCCTGGTAGCGCCGCATTTGGGTGTTGCCAATCCGTGGAAAGACGTCAATATCAGTCTGGGTGTCTGAGGAAGGAACCTTGGAGTCAGGGTAAGGGGAGGAGTCAACTGGGTTGTCACAAGCAGAAATGTCAACTGGTTCACCCACCGCCATGCGCTCACACATGGCTATCTCTGCTGGCACACTGGTCAGGACTGGAGGTGGCACTTCCATCTCCACTTCTTTTACAGGTAGGCGGGATAGCGAGTCTGCTCGATTCTCTCGTCCAGGCCGGTACTCAACACTAAAGTTGAACTGGGCCAACTGTGCTGCCCACCGCTGCTCCAGTGCACCAAGCTTGGCTGTCTTGAGGTGTACCAAGGGATTGTTGTCCGTGAGGACCTTGAATTCTGCCCCAAGCAAGTAGTGCCTGAACTTGTCAGTGATAGCCCACTTGATGGCGAGGAGCTCAAGCTTGGAACTCTGGCAGTGGTAACTCTTCTCAGTGGGACGCAGGCGACGGCTGGCGTATGCGATGACCCTCAGTTGTTTGCCTTGCTTCTGAGAGAGGATCGCACCCAAACCATCATGGCTGGCATCGGTTTCCAAGATAAAAGGCTCATTGAAGTCCGCGTAGCCCAGGACAGGAGCAGATGTCAGAGCCTCTTTCAGTGCTTTGAAGGCGTCGTCGTGGGGTTGGCCCCAAAGTCGAGTGATGTTGCCCCCTTTCTTCTTGGACTTGCAGCTCTCAGTTACTAGGTCATGAAGAGGGCCAGCCAATTTCGCGAACCCTTGGATGAAGCGTCGGTAGTAGCTGGCAAAACCCAAAAAACTGCGCAGCTCCGTTGTGGTGGTTGGAGAGGGCCACTCCTGAACAACCTTGATCTTCTCGCTGTCGCAGGATACCCCGTTCGCAGATATGGTGTGTCCAAGGTACGTCACCTGCCTACGCAGAAACTGGCATTTATCTACCCGTAGCTTCAAACCAAGGTCAGACAGGCGCTTCAAGATTCTCTCGAGATGGGCCAGGTGTTCCTCAAATGTCTTCGAATATACCAGAAGATCGTCCAGGTAGACCAGCAGGAACTGGAATAGCTCCTGACTCATCGCCGCTTGCATCAGGCGCTGGAAGGTTGCAGGCGCTGATGATAACCCGAACGGCATCCTCGTGTACTCGAACAACCCCATCGGAGTGATGAACGCTGTCTTGTGCTGATCTTCTGGGTGCATGGCTATTTGGTGGTATCCGCTGGCCAAGTCCAATGTGGAGAAGAACTGCGCACCGACCAGCGAGTCAAACGATTCCTGGATGCGAGGGAGTGGGTATGCATCGCCGACTGTCTTGGAATTCAGGCGGCGATAGTCCACACACAGTCGCAGGCTGCCATCCTTCTTCCTCACAAGTACCACAGGTGCAGCATACGGGCTCCTACTCTCCACCACAATGCCGGATTTGATGAGTGACTTGAGGTGTTCCTGCACTTCTCGCAGCTGCGTTGGAGGGATGCTGCGGTAGGGCTGTGCGACGGGGATGTTGTCCATAGTCGGGATGCGGTGCTGCTCCAGGTCGGTGTATCCCAGGTCATGTTCACCCTGGGCGAAGACATGGGAATACTGCGATAGAAGCTGCTGGAGCTGAGCCCTCTGGAAATCATCTCCGCCACACTCGGGAAGGGAGTCACTGGAAGAAAGAGGGGGTGTAGGGGACGATGATGTAGAGACCTCTTCAATGGTGACAGCCATCTCCCGGCAGTCTGTGGTGACCCGGATTCCATCGTTTTCAACCGCGTCTACAGCATGAAGTAGTGCTATGGGCGTCCGCGGCCTCAGCAGATGGTCTTGGGTGCTGAGGTTGGCTAGTCGAATGTATCGCTGATGCCGGTTCGCGCTCACCAACGTGGGGATGACAACCAGACCGCCTGGGAGTGGGGTAGCCAGTGGGGATGCATACAGAGGTCGGTGCTGTTGGACTCCTGTAATGCGGACGTTGATGAGTGAATTGGCTGGTACGCAGCATCCATCAGCAACTCGAGCTTGCCCGCGAACAGAGGATTTGTCCAGGTGAACTTCTCGGACGAATGCCTGAAGGGCTGGTGGGAGGGCTGAAGGCTGTTGGGTTGACTTTTGCATCTGACTCAACACATTCATTCCCAACAGAATTGGGGTCTCGTTTTTGCGCCGCCGGGTGACAGTGTCAGGTGGATCGTTCACTACAAGGAAAGGCACTGACTGCAGGCTGTCCTTCAACACTGCCAGACTGCACAAAATGATGCCTCTGTATGGGATTGCCTGGCCATTTGCAGCCCGAACAGTCAGGAAGCTCTCCGATTGCACTGGGATATGAGGCAAGTGGGTGTCCACCCACGATGATGTTACCGTGGACACTTCACTCCCAGTGTCAATCAATGCCTGTCCTTGTCTGCCACCTACTTCCACCCTAACCACAGGGCAACGTCCAACGAGTCCCATGTAAACTTCATTGGCCCCCGTTGTCTGGCTACTGACAACGGGGGTTAGAAGTTTCCCTGGTTGGCAGAGTTACGGCTGGTGGTTTGGCTGGTGTTCAGAGGCTGGGGCAGTCTTGGTCGCCGACGATTGTGGTACCGCTCTTTAGCTGGGCACCCACTTTCTCTGTGTCCAGGCTGCTGGCACCAGAAACAAGCTCCCTGGAATGAGCGTGGCGCATTTCCTGGTGTTCTCATCCTTGTTTGCTGTTGTTGCAACAGCGCACGCAGTTCAACCACTTGCGCTCGGAGGGCCTCGATCTCAGCGCTGGACTCAGCAGTGTGCATTTGAACGCTGACGCACCGCTCGCTGTCCTCGCGAGTCCACCGCAGCGCTTCGTCCACCATGTCCTGGAATGTGCTGGTTGGCCTGATTTGCAGGAACAGCCGCAGGGCACCGTTTAGTTGAAGGTGTGCCCCGCTGACTAGCCGGTCCCTTAGCATGGTGTCCGACAGGGAGTTGGGTGTCAGTGCATTAATTCTCGCACCCAATCCAGCCAGGGTGTGCGAGTAGGCCAGGATGTCTTCCCCAGCACTCATCCTACAGGCGTAGAAGGCAGCCATAAGCTCGCTATGTGTCCTTTTATCACCAAAACGATGGTCGAGGACCCTCAAAATGTCCTCCACCGTCTGTCTGTGCTCAGCTGGCCTGGATAAAACCTCCCGTTTGGCTGGGCCATCCAGCGAAGATAGTACCAGCCGTACTGCCGCCTGTGGTGAGGTTTGTCCATCCTCAAGACTCCGTCTGACTTCCTCTTCGAACTCTGTCCATGGGCAAGTTCCTTGTACCGCGGAAAATTTGGGGAGTCTTATTGCTTGTGCAGATTGCACGACAATACGTGCTGTCTGGCCTGCCACAGCATTTATTAGGACATGTCCCTGGCCGGCTTGGTGGTCAACAGCCTGCTGAGAGACTGTATCTTGTTGGTTTCCATCATTCTCCATATTGATGTTGTGTTCGTTGCCCTCTCCGTGCTGTTTTAGACTTCTTTACCCCGATCCTTTGCTCGCAGCGCCAGATGTGGACTTGTGTGCCCGGGTGTTTGTGGGTGAATAGGTTGGGGAATATATACGAAGTCGAAGCAGAGGTCGCGTTGACGTACTTTTATTTGTCGTTAAAACAAACAGAACAGCACGGATATCCCAGTGGAGATGCGGTTGAAGATAAGCTCAATGATGACTCAGAGCGGTGGTAGCTATACTGTCAGTGGGGCAACTCTTAGGACAAAGACTTCCCGCTCTGGCACTGACCGGCTTAAATACTCTGTGAGCGAACCGCAAAGAAAGCCACACGGCGCGGAACACAAAATGGTACCAGACAGACCGGAAAATGGGTGAATCTGTGCTTCCGAGGTACTACAAAAAGAGCCATAACTCAATAATTACTTATCACAAAGGCTTCGGGTTTGAAGCAAAAGACAGGAAAGGTAAATAGCTACAAACTACCATAAACTATATTTTAGAGGGAAGTCCTAGGAATTTATTATTAAATTTTAAGGTGGGCTAAGCGGGCTCATTGAAATTTGTAAAAGTAAGTAAATCGCTAATTGAACTATGGTGATCCTAAAATCACTAAACACCGAGCATATGAGTAGAAGGGGAGTTGCATGAGGAAACTGATGTGAGTTACGGATTCTCGATTGGTAAAGCCGTTAAAAAGTTATAGAGGCTAGAACACGGACTCACTAACACAACTTTTAGAGTACTACAAAATGACTAGCTGACTGACTTCGTTGCTGGGTTGCGGCCCCTGGCTAAGCGTGGGTAGCACAAAGGCTTAGAGACTTTGGTGGCCAGAGGGTAAAGGTATAAAAAAAAACACATCATAGCGTCTCAGCTGGAGGGACCGCATCAGCCGGTTACAGTTTATTCTAAAGTCGAAGCGAATTACTGGAAAAGATATTGACAACTGAGCAGTGTTTAAACCATACTCCATTAAAGTAGACCTTTTCGGGCTGGGGGAAATACGCACCTAAAGTGACTGCTGCGTGCAGGTCACAAGTTCATGTCGACAGTAAGACGCACTCTTGTTTTAATTTCATTGGATATGCTAATTTACATAAACCAATGAAAAATTAGCTTGGGGCGTATTTCCGGCCACATCTAAAACCCTACAACTCGACGTATGAATGATGCTTGACTGTGCAAAAAGCCTTAATACTAAACTGTCAGTTTTGATCGGAGGACAACGCTGGCTTGTGGCAAAATATCTACCGAGTTTGTTCAGTTCGTGGTTTTAGTCGGATGGTTGCTTTGAGGGGTAAAAACGGCTCTGGAATCACAGTGCTTAGCCGCTTTGTGAGCCTTTTGTTTCCTCCATTGTATTCTTAATTGAGCTTAAGGACGCGGTGGCGCGCACCCGGTGGCGCAGTGGATTTGCATTTAGTCAAAGTACCACTTGTCCGTCAGACCCCTATGGTGTGTGTGTGTGTGCGTGTGTGTGTGTGTGTGTGTGTGTGTGTGTGTGTGTCTGTCAGTGTGTGTGTGTGTGTGTGTGTGTGTGTGTGTGTGTGTGTGTGTGTGTGTGTGTGTGTGTGTGTGTGTGTGTGTGTGATCTTTGTATCCGACATAATTTTCCGCGTGACTATCAATTTTAGCACAGTCTCTCAACCAAGCCACTTCAAGTATTAAGAGGCTTAGATTCTCATGAGACCCTGCTCCTGCAGGGGCTCATGAAGACCGATGCCTCTTGCACTGGCAGAGGTCGGCAAGATTTACATCCTCCAACTAAGTACGTCGGCCTAGTTTTAAGTGTAGAATTAAATGTAAGCAATACATACCCCTGGTAGGTGACTTGACAACCACTGAAAGGGACACAGCACTGTTCACAGTGCAACAGTTCGCAATGTAATAGATTGTTCAGAGTGGATTCTCAGCAGAGAGCAACAAGAATTATTCACAGCCTTTCGGTTGAAGTGTGTCGCACCCCCCCCCCTCCACCCCTCATCCCCCCCCCCCCCCCCTATGTCACTGCTGTATACTCCAGGGTCAGCCTGGTCTCCAGAGTTATAGTCCTGTATAGGCGTATTTCTCGGCTGGACAACGGAAACATACCGATTATCTCAGGACTTTTCATGTAACGGACAAACTCTGAAACAGGATAAATGGGAACTGGTGTTAGGTATCAGAGATTTTCATTGATTTGGGGAAAGTTCCCAAATACGGAACACCCAGTGTATAAGTAGAAATGTTAATACCACGCAATAGAAATACCACGCTAGATGCGGTAAGTTAATCTGTTAGTCTTCACGCCCTCCACGAAAGAACGAAGTCGTTCAGCTTCAGTGCCACTCTGTCTTGAGATGCCGGTGTGCTGACCTTAACCCAAAACGGCCGCATTTCCCCACATTTTAGAGCTGTGTACCGACTACGTACGAGCAGCAGGAGATGGATCGACCAAGATAATTCAAGAGTTGTTCCAGATTGGCTTGGCGCCTGATGGCTCCAAGCCAATCTGGCACTCCCCTTGAATGTATTACCGTTAACACCTTCATTGCTACTGGTCGCAGGTCATTTGTGTTTCTGAAACCTTTGTCTATTCAACGCCAAAGAGCCCCCCCCCCCTCCCTTCCAGCCGTCCAAGGAACATGGAGACAAACTGGGTTCAGCAAGATTCACAGATCCTCATAAGCCCCCCGCTGTCCCGGCTGTGAAGGGGTTAATATCAAATAACACTTCATTACTAAACCCTTTCCCCTGCCAGCGATCAATACTGAGATCATTGAAACCATCGCAGCTTTAACTCATTCTACCCCAGACACACCACAGCAAGATAAGGATCGACCATGATAGTTCAAGGGTGATGCCAGAATAGCTTGGCACCTATGGGCGCCAAGCTATTCTGGCATCACCCTTGAACTATCATGGTCGATCTGTGTCCTGCACTGCAATGCAGTCTTCAGAGGACAACGGCAAAATGTGGGGATTTCGGTGTTGGGGTAGAATGAGTTAACCGTTCTGTGCCAGGATCGCAGATCATGCCATACTGAGGCGCAGACCCACATGCCCCCACCCCCAACCTCCCCCCAGCGACTGCAGAGGCACATGAGGGTCTATACCTGTTGCAGTTGGATCTTATTCGCGGCTGTGTTCCAGCAGTGAACTGCCGTCCATTGTTAGTGATAAGGTGAGAGTATCCGGGACTACTAACTGACCAATACTGTGGTACTCCTTGATATATGACTGAATGACCGGTCGTTTTCTTTGGTCTGTTGTATTACTAACTCATTCAGTAAGCCCCGCATCACTATAGCTGCGGAAGTGTCGTATAGCGCTGTCGGCGGCAACGTTATACGACACTTCCGCAGCTATTGATGCGGGACGCCTTGCATGAGTTAGTCAGTCATTACATTACACGCCAGCCAAACTGCCAACGCTGTGACCGTACAGCAGCGTACACATGTTCGAAAACGAGCACATTCAAGTCAGTGTTGACTACCTGCGTGTCTAGATCAGTTGTGGCCGTGTAAATAGAACCCGACCACGTCAGCGGCCTTCGGCCTTTGCACGTCACATTTGCTTACTGACAGATTTCTTTTGTTCTACTCTTTTATTTATATATATTTAAAAAAAAAAACACACACATGCTGACGCATTATGATAGCTGTGCTTAGACACAGGCAGAGTTGGCTGGAAAAGAATCGACCGTGATAACTCGTTTTGAAGTGCCTGATAAGCGTGGTCAATACCAGTCTCAGTGCCCGACTATGCTAAACACGTACTTCAGGTCACATTACATAGTCGAATTTGGCCAGTTGAGGCAGTGCAAGGACCGGTGTTTTTAAACATAAATTTTGCCTTGTTTGAAAATTTGTAGCAGGGCTGAATGTTGAAATTTGCTGGAAATTTCTGGTTAGACGAGAGGAGACATGTTTGGTGCTTTGATTCATACCATCCTGAGCTTATTCAGTAGAGAATTGTGGACCTATGTTGAGTTGCCGTTGACGTAGTGATTTGAGGGGCACGCTGATTTCAGCTGTGCTTGGGTGTGGGGTTGGTAAGGAATCAGGTTCATAGCCAAGAAATGAGACTGTCAATGTGATGTTTTTATTGTTATTTTGTGCATGGCAAATGTGCAGCTGGTGGGCGGTAGTGTTTTTTCGGTGATTGAAATATTAGGGGATGCCTGGGACTGACTATGGCTAAGAGACTGGACAGTACGGAAACGCGACTGTGTACCGTGGCCTGTCAGGGCACCACATGTCATATGTGATATAGATCAGAAACTGGTTTAATGTTACCATATCATTGATTTTGGACTTTTGCGGTTGGAAAACTGAGAAAATCATGAAATTTTTTTAAATTTTCCCCCAAATCGCTGTCTTTGCAGTTTTATAAGCATATTTGCATGTTTTCCATGGCAACACCCTGTTTACCTGCACTGTGAGCTATGTTTAGTGTGTTTGTTCATTTATTTTTTTGTCTTACAGGTAGTCATGAGTCTTACCTTTGACCCTGAGCTGTGACCTTTGACCTTGACCTTGAAAGGGGTGTGGTTTGGGGCGTTCAGTTTGATAAATGCGTTTTTTAAAAAATGCAATCTTTCAGTTATTGAAGTTGTGGGGTGGAGTGGGGTGGGTGGAGTAGGGTGGGGTGTGCGGGGGGGGGGGGGGTGGTTGGATTGGAGGTGGGGAGGGGGGTGGGGGTAAGGTCAAAGGTTAAGATGAAAACTACAATGAAACAGTGTCAGCGTGTGTATTTCATTCTGCTACACTGGCTGCATCTGAGGTGTCATTCTGCTGTAATTGTCATGAGAGATGTCTCTGGTGTCTATTCTGAGCCAAACATAAGCATTTTTATACTGCGTAAAGCTCATTTGAGTGCATTGTTATGGGAACCGCAGTTGCAGCCACCAGTACAGGCTTTTACAGGAGTGTTCACCAGTTTGGCACACACATGCCTACTGCATTTGTAACATGAGTTGAGGTGTTTTGAGACTGACAAGTGTGTTTTATATAAAAATGAACTGTACATAACCATTTTTCTCTGCTGCCTCCTAAATAAGCACTCTAGACACTTGGTATGTGGCGTGTCCTGCGTAGCATAGTTTTGGCTGTTTTGTGTAGTATTTTGTATGTGGAATAGCTCAGTAGACTAATGTTTAAAGTGCATAGCTGTTTTATGACCCCTTTGCCTGAGGAAAAGATTGCATGCCGCATATAGGGCATGGCAGCTGGTTACAGGCCTCTTCCTGCTTGCTGTCTCCAGACAGCAGGGTCAATGAGGATGCCTGGCCGTTGTCCTTTTGGCTGCCCTGGAAATGGCCTTGGGTCTGAAAGCTCATTTTTTATCAATGCCAGTGTCATGGTAATTTTTTCTCAGTTGTCCAGCACACCAGAAGTCAGTTTGACTGTATTGCATGTGTGTGTAAACTTGGAAAAACAGAAAAAGTAGGGGGGTGGGTAATGGAAAAATATGAAAAACACTTTCATGTGCCTGTGTCTCAAATGCAATATTTCTGAAAATCAGATATATTACTTGATGTACATGCCAATTTTGGAGGCATTCTGACCATATCTAGTCTGTTTTTCATGGCATCAAATATGCATGATCCAAAACATCAACAGCATAGTGAACACCACAACAACGCGTTTCACCTAATGGGCCATAACTTAAAGATGCAGCAACATTCAATGGTGTCACTTTGGGTTTGACTTAGCTAGTGTCTAAGAGTTGCACTGATGGCAGATTGAATGGTGTTCAGGTGGGAGAGTTCCTTTTCAGGTCACATTACATAGTCAAATTTGGCCAGTTGAGGCAGTGCAAGGACCGGTGTTTTTTAAAATAATTTTTGCTTTGTTTGAAAATTTGTAGTAGGGCTGAATGTTGAAATTTGCTGGAAATTTCTGGTTAGATGAGAGGAGACATGTTTGGTGCTTTGATTCATACCATCCTGAGCTTATTCAGTAGAGAATTGTGGACCTATGTTGAGTTGCCGTTGACGTAGTGATTTGAGGGGCACGCTGATTTCAGCTGTGCTTGGGTGTGGGGTTGGTAAGGAATCAGGTTCATAGCCAAAAAATGAGACTGTCAATGTGCTGTTTTTATTGTTATTTTGTGCATGGCAAATGTGCAGCTGGTGGGCGGTAGTGTTTTTTTTAGGGGATTGAAATATTAGGGGATGCCTGTGACTGAATATGGCTAAGAGACTGGACAGTGCGGAAACGCGACTGTGTACCGTGGCCTACCCATGACTGAGACGTTATAGTCACTAATCTGCCATTTCGCGCAGGTGGCGCTGGAGTGAAAGCTGTACCTATATATAGCTATTTCGAATATGCCATGATCAAAGACCGACTGGTCAGTTTTAACTTGTATATATGGTCCTTTTAACCATTCTTAATACATTATTAAATATATTATGACTCTTTTTAATTGAAAGGGCCGTTGTTGCTGGGGACTTATGGCCTTGGTGCCTGATGATCCATTTAGCCAAATAAATTTTATACTTAGTAACCTATGATAGTAAACACTTGTCGAACCATGATATTTTTATATATAGTGACCCTTGTGTCACTATTCTAAACTGCTTCATTTGATACCCCCTCCCCCAATTTTTTTTTTTTTTTTCTAAATACGTAAACCTTGTTAGTCCCCCATACCCATGTCGGTCGTGAGGACAGTAAATTGGAGTTAATGAATGCCATGATCAAATGCTCCCCGACACTGAAAGCTCCGCGTATCAATGCAAGTCAGACTGCCCGCTTCACTCGTCTGCGTCAGGGTGCTGTCCGCGTGTAATGCCGCATTGTCGACGAAACCTTTGCGAGCACACTGGTTGTCTCCCTCGACTCATTCGCTACTGCTTTCCAGCAGTAGCGAATCGAGGGAGACAACAAGAGTGCTATGCGATTTGGGGTCCTTTAACAGCGTCTCTTAGCCGCTTATTTCGTAATTATTCCTAAGGAGGCTGAAGGATCAACTTCACTGTATTTTGACATAAATATAACCAAGCATAAATCTACCCAGCGAAAATCTACCCATTGTGGCCGGCGTGCATCCGCCCAATAGAATTTATAGTGCCACAAAAACAAGTTGTTTTTTTCGAGTTGAGTAGACTGAAGCCTGTGGATCGACATTTGACATTTGAAACTATAGGTAGGTGGACATCGTGTAGATGGACGCTCATAGATTTACGTCTAAGCTGGTGGATTCGCACAATGGTGGATTCACGCTGGGTTGACTGTTTGCGGTATATGTCCTCGCTGGGTAGATTTACACCTACACATCGCGAATTTGAGCCCATCAGCCCTAATGAGTAGGTACATGTATCGGTTTACTCGTACTGTGATGTATATGCAAGGTCTGACTAATCTGCGAGCTGGAGTGGATTTTCCTCACGACTCGCGCTCATAAAACACAGGCGGGTAATCAGTTGACCGTTCCCGATTTAATACCTGTAATAGTCACATGCTTACACGTAGCTAATGATATAGTAGTAGTTCTACACTGACTGGGATTGCAGCTGATACGCGTAGGAGTGCTGGTTTTGCTTCTACACCGAGGTAACTACTGAATACGATTTTTCGTTTTACTCTTAGAGCCTCAAAATATCGACCATGATAGTTGAAAGGTGGTGCCATGACAGCTTTTCGCCTGTAGGCGCCAAGCTATTCTGGCATCACCCTTGAACTATCGTGATCGATCCAGGGCCTAATGGAGTTAATGTGAATATGAACGTTTGTTGAATGTTTAACCCTTTGCGTGTCGGTAGCGGTTTTACAGTTCTAAATCAGACTCCGAAATGCTTAATCATTTTGATTCGATGGAATGTGAGCTCGCGCTATTCTCTGTTTCTGTCCCCTTCTTGCATCAGAGCGGTCTGTTTATAATTGCTGTCAACACGTCTAATACACTATGGAAGGCAGTTAGTGAATCCGCTCGCGCTGCTTCTTCCACGCACAGACCAGCATAATGATAGAGGCAGGCAAGATTCTCATTAGCTTTCGCATCTGGGGGCGTCATGAGGATCTATGTTTATTTCAGACAGGAGGTGCGTATCAGTGAGTGCATCTAGGACAGTGTGATAGTGGTTCTTTCTACAGATGGGAAAAGGCATACATCCTCAGGAGCCCACCATGCAAGTTACAGGACCGTGACCCATGAGAATCTGTGCCTAAGTTTTGCTTTTTCAGTTCACACAAATTTAATTTCCAGGCTGAGTGGCGGAGGGGGAGGGAGATGCGCTATTGTGGTTTGCAGTAGTCTTTCAGTTGTTTCTTTTCTTTTTCCGCAGTAACCCTACATTAATGACCATATCATAATGAGCACACGTTTCCCCCCTCTTTCGTTCTGGTAAAGGCAGAGTCGGGTTCACTACGGAATATACTTGGATCTGCTGAGGCACATATACGGGCGGGTTCGGACAACTCAGAAATTTACAAGCCAGGTTACAAATTAAAACTATATACCGACATGGGCTTGGACAGGGCTGTTATTTGGTGGAGGGCTTGGGGCAGTACAAGGTGGTGCTACAGCCAGCCTTAAAGGCTTTCAGCGGAACTGCCCTCAGATGATACGGTAGGAGGTTCTACTCTGTTCCGTCTGATGTGCACAGAGAAAATTGAACCTATCAAGAAACATTCATTCCACCGTTACCAAATACTTTCACGAGGATAAATATATTCTTGTTTTTACATCAGACGGATGGCGTTCACCGTTTTGCAATGTTCGCCTATAAGTCATAGACAAAACTCCTCAGTCAAGAGGCATAGATCTTCATGAGTTCCGCGCCGAGTGCTGGGGCTTGTGAGAAGCTATGTGTATTTCTGAGTCAAATTACCTTCATGTTGCAATGTGTACATAGTTTAATCGGGTTGCTGTGATGAAAAGAACACGGGCAAAACGTCGACAGCTGCAAGAGTCACATATGCTCATTTGCGTCTAGGTGTAGGCGCAGTCATAAGAATCTATATGTATCATGCTGGCTAGTGTTGCCTCTATGCTGCTATGTTTACGCAGCCGAGAAAAAATCGCGAGCACCGAGCCCCAATCAAGACCCCCATGGCTGTCAACACGCGCGATTCGACGACCGTCCCGGCTCTGCGGCGTAGAATAGCGCGATGCTCATACTATAGCAGTGCAAACTCCAGTCCGGAGACTGTTTAGTCGCGATGCTTCCTGTAGGAATCATCGCGACTAAAACCGCTACCGACACGTAAAGGGTTAAACGGCTGCCTGCTGAATGTTTCGAGAATGCGCCCATGATTTGCCAAACAGCATTTCAATCGTTTCAGAATGGGTACTGTTTTATTGCTGGCGGCTTTCTTCACGCTACAATATGAAATGTGGCTGAAAAATGAATTTTTTTTCTAAAATGTATTTTTTTGAAAAATACTTACCGATGGAATACACTCTATTGCCTATAGATTTCAGCAAAAGTTGTGTATAGCACACAACTGGGGAGGAGACACCGGGGATCCAAGCACTAGGGCCCCGGGTGGCCTCCCCTTACTACCCTATCCCGGCGATCACAGGGCGACCTCGTCAGTTTCACACTTAGCCACAAGAGGCAAGCGGGGCAGGTGGGAGGGCCATCCGAGTAATGCCATCGGTAAGTATTTTTCAAAAAAATACATTTTAGAAAAAAATTCATTTGTTTTTTCAAAATACATTACCGATGGCATTACTATCTGGAAGAATGGCGAACAGGCGGAGGGTGCCGTACCTAAACCGTAACCTAACCACTCCGCCGGCCCCATCGAGAGAGAACTCCCGACGATTTCAGCTATGACGTACCTAAGACGCCAGCGGCGCTCGGAGAGAGTGCTGGGCCGCGGAGATGTCGCCCACTCGTGCCAGGGATTCACGTTGGCCGGATAGGTCTCTAAGGTAGAAGCGTGCGAAAGTGGAGTTTGAGCGCCAGCCACCCGCTGTAACAATATCTTTGACCGAGCAGTTGCGGTCCAGGGCTAGACTGGTGGCTACTGCTCTCACTTCATGCGCCCGGATTTGTAAGAGCTTATCGCCGCCTGGGGAGAGGTCCTGGTAGGCTGACCTAATCACCCACCGCAGCCAGGATGACACGGTCTGGGCCGAGATGTCGTGTCTGCCCGCGGACAAAGGTAGGAAGAGGCGCGAGCGCCCCCGGCGCAGAGATAGATAATGTGGGGTCCCCAACCCACCCCTTCCCTAATCAAATGATTATTCTAATTAAATCGGTAATTAGACTAACGCGCTCCAGCAAATCCCACCAACGTTTTAAATACCTAGCCATTTTAGTTCCACTCCAGAAATCATTCAAGCTACGTTTTTTGATCAGCTACCAACCCGCGAGTATTAAGGCAGATACCCCACCCAACCTAAATTATTAATGCTGTCATTGACTTTTTTAAGCAAAATTATTATATTACATTATAAAATGAATCAAGACGAATTGCTACTTCTAAGTGATATCTGTGCTGTAGAGAACAAAGACTTAGACTCTAAAAAACAAAGGCTTCTCTCTGTTGTTGTTTCTGGAAAATCAAAAGCTTTTCTTGGTAAACAATACATGACAGAAGACATAGAATCCCTTACTGCTGATGAGCTAATCAAACTTCATTCTAAATATGAAAATCACATTGCTTCACTAATGACACGTGATTTGAGTCGATCTCTTGTCTGCCTATACACAAAAGCTGCAAGTCACTTCCTACCTGTTGATAGTGACAGTCTTTCACACGACCTTGAAAACAATCCTATTGTTTCAAGTTCAATTGGTAAATTAGCATGTGTCATGTTTTACAAGTTTGGGAATTATCTTGCACCTGCTGTAACCTTACTTGTTACTAGTAGTCATATTGATTTTTCTAAAATAAATTTTAAATTAGAAGAAAATGGACGAGACGACTCCACAACAGAGCCATGTCTTGACACAGGTTCAAACAGTGACTAAGACTAAAAGTCCAGGTCGAATAGAGGCTGGGAAAAGATTAGCTGAATATAACAGACAAAAGAAATTACAGCTTCAAGCATTAACAGAAAAGACTGACGTAACATCATCAGTGACACTACCATTAGAACCAACACATACCCCACAAAGTGATAAAAAAAACAACCGAAACAACAACAAATTATATAGTTGCTGGATTTGTTGTCGGATTTGGTTACGTAGGTTACCAATTATATAAAAAATACAAACCAAACACTCAAACAGTGTCCAAAAAATCAAACACTCCAAAAACAAAAGAAGAAGTCTCCACATTACCAGCAGTTTCAAAACCTTTGGACCCATTTTACATGCAGTAATAAATTTATTATTATTTTAATTTTTGTAGCATAAGAAAATGAGCGACACAAAGAACTTAATGAACCTTGTCTATCACTCCGCTGTAATAAGTGGACTAGCAGTAGCATATTCTATGCTGGGAAAAAGTCTTCTCAAAATGAAATCAGCAGACCTTAGTAAATTAGACTTCGAAGACAGTGCTAAACTAGTAGTTGTTATAACAGCATCAATTGCAACAAAAGATTTTCTAGTCAAGCAAGGAATTATTCCAGAAAATATTTCTATGTAAATAAAAATATGGCAACTATAGCTGTCATGATTGGTGGTGCAGTTATTAACGCATTAGCTTTTAGTGGATCAAACTATTTCTTTTCAAAAGTTAGTAAAGAAGAATCAGCAGAAGAAATGAAGCGACACAATGAGGCATCTGAAAAACTAGCTCAAGCTCAACAAGATTATGAAAAGCAAAGAATTGAGAAACTTGATTTTATTAATGAAAAACTAAAACTTGAGGGTCACGCACAGCATACATTTTCAAATGTCGATAACGCTATCAAAGAATACTATCTTGTAACTGGTGAAGACATGTCTATTCCACAACCAAAACTTAGTGACTACTACCAACCAAGCCCAGAACAAAGAAATGGAGAAATAATATTTGTTTTAGTAGGAATGACATTAGTATATTTTACAGGAGTTTATATTGCTAGAAAAAATGGCAGATGCTAAACTATCAAAAATATATTACTCCCCAATTGGCTACTGGAAAGGGAATACTGCAATAAAAAAATTACATGCTGCTGTGGGTGGAGATGTTAACCAAATAAAACAGTGGCTTAAAAAACAGGCAATTTGGCAAATATATCTTCCTGCTCCAAGAAAAATAACAAGGCCTCATTTTGAAAACACATCACCTAATGACACACACCAAATGGACCTCCTGTTTCTTCCGCATGACACAATAAGAAAGAAACGATACAAGTATGCATTAACTGTTGTTGACATAGCTTCAAGGTATAAGGATGCAGAACCCATAACTGACAAAAAAGCTGTAACAGTGGCCACTGCATTATCAAAAATATATAGTCGAGGTCCTTTAAAATACCCTAGGCTTGTGCAGGTTGATGATGGGAGTGAATTTAAAGGGGCTGTTAATCAATTATTTGCAAAGCATGGCGTACTGGTTAGACGCGGTATTCCAGGCTTGCATAGATCACAGGCAATTGTTGAAAACTTTAACAAGCAATTATCGGAGAGACTTTTTAGCTATCAGTATTCTAAGGAACTCATGCATGACGCACGTAACACTGAGTGGGTTAAAAGATTACCTTCTGTGATAAAAGCAATGAATAATGATGGTCACCCTAAACCTGTTGATTCTATTAAATTGAAAACAATACCGTCAGAAATAAAAGCAATAACACCTCCAGACACTAACTTATTTACAAAACAGGTGAGATATTTGTATCAACCTGGTGAGGCTGAAAATGACGTTAGACGTAGGGCAACTGATCCAATTTGGTCTACATCTGTTCATAATATAAAAAAAATAGTTCCTTCAGCTAATGCAACAATATATTATCTGTATGAGCCTGCACCAAAGAGGGCATTTGTCAGAGAAGAATTACAGATTATTCCCCCAGACACCGTTACTCATTTCAGTAACTAACTCATCAATTAATTCATCAACCAGTTCGTCAGCTATTTCTTCAGATAACTTGAGTCTGTAATGACCAGGTGCATAAGCTTTTTCCTTACTATGAAACACTCGTTTTGTGTCTCCAACTGCCAGAGACTTCTTATGTGTTTGGATCATTTCAAGATTATGTTTGTTTGATCTCAGTGACTTGTTTGGATAATCAGGCATTAATGCACCATCTAACACTTGCTTGTAATGTTCATGACGAATGTCTTTATTTTTTATCGCTGTTTTCTTGATACCTTTGGCTTTTGACTGACTACCCTTCTGGTGCAGTATAGAATACATTTTTGATCTCAGTCCAACGTACTCAACTATAGGCACACCATTTAGTTCATCCTTAAACTTACCAGGCACTTTCTTGTTTTGTGTGCTAAACAGTGGATGGTCTTTAGGGTAGTCAGACGTGTCATACATGTGTAACTCTGTTTTCATGTCTTCATAAAAGTCTTCAGTACACACATCAATGATCATAGAGTCAGTGTCAGTGTATAACAGACGGCAGTCAGGATACTTTGGTTTGAAGTAATCATAATAAAATTCAAGCATTAATAATTTTGACAACTCCAGAATAGCCATACCTATAAATACTGGCTTGTCCAGTTTAACAATCTTTTTTTTGAGTGACACTGCATACAATGATGAATGAAATTCTTTGTACCCTGTGTACTGTGGCTTGCCTGTAAGTTTAATTGCACCCAATTCAGTTGTGACAAGTCTCACATCTTTGCGGTGATGAGGATTTTCCATTGTCTTGCCAAAACAGGCATTGTTCATAAGCTTAAAGAAGTCTTTGTCAAATGCAGTGTTACCTTCTCTCGCACGCAATGTTGTATTCTTCATTATGTAATCTTTCATGAAAGCACTTTGTTCAAATTGAATTCCTCTGTGAACTTTCTTTAGTACTAACCCATGTCTGATGTAAAACTGTAACAATCGATAGTGACAAACGTAATTAAATTTGTCATTTAGATTTGGCACAAGTTTGGTGTCTTCTTTTTTTCCCGTCATACTCATTTTTTCAACTGCTAATGGATAATCATTATGGTAATCATGTAGGTGGTGTGGGTACTCAAGGTCTACTTCAAAGATCCAACCCTTTTCATCATTTTGACCTCGATCCATAATATATTTTGTTAATTTTTTTTATGCCATACTGTGACAAATCATACAAACAAAAGTTTTTTAATGGTAATAATTCACACATCGCGAATCCGTACAAATTGTTAGCGTCCACGTACGTAATAAATGACCTTGACATTGAGGGGTCAAAGTCGTCAAGATATTTATTATTTGCCTTGGCATAATTATTTGCTGCAATACTAATGCCACCCCTCAATCCACGTTCCACCATTTCACCCATCGTACGATCATACAACAGGTCTATAAATATTTTACTGGATTTCAAAAATGCATCCCATGTCATGCCAGGACTAGTTATGTAGCAAGCAGGGTCAAGACTGTAGTGCAACAAACCCTTTTCACGATAACTTTCAAATACATCTGCTAGCAAGCAAACGTCAGCTTTCAAGTACTGATCGTGGTAATCACCAATTGTCTGACACCCTAATTTATCCCACGCATCAAGTGCATGCTGGTATTCAGAGTCAGAAATACCTTTACCAGTTAGTGTAGAATAAAATTTCTCTTTTGGAGGCAGTCTCCTTTCCTCAAAAACTACCCAGTCACTGATGTACTCATATGGATACACACCTTTCTTAATCAAGTCTGGCTCAAAATATTTACTCGTTATTGGATACTCAGTCAGTCCTTCTGCCAGACTAGCCAATCCTAAAGACAAATGTTGCATGGAGTCATAAAATGCTAATTTATCTAACCTAAAAGTCAAGTATTTTTCAGTTGTCTGGGCAATACAACTTATGTTTTTGTACGACTCATCCACAGCCTGCATGATAATGTGTGAATCATACCCTTTGAGATTGTGAAAAAAGATTGGTAACTTGTATGTCTTGGGATCTATTTTTAATTTCAAGTTACAATCACCATGTGCAGCACCCCTGTAACGCCCAGTTATGTGATCATGGTCACGAACTTTATCACCCCCTAAAGGCTGTTCACAAATCCAACACGTCTCAGCTGTATCAAATTTCAGTTTGTCTTCTTCTGTCATCACCAAAGGCATCTGACATGTTGTGAGATACTGTACTACCTGACTATACAGATGTCTCATTTCTGTTAAAAACAGACAAGCTGCATTTTCACCTCTGTAGATAACAGGCTCTGAATGCAAACCGTCTGACCTAACAAGAATGTATCCAAAAGAACACACCACTTGGTCACTCAGTTTTATAGTCTTTGGTAATGACTCTGGAACAGGACCTTCATATTGAACAACTAATGATTCGAAATCTGCATACACTACAAACGGCAGCTTTTGCTGATTCCCATAGTTCTTAAAATACACTTGACTACCAGGATCTGGATACTTAAGTACAGTTTGTATATCATCAGGTGACCCGCAGTGTAAAACATGTTTGTGTGCCACTTCAATAGAGGAAAACTTCTGTAAACATCTTTTACACACTTCCTGTTTACACTTGTGTTTTGTTGTATGCCCATGAATTAGACGTGACATATTTCTGATAATTGTGTAGTGAAAGTTATTGTCATCACCGGCAGGGCCGATTAATAACATGTCAACATGTTTATCTTCTGGCTGCCCATAGGTTGGGGCAATTGGAGATACTCTAATTGGCTGTAACTTATTCTCAGATTCATTTTCCCACACAAACACATTCACAGATATACCAGGATTTAGTTTTTCAAACAAGTCTATATCCTCTATTTTAACAGGGAACTCAATGCCACTGAAGTTGAGTTCGTTTACAAATTTGGTATAGTTAGATACACGATCAGGTTTTGCTTTTACAAAATGAAGTTTAGCAAGCACACACCACATAAAACATAAATTATCATTGTTTTGAATATTGACTACAGCCTTTTTGTTTGCAACCTCAGTTGGAAGTGGTATCCATGATTTACCTAGTATAGGATGATATCTTGACTGCTTCAGTTGTAGTTCATGTACAAGGCCTTCATGCCAGCCAGACCCTTGCATTTCTGCTCTGTCAATTGCTTCATGGAAGTCTGGTAACAATCTTTCTCTAAACACTTTCTCTAGTTCTCTTCTCGAATTAACTGTGTGCTGCCTTGTCGAGATATACGTTACAATAACTTCACCAACATCTCTGGCAAATTCTATTTTTGCAACAATCTGAATCTTTACACTATCAGAAAGAAGGTTATTTTGTATGACTAAAAAAGATCTTTCTATTGATTCATAGACATTGTAAATATTAGATATAGGTAAGTCAGTTGTGTGAAACACGTTTCTTAATCTTTGATGGTTGTCCATCTTTTTTATTTGTCCGACAAAAAAATAAATAGAAAATTATATAATGAAAATGGCACTTTATTGACTGTAACTCCTACAAAACAGATTTGTTTACACACTGACTCAATCATCATTATTGGTTTTGTATGTGCAATACCATTTTATTAAATGTAACAACGTTAAAATATAAATTTTATTTTATATAGTTCTTTTGCTAAATCACTACACAATTTAGCAAACCAACCACTTAAATATTCATTAACAGTAAATGACTGTGTCTTAATATCAACAGTTATTTTTTTATAAATGGATTATCAACACTTAAAGTTATATTACCAGTCATATACAGTGTTGCTGGTAACATAAAAAAATTATCTGGTGACTCTTTATTATAAAGCTGGCTTACATATTTAACATCTTTAAAGCAATATGTAATATCTATGATTTCACCAATAGGCCAATTTTGCTCCTTTTGTCCGTCTGTCATTTTTATAGACAAACTAAAAGTATAAATTAATTTACTAACCCATACCCTGTGGGCTGATCTGTCTTTAAAATGAGCTTTAGATGCTTAGTTGATTTCAGTTTATTTTTTACATCATCCCGTTCATGCTTATTTGGGATGACATCGTTTTCTCTGAGACAGTCTTCAAAGCTGTCACGATCCTTACAGTAAAACAAACATATAAACTTTAACTGTTCTCGAAAATCTTTCAGTACAGCATTATATTTCTGAGTGAGAATCCATACACTTATGTTTGCATGTCTGCCACTAAAGGCAAGTTCTGCTAAAGTGTTTCTCTTCTTGACAATGTCTTTCTCTGCAGAACAGTCATCGACTATGAACAACGTTGGCTGTCCTTCAAATTGTTTGTAAAAATACAGCAGGTAATCATTCAGTTTTTTCACAGGGTCAACTAAATAGATATTACTGTCAGTCCAAATGAATAAACGGTTGTGATAAGCTTTGTTGTGTTTGATTGTTGGACAAAATATTACAATGTTTTCAAAGTGGTGGATGTATCTTGTTTGTAAGAGGTTAAGTACAAATTCAGTTTTCCCACACCCTGTGGCACCAACAAATAAACCACAATGGGGGTCAAGGGTCATTAAGCTCCGGTTCATTTTAATACACAATATAATTTTAATATATGTGTCCACTCAGTCTGCTTTCTGCAATATTGAGTTGTGCGTCATATATCAGGTACAAATATATATTTATGGCTGCAGCAGTTTCAACCTTCTTTTGTATCTGAATTGTAATCCCATCACTACCATTCTCAACAGTTCGTCCTGACCCATGAAGATAGTCATCATCTGTACTACGCAGGTCTAACCACAGTGCATACTTGTTTGTCAGGTATTGACCAATCCTAACGTCATACAGATGTAGATCTTTGCACGCAATGTTTGCTGGTTTATCTCTAATCCTTCCTCCTGCAAAATACTTTGTGATCTCATCGTAGTGCTGGTATGGTAACATTCCAGATGCGTACACTTGATTAGGACGGCCTTCGATTGTACAGGACAAATGTGTAATCTTAGGATTGTAGAATTTTTCTGAATCCCGTTTGTATGGAGCCGCTGGTTCAATAAACAACATAAGAATACCTTTCAGTGACCTGGCAGGTGTGTTTAAGTTTATGTTCCACATTGGGTCGCTTTTGTCTTTGGGTATTAAACTATGTCTAATCACCCTGTCATAATAAATTGGTAGTCTTGACTGATACTGATTTTGTATGAGTCTGGCTAGTTCAGTGTGTGTGACAATTTCATATTCCAAGGAAATGTTAGAGATCTTATATGTTGCACTAAGATCAGATGATTTAATAACTTTGGAGTAGTCATTGAAGGTTAGTTCAAAACTCAGACGGTCATTCAGTGCTCCTTGATAATAAGGCAGATGAGCTGTTAGGATTTCAAACTCAAGTGGAATGTAGAATCTGGATCCATATGTTTCGGCCATTATAACATCCATGGCTGTATTAGTTACTTTATCTCCGGCGTCGATTCGAAGTTTACCAACATTATCTGGCTGTATGCCTTGGTAAATACGGTCTTCTCGTTCTTCTCTTGTTAGCCAAAGGTCTTTGTAACAGTAGAATACATCTGAGTCATCAAGACTAAACACTTCCTGTCCTTCAAGTTTTACTTTAATAGTTCTAACAATTGGTCTGCCAAGATTGTCAACCAGTGTTCTGTTTACATCTGCGTCTGATGAAAGTTCAATATTAAATGCAAGGCGTGCAGTGCCAGGAACAATAACGTCACTGGGACCTAGGTTTGGAAACTTGACTGTAAGTGTTTGGTTCTGGTCTATGGTACTTGGATTGTTTGTGATGACTATTGTTTGTCGAATGCCCTTAACACCCAGGGGCTCACGTAGTTTTCTAAATGGGTCTAACTTTGATCCGTAAGACTGTGTCATTTTTATTATGCACAATAAAAAATAATAAATTAATAAAACAATGGCAGCGGGAGGATTTAATCATGAAGATTTTGAAATGGATGACATGAATGACTATGATACTGGTGCAACAGATATGACTGGAATGGTAACTAGTTCTAGTATGTATCACGAACTATTAAAAGACAAAGTAAACTCATTTTATGACAGTGTTGGTGTCCACCCAGATGTAATAGATCCTAATCAGTTTGAATATGATAAAGGACACTTATTTGTAAATACAGACAGAGGGAAAATAAATCTAACACATAAAAATAATCCTTCTAAGTTTAGAGCTTTAAGTACAATTAAAGGTGAAGTCGGTGGTAACTCTGGGTTGGCAAGATACCTTGGTATTGGAGGGTCTCCTGTTCCCCCAAGACTTGTTAGTGTGCTTCACGACACGCAAACAAAGTTGCCAACGGGGCAAGAGATTGAAATGGCACCAATAACAAGCCTACCAGAAATAGCAAACACAGTGATACAAGAAACTTCATTTACTGAAGGACAAATAAATGATGTTATGAAAACAATAGATGATCCACCTTTGTCAATGAGGGAGATTATGGGATTGGATAAATCACTGCAGACAATAAGAGGTGAGATGGTAAATAATTTAGCCAAACTAGGAGAGCTTGATAAACACATAGAACGTGAAAAAGAGAAACTGGCTACAGCAGACACAGAAATGAAAGAGAGAATACAGCACAGATTAAATGATTTGCAGATAGAAAGATCAGGAAGGTTAGAAGCGATTAGTATTGGGAGACAAAAACTGAAAACACAAGTCAACAGGATTAGAGAAACTATTCAAAAAATACTTCACGAAGACACTACTCTGGCTGAGAGACTTAAAACACTTTTCAGAGAACAGGGTATCACAATTGCCAGTTTAATTACAGCTCTGGGGTTTATTATCAGTACAGTTGTGTTGGCTGTCTCCGGGGGTGGTTCTCCACCACCAACCCCAGTCCCCACAGATCCAAAAGACTTACAGTCGTGGGTAAAGAAACAACTGTCTCACATATCAGACTTGCTTAAGAAATTGGCTCTGAAAGCAGTAGACGCGTTGCCTGGCATTATAGGCACGGTTGTCAGTTGGTTGATTAGTACAGCAGCAAAGGCAGTGGGGTTTATGGCAGAGCATGTGTGGATCTTTCTGGTTACAGTAGGAGGGTTAATGGTGGGTTATTTAATGAAACAGGTAAAGAAGTAATATACCTAGTCCTGTGAGGCCTATTACCAATGCAGTTCTCTTTGACTCATGTGTGTTTGATGACGGTGCTGGTGCTGGTGATGGTGATGGTGCCGGGGCTGGGGCTGTTATTGACATTACTGGTGTTACCAGGGCTGCCTGTACGGGTGGTGATGTTACTGGTGCTGGCATTATTATTGACTGTAAATGTGTGTTTACTGATTGGTTGAGTCCTAATTTCTGATCACGACCAGCGACAATGATTTCATTATTATAATTTGTTATTGTACCCATTTGTAATTGAAGGTCAGATGGTAGCATGTATAACCCAATGCCAACTACAAAGTCAACTTTTGATCTGGCATATCTGAGTACGTCTTGGTAGCGTTGTATGCTTGATGGTAGATCGACTGTTGAGTTGATTGAATCTTCTAGATTAGCAAGAAACTGTTTTTGTGAATCGAACTTTCCACTCCCGTTTAAAATATTCGATTTTGTTAGTGATTGTGCTCCTAGTATACACCAGACATATGTTCTGATAGACTCATTGACGTGCTCGACTCCTGCTTGAGTAAACCCGTCAGATTTATCTAAAATAAATGTGGTCCAGGCATTAGACTGTTTCTGTTCAATTGAGCCTAACCACACTTCAGATTTTGGTGAGAATGAAGTGTAACCAGGGTAATAATCTTGAGGGTATTGTCTGTGACTCATAGCATAATACAATGTTCCCATGCCTTTGTGATCATCAAGTTTTTGTGTAAAGTCATACTTTGTACTGATGTTAAATTCATTACAGATCCGTTCAAATGCTTTCAAATCCATGGGATTGTTAAACTGATTAAAACTGGATTCAGTGGGCAGTGGGGTATGCAGTTCTGACAGTATTCTTCTAAGCTGGTAATACATGTGGAAACGATAGACAGACTTAATCAGTTTGTTTGGGTGATTCAAATGGTCTGTAAAAGAAACGCCACAGCCTGTAGTTGAGCATAGTATAGCAAAGTTAAGTTGGTTTTGAAACATCTGTAGTGGGCTTGAAGACCACTTTCTTGCAGTAGAGTCATCTGTAATTGGAGGGTTTAGGTAATGCTCATAAGGATTTGGCACTTTCACTTGAAATAAATCTCCTTCAGACAAAGCTATATCAAGCTGATTTAGTTGAATTATTTTCTGGTCATAAGTTGGTGCAACATTATACTTGGCATCCACGTTAAATTGAAATGCGTTTACAATGGCAATTGTTGGTGATTTAAATTCCATTGTGCTTTTTTTTATGTGATAATAAAAATGTTTATAACCTTAACAAATCTTGACACGAGCAAACCAGTGTGGCTAACTAATGGAATCGATAATCGAGATGGTAACAAGGCTGTGGCTATCCATGAAATGTTTTATACAGTAAAGTGGTTTAATGTAACGGATGATGAAAATTATTCTGTAAGTGGAACTCTTGATGGTATTGAGAAGGGTGATACTTTACGAGCTGGGTATTATGACTTTTGTACTTTAGCTGAATGGCTTCAAAATGAATTTAAAATTAAAGCAACTTTAAACCCAGCTAATTTACTTGTTACAATTGAATTTCCAAAAAGTGGTCAGTTTTCTTTATCAATTAGTCTTTTATTATTACTTGGATTTTTAGGTAAAAAAATAACACATCTAGATGAAGATTGGTCACAATCAGTCGAACGTCTACTATCACCAAAAAAACCAAGAATAACTGGCAGATATCCTGTTCATTTGTCAGTACACACAGTGCTAAATGTTTATTTAAAAGAACTGAACACTACTGAAAATGTACACAATGGAAAGCCTTCAACTTTGTTAAGATGCTTGCCGACTGGAACTACCCCATATTATGAAAGTGTGGTTGCTAGATTTCCTAATTTGCAGTTTAAAAAATTAGGTTCTAATTTCTTTGAGTCACTGAGTATATCTGTAACTAATCAGGATGACAAACCAGTTCTTATGCATGATTTTAGTGTTGTGTTGGAAATTAAATAATTTTATTTTTGTTTATAAAAATGAGTGGTCTTGGTCCAAAGCCTAGAATCATACCAGTTGCATGCCCAGTAACAGAGTTGAAAGATTTGGCAGACGTCCAGGATTTTGAGAAGGAAGGGGATGTTGGAGAAATATATGGTTTTGAACTTGATTCAAATGGCATGTACAAGAGGAAAGTAATTGTTGACATGAAAGACGGTGAAAGACAGATTCCTAAACTTGGTCAGCTACGTGATGTTACTGTACCTACTCCACCTGTAAATAATTCGCCCTACAACTTAATACATGTGGGAAATAAGTGGGTGGTTTCACCTGTACCTGTTCCACCTCCCACAATTGACTGGGACATAAAGATTGAATTTATTAGTCCTTATGTATACACTGATGATGAAGGTGCCTTAGTGTTTAGGAAGGTTGTTAATTCTGGGCCGCTTATTGTAAGCCTTGTTCCAAGTTTTGCCCCAGACAACAATAGCAGAGAAAAACTGAAAGTTGAAAATTATGAGAGACGGAGATATCTTCTTACAACTAGAAAGGGTAGATCAGATACTTCTGTTGTGTTTATGCCAGCAAGCTTAGTCGTGGCTAGAGAAGTGACAATAGTATTTGAAATTATCATGAAATCTGTTGCTTCTGCAAAAGAGGCAAATATAGCACAAGGAATTAAACTTACATGGAATGAAACAGTAACAGAATCATCAAAGGTCTTTATTGCTATTACAAAAAATAATGATGTTATTAATGTTTCGAGCAGTGTTCCAGCTGTCAAGGTGGTGGTCGACAAAGCAACTTTTGTTCGTCTAACTTACATAAACCTTGAACACATTGATCTTGTTGCATTTTATTATGCCAGCAAATTGTATACTTTTGAAGAGTTGCAAAATGTAATTGCTGATTAAAAAAATATTTGTCATAAAAAATGGTGAACTTGTATCCACAAATACCACCTGAGCAGCTTGAGCCTATTGAGCGTGATAAAACATTAAAGGCAGATTCATTCCGTTTAATGAATATTACAGAAGCGTTGAAGTATTTGGAAGAAGAACAAGCAAAATACTCGAGGTGTAAACGCCGTTACAATACGGTTTTCAATTCTGTACACAACACATCAATGGCCATGGGGGTGGTTTCGGCCGGATTATCTGTAGGAGGTATAACTCTGTTTGCAACGGGGGTGGGAAGTGTCGTAGGAATTGCTGTTGAAGCTGTTGGCCTTGCCACAAGCCTGGCATGCTTTGGTATGGAAGCCCTTAACAAAAAACTAAGTTGCAGAAGCATGAAGCATTAAGTACGCTCGCAGCAGCTAAGCTGACGAGTATGAAACTTATTATTAGTAAATCTTTGGAAGATAATGAAATTGACGATAACGAATTTAAAAGAGTCCAGGATGATTTGGCCAACTATAAACAACAAAAGTCTGAAATACAGAATAAGATGCGTAGTCAGGCTGTAAATGTTGAAGAACTAAAAAAATCTTTTTTAGAACAAAAGATAGGCCTAGAAGAAACTATGAAAAAAGTACAAGGACTTATAAAAAATTAATGATCCGTTTTGGTAATCCATTATTTTTGTCATACTCTTCGCAAAAAGATGTCATGCCTGCTCATTTGACGCCATCAGCTCCACCACCAGAGTACTACTGAGAAAAAAAGTTTTCTTGTTGTCCTTGTAACTTGAGAAACCTGTCCCAGTGTCTTATTGACTTGGGTTAAGAACTTATAAGAACTTATAAAAACTTATCTTAAGACACTTATAAGAACTTGTTTTAAGTCACTTGAAAGAACTTATGGTAACTAACTTCAAAGTTACTTACAAATTTACTTAGAGGTTTATAATGTACCTTATTAAGTACTTGTAATTTACTTAAAAACATCCAAAAAGTAACATAGACAGTAACTTGATAATTGTACCCATGACTTGTGCACTAGAAAATAATCTGTTTAGACTCAGGGGTGGGGGATCTGCCTTAATAATGGTGGGTTGGCAGCTGATAAAAAAATGCTGCTTAAATAATTTCCGGAGTGGAACTAAAATGGCTAGGTAATAAAGGTATTGACTGTCTTTGTTGACGTGGGCTTGCTTAATTACTGTGCTAATTATAATAAATCAATTGTTTGGGGGGAGGGGTGACACAGAAGCCCCACATTATAGATAAAAAAAAAATGCTGCTTAAATGATTTCCGAAATGAAACTAAAATGGCTAGGTAATTAAAGAATCAAATGGTATTTGTTGGCGTGGGTTTGTCTAAATGGCTAGTTGATTATAATAAATCTATTAATTAGGGGAGGGGTGTCACAGAAGCCCCACTTTATCTATCTCTGGCGCCGAGGCTTAGAGCGGCGCAGGTAAATCCTTAGCGCCCGCACTGGGTCCTGTTGCCGCGATCCAGGGGAGAGGTCCGCTCCACGGAGGGGCCGTATAGTCAGCACCTGAGGGGCCGCCGCGGGCGGCGGTTCTTGGCCAGGAAAGACGGATCGGGGAGCAGCTGCGCAGAGCCGTCGGAACGAACTGCAAACAGGCTGGGAGCATCGAGAGCGCGTGAAGCTCGCTGACTCGGGACGCTGTAGCGAGAGCCAGAAGGAAACAGGTTTTCCGGGTCAAATCTGAGAACCGAGCCAAGGGGAGGGGTTCAAACCGGTCCGTATTCAACCACATCAGTACCCAGGCAAGATCCCACCGGGGTACTAGGGAACGTGAAACAGGACGTCGGAGTTCAAAGTGTGCCAGTAAATCCGACAGATCCTTGCAGGCGCCTGGGTCCGGTAGACTCAGGTGGCGGTAGGTGTCCGCGATCATAGCGCGGTAGCCCTAGATGGTGACCGGGGCTAAGCCTTGGTCGTCGAAGAGCCACAGGAAGAACTCCGCCAGTTGGTGGGAGGCTAGGTTAGTGGGAGGGAGTCCATGGGAGGCGCACCAGGTCTGAAAGACCCTCCACTTGCCTTCGTACACCTTCCTTGTAGAGAGTCTGCGGGCTGCTGCAATTGCCGCCACTGCAGCATCCGAGAAACCTCTAGCGGCAAGGGCTTGCCGGACAACCTCCAAGCGTGTAGGCGGAGGCGTTCCGGGCACGGATGGAAGAGCTGCTGACGGGGCTGCTTGAGCTTCGTGGGAGGGGTAGGAAGCTCCAGGGGAGGGCCCGTCGCAAGCGCGAGGAGGTCCGTGGTTCAGCTCTTGGTCCAGTTGGAGGGGGCCACCAGCAAAAGGACCGCCGAGCATCCTAGAAGCTTCCGCAGCACCTTCGGAACGAGGACTGACGGGGGGGGTAGGCGTAAGCAATCAGGCCGTCCCAAGGGACGGCGAGCGCGTCCACTGCCCAAGCGAGCGGATCCGGGACTGGAGAGACGTAGACCGGGAGCTGGTTGTTCCATCTGGTGGCAAACAGATCCACTAGCGGCGTTTCCCAGTGAGAGCAGATCAGGTGAAAAATATCCGGGCGTAGGGACCACTCCGTGTGGAGCAACTGTCCGCGGCGAGACAGGGCGTCCGCAATCACGTTGAGGTGGCCGGGGATGTGGCGGGCTCGTAGAGTAATGCCCCGATCCCTGCACCAGAGGAGAAGGTGGTACAGTAGAATGCACAGGGAGGGCGAGTGAGTGCCCCCCGGATTCTGTATGTAAGCCACCACCGTCGAGTTGTCGGAGAGCACGAGGACTTCCTGATTGGACAAGGTCTCCTGCCAAAAGTCGAGTGCCAACCCAACTGCCTTCAGTTCCAGCCAGTTGATGTGTTTCCCTAACAGCTCCCGAGGCCAAACGCCCGAGGCCGAGAGAAAATCCGGTAACAGGTGCGCGCCCCAGCCGGCCTGGCTCGCATCTGTACAGAGAGACCACCGGGGCGGCGGGGAGTGAAGGGGCACCCCCGAAGCCAGCCAAGCGAGGTCCGCCCACCTCTCGAGGTGAGGACGAGCCAGAGGAGTGACTGGTACAGAGCGCCCAAGGAGGGTCGCCAGTGAAGAAGGAGATGTAGCTGGAGAGGCCGAGCATAAAGTCTGCCCAAGGGAAGCAGGTCCGCAGCCGCACTGAGGAGGCCCAGGAGTTGAAGCCAGACCCTGGCGGTGAAGGAGGATCCCATCTCCATCGAAGTCGCTAAGTCGACGATCTTCTGCCGCCTGGCCAGAGGCAGGCGGACAAGGTTGAGGTCGGTCAGGAATTCCATCCCCAGATGTAGAAACCGTCGAGAGGGAGAAAGATCTGATTTCCCCAAATTGAGTAGGAAACCGAGACGACGCAGAAGGGAAAGCAGGGCATCTCTGTCCGTCTGGAGCGCTGCGGAAACCAAGTTGCGCAGTAGAAGGTTGTCCAAGTAATTGGAGGCCGGGCTCAGGGAACGCTGGCGGAAGTAGGCCATCACGGCGTCGAGCAGTCTCGTAAATACCCACGGACTGATGTTGAGGCCGAAAGGAAGGGCGCAGAACTGGTAGACAAAAGGCAAACCGAAGGTACCGGCGAGACGACGGATGAATCGGGACGTGCAGATAGGCGTCTGACAGATCGAGGCTGATCGCGAAGTCCATCGATCGGACGGCCGCACGGAGTGTCCTGGCCGTCTCCATCCTGAAACGAGGGGCCAAAATGAACTTGTTTAGCGCTGATAAGTTGTTTAGCGCTGATAAGTCGATAACTGGACGCCACTTGCCGCCTGGTTTGGGGACTAGAAAGAGGCGGCTGTAGAACGCCGGTGAGTCTTGCCGCGAAACCACCTCTGTCGCCGCTTTGGTGAGGAGGGCCGCCACTTCCCCGCGCAGAGCGTCTGCCTGTATGCCGTCGAGCGGTTCCTGGGTCCACATGGGTGACCTGCGAAGAGGCGGAGGAGACAGGAACGAAAGTTGCAGGCCTGAGGTAACCGTGGAAAGAATCCAGGGGTCGTCCGCGAACAGCGATCTCCAAAGATCGCTGAAGAGCGACAGCCGCCCGCCGACAGGAGACCCGAGGACTGAGGGCGGGGGCGGTGGTGGGGGCGAGTCAACGAGCCCGGCCGCGGCCCGATTTACGGGAGCCGCGGGGCCAAGAAGGGCGAGGGGCGGGGCCGGCCTGAGAAGCCTGGAATGGACGGGCCTGACCTCGCGAAGATCCGACTGGGAGTACGGAGGGCCTGAAAGACCGCCGGGCACGACCCCCGGCCGGGCGGGGGGCGCGAAAGCGGGTCGAGGCTGGGGTAGATGCCGGCTTGGGCCACAAGTCCTTGGAAGATTCCTTTACGGTTTGCCAAGTGTCGCCGAACAGCTGAGGACCACCTAAGGGGGCTTGACGGAGCTGGGTCTTCACTGACAAGGGAAGGTCCGAGCAGAGGCGCAAAAGGGTATCCCGCCTCCAGAGGTCGCAATTGGCAGCTGCTGCCATGGCGTTGGCGGAGGAATGGTAGGCGGCCCGGTTGGCCGCTATCAGGATGGACTGCACGTCACGGAGCGGGGACTGAACCTCCAGGTCCCAAGTATCCTGTAGGCACTGCAGGGCTGCCTGGGTAGCCACTTCCAAGAATCTCGAACACGCCAGCGAGTTCCGCACTAAGGAGGCGATCCTGTCGAGAGGCCGAGGCCAAGAGTTCTGGACCAGTCTGCGGCCGCCCGCCTGCACTAAGGCCGCCGCATCCACCGCTGGAAGAGGGATGGCGAAGGCTTGGGAGTGTCCAGCGTACCAGGCCTGGCGGAAGCTCAAGTTGATTCCCACAGGCCATCGAGCGGCGGTAAAGAATCCCGTGTCGCCGAAAGCGTCGTTTCGCAGCTGGGCGGAGAAAGCATCGGTGAGGTCCCGGAAGCCGGCTGGCTGCGGGAGGGACTTGCGGCGCTTGACTTGCCTCTGCGCGTCGACCATGGCCGAAGCCTGTCTCTTCGGAGGAGGCGAAGGCGGACAGAAGTCGGGAGGTAGGTACTTGGCGATAAGCCGGGATGCCTCACCCAGGGCGTGGACCGTCTGTGATCCGAGCGAGGGGCCGGCGACGTCTGACGAGGCGGAGGCAACGAGGAGACAGCGGAAAGGCGGGACGGAGATCCAGCCGCCGAGTCCTGCAAGAAGATCGCCGAGGCCGAATCCGTCGGATGAAGGCTGAGGACGTCCGGTTCCAAAAACCGATCCTCTCGCGGAAAAGACGAAAGGGGCGAGCGGCTACGAGAGCGCCGCACCGCCGCGCGCGAGGTAGACGTAGCCGCCCGCGACGCACGCAGAGAGGGGCGCCGCGGCGACGGAGGGACCGTGGCAAAACGACGGTCCACCTCGAAGTCGGGATCCGCACGCGGAAGCCGACGTGAGTGACATAACCGCGATCGGAATACAGACGAAGTGGTCTGGTCACCCCTGGCCCGCCTGGGAGAACCGGTGCGGGGGGGGGGGGGGGGGGGGGACCGCAAAATGTCTCTCCTAGCCCGCTCAGGAAAGGCGGAGCGGGGAGGGGACGAATACCGGGCACGCGGCCCCACGTCCGATGCCTGGGAGCGTGGAGGACGCGCGACGATGTCACACCGGGCCCGCTTGGTCGATACGGGGCGGGGGGGGGGGGGGGGGGGGGAGGGGGGAGGGCAGTCACGCCAAGCCCGCTCAGGAAAGGCGGAGCGGGGAGGAGACGATTTATGAGCCCGCGGCCCCAGCTCCGAAGCCTCGGAGCGAGGGAGGCGAGGGTCCGAGTCACACCGGGCCCGTCTGGTCGATACGAGACGGGGGGGGGGGGGGGGGGGGGGGAGACAGTCTAAGGTCACGCCAAGCCCGCTCAGGCGAAGCGAAGCGGGGAGGGGACAATTTATGCGCACGCGACCCCCGCTCCGACGCCTCGGAGCGTGGGGGGCGAGTGTCAACCTCACCCCGGGCCCGCCCAGGCGAGACGGAAGGCGAAGCTTGCCGGGCCCGTTCGGAAAACACGGAGCGGGGAGGCAGCATTACTAAAGGTCTCGAGTCACGTTCCGAAGCCTCGGTGCGTGAGCGAGAGCTTTTCTTATCACGTTTTCTCTCTTTCTTATGTTTGCGTTCAGTCACCCGCCCCCGCTCCGGAGACCTAGAGCCGGGGGTGGCTGACGAACACTCAGCTCTCCCAGACCGCTCGCCCGAAGCGGACCGGGGGGGTGGGGGGGGGGGGTGGGAAACGATATGGGGCTCAAGCCACGCGCTAACGAAGCAGAGCGTGGGGAGCGTGACTCCGAAACTCGCCTACCCTACTCCGAAGACTCGGAGAGGGGAGGGAGAACCTGCGAGGTAACGGTACAGGAAGGGGACTTACCTGTGGGCCGGACAGCCCGAACGACGGAGCGGAGAGGAGCCCGAAGCGCCGAGGGAATGACGTCCACCAGTGGAGGATCCCGGGGAGACAGAAGCGGGCGAGGGGGCCGGTCACGTCTGTAGAAGTCCCACATGCGCGACCACCGGTCTTCCGTCCACGCGGCGCAAACGTCACACGTTCCGTCCGAAGAACAGCCCGAACACGGCAAGCAAGAGTCGTGGGCATCGTCCGGCCACTGGAAGTCCCCGCAAAGGAGGCAAGTCTTCAACACAGAAGAAGCCATAAGGCCGTAGGCCAACTACGCAGGCGAAGAACAGTCAAACCGTGCACACTCCCTACAGGGCACAAGTCACGTGCGTCGTCGAACCCCAAGGCCAAAGCCAAGGGTGAAGCTCACAAAGTCAGAGCCGGTAAACCACCCGTCGGCGCACAGTTCACAACTAGTCCAAGAAAAAGAACAGCCACGAAGGTAGTGAGTCCAGGGCTGAACCGAACGACTCCAATTCAAGCCCAAAGTCAAAAAATCACTGAAGACAAAAAACCCGTAGAACGGAGAAAGGCAAAAACTCGACCGTCCCCGGTCGAGCTATGAGTGAAACTGACGAGGTCGCCCTGTAAGGGGGGAGGCCACCCGGGGCCCTAGTGCTTGGATCCCCGGTGTCTCCTCCCCAGTTGTGTGCTATACACAACTTTTGCTGAAATCTATAGGCAATAGAGTGTATTCCAGATAGTAATGCCATCGGTAATGTATTTTGAAAAAAACAAACTTGCCGCAAGTATGTGGCCATGGAAATTTCGCAGTGTATTGCAAATTCAGATAGAGTGCAGAGGTCTATAAATATGGGAACCGTGATAGTGTCGGTTGTAACGCACGCAGACTTGCCCCCAGTCGTACGCACAGACTCTCGCACAACAGACGCATACACCGCCACTGACTCAGACGGGCGCATTCATGCGGTAAAACACAACTCACGGGCTTCTTTTCTAACGGAACTTTTATACACAATAAATAAAGCAAACGCTTAAAAAGATTATCAACTATTCACACTACACCTTCCCCACTACATCCAAACATCACATACACATACACAATATCACTGCCAGGCTAGGCATTAGTTTCTCACAGTCTCCAACCTGTTTGGTGTTCTCGCCTGGTTACTGTCAGTCCTTTCACGTATAGGCGTGCTAGTCCTTTCTCGTTCGCTCCTCGAGTCGTCCTGTCTCTCGAGTCGTGGACGTCCTCGTTTCTCGTACTGTATCTTCGCTGTGACCCTCGTGTCTTGGCACCGGCCGCTCACTCCCCGAGTGAAGAATTGGAGATATGACCTCGCGTTAGGTCCTGGTGACTGACGTCTCGGCGTCCGTCTCTCTCTCTCTCCAACAAGCACTCTAAACAACAAGGACACAAATCGTAACACTTGCTAAACACACACACATGAATGAGAAACATTACGTAACCTTGCTTTTACAACAACTCACGTTCATTCACACACACCCGTGCTTCATAACCCGAACAACACCCCCATAACTGTCACTATCTTGAAACAGACTATAACCTAACACTCTCGCTATACATTACTCTATACACTGGAAAAGACTATGCTTAACCAACCACGTACTACCTTCCTAGCGACTTAGACATACGCACCTCACATTCTTTAAAGCATGTTCTTAAACGAACTTTAGTTCGCGAACTCTGACGAACTACAGTTCGTGATCTCGGACGAACCAGGTTGGTTCTTAATTGGACGATCTAAAGATACGGCGAACCTAGTTCGAAGTAGTTCACGAACCTCGGCAAACCATAGTTCGCTGTCGGAAAAGGTTCGCTCAACGTGTTGAGTAAACAAAGGCGAACCTTTTCTCTGATTGGTCAAAACTTTTACCCTCTTCTGCGTTGGAGATAAGAAGACAGTCACCGATACAAACAAATAATTTTATGGCGGACCGTGATATTTCGCTCGTGCGAAGAACAAAACCTATTTTTATTGATTTGTGGGAGGCGCAACGCTGTTTGTGGGGTCGCTACTGCAAGTAGTACAAAAACAAACATCGTTCAAATCGCGAAGCGGCATAGCGGCAGCCATTTTGAACACCTTCGCAGACAGTAAGTACGCCGAATCAAGCACTTCAATTAAGAAAGAGAACCATGGCAAGCCTGGTTGCTGAAGTTCGCCTAGGTTCGTTCAACCTCAATTTAGAAACAAACCAAAAGATCGCCGATCTTCTCCGATCTAGGTTTGCCGATCAATAGTTCGTCTAATTAAGAACAGCTCTAAGTTATCCATCTCGGTAAATAACTGTATACCAAAAACACCGGTTACCTCACTGAATTCCAAACCAACATAACTGAACCAAACCGGTCAACACTATACAACCAAATTACTCTTACCAACGCATACCGTCTTTAACTAAGCAACTATCAATAATACATATATAGAAACATACCTGAATCCTAGGTTTCAGATTCTTGGAATACGGGCTAGGTATCTCACAAACATCTGCTCAAGCCCCGTACTAATGCATTTACTGCTCTGCTAGACTAAGCTCTGCCTACAACTCATTAAACTCCCCCGTGTCATAAAGGTTCCACGTGGGCCTCGTGCTATACGGACTATCGGCACAAAACAAACCGTTAACAAAAACCGTACCGTATTAAACCTAATGTGTGAACACTATGCATGAGCATAGAGTTTCATCACATCGGTGTAGTGCCAAGTGGTGGCTAGTCACTTTGTTAGTCAGTTCTTTAACGCTGGGCCGGCTACTACGACCATCTCTCGGCGGTCCAAGTGGTGTCGCCGTTCATCCTGTTCATCATATCAAGCTGATGTCGCATTGTGTTTGTCAGTATTGCAGCCGTGCATTGTTTAATCCTTTTCATCTTGATACACTATTGCTTGAAATACATTTTGACTGTGATAGTTCAAGGGTGGTGCCAAAATAGCTTGGCGCCTGAGGCGTCAAGCTATTCTGGCACCACCCTTGAACTAAACTGGTTGCTCTATCTCATAATTTGTAATATAACCTTCATAGGACAGTAAGCAATGTGTATAAACTCAGCGTCAGGATGTGATGGGTTAAAGCAGACAGTCTTTCGCTGCCCAGATGGACATGAATAATGTGGACTTGGGCAAGGGACTAACTGGTGACGTGACTTAAGGCCCACTCCACCTGCAAGATGCACATCGAGCTTCATGAGCATCCACTGGCTGTTGTTGAGAATCTATTCACCTTAAGTTGTTGGCCCCATTTACACCAAAAGCGGTGTGCGAGCTCGTACGCGGACCCATTCACACCACGAATTGTGGTTCGACCGCAACTAAGATCCGAAATCACCGACCACACTCACTGTGTCTGCTGGCTTGTGGCCGTTAAGATCCAAAAATCACAGACATGTGGGTCCAGTTGCATGAGTGAGCTAAGGTGCTCTGCTATAGCTTAGAGGCTGGCGCAGGACTAAGCTCACACATGCAAATGGCCTCAGCACACACTGAAATTGACCCTCAGGACGAGGAAGCCACTGTGAGGTGAGTGTAGTGTAGGGTCATACTGGTTGTCTCCCTCGAATCGGTGCGGCGGCAGATATTAGCGGTGGCCGCTCCTGGGAGACAACTAGTGTAGTATCGAATGGGGGGTGGGGGAGGGGGGGGGGGGGAAATAAATGTCCGAGTGAAAATAAATGGAGCGTGACCATGACTGGACGTGACTCATCCATCGCCTCTTTGCAGCTCCGTGACACGACATCCATACATTCTGGTGTTAGCGTCGAGGGGAGACTTGATTCAGTTTGATACAACTGGATGCACTTCGTCCAAATTAAAACCAGAATCTAGCATTTGTGACAAGAGACATACAGAAGAACCTTGTTCTGAGCAACCAGTCGTATGAATGTGAGAGATCATCGGTCATGAAAGGCCACCATCTAGGTGACATGACTGTACGCGAAAGGCCACCATCTAGGTGACATGACTGTACGCGAAAGGCCACCATCTAGGTGACATGACTGTACGCGAAAGGCCACCATCTAGGTGACATGACTGTACGCGAAAGGCCACCATCTAGGTGACATGACTGTACGCGGCCACCTGCACGTTGGTCTTTAATGCCAGGTGACGTTTTTGCCTTGAAAGACTTCTCTTGAGCGAGCACCCGTCCTTTAACCCATTTAGCCCCATGGCCCGAATTTTGGAGGTGTTACCTAACTCCTATGTGCTAGTTGCAGGAGATAGATTAACCATGATAAATGAAAGATAGTGCCAGATTGGCTTGGCGCCTGCAGTAGGGCGTTGGGGCTAAATGGGTTAAGACCACTTGTTTTCCTGGAAAATGGTGGTTGCTGAAATCTGGTTCAACTGTAGTGATATGACTATAGTGATATGCAGTTACAGTAAACCATGCAAATGTGCGGCGTGCCAGCAGAGTGACAAAATATTTATTGTTTTCTGAAGTAAGAGCAACTCCACCATGAAGTTATGTCAGTATGTGCGTCCGAACTTGACCTTGTGTAAACATTCACTTCCACCCATTCCCCTCGCCGGCTGCCGGAGACAGAGTTAGTGCAGCCGTTACCGTGTGATCTAAAAGAGGTCTGTTTGCATATATTGTGACGTGTAACGAAGTGGCGCCGTAGTTGAAAAGATTTTATTTGAGGTCGCGTGTACGGCCTACAGCTTTTGATGTGATTCTGCATCCAGATTGAGTGTGAGGTTATGAAAGTACCCGTTGCTTCTTGAACGACACCCAACTGACTCAAATAGTCGAGCAACATTAACAGTGACAAGGGTAAGAAGAGAAAACCCCTTGCGGTACTTGCATACGAAAGGACACCGAGGTCAGTTGCTTGAGTGAGCTGAAATCCTGCGCCAGCCGCACTAAGCAAGGTGTTCCGCTATCGCTGAGCCGCCTTGTTTAGTGGCTGGCGCAGGATTTAAGCTCACTCATGCAAATGACGCCTGTTTTGTCCGAGCGGGCATCACTAAGTATGGCGAGGACAGATCGCCTGCCAGTCGTGACGCCAACAGGTGGATAATTAATTAACGCTTCTCGCTCGGTCATCATGCTGCACAGCACTTGCACCCTTGTTTAGTCGCCTCCTCTTACACTGCCGAGTAATATCACTGTGTACACAGCTTTACCACGAACGGCCGTAGAAGAGGCTACAGTACAAGGTCTTTGACACGTGGCACAGGTACAGTCGCAGTTCAAGTTTAACCCATCAAGGTTAGCCCCACTACGGACGCATTTCCCAATGAATTTCGGAGGTGTCAGCTAACTATGCTATTATTGAAGGGACAAGGACTTCCAGCTGGCGCTGATTTCGTCCGGGGGGGGGGGGGGGGGGGGATGGGCCAAGGGGTGGGGGGGGGGGGGAGAATGGAGTTTAGTTCTGGCTGTCTGTCGCTGGTGCTCGCGCATCGCTAGTTTTACAATCTTGCATCATGGCTGCCCGCGCCCTATGGGGGTCGAGTCGTAGGGGGGGGGGGGGGGGAGGGGTTCTCCTTCGTTCTTGTCGTCAGTGACGGATCGTTTGTTTAGATGTGTTGGATCAGGGGGTGTTTGTTAAGTAGTTGTATTGTCTGGTTTGCGGTGGTGTGCCAAGTGTCTGGGGTGGGGTTTATGAGACCTTCCAGTGTGAGAGGTGGGTTTAGTATGTCTTCTAGTCTAGCTCTGGCGTGGTTTATGGTAGGGCAGTCTAGCAGTATATGTTCTGTTGTGAGTGTGTGGCCGCATGTACATATGACTGGGTTGGGGTGGACCAGGTATCTCTCGCCCCCTAGTCTGATTCTTGTTAGTCGGGTTTGGTCTTTCCTTTTGCCTGAGAGTAGGATGGGTACGTTGTTTAGGACCCTCGTGAGGCCTTTACGTCTACCTCTTATTGCGTGATGAAATTCTTTTTCCCATAGATTTTGCCGGGAAGGCTGGCCGGAGGGGTGTCAGCTAACGCCGGACTGTGTGCCAGTTGCACTGAGAAGATATACGACGGCATGATAATTCAAGGGTAGTGCCAGATTAGCTTGACGCCTGAAGGCGCTTACCTGGCACTATGAAGGAAACACGTGTCAATGGCGCCCATCTTTGCCGGCAGCGGAGAGGTCTGGATTCTCACGAGCCCGGCAAGCTTGTCTGAGAAAATGGTCTTCCTCAGAGGAACAGAGTCGTTTACTGAATGATGCCAATCCGTGTCAGTAAATAGAGACAGAATCTCTTGAACCCTGCGGCTTCAGCGTCTCGTCAAATCTATTCCTTTAGCACTAAGATTGGGGAGGCCGATAACTGACGGATTGCAATACAATGCCCATTATGAGTATACGACTATCCACTACAGGACAGTTTTAGATGATCAGGCTGTGATTTTGGATCTTACAGCCCTAGGCCGTAAGGTCTATAATCCTAGACTAGCACGCACTTGTGGACATATACAACCATCTTCGGTCACTGAACAGGGCACCCCGCTCCAACGATCTCTAATAATAATAATTCTAATAATAATAATAATAATAATAATAATAATAATAAGGGCATTAAATAGGCGCTTTATCCCAACTGAAAATCGGCTCAAACCGCGAACTGAACCCAACAAGCACGCTCACGTGAATCACACGCATTCACTCACACACACTGTACACAAACACATAACATTCACGTGGTGCTAAGGGCAAGTTCAAGCGAGCTACTGAAGTTTTGGAAATTCAAAATCGTTTGTATTTGAAATTTGATTAAGTGGGCTGAAACTGATACCAAAGTCGTGGGGGAGGAAGAGCCGGAGTACCCGGAGAAAGAACCCCCGACGGTCCGCCCGAATTAACGGTGACACTTACTAGAGGAGAAAAATCCGACGGCGGAACCCGTAATCGAACCTCGCACCTTTAGCATTGGTGGCAGGCGCCTTAACCACTGCGCCACGGACCGCCCCGTCCGAGGAACGGCAAAGATGGAGCCAATAGGAGGCGCAAATGCGTAGAGCCAGCAAGAGACATAGATCCTCATGACTGAGCCGCCGCACCTTGCCTTAAAGGCGTCCCGCATCAATAGCTGCGGATATTGATGCGGGGCGGCTTGAAGAGAATTAAGTGGTGAAAAATATTTTAAAATCTCAGCAGTGTCACAGCATGCTATTGTTTGTGAACGGGCCATGAAGATGCTATGAAGTCAATGAAGCGTGCAAACTGCTGAGATTTTAAAATATTTTTCACCACTTACTCTCTTCAATCCGCCCCGCATCAATAGCTATTGATGCTGGACGCCTTTAAGGAGTTAATTTGCCTGAGACCGCCAAGCTCTAAACTCACTCGGCGATCAAGTTATGAACGACGTAAAAGCGTTTTGCTCTGTGCCAAGACACAAGCATGTTTTTAAGTCCCTTCTATTCAGTATAGAAGGGACTTTCTAGGACGGGTCGCAGTGGGGCGAATTTAATAGCATGTTTTATATTTTACGTAATTTTATATTTTACGTGATATGAGTTTCACTTTCGCTTCATAGGCTTGAGAAAATGGTGCCAAAAATAGAACGTCAATGTACAATTTCAGTCTTGCTATAATTTGTATGAAAGCAGGTTGACTTTACCTAGCTACAAGTACACGGGTCACCTGCATGCTCTTCTGAAAGCGCGTCGATGTGTGTGCGTGTCAGTGCGTGCATGTGCGCGCGCTCCAAACATCTCCAAGAGGCATAGATCCTCATGCGCCTGGAGGGCGCATGAGGATCTATTCCTCCTGGAGATGCTCGAATTTTTGGGAGAGAGAGAGAGAGAGAGAGAGAGAGAGAGAGACGTCCTACTGATTTAGAGTATTATGTCAGTGTCTGCGTGGTGACGGAGTTGACTCTTTTAAGTCACCGCCACTACTCGGAATTGTGGATATAACTAGCTTGGAAATAGACATTGAACGAGTTCGTTAGCCAGCTTTGTACGTTTTCAACTTCATTCGTAAAAAGTAATTCCTTGCAGAAAAAATAAATAAAAAGTAAGAATTCTCGGCTCTCGAGAAGGATCTGACAGTGACGGTTACGTAAAGGCACCAAACACGTCAGTGTTAAACAATGTTCCTAAATTGTCGCAAAGCACCAGATGTCAGTGTTATACAATGTTTCTAAATTGACATCAAATTCGTCACTGTGTACACGGCGTCAGATCAGTACCATGACGTGAGGCTTAAAGTATATAGTGACGTCATTTTGCTGCTCGTGCTATTCTTCCTCTTGAATTCCTGTCGCTACTCCAGCCCACAGAGCGTACGGCTAGTGGCGGGAAGCGCCATGTGTCCGTCTTCATTTGTCACAGTGTGCGCCGGTGTTTTTTGATCAGAGGAGGAGGGAATGGATCAGAAGGATAAGCTTAAAAATATATACATGAACTCTGATTGCTCCTAAAAGAAAAACGCTTGTGAGCTCCAAACAATACGGTAAACTTTTGGATGAAATCCTCATCTTATTTATTACTCGTGTATCCTCACGTAAATGTGAGAATAAGAGTTTTAGTGGAAAACAAATATGAAGTGATGTCATATTTGTCTGCGCTTCAGTCAGTGCAGGTGTCAAATAACCCGGTTAGTCCTTAAATCCTTGCAAGTGATCAACTGTCGGGACGTTCAAACGTTTGTTGTTGTTGTTGCTTTTCACAACGTGAACATAAGTTATTTATGAATCATAATCCGGTTTAAAAAGGCAAGCGGTGCCCTCGATAGTGAGGACCGACCAGGTAGTGTACAGGGCTCTTTGTGCTAAGCGTGATGGCCGAGGTCACTGCGACTTGCGTCCCGGCTTGTTACTGTGGTGCACTGCCGACAATCCTGGATGAGAATTAACCCCGATTTACGTGGGGGTGTAACTGAAGACGTAAATGGGTGCACTACTCCTTGCAAGCAAGAGGCATGTATTCTCATGGGCGGTCGCAAGAGGCATGTGTAGAGTCCGAAATAGCTCAGGCGGTTAAACGTCGGAGCAGGATAGCGAAGGGAATCGCCGGGTCGTGGGTTCGAATCCCGTCCCGGCCCCGGTAGCTGGACTCAAAATCCAGGGGAAAAAACGGATTTGTTCAATAGCATGTCCGTTGAAAGGTCCTGGTAAATCAAAGTGGCACAGTTGGAGTGCGCCTGAGTTGATCAGTGTTCAGGTCGTACTCCATAGGCAATAGATTTCCCTGTCCCCCATAACCCGCCCGTCAGGGCCGTCCACGATCACCTCGGTGCTGTGGACGTTAAACCCGAACTAACCAAGAGGCATGTATTCTCATAAGCCCGGCGGTCGCCGGGCTCGTAAGCCAAATACATGCCTCTTGCAGGTGGAGCTGAACCCAACGAATTTGTGAACTTCGTGCATTTATCTGACCCACTTCTGTTGTAGGGTCGACGCGCCCTAATGACCAAAGAGTCGGCTTACTTGTGCGCGTCACATTCCACGTATACACGAAAACAAGTCCTGACCTTGATTCACAGCTCCGGCTACCCTGAAGTGTGACTATACCTGACGCTATGCTGTGGTAGAACAATAATAATACCGGTTATTATATATAGGCGCTTTTCCCAATTCTGCGAATCGGCTCAAAGCGCCGCGAACTGAACCCAACACGCACACTCACGTGACACACGCATTCACTCACACAGTACAAGCCAAACACAGGACTCGGACATTCACGTCGTGCGAAGGGTCAGCTCAGCTACTGAGGTTTCGGAAATTTTGATCGCTTGTATTTGAAATTTGATTAAGTGGCCTGAAACCTGTACCACAGTGGAGGGGGAGGAAGAGCCGGAGTACCCGGAGAAAGAACCCCTGACGATCCGCCCGAATTAACGGTGACACTTACTAGAGGAGAAAAATCCGACGCCGGAACCGTTGATCGAACCTTGCACCTTTAGCATTGGTGGCAAGCGCTTTAACCACTGCGCCACGGACCCCCCAATGTATGCCAAGTAGACAAACAGCCCTGTTGGCTCGCACTGTGCGACCGACATCGCACAGACTGACATCAACCCGGGGACCTTTTGCTTACCAGGCAGCACTATCTGTATCCTTGTAAAATACAGTTTGATTTCAATTAATAAAAATCGTTTCATTAAAGTTTCGTGTCTCGTGCAGTGGTAATATCAGATCATTTTCGCGCCTTGAGAGATGCAAACTGAGGGGGGAGGGGTAGCTGGGGAGGAGGGGGGGGGGGGGGAGGGGTGTGTGATGCAGTGTGTTGCGGTGTTAATGGTATTGTGTTTTTTGTTGTTGTTGTTGGGTTTTTTCTTTCTTCTTTTTCTTCTTCTTGGGAACAGCCTATCATTATACCCCAATGGTGGTTTCACATAAGTTCACCGGCGATTTTCAAACGCGAACCGAACGGCACGGGCTTTGTGCCAGATTAGAACTAATGGAAGAATTGTATGTATACCGAGGAACAAGGGAAATGCGACATTTTGGGAATCATCGGAAACACCATACTGTTTCCAATGATTAAAAAATGTCGCATTTCTTTTACTCCTCAGTATACAAAGCTCGTCAAGCTTTAGATAGAGAAACAGTGATATTACGTCACCCAACTTTGAAGACAGGTTACACTGACGAAACGACACGCGCAAGAAAATTCCTTTTGATATGAGTCTCTGAAAGATTATTCTACAAATCCAGGAGTCTTTGCACCCTGAGATCGACATTCGTGTATTTTTGGATGTTGTCCAGAAGTCTAAATAACACATCATGAGGCAGATAGACCATGATAGTTCAAAGGAGGTGCCAGAATTACTTGGCGCTTCCGGTACCACCCTTGAACTATAATGGACGTTCAGGAGCCTGCAGTAGTGTGTCACGGCTGAATCGGTTAATTTGAATATTTTTCTCTCTCGTTTCAGCCGCTACCAAAGCAGTTTTGACAGTCTTGCTCGTGTGAACTCAGTCAAGATGGATTTCGTCACGGAGCAAAACCTGATCCGCCTCAAGCTTGGACTGTATGGAGGTCTTCTTTTCTTCTCCTTCTTCGTAATCATCGCTGTACCTGTTACCACGGTGAGTTACGGGTATAATAAACGTGTTAAAACTAAAACATACGAAAACTGCGTGTATCCTTAACCCATTTAACCCTGACGCACAACTGCAGGAGATGAATCGACCATTATAATGTTAGGGTAGTCATGACCAGATGAGCTTGGCGCCGGAAGGCAAGCTCATCTGGCACTACTCATGAATTATCATGGTCGTTCTATCTCCTGCAACTTCTGCATAGTCGCTACTTGACGCCTCCAAAATTTGGACAATGTGACCATTGGACTAAATGAGTTACATTTATTTTATAGTTATTTCATATAATGGTGATAGAAATTATAATGGAATATGTCAGCCAAGTTCAGTTTCAAGATACATTTAGAAAATACTGTGAACCTGCCCACATAATTAGGAATGCCTACTACAGTCATTTAGACCAGGCCGTCTGAAACTCAGATATAGTTGGGGGGTTTTCCTATCATTTCCAGAATGACGGCAATACTAAAAAAAAATATTTTTAGAGCCTCTGCATGGGTTTCTGGTTTGTTCTTAGTGCTACCGACCGTAACATATTTTGAAGGAAAATGTTAAGACATTAGGCTGTACCTTTGTGTGACCAAGTATAATCAACATCCGCGAGCACAGGTCAATTTGAATCTTAATGTTTCGTGCAAATGTGGCTGGCCTTTTCTCTTCCCTTTAAATAAGTGCGCGGGTTTAAAGTTGCAGACAATAATTACTTCTTTTTTCTTCAAAGAACAAAGCTTGAGTTTATATCAATGTTGTTAACCCTTTGGGTGTCGGTAACGGTTTTAGTCGCGATGACCGACACCCAAAGGGTTGAAACGGCAATAACGGGTGTCAGGAAATATTTGGCGAGGTAGGCACTGTATCTACTAGAGAAGTGCTGGGAGCCTAGGGAACGTATAGAAATAATTTCTAGAGCTCCTGCAAGGATATGAAATGATAAGGCAACCTCCTTAATTCAGGATTTTATTCAAGAATGACATGCCAAAATGAACTGCAGTAGTTTGTACGGCAATTTTAAGCATGAATTTGGAAAGGAAATGTGCGTTTCCAGCCCCCCCCCCCCTCCCGCCCTCCTCCTCCCCCCCCCCTACCCCCCCCCCCTCCCCCAGATATGCACGTTTTTGCCTTGAATACATTTCGCTGTAGTGACCATAGACTGCAAACGGAGGAGGGAAGAAAGTTTCGTATCCCTAGAGAAGAACGGATCTGTAGATGATGAGAAAGTATCATTTGATTCTTGAATGTCCAAAATGTTCAACACTTATACTAGCATACCTGTAAACTATCGTAGGCCCAATCAAAGTCCATGTTTAACTCATTTAGTCCCGACACACCTCAGGAAGATATGGATCGACCATGATAGTTCAATGGTGGTGCCAAAATATAAGCTATTATGGCACCACCCTTGAACTAACATGGTCGATCTGTTTCCTGGATTGTAATGCATTCTTCGGAGTACAACTCCAACCTTAGGACACAATGTAATTCGTCGTTCTCCCAGTGTGGTCGCATTATATCGTATGTTGTATGCACACTTGACGTTCCCTGCCTGTACAAGTTCTTACGTCAGTTATCTTGTACAATGATTAGGAACGATAATGCGACACATAAAGTTTGTGTCATTGTGTATCAGGGACTTCGCATCAGTCTTGTAATCTGTATCCTTTCTCCATATCTCTAATGAGGCTAAAAAAAAGAGAAGAAAATCGGTGAATTTTTAGTTTTTGAAACGTCATAATGCAAGGCGCTTGTTTCTGCAAAGGAACGCCACGTTGTTAGTTTGCTTTGAGGTTTCTGATTTATTCGGATTGACTGACTGACTGATTGATTGATTGATTTGATTGATTGATTGATTTCATTGAATGAGTAATTGATTGACTGATTGACTGATTCATTCATTTATTCATTCATTCGTTTGTTCGTTCATGGATGTTTGTAAATTTTCATTAACATTACTTTGGTTCTCCTTTTTCTTTCAGCATAGAATAGATACCGTTTAATCGTTTAACGCTTTCACTGAGAGAAAATGTGAACACGATCCAACTGCAAGAGACATAGATCCTCATGAGCCCCCGCGACTGCGGGGACTCATGAGAATCTATGCCTCTTGCTGAGACCAGTTTGTATCCACGTTTCTTGGATGCTTGTGGCTTTTGGTCGTTGAATGAACAAAGATTTCAGAAACAAAAATATCCGTACAGTTGCAAGGAAGGGGTTAATGTTTTTCAATAGTTTCAACACGGTCGTCGAGCTATATGTAGCCTAACAGTGAGTGTGCGAGGACCTTATTGTATTTGATTGCTATGTACTCTGTCTTGAAATTACCCACGGGTTTTAACTAAAAGTCTATTTAAGTGGATCAAGTGGACGCATACGTTGTTTCTGATATCGTTGTTATTTCAGCCGGTGGCAAAATGTCTCTCTCGTCCAAGTAACACTGACGGACACGAAGTAGTGCCAGTGTTATCAAGAGTCTGTTGACAGATCCTCATGAGCCCCCGCAACTGCGGGGGCTCATGATGAGCGGCTGTGCCTCTTGCATTTTGGGCATCGCTTGTTGCGCTCTGGCAGTGAAGAGGCCGGTTAACCCCACGACTGCTACTGACGATACCCCCTCGGCAAAGAAGACGGCGCACTGACTACACGTGAAATATTCTCAAACCCCCCCCCCCCCCTCCCCTTGTCTGTCTGCAGAACAACATTACTAACAACTACTGCTTCCTGTATCTGGAGAACCATGATGCTGGTCCGGCGTCCAACTGTAACTACCCGGTGGCCATGTCCGTCATTTTCCAACTGATGTACGGCCTGTTTCGTCTGGTCACGCTCATCCTGCTGATGCTGGGTATTCTCAACCACGAGTAAGTGTCTTCCCGTCAATTCAACTCACAGCCAGTCAAATGGCCAGGCACGCGCTGGGGAATAGGCCTCCAGTGCACATACCAAGGATAATCACACACTGGTTGCCTCCTGGATTCGCTGCGCTTATCAGCGCAGCAAATCGAGGGTGACCCACGGCCAGTGTGGGGGTAATCACTCACGCGATTAACAAGCAGTTAGATCCCCTTGGCCAGTGTCCAGCGCTGAAAGAGCTAGGAGTGACAAGTTATGTATTTGTATTGCAAAAATGTAGTTTTAGTTCTTAGACATAGATGTAAAGCGCATTGAGCCCATCCCTGGGGATACTGCGGTATATAAGAGCTTCTTGTTCGTCTCAGTTTTCCTATGACTGACAGTCACAGTGACTTGGATGACACCATGCAATGTCACATTGCATCCTGTTCCAACTCAAAAACCACTGAAAACGTGATCACTCCGTGCTGTTTGTTTTAAATAAGTACTGTGACAATGAACTGCTGACGCGGCATTGGGGATCGAGGTCAAGCCTACCCAATGCGCAAAAGGCTATGGGTCTACGGCCGTGCGCGGGCCAACGGTGGCCGACGTCGGCCCGATGTTTTTTTGCGCATTGGGCTACGATCTGTTTGTTTGTCCAGCGTTTACATTCATGTTTCCCTTCGTATGTATACAATTCTGTTCATGACTCAACAAACAGTAACTTACAATGTACATGTTTAAAGCGACCTACTCCAGACAGTAAAGGCTTAAGAGATATCTCTTGTATAAATGATCCTAGTCTGTCTTACAATAATGCTGGGTCACGTGACAGGGCTAACTTTCACTCATTCTACCCCAGACACACCACACCAAGATAACGATCGACCATGATAGTTCAAGGGTGATGCCAGAATAGCTTGGCGCCTATGGGCGCCAAGCTATTCTGGCATCACCCTTGAACTATCATGGTCGATCTGTGTCCTGCACTGCAATGCAGTCTTCAGAGAACAACGGCAACATTTGGGGATTTCGGTGTTGGGGTAGAATGAGATAAATTATGAAGTTTGATGTAAAATGAAAGACTTTTCTGCTGTCCTTCTCCTCCGCAAGAGAGCTCCTTCCGGTACGTCAAAAGGCCATGGAAGACCTCTGGTACGTGTGCCTACTCGATACTGAGATTGTGAAAAGAAGGGCAGAAAAGTCAAGACAACATTGATAACCAGTTGTATTGGTGTGTTTTAGGTAATAAAGCCCGCCATGGAACAGAGCGTTTTAACAATAACCTTATAAACAAATACATATACATATGGGAGCGCAGTGTGGACAATAAGTGTATTGTATTGTATTGTATGTCACACTGTATTTTCATGATTATTGTTGCTGATTTCAGCTTTATATTGTTCTCGGACCTGTTTCAACTTATCTACACAGCCGTGGACGCTGTAGCTCTGTTCCTGACGTTTATCGCGGCGTGTATTCTGTCGGCGGGCACCAACGCGACGTGTGGCTATGCGACCTGGCTAACTACGGAGTGAGTACTTGCACTGTCCGCTAGCTGGCCACCACTTGCGTCACGCTGAACGATGCACATTTCAAGTGAGGCATCAAGCATCGTTCACATTAACCCCTCATTGCCGAGAAAAGTGAGCACCACCAAACTGCAAAAGGTATAGATCCTCATGAGCCCCCGCAATTGCGGGGGCTCATGAGGATCTATGCCTCTTGCTGGAACTGATAAGTTTGTACTCATGTTTCTTTGACGGATGGGGGTATTTGACGTTGAATTTGCACTGATTTTCCCAAGTACAATCTGCGTCCATGATCCAGTGGTCGTGAAGGGTTAATTATACCACGCCTCAGGGGCTCTCGTCGTTAGTCAAAGGATGTGACATAAATCAAATAAGGCTCAGGTCGACACATCCAAGGTCAGTGTGATGGCCGCCATACTTGTTTTGTTCTTTTCAGTATCTGTTTGTGTGAGATCTCCCAGACTACAGGATCCATATCCTTGCTGATAGATATTTGTGAAAAGAAGCTGTTTTGCGCCCACTTTGAGACCATGTTTGTGTACACTCTACTGAATCATGTTATATCTCGCTCGCTTTTATTTTTCAGTTTCTTTCCTATCGTTATTGTACACGTGCTTTAATTCACTTATTCCCATTCTCTATATCAACAACACTTAATGTAGCTAACCCTTTGCGTGTCGGTAGCGGTTTTTGTCGCGATGATTCCTTTTGGAATCATCACGACAAGAACTGCTACAGACACGCGAAGGATTAGTTTGAGTGTTCATATGGACAAAACTTTCCATTCTAACTGTTCGTCGGTTGGGGGTTATGCGCCGTTTCCGCCGGGCGCAGGTCTTATTTGTAAATGATTTCTAACCACAATAGTATCTAAATGATCCTGTGATGAGTTGGTCTCTGTTTCAGCTGTAGTTTAATTTCAAAAGCTGTCGGGGACGAGTCGGCCGTTTCTCGGATGCACACTGCAGAGGTGAACGCTCTCTCTCTCTCTCTCTCTCTCTCTCTCTCTCTCTCTCTCTCTCTCTCTCTCTCTCTCTCTCAGTCTCTCTCTCTCTCTCTCTCTCTCTCTCTCCTCTCTCTCTCTCTCCTCTCTCTCTCTCTCTCTCTCTCTCTCTCTCTCTCTCTCTCTCTCTCTCTCTCTCTCTCTCTCTCTCTCTCTCTCTCTCTCTCTCAACGGCAAGTTTGAAAACTGGTTCTGTTACCAATAACATTTACCGTTGGAAAATAAAGGGTCATTGTCATTCTCTCTCTCTCTCTCTCTCTCTCTCTCTCTCTCTCTCTCTCTCTCTCTCTCTCTCTCTCACACACACACACACACACACACACACACACACACACACACACACACACACACACACACACACACACATACACACACCACCCTTAAACGGTCGCCTTAAAGGTCCAGACATTGCTGTAGGTATCAGGTCTGACTGGGTCAACTGAAACTCATTCCTCCGGGGATGAACAGAACATAGCTGTTTACTTGGCAGGCCTTGACAACTTTTCCAGTAGAAAGTGTATTAACCCATTTAGTGCTGATCACCATCACACGTGTTACGTTGTAGTCGTAGTCAAAGTATGATACAATCACACCAGACGCACGCACGTTGGGTTCTTGTAAAGAAACTTCAGTCAGCTGCAACTCGTCACACGTGGCACAAGGTTGTAGACCACATTGGAGTAACAGTTCCAACAATATTTTATTGCAGCGATGCAATCTCAGCACAATGCATCCACAAATGCATCCACTCACTGACACACTGTCTCCTCTACAATACATCAACACTTTTGACACACTGCGTTTCTCATACAATGTACACATATAATTCGCTAACAGCCCCTTTTAAACTATTACAGATTTCCAGAACAATCCAGCAAATTTACACAACACATCCAATTAGAAAAGAAAACGTAACCAAAACGTATTTAATATTTATGAAAAGAAAAGAACACTCTAGATCCGACTAGAAATTTTTACTACCATCTAGGCGCCTTCGATACAATGTTACGAAATGTAGCCGACAACTTTGACGTCATATTTGAGGTCACTAGAATAATCGCGCCGTTTCGAACAAGGTCAAACGAGGTCGGACTTCAACAAAGCAGCGAAAATATTATGCAACATTCTATCTACACACAAATCGTTCACAATGCTCCAGGCACAAGAAAATGAATCCTACCAAAAAGGTACATAATTCTTATCCAAAATAACTCAAATGAATATCGGATCTTTCCTGTGATCAACACACACATGCTCTCAAAAGAATAACACAACCACAAACGTAACATCCCCTCCCCCCCACCTCCCCACCCCCCCCCCACCCCCACCCCTTTTTAGAACGAAATTTCATTTTTTTTAAAAAATCTTCTCAAATCTCAAAACACTGTGGCTGTGTCAAACTTCACAGAACAATAAACACTGACAATCTCACATCAAAACTTAAATTAAATAAACTGCTCTGTAGTAATTGTCTCACAGTTTCTTTAACTGTCCTGAACAAAGAAATGTTCCTTTAAACTGCTCTACTCAGGTAATCTGCTCCAAGATTCTGTGCACCTTGATAGACTGTAACTTCATGTCAAAGTTCCGTAAGAACATTGCCAAATCATGAGTGAGATGGGCAGTTCAGATAGTTCAAGGGTAAATGGTCCTGGATCAAATACTGTCTTAATGAGTTTACGATAGTCCACACACACCAAATTGGATCCATCTGGTTTCTTCACGATGACCACTTGGGACGCATATGGCGACTTGGACTCCCTGATGGCTCCCAGGTCCAACAGCTCCTTGATGTCTTTCTTCAGTTTTTTCCTCGTGTTGTAAGGTAGACTATATGGCTTACTGCGAACTGGCTCGTTTGACGTCCGATTAACTTCATGCTGGATGGTGTCTGTTGTCCCCGGGTCAGGTTTAAACCGATGCTTGAACTCCGTAGTTAAGACTCTCAGCTCTTCTTGTTGTGCCCGGGTCAAGTTTTGATCGAACTGGATGTCTTCAACACCCTCCTTCTGGCGGAGTTCATTAAGGTCGAACAGGTTCTCGTCGTCTAGTCTCTCGTCAGCAGCCAGACGCACCGACGCAGCTTGTTGTGGTTTGTCCTGACGACCTCTCTCGACGTACTCTTTCAGCAGATTCGCGTGGTAAGTCTTCGTCTTGTTGTTGCCCTTGACTCTGTAGTCGTTGATACCAACCACTGTGTCAACCACGTACGGTCCCTTCCACTGCATCAGGAGCTTGTTGTTGTCGGTGGGGAGAAGAACAAACACCTGGTCACCTGGCTGGAAACGTCGAGGTTTGGCTTTACGGTCATAATAATGCTTCACATTGCTCTGCGCCTTCTCAAATTCTTCTCGAGCCATCCTGAGGGTATCCTCCAGCTTCTCTCTCAGGTCAAAGACATATCACCTCGGGCGCGTCGATGTCCTTAGTCAGCAGCTCCTTCAGGATGTGCATGAGTCCCCTTACACTGCTGCCGTCAAAGGGGGAGAACCCTGTCGAATCCTGGGGAACATCACGGTATGCGAAGAGCAGGCATTGATGTACCTATACAACAGCCTTGGCTGCTCAGCACACAGTTTCTTCAGCATAGCCTTCAATGTTCCGTTAAACTTTGTATCCAACCCGTTACACATGGGGTGGTAAAGGATCGTAGTGAGGTGTCGGATGCTCAACAGCCGATTGACTTCCTCCATGCAGTCGGATACGAACTGGGTCCCTAGATCACTCAGGATCTCATCAGGAATCCCCAGACGGCTGAACATGTCCACGAGCGCCTCTGCTGCTGTACTGGAGTGTCGATCTTCTTTAGTGGTATGGCTTCAGGATATCTTGTAGCGTAATCCACCAGGGTCAGATTGTAGCGATGACCTTCACTTGGGGGAGATATTGGCCCCACCAGATCCACGGCTATCCGCTTGAAAGGCATATCGATCAGTGGCATTTTCTCGAGAGGAACTTTGGACACCTTTCCCTTGGAGATTGTATTCTGGCATATGTCGCACGACCTGCAGAATCGGGTGATCGGGTGATATCAGGCTGCTCGGATCCTGTCGAGGGTCTTCCTGATTCCGAGGTGTCCTCATAAGATGGAATCACCTGCATCCTCAGGGGTTCATGAACTACCACTTGACGGACAGGCTTGTCTCCGTGGCTGGTGTATACCCGCTACAGGATATCCTTTCTCGTCTCGAAGGTTATTTTCTTTCCTCTTCGCGTCACGGGCTCGGTCTGACCTCGGAACTTGTCAAGCGAGGGGTCAGTTCTCTTTAGTTTCTCGAGCTTGTCCGTATTCACCACGGCTGCGTCTGTGTTGTCAGCTACTTTTAGAGGGATGGTCTGGTGACTCTTCTTTGCTTGAATTCTCGTGGTAACAGCACAGGTTTCAGGTCTCCACTCCGGATCTGGATCCTCTGCGTTTCTGACACCGTCAACGTTTCCGATGATAAGGTCGTAGATTGGGGTCTTCACGTATAACGCCTTCACCTCTCCTGTCAGGTACGGGGTGTTGACACTGACCTTGGCAAGGGGGATAATTCTCACAGTTCCGTCGGCCAGGATGTGGGTTGTCCACTCCTGTAGCTTCTGGTCTTCAGCTACTAGGTCCTCTCTCACGATGACGCTGCTACAACCCGTGTCTCTCAGCACCCTCACTGATGTATTGCCGACGAATCCTGACACCACCGGCATGTTGGGCACTTCACTCTCAGGCAGCGCGATGTTGGAAACTGGTAAGAATGTTGCCCCATCGCCAACTGGAATGCGTCCACTCCTGAAAGACTCGATCTGCTCCAGTGTCGCCCACCTTTCTCCAGACTCGAAGTCACATCATTGGCCAGTAGGCGGCTCTGATTTGAGACTTGGTACCACTTCTGCCTACTGTCCCGCGGTCTTGGTTGGGCTTTCTGGTGTTGTCGCCTTGGAAGGACAACATATCGCCTTGTGTCCCTTCATTCCACATGAAAAACATGTCATGCTCTCCACCGACATTTGTTTCATGGTATCTCTGACCTCTTGTTTTTTCTTCTGTTAGTGTAATCACACGCTGCGGCTTGCCGGGCCCGAACTTCGTGTTGTGGGCGTCCAGGTATCTTGGAGCAAGTCTGCAAGGGCCTTCAGGAACTGGTCCTTTTGCTCCCTGAGGTGTGCGGCCAGGTCTTTAGAACATGCGCTGAGGACTTATTCTTTGATGATGAGGTCACACAGGTCCTGGTACTCCTTCTTTAAGCCAGCCAGCTCTATCCATTTCTCTAGGTAGGTCCTAATTCTCAATGAATATACAGTGTGACATACAATACAATACACTTTATTGTCCACAGTGCGCTCCCATATGTATATGTATTTTTTTAATAAGGTTATTGCTGTTAAAACGCTCTTTTCCATGGCGGGCTTTGTTACCTAAAACACACCAATACAACTGGTTATCTATGTTGTCTTGACTTTTCTGCCCTTCTTTTCACAATCTCAGTATCGAGTAGGCACACGTACCAGACGTCTTCCATGGCCTTTTGACGTACCGGAAGGAGCTCTCTTGCGGAGGAGAAGGACAGCAGAAAAGTCTTTCATTTTACATCAAACTTCATAATTTATCTCATTCTACCCCAACACCGAAATCCCCAAATGTTGCCGTTGTTCTCTGAAGACTGCATTGCAGTGCAGGACACAGATCGACCATGATAGTTCAAGGGTGATGCCAGAATAGCTTGGCGCCCACTTTAAAGCGATTTTTTTTTTTACAGTTAATGAAGTGTTCAATTCTTGGCTGAGTTTCCTGTAACCTGCATTTGTAAATATGAAATTTGGCAACCAGAATCATTAGATCTATAACAATGTCTGACTTGAAATGGTTGGTAGTTCCCAAAAGCACCAACAAATTACAAAAGCTAAGAGTTGCACAGTTTGCACAATCATCCCGTAACCACTTTACCATGTCTTTTCAAAACTTCTACACACACTGACACTCCCAAAAAAAGATGGGTAATAGTTTCTTCCTCATGCTGACAGAATGTACACATTGCCGTGCTGGACAGTTTACGTAAAAACAAAAAGCGTTTTGTGGGTAAGAGTCTGTGTATCAGCCTTAACTGAAACCACCTGAGCTGACAGTCAGGGGTTGTTTTAGGTGATTTAAAAAAATATACATTTTCATTCTGGTAGGTCATCGAACATTTCCTTTCACTTTCGAACACAGACAGGATTAGACTTAATCTTCACAAGAGTTGCATACACCATTTTTGATCCACCTTCTATAATAAGGGACCATACCTTACTATCAGACTTTATATTGTCTCCAGCCGGTTCAAGTGCTGTTGAGTCAATCTAAACCCTAATGTCATTGGTTACATCAGTATACAAGAGAAAATTGGTTGAGACCTCAGGGTACACCAGCTTAAACTGCACAAAAGAGAGGAGTTTGCCATTTTGGTCTAAAAGATCACCAATTGCCACAATCCAATTTTCTTTCCATTCTTGTAAATGTACATTCTTCTATCTCGTATTGTATTCTTACTATAGTGTATAGACTCAGACAGCAACTCATTAACATTGTTTGGTGCACATATATTATACAATGTCTTAAAGTGTTTGCAACATCAGCCCAAAATCTGTTTTTGCATTGATGCATCAACACATTTGCAAATTCCCCACCAAATATCTGTATATCTCTAAAAATAGGACAGCAAGTCAACACTAACCTCTGCAGTTGAGATACACACCCAAACAACCGTTTCATCCAGCTGACCTTCAGAGCCGTCAGAAAAGAAAAGATGTTCAGCACACGTAAACCACCTGTCTCATATGCTGAACATACAACCGACTTACTGATTTTACCACGTTTACCGTCCCACAGAAAAGAGAATAACATTTTATTAAGTTCCGTGAGAAAATGTGTAGGTGGGTCTGGTAAGTTAGCAAAAAGATGAACAATCTTTGACACAGCAAGTGTTTTAATAACCGTGATCTTACGTAAAGGAGTAAGCTATTGCTTAGACCATACAAGTAGAACCCGTCGAATTTCTTCCTGCTTTTTTTCGTAATTGACGTTGGTGATACTATTCACATCTGTAGAAATGTAATGCCAAGTACCTTAAAGATCCCAGGATCCCAGATAAAGTTGGAACCTGGCATGTAGCGTGTGGGAGAATTTTTCATGGATCCAAACCAGACCACTTGCGTTTTATCTAGATTAATTTTCAAACCAGAAAAGGATGCAAAGTAACGTAAGATATGGATGCCTTCCTCAAATGATTTTCTGCTACCATCCAGAAACACTGACGTATCATCGGCAAACTGCGAAAGAAGTAACTCGATGTCCCTAATCTTTAGACCCTTAATATTTTTGTTCTGACGTAGAATAGAAGCCACAATTTGTGCACAAAGTAGGTAGATGTATGGCGAGCTTGGATCGCCCTGTCGACAGCCCCGACACACCTGGAACCAACTAGAATATTGACCATTGACTGAGACGCAAGCATTTATCTGATTGTAAAAAGTTCTTATCCAACTCTTAACGTCTGGGCCGAAATTGAAAAAGTCCAGACATTTGTTTATAAAAGACCAGGCAGCTGAATCAAACAACTTTTCGAAGTCTACAAGGAGAAGCTGCCCAGGCATATGTCTGACATGTGTATAAAAAAGTACATCATATAGGAGACGAATATTCTCCCCAATGTATCGACCCTTCAAAAAAACTTTTTGGTCCTGATAAATAATGGAGGGCAGTACACTTTTCAACCGCTCGGATATACAGGCTGATGCAATTTTATAACTAGTGTTCAGGAGAGTAATGGGCCTTCAGTTTTTTTAGAAACTTTTTATGTTTACCTTCATTTGGTATACAGGTGATCAATCCCTGCCTCTGAGTATCTGACATATGACCACACTGAAAACCGTGATTAACAGATCTGACAAGGAAGCAACCAATGTCCATCTAAAAAAAATTGTAAAATTCAGAGGTAAATCCATCCGAACCAGGAGATTTGTTATTACTCATTCGTTTCAGAGCATTAAGTGCTTCATCCAAAGAGATAGGCCCTTCAATCGACTCTTCTCTCTCCTCAGACAATGAGAGACTGACAACAGTAGCAGGTAGGTCAATGCCAACCAGTTCAGCCTCTCTAGAAGCATAGCATACAACTGTTCATAAAAAACTTGGGTTTCCTTTAGAAACTGGTCATCATGTATTACATCACCATTTTCCTTCTCTAAGAAGTTCATAGCTTTGCTAACATAATTTCTATTTTCTAATTTGCACAAATATTTTGAAACCTTCTCCCCCTACTGCACCCATTTAGCTCGGGACCGAACAATCACACCGTCTGTTTGTTTTTTTCTTCTTAGTTCAACAAGCTCATTTTTTTTTAGCTTCCAAGAGTGGGATATTATTAATATTAAGTTCCATGTCATTTATTTCGTTTTTCTTTCCTATTATCATCTTTTTACTTGTGACTTGCATAGGAGATGGTTCGGCCCCGAACCTCCAAGAGAATCATTAAAAAAAAAAGGTCTGGTCATTAATGCTGAACTGTGTAATTAAACTTAACATTACCAATGTTATCCATATTATACAACACAATGCCATACTGTCTCTTTAACTCTAAAATGACATTTTTAACAACATCAACATATGACTTATCTTTAAGTAAAGAGTTATTGAACTTCCATTAAGTTCTTTTTTATGTGAGGTTTTGCCAAAAATTCAATGGACACGCGAGTGATCGGAGCGATAACCTGATTCAATCCTTGCAGACACGACATGCAAAATTAAACATTCTGAAATCAAAAGGTAATCCAGCCTCCCCTGTTTGGCAGAATTAAACCGACGCCATGTATTCTGCCTGGTTTCAGGATGAAGCTTTCTCCATGCATCCACTTGATCAAATACAGTCATAATATAAAGCACTTTTTTTTTCACTGGGCGATTAATATTTCTATACCTAAAAGTGTCCTTGTCAACTGTAACGCACGCAGACTTGCCCACAGTCACACGTACAGACTCTCACGCAACAGACGCATACACCGCCACTGACTCAGACGGGCGCATTCATGCGGTAAAACAAACACACGGGCTCCCTTTCTAAAGTGACTTTTATACACGATAAATATACGAAAAAACGCTCACAACTATCAAGCTATATACACCACTCCTTTCCCCACACCCAGCATCCACATCACATACACATCACACACTATCTCGGCCAGGCTAGGCTTTAGTTTCACACTGTCTCCAACCTGTTTGATGTTATTGCCTGGTTACGTTGGTCCTTCTCACGTCTAGGCGTGCAAGTCCGTTGTATGCTCTTTCCTGTCGTCCTGTCTGTAACACGGACGTCCTTGTACTCGCACCGTAGCGCAGTTCTCGCTGTGATCCGGGTATCTTGGTCCCGATCAGACTCACTCTGAGTGAAGAACTGGAGGGATGACCTCACGTTAGGTCCCACCTGTGACTGACGTCTCGGCGTCCGTCGTTCCACTCTTTACAAGCACTCTGAATACGACAACAAAGTCCCAACGTAACACTTGCTAAACACACAACATACTGGTTCAATGAGAAACGTCACGTAACCTGGCCGATACAAATAACTCACACGTTCATTCACACACACACGTGCTTCATAAACTGTCTACTTCCGTAACACCCCCATATCTCTGTTACTATCTTGAAATAGATTACAGCCTAGCACTCTTGCTATACACTACTCTATACACTGGAAAAGACTATGCTTAACCAACCACGTACTATCTTCATAGCGGCTTAGACATACACACCTCACATTCCTTTAGTTATCTATCGCGGTAAACAACTGTATACAAAAACACCGGTTACTTCACTGAATTCTAAACCAACATAACTAAACCAAACCGGTCAACACTATACAGGCAAATTACTCTTACCAACGCACACTGTCATTAAACTAAGCAACTACCAATACTACATATATAGAAACATACCTGAATTCTAGGATTCAGAATCTTGGAATACGGGCTAGGTATCTCAAACACATCCGTCCAAGCTGACGATAAGCCCCGTACTACCGATCTAGACCTCTGACAGACACAGCTTTTGCCTAGAACTCACTATAACAGTACTCACCAAAACTCCGTGCTAACCATGTCTTACAGATTCCACGTGGACAGCAGGCCCCACGGACTATCGGCACAACAAACCGTTAACAAAAACCGTACCGTACTAATCCTACTGTGTGAGCACTATGCACGAGCATAGAGCTTCATCACATCAACATTCGAAACATCATTCCAATCAGCCCTTATGATGATATACTGGTTGTCTGGTCTTTCTATTTCCTTAAATACGGTGTCAACCAAGAAAGGATGAACCATAACCCACAAAGTCCCTTCTATATGAGAGCTGTCCTCGCTGTCAGTGGTCTCTTCCTCTACCTTTTGTCTTTGACCTGATTCTGATGTTGAATTATCTCCTGTTGAAAAAGTCTCGCACATCTGTCAATACGTCAGTGAGTTCTATAAGGGGCGCAGGACATACGCGTCATTGATTTGTCAAACGTCAATTATCATGACGTAAGTTTTAGTTTTTACGTAATTTTATATTTTATGTGATATGAGTTTCACTTTTGCTTCATAGGCTTGAGAAAATGGTGACAAAACTAGAACTTCACGGTACAATTTCAGTCTTGCTATAAATTGTGTGATAGCAGGTTGACTTTACATGATATACTAAGTACACGGGTCATCTGCATGCTCTTCTGAAAGCGTGTCGATGTGTGTGTGCGTGCATGCGCGCGCGCACCAAACATCTCCGAAAGGCATAGATCCTCATGCGCCCTCCAGGATCTATTCCTCCTGGAGATGCGCGCATGTTTGTGTGTGTGTGTGTGTGTGTGTGTGTGTGTGTGTGTGTGTGTGTGTGTGTGTGTGTGTGTGTGAGAGAGAGAGAGAGAGAGAGAGAGAGAGAGAGAGAGAGATGTCATATTTAGAGTATTATGTCAGTGTCTGCGTGGTGACGGAGTTGCAGCTTTTACGTCACCGCCACTGTCTGACTTTCTCTTGAAGTAAAGGTTTTTTAGTGTTTTAATTCTTTTCTGAAAAAAAAAATTACTAAAGAAGTTGAAAGGATACAAAGCTGGCTAACGACTCATCCAAAGTCTTTCTCCAAACTAGCTATATCCAAAAGTTCAAGTAAATATGACAAAAATTACGGCCTCTAATCTGGGTCAACCGACTTCCTATAAACGGTTGTTTGTGTCTTCATTGAGACATTCAATTAGAATATGCTAGGAGGCTCTCTTAGCCACCCACTTAAGAAAGTATTTCGCCAAGTTTCAAACTTGTGTGTACAGAAATATCGGAGATTCTCTTGTTTACATACATACGCACACACAGACGCACATACATACATACGCACATACTTTAATTGTTAGAGGTTTAGCCTGCCCGCCTTTGACATCATGGACATGCTATTAAATTCGCCCCAACGCGACCCGTCCTAAAAAGTCCCTTCTATAAATAGAAGAGACTTAAAAAGGAGGGGCAGTCCACATTACTAGGACCATACCCATTTACAACAGTCATCCGTTTATCTGCTATTTTACTGTCTAATACTATGTACATTCCATTATCACTTCTACACACTTTATGCAGTTTATAAGCAAAAACAGTATGGCAACACATTTACTATTTGTGTCATAGAAACTGAAAAAAAAAAACATTCAAAACCCCACATAGCCCTCATCATGTTTTCACTAGATGTCTTGAGATGAGTTTATTGCAGAAAGTAAATACTGGCCTTTCTCTGTCTGACGAAGTTCAGTACATCTTTCTTTTCTTGATGCTGACCTAAGCCCTTTGCGTTAAAAGTACATATTTTCAATTGACTTGTAGTGTAGTATTGACCATTTTACATTTTACACACCAACAAACTGTAGGTACAGAATATATATATATATATATATATATATATATATATATATATATATATATATATATATATATATATATATATATATATATATATATATATATATATATATATATATATCAATCATTGGCTCAGGTTTCCCATATTTCTTTCCAGAATGGCAAAAGAAAGAAAAGTATACAACACTAGCCCAGTAGTCATATCCACACAAAGCAAACATTTCAACAAAAAAGCACAGACACATAAACAAAAACAAAACAAAAATGTACAACTGTGTAATTTGCATCAACAAGACCCCAATCTGTGGAGGAAAAAATAAAACACACCCTGTTCTCATAGCAGAATCGTTGGTGACTTTTAAAACACACACACACACACACACACACACACACACACACACACACACACACACACACACACACACACACACACGCACACACACACACACACACACACACACACACACACACACACACACAAACACTACCAGTATGGAATGAAAAGAAAAGGGGAGACTGCCAGTGCTAATATTTTAGGAAGATTACAAAGTAAAGTAGGTAAAAGCACTGTCAGGGGAGAGTGTGCAGTGACCCAGTGACTGTAATCACGTAATGTAAAGTGGCTGGAACAGTGGGATATGTGATACCCCCCCCCCCTTTGGTGTGTGTGTGTGGGGGGGGGGGGGCGCTTCCATATGTATTGCTTTCAGTCACTTTCTTAGCGCACCCCCTCTTTCCTATCTTTTTTTTGTGCTTTGACCAAAGTAGATCTATGATCACTGGTCGATCATGAACACTTCTCTCCCCTGACAGTGCTTTTACCTACTTTACTTTGTAAACAACCAGTATGGCGCTGAGACAATAACACACGTAGTAGTTCATATGGTGTGTCAGAATACACTGGCTGTTCAGCTTGTATGTTCTCCATAAATACATGTAACTGCGGATATTCCAAACCGTATAGCAACCAGAGGCTTAAAACTCTCAGGGGCTCCTGCAGCTGCAGAGGTACACGATATTTACACCTACCCCTTGGAAAAACAAAGAGGGAGAAATAAAAAAAAATAGAGGAAGTCTCCCTGCTGGTTACTGATCGCATATATATATATATATATATATATATATATATATATATATATATATATATATATATATATATATATATATATATATATATATATATATATATATATATAATTTTTTCAATAAATTCGGAGAATGCTGTGCTAATGCCATGGAATTCCAGGCTGGTAAGCTTGCATTGTGTCATCAGCTGCCCTTTTGTGACTGCGTCGTTAGATCTTTTGAGCCTTCCACTGAACACCTACTACATAAAGCAATAGGGACTACCCCCAGCGCCCCGCCATCAGCTGGAGAACATCCCAGTCCTCCCCCCCCCCCCCCCGAGGGGGGAAGATAGAAATATTCCCAAACAGATATTGGACCTGCTGAGTAGATTTAAAGTTTTTGCCGCCTACAACCGGTAGAGATAGAAGAATGTACTTTACTTAACCACCGGATTCTCAGGAGCCAAACTGATGCACTAAAACTATTCAATTTTAATCACAAACACTCACATCTCTCTCAACGCTATCATAATTTCCACCTCACTGGCAACAAAACCGTATTTTGAAACAAACACTGGCTCATGAGAATCATCATCTGTATTGACGAGTAAAATAATGACCCAATTACCCATTGTCTTAAGTTGACCTTAATTAATTACTAATTACGGTCATTAACGTCCACACTGCCGTTTCTCTCAAATCAAACCAAAATCCTGATAGTGCACTCTGTAATAAACTAATGACATTTTACACACCCCAAATAATTTGAGAATTACTCTTCATTGTCTCTCAATACTGTCATATTCGATTTCCGAAAAAATCACAAGCTCTGTACAACACACATAACATTTCAGTTCACACATGACAAGACTGACAAACCCTTTCAATGTGGTGGGGATGGCGTCTATTCACAGGCCACGCTTGAAAAGATCCTTAGAAAATTGTACAGCAGGCCATGTGTGAATAGGGCTTCACCAACATAAAGGCTTGTACTGAGTAAATAGAGTCACATGAGCCCCGCTTTACAACATTTTCAGTTATTTGTAGTGTTTGATTTCTCATTATGAGTAGGTTTGAGAGGCTTGTTTAACATTGAGTTACTGGTACATTCTAAGGTTCTGTTTGCTTGATGAGTACGCCTTATACACAAATACGCACACACTCGCACATACATACACATTGACACACACTAATAACACCACGTTATAAATACACACACACACACTGACACACACACACACACAAGCAAACACACACACATACATACATACACAAACACACACACACACACGCACGCACGTACGTACATACTAACATAAACACACATTCACAAAACAAGCAGAGAGGATTCAATTATTGTGACTTGAATGCAAACAGGTACACGGCTCCTTGAATCAGCCCATGCATGGACAAAAGCCTTTCTCGAGCATAATGGCTTGTTATGATAAAGCCATATTGACTGCGTTCTTCACTTAAACAGGACTGTGAGTTAAATTTCTAACATTACACCATGTTGCATATGCAAACACACACACACACACACACACACGTACACACATGCAAACACATGAATAAACATACATGTACACACACACAAACAGATACACATACACACACACAAACACACACACATACCGACTCTCTCACTTGTTAATCTCTCTAACTTAGTTCAAATGTCTGTGGCTGCAGCATTTCTATGTACCTGTACACAACCCGTTGCTACTGACTTTCTCAGTGCATGAAAAAACATAATCAGTATGCACTGAGAAAAAAGTAATTACATGCTTGCATAGATTGATTTAACAAAACCAGCACCCTGATCAAGTAGGGACCAAGTGAACTTTTAAACAAACACACACGTGCACTAACATTCACTAACACACATACACACAGACACACATATGTCTCATCCGGTAAATAGTCCCATGAATAAATTATAACACATTCGGTCATTTTAACACTAACCGGCAAGAATTAGTCCGATCCAGTCATGTCTGAGGCTAAAAATGATCTCGGTCTTTCCAAAATGCTATGCTTAACTAAATAAGGAAACAACCTGACGAGTCTTAATGCTACCCGACCAGACTTGTCGAGCAAGTTTTGTGAGCTCGGTTTCTGTACACTATATGTGTTGTGTGTTGTTGATTTTCAGTTGCCAGTGGGGTGAGGCACTGCATGACACTGCAATCTATTCATATGACATTTCAAGCCCACTGCCAAGTGAGTGCCAACCGACACTTGATAATAAACAACATATGTTATGTCTTGAGCAAAACAGGTTTTGTTAGAGGCAGGTAAACTTTATGCTTTCATGACTGTTATAGCCTGGAAATGGCTTAAACCAGAATGAGCTTTATTGTCAGTCTTTCGAATATAACCCAGCCCACAGCAACGCGCCACCAAACATGAATCAGAATTTTGGTGAAAACGCTGTGAGGCGTCAAGCGACTCTCCGTAAGCGGCATAGTGCTCTTGAAATGAAAAATAATCAATATGTACAAAAATTGGAACTACAGAAAGAGAAAATACAGAAGCTGAAAAAAAATTATACAGAACATATGAATTATAAAACAAAATTTGTGGATTTGCTTGTAAAGTATGAACATAATATTGAGGTGTTTCCAGACGTGCAAAAACAGTATGCTGCATTTGTAGAAAGAAAAAAAAAGATTTATGAGAGATATTACCAGAGAAGAGGAAAAGGAGAAATCTATTGAGAAGGATATACAGATGAATGAAAATAATGCAAGGGTAATCTTTTCAAAAATGCAAATATTAGAAAATAGCACCTCAGTCAAAGAAATGCGTGCAGTTATGACACAGAGAAAAAGAGAAATAGAGATGCAACCACAAGTGGTGACAATGGAAACAACAGAGTAGTTCCACAGTGCTAGGCCGCTTACTGAGAATGGAAATTTAAGTGGCTTTTACATTGCTCTTGGGACTTGTACATGCCATCAAATTTACATATCACATAATACTCTTAACTTAGAGTGATATGTCAAGGAAATCATGTGCACGTGGTATGAGTTTTGTACTCAGTCCGGGAGTGCCCCGTGCATCTGTTTTTCCTTGGATAGGGAATGTACCAACGGCTCAGCACACAGACACACACAAAACTACACTCAAGAGCAATACACCTGTTTGACTTTGACATGTGGTCTTTGGTACAAAGTAGGTGACCACAAAAACTTTTCATCCACAATGGGCTGTCAAAGGATAATGTCCTTTCTGATGAGACTAATTAAGTCGAAACAGCCTCTCTTTACAAAGGTGTTTCATTTTTATTTCATTTGTTTGTAACTGTGTTTCCGGGCTTTTGAAAACTTATCTCAGGTTGTGTGGTGTAGCACAGGTCGCATATGGTATTGTAACCTCTGTATGTTATGTCTAATGTTTCACTTGGCTCTTATTGGCCAGGGTGTGATTTATAATTTACTGTAAGTCAATAATCGCCAATACTATGTCAGGTATGTTTGCTTAAAAGGACAGGGTTACTGTACATGACACCACAATTGAAATCTGTGAAGCATGCCATTTATAAGCCTACTGTTAGACGATAATAGCCTTACAGGACAGGGGAGTCTTGTCTGGGGTAAACTCAAAAACTATTGACTACATAGCTGACTGGTGTAAACGTATGAAGTTACTATTAATGTACTTTCTAGAAAAACATGATTTTGCTTGATAACAAAATTACCTTCAGTTTTGTTTTTTTGTTTTAATTTTTTTAATTACAATATAAATGAACCAAGACGAATTACTTCTTCTAAATGATATCAATGCTGTAGAAAACAAAGACTTAGACTCGAAAAAACAGCGTCTTTTATCTGTAGTTGTTTTGGGAAAGTCAAAGGCTTATCTCGGAAAACAATACATGACAGAGGATATTGAATCTCTAACCTCTGACGAACTATTTAAACTTCATGCGAAATATGAAAACCACATTGCTTCACTAATGACTCGTGATTTGAGTCGATCTCTTGTATGCCTATACACAAAAGCAGTGAGTCACTTTCTACCTGTAGACACTGATAGTCTTTCACATGACCTTGAAAGCAATCCTATTGTTTCAAGTTCAATTGGTAAATTAGCATGCATCATGTTTTACAAGTTTGGCAATTACCTTGCACCTGTTGTAACATTGCTTGTTACCGGGAGTCATATTGATTTTTCAAAATTAAATTTTACTGCAGAAGAAAATGGACGAAACCCAGACGACTCCACAACCGAACCCCAGTCCGGTCTTGACGCAGGTTCAAACTGTGACTAAGGTTAAAAGTCCAGGGAGGGTAGAGGCTGGAAAAAGATTAGCCGAATATAACAGACAAAAACAATTACAGCTTCAAGCACAAACAGAAAAGGCTCATGTATCTGATCCACTGTCAGCACCGTCAGGACCGTCAGGACCAGTGTCAGTACCCACACAGTCACTACTATCACACCCACAACAAAGTGAGAGACAAACAACTAAGTCTAACCCTGACCCCGAACCTCAAACAGCAAAATATATAGTTGCCGGATTTGTTGTAGGATTTGGTTACGTAGGTTATCAATTATACAAAAAATACAAACCACAAACTCGTACAGTGACCAAAAAATCAGACACTCTAAAAACAAAACCAGAAGTCACCACATTACCAACAATACCCAAAGTTGTCGACCCATTTTATATGGAGTGAATAAAATATTATTTTAATTTTTATTGCCTTAGAAAATGAGCGACACAAAGAACTTAATGAACCTTGTCTATCACTCTGCTGTAATAAGTGGACTAGCAGTAGCTTACTCTATGCTAGGAAAAAATCTACTCAAAATGAAATCAGCAGACTTGAGTAGATTAGATTTCGAAGACAGTGCTAAGCTAATTGTAGTTGTCACAGCTTCAATTGCGACAAAAGATTTTCTTGTCAAGCAGGGAATTATTCATGAAAATGTTTCTATGTAAATAAAAACTATGGCGACTTTAGCAGTAATAATTGGAGGTGCGATGGTTAACGCCCTGGCATTCAGTGGGTCAAACTATCTCTTTTCAAAAGTAGGTAGAGAAGAATCAGCTGAAGAAATGAAACGTCACAATGAGGCATCAGAGAAACTTGCACAAGCCCAGCAGGATTATGAAAAGCAGCGAATAGAGAAACTTGATTTCATCAATGAAAAACTCCATCTAGAAGGCCACGCACAGCATACGTTTTCAAATACAGACGATGCAATTCGTGAGTATTTTTTAGTCACAGGTAATGACATGTCTATCCCAAAACCAAAACTTAGCGACTATTACAAACCAAGCACACAACAAAGAAATGGAGAGATAATCTTTGTTCTAGTAGGAATGACATTTGTATTTTTTACTGGTCTTTATATTGCTAGAAAAAATGAACGTAGAAAATAAACTATCAAAAATATATTACTCCCCATCAGGGTATTGGAAAGGAGCAACCGCTATTCAGAAATTACATGCCGCTGTGGGCGGAGATATAACACTAAATCAAGTCAAACAATGGTTACAGAGACAAGCAATTTGGCAGATATATCTTCCTGCTCCAAGAAAAATAACAAGACCTCATTTTGAAAACACTACCCCAAATGACACACATCCAATGGACCTTCTGTTTTTACCCCATGACACAATAAGAAAGAAATAATACAAGTACGCATTAACTGTTGTTGACAATGCGTCAAGGTACAAAGACGCTGAACCCATATCTGACAAAACAGCCAGTACAGTTGCTACAGCATTAACAAAAATATATAGTTGAGGTCCTTTAAAATTCCCTAGACTTGTTCAAGTTGATGACGGATCAGAATTCAAAGGTGCTGTTAACCAGTTATTTGTGAAGCATGGCATAATAGTCAGACGAGGCATTCCAGGTGTGCACAGATCACAGGCAATTGTAGAGAATTTTAACAAACAGTTATCAGAAAGACTTTTCAGCTACCAGTATTCAAAGGAACTCATGCATGACACCCGTAACACTGAGTGGGTAAAGAGATTGCCACATGTGATAAAAGCAATGAACAACGAAGGACACCCTAAGCCAGCTGACGCTATTAAATTGAAAACAATTACAGACCCAAAAACAGGACCAACCCCCGCACCCGACACAAGTTTATTTACTAAACTGGTAAGATATTTATATCAACCTGGAGAATCAGAAAATGACATCAGGCGCAGAGCAACAGACCCCATCTGGTCAACGTCTGTACACAATATAAAAAAAATAGTCCCCAGTCCTGACGCAACAATATATTACCTGTATGACCCTGCCCCACAGAGGGCATTTGTCAGAGAAGAATTACAGATTATTCCCCCAGACACCGTTACTCATTTCAGTAATTAACTCATTGATTAATTCATCAACCAGTTCATTGGCTATTTCTTCAGATAACTTGAGCCTGTAATGTCCAGGCGCATAAGCTTTTTCCTTACTATGAAACACACGTTTTGTGTCCCCAACTGCAAGTGACTTCTTATTTGTTTTAATCATTTCAAGATTATGTTTATTTGATCTCAGTGACTTGTTCGGATAATCAGGCATTAATACCCCATCTAACACTTGCTTATAATGTTCATGCCAAATGTCTTTATTTTTTATTGCTGTATTTTTTTTATTCCTTTGGCTTTTGACTGACTTCCCTTCTGGTGCAGTATAGAATACATTTTTGATCTCAGTCCAACGTACTCAACTATTGGCACACCATTCAGTTCATCCTTAAACTTTCCAGGCACTTTCTTGTTTTGTGGGCTAAACAGTGGATGATCCTTAGGGTAGTCAGACATGTCGTACATGTGTAGTTCTGTTTTCATGTCTTCATAAAGGTCTTCAGTAGGCACATCAATGATCATAGAGTCAGTGTCAGTGTATAGCAGACGACACTCAGGATACTTTGGTTTAAAGTAATCATAATAAAATTCAAGCATCAACAGTTTTGACAACTCAAGAATTGCCATACCAATGAATACTGGCTTGTCCAGTTTAACAATCTTTTTTTTTGAGTGACACTGCATACAATGATGAATGAAACTCCTTGTACCCTGTGTACTGTGGCTTCTTGGCTGGACTTCGCGAACGAAGATTTTATAGGAGTTGCCCACGACGTCTGCAGGCTTGTTCGTGGCTGCGGAGGCCAATCCGGGACAGGCAGGTTCGACCGCAGTGGCTGCAGGGGAAGGTATGGCCAGAGTTCTGAGTTGCGGCATCTCTGTTCTTTCTCCTGAGCCGCTTGTCCTTAAGGCTAGCTCTGCGAGAGTCCTCAAAGGAGACAGCTGCCTTGTAAATAGTGGAGCGCCAGGTGTCACGGTCCACAGCAAGCGAAGACCACTGGTGGTGGTCGATTTGGCAGGCACTAAGTGACTTCTTGAGACAGTCTTTGTATCTCTTCTTTGGTGCCCCTCTGTCACGGTGTCCAGTAGCAAGCTCGACGAACAGGGTGATCTTTGGTAGGCGATGATCCTCCATCCTGGAGACATGCCCCGCCCAGCGGAGCTGTGTCCGCAGCAGCAAAGCCTCGATGCTCACGGTTTCAGCCTGTTCAAGGACCTCGACATTGGTGACATAGTCACTCCAGTGAATGCCCAGGATGGTACGCAGGCAGCGCTGGTGGAAGCGTTCGAGGAGTCGTAGTTGGCTGCGGTAGAGGGCCCAGGACTCGGAACCATACAGCAGGGTGGTGAGGACCACAGCTCTGTACACGCTGATCTTGGTGCCTGTTTTCAGCTGTTGATTGTGCCACACCCGCTTGAAAAGTCGCCCGAAAGCGCTGTTCGCTTTTGCCAGCCTGCTGTCAAGCTCCTTGTCCAGCTTGGCGTCCGACGTGATAATGCAGCCAAGGTAAGTAAACTGGTGCACTGACTTTAGTTCAGACTCGCCGATGGTGATGTGAGGAGGGCGATACACTGTCTTGGGTGCCGGCTGATGGAGGACCTCTGTCTTTTTCAGACTGACCTCGAGTCCAAAGAGCTGGGCAGCGTCTGCGAAGCAGGACGTGATGCGCTGCAGGGCTCTCTCTGTGTGTGCAACGAGGGCAGCATCATCAGCAAAAAGCAGCTCACGGATCAGTTGGTCTAGGGTTTTCGTGTGGGCCTGCAGTCGTCTGAGGTTGAACAGGCTGCCATCGAGACGATACCTGATGTACACTGCATCGTCATCATCGAGGTCCACTGTGGCCTGCTTCAACATCATGCTAAAAAAGATGGTGAAGAGGGTCGGTGCCAGCACGCAGCCCTGCTTTACGCCGTTGAGAATGGGGAATGGTTCTGAGAGGTCATTGTTGAGTCTGACCTGACCTTGCTGGTCCTCGTGTAGCTGGACAATCATGTTGAGGAACTTTGGGGGACAGCCAAGTCGCTCCAGGATCTGCCACATGCCTTGCCTGCTCACAGTGTCGAACGCTTTTGTTAGGTCGACAAACGTTACGTACAGCCCTTTGTTCTGCTCGCGGCACTTCTCCTGTAGCTGTCTCAGCACAAAGACCATATCGGTGGTGCTCCTGTGGGCAGTGGGCAGATGTTCACATCTGCACGGGACATAGACGACCCCGCCCTCCACGAGTCGCCTGCTGCCTTGCAGGCCTGGCCGCTTGGCTGCGGAAAGGCTAAGGGAGGAAACCCCTGACATCAAAGCCCCCGTGTCTCCGGGGAAGGCTTTTGAGCCAGAGACTAGGACAAGGACAGTCTGATATAAAACCTACGACCCGAGGACCTCGATGCCATCGTCCCAGCTTGCTAGGCCATGGCAGATGAACCAAGGGTTTAAAGGGTGGGGCCAGTACTGCGCACACTGCACTCCACCAAAAAGCTCCACCGCGCAGGCTTTAGGAAACGTCCACGGACCATGACACTGACCATTCCAAGTCCTGTAGCGATGTGCGAGGGGCGAAACGGCAGGTGAAAGATGTCACTGGAAGCCGCAGTCTCAAACCTGCATGCAGGCGGTTCAGGATATTGGTCGCCTGATGTTGACCTGGGGATGACAACATCACTCGGCACACCCTGAACGACCAAGCAGCCTTCTCTAGGGACAGCACTGCTTGCTCCACACGGAGAGGGGCCTAGAAAAGGTGGCCTAACCAAAGCTCGTCCCCTCGCAACCCCAGTTGGCTAGCCGCGGTCAACGGGCATCTTCTCATGCGGTCAAAAAACAAGAAAGAATAACGGATCCACTCTGATGACGACCACGACCGGACTCAACGTAGCATGCTGGAACATCCGAACCATGCTCGACAAAGCAGACAGCGGACGCCCCGAACGTCGCTCCGCCCTCATTGCCCATGAATTGCGGAGGTTAAACATTGACATCGCCGCGCTCAGCGAAGTACGCCTTCCGGACGAAGGCAGCCTCCAAGAACTTGGCGCTGGGTACACCCTCTACTGGTCAGGCAGGCCTGCATCAGAAAGACGGCTCTCAGGCGTGGGTTTCATGGTCAAGACCTCCATTGCGACTAAGCTGGAAAACCTACCAACGGGTCATTCAGACCGCATCATGTCCATGCGCCTCCCACTGAGACACCAGCAACACGTCACCCTTCTCAGTGTGTACTCCCCAACCCTCTTGGCAGAGCCTGCTGAAAAGGACAAGTTTTACACTGACCTGCGCAGCCTCATACAGAGCACCCCTGCAGACGACAAAGTCATCATCCTTGGCGACTTCAACGCCAGAGTGGGCCAGGACTCTGAAGCCTGGAAAGGAGTCCTCGGCAAGCATGGCGTGGGGAACTGCAATGACAATGGCCGCCTACTGTTGGAGTTCTGTGCAGAGCAGCAACTGGTCATCACCAACACTACTTTTCAGCAAAAGGACAGTCGAAAGACCACCTGGATGCATCCTCGCTCCAAGCACTGGCACCTTATCGACTATGTCCTAGTGCGTCAGAGGGACCGCAGTGACGTCCTCCTCACCAGAGTGATGCCCAGCGCAGAGTGCCACACTGACCACCGCCTTGTCCGCTGCAAACTCAGGCTCCACTTCAAGCCAAAACCCAAGAAATGGGGGCCCCCCAAGAAAAAGCTTGATGTTGCGAGCCTTCAGCGTGACGACGTGAAAGCTGCCTTTCAGACAGATTTACAGCGCAGGCTCAAAGACACAGCGGACCCAGCAGACTCCTCCCCTGAAACACTTTGGGAAGAACTGAAAACTGCTATTGCAAAATCCTCTGCAGAAGTCTTGGGTTTCGCTAGAAAGAAGAATAAAGACTGGTTTGACGAAAACGATGTAGAGATCCAGGAACACCTAGCAAAAAAAAGAGCCGCCCATCAGGCCCACCTAGCCCAGCCTTCCTGCCCTGTGAAGAAGTCTGCCTTCCGCCTCGTCTGCAGCAGTCTCCAGCGCAAGCTCAGAGATCTCCAGAATGAGTGGTGGACCAGACTTGCACAGAGGACCCAGCTTTGCGCAGACAATGGTGACTACAGGGGCTTCTACGAAGCATTGAAAGCAGTGTATGGCCCCAGGCACCTGGTACAAAGTCCCCTGCGAAGCGCGAATGGCCAGGCACTCCTCACAGATAATACCTCCATCTTGAACCGCTGGTCGGAATACTTTCAGAGCCTCTTCAGCGCTGAGCGCACTGTTCAAGAAGCAGTCGCCCTACAAATCCCACAGCTCCCAGTAAAAGTTGAATTGGACGAACCGCCCACCACTGAAGAGACCCTCACAGCCATCCACCAGCTCAAGAGTGGCAAAGCAGCAGGCATTGATGGAATACCGCCAGAGATCTGGAAACATGGAGGCACAGCACTGCACAACAAGCTCCATGACCTCTTTCTCTGCTGCTGGGAGGAAGGAACACTACCAAAGGATCTCCGTGATGCAGTCGTTATCACCCTGTACAAGAACAAAGGTGAGAAGTCTGACTGTTCCAACTATCGGGGAATTACACTGCTGTCCATTGCTGGAAAAATCCTTGCAAGGCTGCTCCTGAATCGGCTGGTACCTGCCATCGCTGAAGACCAACTCCCAGAGGGCCAGTGTGGCTTCAGAGCAAACTGTGGCTTACCTGTAAGTTTAATTGCACCCGATTCAGTTGTGACTAGTCTCACATCTTTGCGGTGATGAGGATTTTCCATAGTCTTTCCAAAACAGGCATTGTTCATAAGCTTAAAGAAGTCTTTGTCAAATGCAGTGTTGCCATCTCTGGCACGCAATGTTGTGTTCTTCATTATGTAATCTTTCATGAAAGCACTCTGATCAAATTGAATTCCTCTGTGAACTTTCTTTAGTACTAACCCGTGTCTGATGTAAAACTGCAGCAATCGATAGTGACAAACGTAATTGAATTTGTCATTCAAATTTGGTACAAGTTTGGTGTCTTCTTTTTTCTCCGTCAAAGACATTTTCTCAACAGCTAATGGATAATCATTATGGTAATCGTGTAGATGGTGTGGGTACTCCAGGTCTACTTCAAAGATCCAACCCTTCGCGTCATTTTGGTCAAGATTCATAATATTGTTAGTTAACCCTGACTCTGTTACATCATACTGTGACAAATCATGCAGACAAAAGTTTTTCAAGGGCAATAACTCACACATCGCCCAGCCATACAAATTGTTAGCGTCCACATAGGTAATGAATGACCTTGACCTTGAAGGGTCATAGCCAAGGTCACCATGACCATCCATATATTTATTGTTGGCTCTGGCATAATTGTTTGCTGCAATACTAATGCCTCCCCTCAATCCACGTTCCACCATTTCACCCATCGTATGATCAGACAACAGGTCTATAAATATCTTACTGGATTTTAAAAATGCATCCCATGTCATGCCAGGAATAGTTATGTAGCAAGCCGGGTCAAGACTGTAGTGTAACAAACCCTTTTCACGGTAACTTTCAAATACGTCTGCTAGCAAACAAAAGTCAGCTTTCAAGTACTGGTCATGGTAGTCACCAATCGTTTGACACCCTAATTTATCCCATGCATCAAGTGCATGTTGGTATTCAGAGTCAGGAATACCTTTACCATTAAGTGTAGAATAAAATTTCTCTTTTGGTGGTAGTCTCCTTTCTTCAAACACAACCCAGTGATCAATGTACTCATAGGGATACACACCTTTCTTAATCAAGTCTGGCTCAAAATATTTACTTGTTATTGGATACTCAGTCAGTCCTTCTGCCAAACTAGCAAGACCTAAAGACAAATGTTGCATAGAGTCATAAAATGCTAATTTGTCTAACCTAAAAGTCAAGTATTTCTCAGTTGTCTGGGCAATACAATTAATGTTTTTGTAAGACTCGTCCACAGCCTGCATGATAATGTGTGAATCATATCCTTTTAGATTGTGAATAAAGATTGGTAACTTATATGTCTTAGGATCTGTTTTTAATAATAAGTTACAATTGTTATGTGCAGCACCTCTGTAGCATCCAGTTATGTGATCATGGTCACGAACTTTATCACCCTGGAGGGGTTGTTCACAAATCCAACACATCTCAAAAGTATCAAAATTCAGTTTGTCTTCTTCTGTCATCACCAAAGGCATCTGACATGTTGTGAGATACTGTACTACCTGACTATACAAATGTCTCATTTCTGTTAAAAACAGACATGCTGCATTTTCACCTCTGTAGATAATTTAGTTAGTTAGTTATTTGGGTTTAACGCCGAGCAGGCGACTAAGGCCATCTCACGGCGGGATGGGTAAAAATCTGGTCAGCCAGACTAAAAGCAAGGTCTTAAGACAAGATGTAAATATAGATTAAAAATCTCAGGCTAAAATGTCGCACATGTCTTTAAAAGAAATGTCTACAGACTCTCAAAAAGGGCAAATAAAAAAGATTCACATAGTCTATGAATGCTCAAATCTTGTTAAAAATATTGCATGCTCGCAAGAAATTGAAGATTTTGTCCGGGGGAACATCCCGGAACAAAACCTTCAAGGAGTCTGCTGTAAAGTGTTTATATCTGGTGTCAATTAGGTCAGCACAATACAACAAAAAGTGTCGAACAGAAAACTGCTCATCACAGGCAAAACACCATGGACGCTCATCCCGTTTAAGTAAGTAAGAGTGCCCGATGTGGAGCCGAGCAAGGACAGTCTCCTCACGGCGGCTGCCGCAGCGGAAAGGTAGACTGTCAGACAACTTAGGAAGAGCTTCATGAAGCTTGTTCCCTTCCTCTTTGTCCCACTCGAACTGCCACTCGCGGGCCACGTACGCACTAATCACAGGTTTAAAATCACTATAGACAGTCTGTGTGTCAGGGACAGGGTCACTGCGGGCACTGTTGGCAGCAGAATCTGCGATTCTGTTGCCTTCGATGCCCACATGGCCTGGGACCCAAATAAAAATGATGTCATAATATTCCTTCATCAAGTCCGCGTAGAGCTCTCTAATCTGCACCAGCAGTGGATGGTCTGTTCCCGCGCCCTGAAGGGCCTGCAGGGCAGAAAGAGAGTCAGACAGAATCAGGAAGTTCCTTTCCCGAGACTGATAGGCATGCTTGAGTGCTAGCAGAATGGCCTGCAGTTCTGCACTAAATACAGAGGAATGGTCAGGGAGACGGAGCTTAAATGGGCGTCTAGGATGGCGAGAGGACACTGCAGCCGCAGCCACTCTTCCATCCTCAGACTTGGACCCATCCGTATAAAGACGACAATAGTCAGGAAAAATTGAAAGGAGTTCATTGAGGCTCTGTTGGTATATGGCTGGTGGAGTACAATCCTTCTTGTGGGCAGTCAAGTCCAGCAAGATGTCAGGAACTGGTAGTAGCCAGGGTGGAGTGACGTGTTGCAGAGATTCTGAAACTTTGTCCAGGTCCACTCCAGCCGCCTGCAGATGAGGTCGGACACGGAAGGAAAGTGGACGGACAGCTCCCGGATGGGCATCGTAAATCTCTGCAAACGACGGGTTAAAAACACAATCATAGGCAGGATTTTCTGGATGGGCCTTCAGCTTCAGAACGTAGCTGAGCATGAGGCGGATGCGGCGGAGCCTGAGAGAAGGCTCCCCTGCCTCTGCATACAGACTAGGAACTGGAGATGTCCTGAAGGCTCCCAGACATATGCGCAGACCTTGATGGTGAATTGTGTTCAGACGCTGCAGAACAGACTTGGAAGCCGAGCCATATACCACAGAGCCGTAATCCAGTTTGGACCGAACAAGGGCCCGGTACAGTCGAAGTAAGACGATGCGGTCTGCACCCCAGTCAGTACGACCAACGACACGAAGAATGTCGAGGGCCTTCCAACAAGAGGTTCTAAGGTAGTTAACATGGTTGCAGAAGGTCAATCTTTTGTCAAAGATGACCCCCAAAAACTTTGCCTCTTCGGCCACCTTAATTGGCACACCAGCAATGCTCAGACTAGGTTCTGGAAAAAATTTCGTCTGGTTAGTAAAATGCACACAGACTGTCTTGGAGGGCGAGAATCTGAATCCATTGAGAGACACCCACCCCTGGATTCGATCAACACACAGCTGCAAGCGCCTCTCAAGGGACGCAAGTCCTCGACCTCGTGCACACAAAGCAAAGTCGTCCACAAACAAAGAGCATTCAGAATCATCCTTGACGGCCTTTACAATGTTATTTATTTTAATGCTAAATAAAACAGGAGATAGAATACTGCCCTGCGGGACACCCAAAGGAGTCGGAGAGGGTGGAGCCCACACGGACATGGAACGACCTGTTGGACAAAAAATTGTGAATAAAAACGGGCAGATGCCCTTTAAAACCCATGTCCGACAAATCAGACATTATACCATGCTTCCAGGTAGTGTCATATGCCTTTTCAAGATCAAAGAAAATTGCATAGACATGCTGCTTGTTGACAAAAGCATCTCGGATAAAAGACTCAAAGCGGACTAGATGGTCAGTTGTACTACGGAAGCGCCGGAAACCGCACTGGAGGTCTGTGATGAGACCCTGTGACTCAAGATGCCACACCAGTCGGGCGTTGACCAAGCGTTCCATAGTTTTACATAAACATGATGTCAAAGCTATTGGCCGGTAGTTGCCCGGGTCGGAAGGATCCTTACCCGGCTTGGGAATTGGCACAACCACAGCCTGGCGCCAAGATGGCGGAAAATGACCGGTTATCCAGATATGGTTAAAGGCCTTGAGAAGTACAAGGAGTGAATCCTCAGGCAGATGTGTTATGAGCTGATAATGGATGGTATCTAATCCAGCAGCAGAGTCAGTACATTTCTGCAAGGCTTGCTGCAATTCTGAAAACGTAAAAGGGGCATTATAGTCTTCCAAGTTATCCGATATAAAATCACAAGCACAAGATTCTCGCTTCTCCTTCTCTCTCTGGAAGAAAGGTGAATAATGCTCTGTTGAAGAATTATGGGCAATGGTGGAGGCAAGCAAATTGGCCACAGCCTTTTTATCTGTGACCAAACTGGCACCATCTCTAAGATGGCCGACAGAAGCCGAGCCACCCCTGCCCCTAATTCTTCGAACAGCCTTCCAGACTTTTTGGGACGGAGTCCTAGAAGATAAAGATGAGACGAAGCGTCTCCAGGAAGCACGGCGTTCACGTTTAAAAATGTAACGGGCTTTCGCCCGCTGTCTTTTAAAGGTTAAAATATTTGCTTGCGACGGATTACGAAAAGCACGTCGCTGAGCAGATTTGCGCATTGTTTGGGCCTTGCGGCACTCTTCATTGAACCATGGTACTCTCGGCTTCCGAGGGAGTGATGTGGAAGTTCTAGGGATGGTTTCACCTGCAACCTCCAACAAAATAGAAGTAAAACAAGAAACAGGTTCTTCAGTTGACATGACCACCTCCTCTGTAAGACGAGACTGACAGAGAGAGGCAAACAGAGACCAGTTAGCTTTCTTGAGATTCCAGCGCCCCACCGGCGAATCCTCCTCACAGCTGACCGATGACAGGACTACTGGGAAGTGGTCACTACCACACAGGTCGTCGTGAACCTTCCAGTCAAAGTCCAGCATGAGAGAAGGATCACACACAGTGAGGTCTAGAACAGAACTAGATCCGGAACCTGAGTTAGAGTATGTAGGTGAGCCATCGTTAAAAACACATAGGTTAAGTTGAGAAAAAACATCTTCTAACATCTGACCTCTGCCATCATAGTGGTCACTACCCCAAAGGTGAGCATGACCGTTAAAATCCCCCATGAGAATAAAGGGAGGGGGCAGTTGATCTACTAAGTTAAAAATATCATTGCTACAGACCCGCAGTGATGGTGGCAGGTAAATACTACATATGGTTATGGTCTTTTTTAAGGTAACCCGAGCAGCGACAGCCTGAAGACAGGTGTCGATGCTAACGGGGCTACATAAAATTTGGCTACTAATGAGAAGAGCCGCTCCACCCGAGCGCCTCTCCGAATCAGAGCCTTTATGTATAACATTAAAACCATTAAAAGACACAGGGTCAGAAGTCTTCAGGTAAGTCTCCTGAAGAGATATTACTGAGGGGTTATAGAACTTGACTAAAAGACGTAATTCCTCAAAGTTAGCTCGAAAACCACGACAATTCCACTGAAGCAAAGAGTCCATGATTAAGTCTTATCTGGGGGTAAGGAGTTTTTCCCCCCTTTTTCCTTTACCTTGGAAGGAGTTGAAGAAACAGAGGGGGGCCGGCTCCCGGGCCTCCTCTGGTTCCTCGGAGAGGAAGGGGGTGGAGCTGCCGCAGCATCAGCAACAACAACTTCCACTCCCTCCATCCGCTCCTCCAGTGCAGCATATTTGTTTTGAAGGGGGACATCTGTGTTCCCCTTCTGGGCCCGTGCGCACAGCGGTCCCATAGATTTCTTAGACTTCTGGTCCTGGGCAGCGTTCCTGCCGCTAGAGTTAGCGGCCTTAGAAGGCTGACCAGAGCCAGAAGCCTTTGGAGTTGACTGACTAACAGGTTTGGGTGGGGGCTGAGGCTTAGGGGCAACAGAAGACGGCACAACCGGACCGGCAGTGTCCGCCTTCTGCGTTCCCTGGCTCCTTGTCACCACCGGAGGAGGGTTACTCTCCAGGGGCGAGAGGAGCCGAGGCTCCGCCCCCAACCAAGAAGTTGGGGTCTGACATGAAAAGTCTTTGGTGGGGCGCTTGCCTGCCACCGCTGCACTAAAAGTATACACTGAGGTGTTAGAGGTTGGGGCAGCCGCAGCTGCACCAGGGCCTTCAACCAGTTTTTTGGCATCCAGAAAGGACAGCCCCTTCTCCACACGCACCTGCTGAATCTTGCACTCGGATATCCAACGAGGGCATTTCTTATCCGAAGCCATATGCGCCCCCTGGCAATTCACACACAGGGGGGTGGCTGTGCAGGACTCAGCAGAGTGTCCGGGCCTAGTGCAACGGGCGCATGAAGCCTCTGCCTGACGGCATGTCTTCTGCCCATGGCCATACTTTTGGCACTTAAAGCACCGGAGGGGAAGAGGGACGTACTTTTTCACTCTCAGGGAGTAGTAACCTCCCCAGATGGTAGTAGGAGGGGTGGGGGTGCCAAACGTCAGGATGATGGTAGGGAGACGGATCTCCCCACCACCTCGCTTGGAAGCGAAGCGCCTGACGCAAGTCACCCCCTGAGACTTAAGGTTCCTTACAAGTTCATCTTCTGACAGTTCTGCCAAAGCTTGATCTTTGATTACGCCTCTTGACGAATTCATAGTTTTGTGGGGTGTGACTTCCACAGGAGTGTCTCCG